>CM021699.1:44394637-44512818 GCA_011074415.1 Stictonetta naevosa | reverse complement strand
CGGCAACCCGCCCCCTGCCCGCCCCGGGAACACCCCTCCTACCGCCCCGGGGCTGGGAAGGGCCCGGCCGCTCCCCTCGGCGGGCACACAGCGAGCCCGAGCCCCGCTCACGGGCACCGCGCACCCACCCGTGTGCGAGCCCTGGGCGCACTGCCGTGCGGGAACAAAGAGAGGAGTGCTGCTCGGCGAGAACAGCGCCGCACGCAGCTGAATGAAGCAAAGCGGTAGGGGGTGCTAGAAAAGGAGCAGATGATGAACGACACCACTAGAGCGTCTATAAAAGCACAAGAGTACGTGGATCTTGTTTAATTCTTGAACCTCTTCTGGTGGGGTAGTGCAATACAAACCGTTAAGTGATGAGTGTTAGCTTTATTTACCAGAGTGTATAAATGAGATCTGCATGACTGACAGTGCTCATTAAAGATCACAATGAAGATGATCCTGTGCAGGAAGTGGTAGGTGACGGGCAACAAACTCCGCTGCATACAACTGCACAGCCCCAAAGCATCCCTCCCCCGCCCCAGCATAGTGGGATCTCCTTGGGGTCAGCTACAGTTGCTGCCCCAGTAGGAAAACAGAAACTGTAACGGACCGCCATTTCCACAACGGCAGCTGTCACTACCTGAACACATCCTAGCTCAGCTTCAAGTCAAGCTGCAAGCTCAAAGAAGCAGCAGATTCCCCCCAGGGTCCACCAACAACCACAGCTTATAGGGGGCATGACTGGATGGGTGCTGCTCTCTGCCCTACCACTGGTCTGGCTGCCCAGCCTCTCTACCACCAGCAGGGAATACGCTACTGGTGCTTTACTGGCACTAACTTGTTAAGGTGGGGCTTGGCTGGCAGCTTAACTGCAAAATTCTGCTGTCATCTTTTATACAGCTTCCCAAGTTATTCCGTACAACATACACTGAGATTTGACAGGAATGCACTGCAATTCATCTATTTCATCTGAGCCCTGAATACTGACAGTTCTTTCCCCCTCTTCTTGACACTACAGCACACATCTTTTCAAATCCCTTCCATATTTGCGGAATTTAAGTCAGAACAAGTCATTCCTCTAAATACTAACACAAAGAAGCTTTAAAGTCTCTTCCACAAGTCTAACCAAATTTGTGTAGTCACATACGCACTCCCCCACCTTCTATATATTTTCATAGCTATTCAACTGCATAAATTTTCAACCCTCTATAGCTGATTCTTAAATAAAAGAATAGTTTAGGCACCTGTAAAACTAAATTTATTTCACAAATCATTCATACATTATCCATAAGTTTTAAGTAAAAAGTATTTAATTTGAAAGTAACAAAAGTGTTTAAAACATAATTTTAATAAAATCAATTAGCTTTTAACAGAACTTTCACATACTTTCATTAAGCTTTTTCCATAAAGCACAAGTATAGACATTTCAAAGCAGCAGTTAATTATAACTTACCAGATCTTTACAATGTTTATAAAACTGTCTTTGGAAAAACATACCATGAATAATATAAACATAAATGGCACATTGCAAGTTTTAGACAGAACAGTAAATGAAAACTTTATGCACATTACCCAGATTCTGGAGGCCTGCCTACACTGGGGAATAATCCGTGTTACTAGACACAAGGGAGTTTTAAGACTGATCTTAACAAAATGTATTTCAATGTACTTTTTTTTTTTTTTTTTTGGTTAAAAAGCCTAAAGGTTCCAGG
Source organism: Stictonetta naevosa (assembly GCA_011074415.1). Lineage (NCBI taxonomy): Eukaryota > Metazoa > Chordata > Aves > Anseriformes > Anatidae > Stictonetta > Stictonetta naevosa. Next base: position 44,511,124 of record CM021699.1, on the reverse strand, counting down.
GTAAATGTATAGTTCACCCGGTTTATTTTAAAAGCTGTTTCTAGTAAAAATTGCTTAATCCCCCAAAGGCAAAAGGAAAGGAAAATACTAATTTATTACGGGGTATTTCAGGAGTGGAAAAGTATAGTTCTCCAAGAAAAGTTCACAGAGGAGTTGAAGTTGCTTTCAAAGTATACAGTGGTTCTTGTTTCCAACTTATCCTAGACAGGATGTGAAGCATTTAATCACAGCATCCCTTTAAAAAGAAAAAAAAAAAAGGTCAGTTAAGGTATTTGTGGTTTCACTCATATACGTATCAACCATTACATATTTAAAATTAAAAATACTACACAAAATGAAGACAAAAAGCAATAGTTTGTCAAATGCAGGCTGTTACTGGCCTTTGTATGTTGAGTGCCTGCACATCACCAGCTAAAGGAAAGGCTCAAGCCTCTCAGATCTGCCCTTATTTTTGCACTCAGACATGCTACAACACAGACCATGTTGTTAATTGTTCTGAGGCACACTGCGTGGCTTAGCAAGGGTCAGGGCCCTAATTCTCAAAGGCTGGCCAGCACAGGCAGGGCTGAGGAGCATGCCAGATCTGGACAATCACCAAAGCACAGGTGCTTTGAGTCAAAGCCACTTCTGAGTTGCAGACAATTGAGAAAAAAAGGCACAGGCTGAAGGGTTTAAAGTATATACCCTAACAGTGCAGGATAAAGAACAGGCTCAGCCTAGAAGTTTGAAATATCTTAAAGGGTCTATTTCTTTAACCAGTAATTAATAAACTCTCTTTGGACTGCACTGTTTATTCACTCTAGTCTTCTTTATTTTTCATTTCCTTAAAAAAAATGCATCAACTTATTAAGAAGCAGCAGTTGTTATTCTGTTGTTAGTCAATTTGAAAGAAAAAGAAAAACGCTCTCATGACTGCTTAAAAGTTTTTTTTTGCCTTTTTTTGTCATGTCAGCAAAATAGCCACCGTTAACTGGAAAAACAAAACATGAGCAAGTAAATTGGTGCTAAGAGTAAAACAAATTTAAATCAAGTAAAAATAACTTGGTTGAAATCAAGATAGATACTTCAAACAAAATACGTAATACTGTTCTCTAGCACCTGACAAGGCTTAAATAGCTATTTTCATATAAAAGGCAGCCTATTCAAGTTTATGATGGCACTCCACATAAGCAAATAACTCCATAGTCCTTAAAGACACTACTGTATTACTGAAATCAGCCTTTGGAAAATTCAGTTCTTTAGTGGCCCATAAAACATAATAGCCAAAATAAAAACAAAAAAAAAATCTGAAGTGACGCATATAACCTAATTGTTTTCAGAGCTGAAAGTACTGCAGGTAGAGAAGAAAAGTCCAGAAGAAAAGGCTTTTAACCAAATTCTCAGATGCACAGGCTATCTTTAAGTCCTGAAAATCAACTATGGCATCAATAAACAAAATACAAGAATTTAAACAAAATATTTTTAGGATAAGAAGCATAACGACATTTACAAGAAAGTTACCATGTACTTCACTTGTCTCTAAAGTTTGTACTGATTGTTACTTCTAGTTCATCTACATCATTTTCTAAAATTAAAAACAGGAATGTTGTATATTCTGAATTTAAGGGCTTTCTTCCCTTTATAAGAAGGATTATCAAGTTTTTGTTAAAATGGAATTACTCACTCACCTTGCAAAAGGAATATATGACAGACTATACCTGAAAAGAAGAACAAAACACATATTTGACAGAGTCCTCATGTCCTTCAGACAGCGCACTTTCTGCACATTAGTCCAGCACCAATAAAAGCAATCTCTTCTACTAAAACTTCAAACAAGATTACTTACTCAATCTAATGCTTGCTATTAAAAAGACAACAGAATTGGACAAGAACTAAATGCATTGACAAGGGCTTACTGGCATATTTTTTTCTTGATTTCTCATACAGTTCATAACTTTCCTCACACATAAATTCAGCTTTAAAAAAAACACAGAAGCAGATTTATTATCACCATTGGATTCTAAAGGAATGGAGCTTTCTGGGCAAAGTTGTATCCTTCAAGACAATAGAGGTTACTTTTTCCAGTATACATTATGATGAAAATACACATTTGTGTAACTATAAAGATGTACACTGTGGTAAGAATAACATGCCATGGTTGACACTCAAACAGCTGACATTCTGTCATCCTTTGAAACTTGCTTCTCACAAATAAAGCCATAGGCTATGTTTTGTTGTCATCCCCATCAAGCTCTGAGATGCTTAAACGAGAAGCTGTCTGCTCTAAACAGGTAAAACACAGAAGGAAATCTGCTAACTAATGCTGTCTAGTAGCAAACATTAATGTGGGCTCAGCACAGTGCCAAATGGTCCCTGTCCTGAACAAACAGTTATTTGTGCTCAGATTTGACACTATGTATTCAGGGCAAGTTCAAACAAGAACTGTGGTTAGCTGGGATCGGCTAACTTTTAGTACCAAGTAATTCACCCAGGACAAGGAGACCAAGTTGGTGCAGTTGCATCTCCATGGAGAAAGCAATAACTTCTGAAAATTCTGCCAGGCTTGCAGGCATTCATCAAACTGTGCTCATGTATTTCCAGGCCTAGCCCCTGAAGGTACCTGTATGGTCATCACAGTACCTGCTGCTCTAAATTTACCCTCTCACACCCACTAACTGAATACTTTCAGGGACAGGACAAACCCTATAAAAATGTGATTTTGATGCTTCCACTTCAAAAATGAAGATTTAGTTAGAATTAAAAAACAGGGACTAATCAGAAGCAGGGCATATGAATACACAGGTACTTTTCCAACTGAGGAAAGGCATGACGATTTTTGCCTACATTTTCTTTTCGTAATGCCTTGAGTCCACACGCTGCAGAATGTATTTGAAATTACTATTTTTGCAAGAGGACTGCATATAGATTTTGCTGAAGTTACACAAGATAGCTTAGAAAAATGTGTGATTGAGCCTAGCATTTACATTATACAAAGTGTGTGTGTGTACATACATACAGGCTTATAAACACGCAGGTGTAGGGACAGAGAGAAGAAATCTAAATGAATCTTACCAGGTCATTGCCAAGAACTGCAATATGCAGAATAACAACGCCAAACCTTCTTTTTTCCACTATATCAAAACCAGAACAAATATAGCAAATTAGTTCATTTCATACAAGTCTATACTGTGGACAAGTACAGTAGCCTAGAAGCCAAAATTTTAGTTAAGTGACGATACTTAAAATCTCCTTGTCTTAGCTTAACTCCTCCTTTCCACTTTAACTCTTTCTACTCTCATTTATCTATCTCTCCATCAGCACCGTGCTACGGAAGTTGTCTCTAGCTTTGAAAACACTTAAAAACATCAATGCTAACACTTTCATTTTCATTCATGCTATACTTCTGCAAGTACGGAGTACAGCATTCACTTCTACATAGTACGTTAACTAGCCCATTTTTCAAAATGATCACCTGAAGCTATTTGCTCTGTCTCTCAGAACATTAAACTGATAAAGACAGATAAAGGAAGAATCTGTGGTTTCTAAAGACCACTACACATTTTTTGACAGAAGTATATAAAATGCTTTAAGTTGCTTTTCTCAGTTCTTAGGCCAGGGGTCTGCAAATTGAACCAGATACTCTAGATTTTGTGCTCTTATCCACATCACACACAGGTGGAAGGACTCATCTGTTTTGTAATCAGCAGGGTCACACTCCACCCAAACTGCAGTTGGAAATCCAAATCACACACACAAGCTCATCTTTCCTCTACAACTGAGCTAAACTTTAAAGCCATAATATAATCAATAAAATAACAGAGTTAGATTGCTCTTTAGGAAAACAAAGTATTCTTGCTTACCCAGAATACAGCACACAGAGTCAATAGTAGACAAAGCTGGGGGGAGACAAGACAGAAAAAGAAAAGAATGAATACTCAAATACACATCTAAGCACATACTGTTACATAAAGTACTGCTTTCATGTTTTCAGTGGATAATCAGCATTTTCAATTGCCTCATGAAACAAGTAGAGCCAAAGACTGCCACACAGTGACTACACACTAAAGTTCATGCAAGTCAGTGTTTTCCATTAGCAGAGTATGATGTGCCCCATGGCAAGAAGTACTGGGTCTCATCTTAGAAGCAAGGGGAGGCAGGAACTGAAATCAGAAACCAAAAGCAATATAACCAGGTCCGTGTAGTTGTGTGTCAGGACTATCAAGTGGTGGGCTTAGATGATAAAGCTTGCTTGAAAGCACCCAAGTAGGCTGGGAATCGCTATTCTATTAATTTGGTGCACAGTATTGTTCTGAATCCACTGTTCACAGTATCAGTTTCTGACAAGACATAGGTGCATCACAACGAACAATCCATCACAAAACAACCATTTGGCAAACACAGGCTCTGCTGCTCCTGCCAATTATTATTATTATTTTTTAAAAAAATCTGACAGTAAAGAAGAAAAGGCCACCAGGGATCAGCTGCCTCATACACAGTGAAAAAGCTCACATGAAGATTTATTCTAGCTATTCATGCAGCTCCTTTTTAATCCTTTTTAGCTGGTAGTTTGTACTTAAAATTATAAATTTCCTTAAAATCTCAGGATTTTAAGGAAAAAATACTATTTATCCTATCCTATTCTTATCCTAGGGGATGGGGCTTTTTTCCTGCTGGAAGAGGAAATGAGGCTCATGGAAGTAGAGGAGCCAAGGACCTCACAACGTTGAGCTGCAGAGTTGAACATGTGGTTTCCTGAACTTTGGGGGAAGAAATTATTTTTCTACATTGCTTTGAAAGTGTTGAACCACTAAGCTATACCAAGGGAGTTCCAGCCAACAAACAACTGTCAGGCTAGACTTGGTGACCCCTGACTTCTAAAGTAGCTGTGAAGTGTCTAGCCCTGTTCTTGAACAAATTATTCCAGAAAACAAGTTAAAAGTAATCAACCTAATACTAGTATTTAATAAGAAGTTTACTCCAAATTATTAAAATTAAAAATTTCAAACTCAACAAAAAACACACCTTCATAGTAATGACCTTTATGATATAAAGGGCTAATCAGCTTGACTATAATTACTCACTACAAACAAAATGCAGATTTAGAAATATCCTCCCTTTTGCAAAGCCTCAAAAAATTTAGCAAAAGCAGCTAGAAAGAAAAGTATATTTACCAGCATTACAACTGTAGCTACTACTCTTTTTGGCTCAAACATCGTCTTCAGTTGCTTCAGTGGCCCCATCAGAAAACAGGTACTAATGGGAGGGAAAGAAACAAAGAAATGGTAAAACACAATCAAATCTTTGCAAAAGACTACAAGTATTTAATCAGTTTTCCAACAGTTAGATGACCACAAAGCTCAGGAAGGCATTTCAGCACTTATCAACAGACACCTCTTAGGATGAAAGGTGAATTAACTCCATGAATTGCATAACTTGTTCTGGAAGCAGCTCACAACCCGGGCTATAAAATTATTTCCAAATGCATTGCCACACATAGCAGAGGGTTGTTAATTTGAACTTGACTTTGAGACTGCTTTAAGAACAGACTTGCCAAAAGAATGCACAGAATTCAAAGGCGAACTTCTGTAGAAAATTTGTTTAGCAGCATGTCAGTAGCTCCATTTAAGACTACAGAAAAGCCCTACATCTTTGCCCAAACTCATTAAGCAAAAGTTCAGTAGTTTGTATGGAATACTCCAGCTTTCTTCTCTGTGGTTAACTTGAAGAGGGAATGAAATCCATCATCAGCTCCAGGTTTTACCTGCTCATCCAAAAAAATGTGATGTTAACCAACCATAGGAATAGTGACCTGTCTACAAATATTGAGCTAAGTCCCTTCCTTCCCTCTTGTTGAAGCCATTGTGCTTTGTAGAAAATGTTAAATCAGAATGAGGATCTTGTAGCCTGGTGGTGGTCTGAATGCTTTACTACACTTTACTGCAGAACAAGACACCTAAAATTAAATTAAGATTAAATAAGAAACCTCATAAACTAGAAGAATTAGTTAGTAGAAGGATAGAGATGATGAAAATTCAGCAGAAAAAAAATGCAGGAGGCTCAGACATCCTAAGATAGGCAGAAAAAAATATAGAAAGTTAAATGAATTGATGCTAGCCTGTTTAGCACTGAAGGACAGACATCACAACAAGAACTTCTTCAGAGAGTTAAGAGAATCCAAAAGGTGCAGAAAGGCTGGGAAAACAAAAAAAAACCAACAACAACAATCACCTGAAGGTCCTCCACTTTCCTGTGGTATTTCTCCCACACAACACATTCTGTAGGATACCTACCCATCAGTCCAGGGAAAAATCAAGTATAATTGCTTCCACGGCTGTGGGTAGAAAATTATAGTAAAAATGGTCCAGAAAGGACTATTTACAAGGGGTGGTAGCTTCATTTTTGTTTGAGATCTGGACATGCAAACAAACCTGAACTAGTTTAAATTTTCTTTGTCAAGCTGTGGTTTCCACTGTCACCTCCTAATGTTCTCAGAACACAGCTGCCTGCTGTTTATATCTAACAGACTAATTTAAAGGGAAGGGGTCCTCTTTTTAGTTCTTTAGTTGGGATCCACACTAGAAGTATTTTCAGCATTTTTCTAAAACAAATACCAGTCTGTAAAAGTTCTCAGTTCACAAAGAATTAGACTTCATTAGTACAGAGTTTCTAAAATGCTAATTTAATTTGAAACAGTGGAAGCACACACAAGATACTATTTTTTTTAAAGGAAAGAATAGAAGTAAGGAAGAAAAAGGGGAAGACTCAGTTTTGCCTAACTCCCAGTAATCACCTTCAATATAAGATGTCCTCTAACAAATTAGCAGAGGAGAAGCATTATTTCTCAAATATTAACGTCACATTACCCAGGTCTAACAGGTTAACAATGCTTTGTCTCAGGAGTTGACTTGATTTAAAGTCCATGAAAGTCAGACTCCATGGGTTCGGAGTCTCATCACCATGCTTTATCCATGCCAAGATCATGGAATCATAGAGTGGCTTGGGTTGGAAGGGACCTTAAAGATCATCTAGCTTCAACCACTTGCCATAGGCAGAGATGCCACCCACTAGATCAGGTTGCTCAGGACCTCACCTAAAAATAAAATAAGACAAGGACAACAGACAAACAGAATATTTTAACTGATTATTGATGCTAGTTAAGTTGGTTCTTACATGTCTTTCAAATAATTAAAGAATAGACAATTGTCTTAAATTCTATGAGGCCAATTCCATAAATCTTTTGAGACTAACTGCTACAGCGGATCACCACAAAAAAAACAAAGCATAGACTGCAAAATTACATTGTGAGCAATTTTTACATTCTGCTTGACCTTACACTCAAATGAAGTTTTTCTTTTTAAACCTCTTCTTTTTCATAGTTTTCCTAGAAAGAGGAAGATAAGATCTATTAAAAGCAAAAAGCCAGAATATCCAGCAACAAAATATCCACACAGTGGGCAGGCTACCAGTTGTCCCTGAAACTGAAGTACCTCAGAAAGACTTAAGATATAAGAAGCACAAAAGATTCACCCAGGCTTCAGACAGGGGTTGTGATGTGTCTACAAAGCAATCACGTAAATCATTTTTTGTTGCCCTGGTGTAATGTCTAAGTGATATTCTTTGATTATAATATCTTCAGAAGTGTAAGTAAGATTCTATTAGTATTCCAGTATCAATGTTGTTTATACACAACAAATACAACACTTTAGAGTAAAAAAAAAGTAAATGTAGATTAAAAGAACATTTTCCTATTAATAGTTAATAAGAAGTCATACCTGCCCAATGCAGAAATATTTCCCAGGGTATAAAACACTGTAAAAAGCTTGATTCCCTTCGGGAGCCATAGCAATCCTGTTCCCTATTAAAAAAAGAAGATAGGATTTTTGTATGTTTGTAATTAGTTAACTCAATTTATTGAGATTTTATAGCCTAGAAGTTTATTTTTAGAGATTAACCATTTAACAAATCCCAGCAGGACATATTGTTCTCAAATTTGTAGTACACAATATTCAGCATACTTCTGTTGCCACCTACTGGCAAAATAATGTATTGATTTAATACATTTTACAATAATTTTTACAACCAAGCTATGTTTACTTCTATTGTTCATAATGGTTATTTATACTGTTTACATTATTTTTATGATATTTTCAGTTTTGTTAAAAAGCCCCACTACGCGTCATACACAACTGTACACAAACGAAAGAGTGTCAAAATCTCACTAATACCCACTTTATTGTACACAGGTACTAAGTCTGAACAGAAATATTTTAAAACTAGTCAGACATCTCTTATTTTTGATCAATACAATGATCAGGGAGAAACAGAGCCCAGATTAGAAGCAAAACTTAAAAAAAAGCTGTGATATGAACACTATTTCCTGGAGGGGGTATGGGAGAAATGGCAATATATTCCAACCCGTTCCAATTTTGATGGGAATTGGTGATGACAGCTTGCACAGACCACAGTACAAGTGCCCACAGAACGCTGCAAGAGAAGAGTAATTGTACTTGACAAGGAAAGCCACCACCTGTGGCACTGGCCAGACAATAACATCGTGAGTCTACTAGACTGCAGACACATGGAGTCTAAAAAAATCAGATGACTCAATCATTTCTTTGAGGGCCTCCCTAGTTCTAGAGCAAAGGTCCATGATCTGAAGCAAAAGGGGTAGTTACCACACTCAGCCCCAAGTGGCAAAGTTTAGTTTGGAGGCAACTCCTTCGCTAATCAAGATACATGAGGTCCACAAACACACTACCAAAGTCTCGACTCTTATCTATCAAGTTCAAGAGAGAGGCATCCTTACAAAAGTTTCAGTTTCACATCATGTGATAGGCACAGAATATGTATAAAGATTAAACACTAAAAAAAAAAAAAACACGAATAACAGCAGTAACAAGTGTTAACCTGTCCAGAAATAGGTGTTAAAGCACAAGTGTGGCACATACAGAAACTTGTGAGTATAGTAGTTAAATATTACTTGTGAGGAGCAGCCAAGTAGTGCTTAAACAACCCTTAAAAAGAGAGATTTCAACATGGCCTTGGGCTCCTAGGACTTCCCCTTCTCTAACATGTAGCTGGCAGATTTTCTGCCATTATACTTAGCATAGATACCAACATGAAGAATACCATTCTCCAGTTCTTTTTAAAAACACATCATCAATTAAATAGGACCTCTCATAGGTAAAACAGCCAGTTGTTCTGGTTTACCTCTGCTTTCAGGGAGTCTAAAACTCCAGGTTTTGATACAAAATAAGATTCTACCTGCAGGAGAAACCAGGAAGTCACTAACCCTAAAATGCTGCAAATGATCAACAGGCTGCCCCTCCACAGCTGCTTCTTCTTATCAATACACAAGTCCCCTTGGTTGGAAAAATTTTTACAGTAAAGAACAGTACAGTTGGAAAGCACCTACAAAGATCATCTAGTCCAACTGCCTGACTGAGTTAAAGCATATTACTTAGGGCATTATCCAATTGCCTCTTTAACACTGAAAGAGCAACAGCAATAGCTTAAATATGAGCAAAACAAAAAAGCTAACACATGTAAGACAAGTTCCTCCTTTCCACCACCATGATGTATTAAGTCAAGGCAATCCGCCTGACAGTCTCCACAGAAACTGCAAGTGTTATCCACACACACTGCTCAAAGAACATCTACATCAAAAGCCATGTTCTGTGAAGAATCAACATCCTGCTTCATAATGAGAAAGAACTTAAAGAGCACCATGCCCACAAAACCTACAGACTAGATACTTCCCCCAGTGTTACTTTATCTGCTTCTGACACTACATGCAGATAAAGAATTGCTTTGTACTGCAAGTTATCCACATCAGATTTTGAAAGACATAACAAGCAGAATAAACTCTGCTTTTAACTGCAGACTTGAGCCTCCTGACAAGTTCGAGAACTGATTTTACAGTCGGCAAATCATTTGTTCAACAGAAGCGCAAGTTTTTCAAGTATCACCATGCTACAGCTGTCATCACCTACTGATCTGTGACAGGTTGTACCTGTAGTTTCTTCAGCCTTTAAAAATCTTTCAAGCTTCCCCTCCTTTTCCCCCTTTCATGAAAGAGTATAAAAATGAGATGTGCATATATTAAAGAACAGCAAAACCCTCTTTCTACTGTACCATACATATCTAAGAAATATAGCACACTATCAGTGCTCATGCCTTTTAGTAATTGTTACCCTACAATAAAAACACTCCGCTGTGAATGCAAAAAAGATGGCCCGAAACATGCTTTACAGACCAGCAGCCCCTAGCTGCTAGTTATACATGGTAGTGTCCACACAATCACATGTATGAATATTAATGATGTTATTCCCAAGAATATTAATTAAATACAGGGGAAAAAAAAGCTTTACTTACGAGAATAGAACACACAACACCAGCAATAAAACATATGGCAAACCACTTGACTCGCGTACTAAAGCTGAGTGTTGAGGCATCGAGAACCTTAATAGGAAGAGAGGGGAAAAAAATAGTATTACAAAACCAGTTTCAAGCAGTCTTAAGAACATTTTTTCATTAAGTCCTTAATTTCAAACAAGTGTGTTTTTTTTCAGCTAAAACCAATTATTTTACCTTGCTTAAACACAATTGATTGCATGTTAAGTTTTTTCCCAGTTTAAGAACTATGTTAACAATTTGGAAACGTTCACAAAAAAAGACCACCTGTGAAGGTACATGCTGGCACTCAAGCAACATTGCTCCACTTCCAAGCTGTACTTCCTTTACCCCAGGTAATTACAACTGAAAAATCTCATGACTGTACCAAAGCAGAACAAATGGACCTTTCAGCAGGTTGCTGATGAACATACCTGTTCGTTCAGTGCCTTATGTTCCTATTCATGATAGCACCCTTTTCTATTACTATACGGAATCCACTGTCTATATTCCTACAAGAATCTTTGCAAGCATTACAATTCCTTTTCAGTTACTGTTCCTTACAGGGTGAAGGTACGGACAGATTAATGTACCTTGTCTCATCAGACAGCTAACTTGCAGAAAGGGATAATTTTGCTTCCTGTTTCTCCTGTGTGATTCCAGAACCTGTAGGGCCCCTTGATGAGCTGAGGAGCCAACCAACATCACCTGAGAAGCAGGAAGAGAACTAGGGCTCCTTTCACTTTGATGACTTAGTCCCATGCTAGACTAATGAGCCAAACCAGCTCTGCAAGATGCCAGAAAAGCAGCGGGGCTTCCTGAACACAAGGCAAGAGGCAGGGCCATAAGGCTGGCAGAACAGCCCCTTTCAGCAGTAGCTCACTTTGTCCACCCATGCTGTGCGATCATAAATTCCACCTTGCTGCAGATCACTGAAGTTAACTACGCTCCCTATTCTAAACTGTTACATTAAGAAAATTGTAGTTTCAGCTTACACAAGCTGGCTATACATCTAACTCTGCTATTTGTTCAGATGACACAAGCAAACTTGTCTGCACTTGTTATCTGTTCCACTGATATTTTTAATCAAAGACTATTAATCAATTGTACAACAGTTAGTTTAAGGCTTCTCCCATTCTTTTCATAAATTTCTCTTTCAGGTAGAGGTAAACGAATGAATTAAATTTGTTTACTGCTTAGAATGATTTCACATCTGTATGAATACAGAATCTATACCAAAGTGAATCAAAAGGAGGCACAGACAAGCACACAGTTATGGCTGCAGTGAATGAGTCTTAGGACGTATGTCAACACAGAATAATAGCCTGGACTACTTCCTACTTATAACCTTATTTAATCAAATTAAACACCTTGAATATTTACTTAAGAAGGAAGATCAAAATACCAGAAATAAATCTGTTACATTTGCACATTGACTGAGCAGACAAACCGCTGCAATACAATATCGTTTTGCATTTTTTCTTGTGTTCAACAGTCAAGACAGAAGTTTCCAAAGGATGGAAGGTACAGCTTACCTTGTTTGTCCCAACTCTTTATCCTTACGCATGCATTAAAGAAACAGACAAAAACAGTAACTGAAAGACAGTTAAGTATTCAAAACCATTTTTGACAGTCATGTTCCTGAATGCCTCCGTGGGTGAGAAATGCAGGAAGAGCTGGTAGTGCACAGTTGAAGGTGCACACTCAAAACACGCTTTGAAACATATTTTTTAGTCACACTGATTCATGCAACTAACCACACTTCCACAAAAAGCAGTAAAAATCCTTTCCCTTCCTGCTCTGAAACAAAGTGTGGGATGTGCTGATACTATCAGGACATCCAGCACACACATTGCAGATTGCCTGGATAACAGGTAAAGCTTGAAAGCAAATAATGCCAAGTGTATGGGGGCACACTGTTGCCACTTAGTGCTATTCTACTTCTAATAGCAATATTTGGTGGTCTTGAAACATCTATTCCTTTACACAACTACCAGGCAATTACATTTTCCACATACATTTACAAAAACTCATTAATTTAAACTCATAACAGTTATTTGGTCAAAAAGCTCACTATAAACAAATGAACTATACAAAGGCCCAGAAAAAAAAATATTTAAAACGTGATTCTAAAACTAGTCTAATACATTTTGTAGATTTAATTCTTAAAAGCTTGGATTGGCAATGTAGATGAATTGCAGGAAGATAAGCAGCAGTGTGAGGGCTGCAACAGCATTGCAACACAGCATTTTCTGTAGTAGTAGAACTAAATAATTTAGCTGGCACTAAAATGAAGCCTGGTCCTCCAACCATTCCTGACGTCACCACTTTTTACATTATCAAGCTGAATGTCTCTTGAAATCATAGAACTCCAGTTCCTGAATTGTATTTCCTTAGTTCCCAATATCTGCTACCTTTTGGGCTTAGCAGAAGCAACAGAGCAGGTTGCACTTCTGTGATGCCACTTTCACCCCATAGTAAAGCACGTTGCAGCAGAAGCTGAATAACTGGTACGTAGCTTAGACACTTAAATCATGGTTTTCAGCTTGTGCTAAAATGCCAGGTTATGATCTTTAAAAAATGAGGAACTGACACGGTGCCTATTCTGGCCAATCTACTGCAAGAGCAGTAATTTCTAGAGGAGGGGCTGTGAGACACCTGGAAATAACAGCTACACACCTACGTGCAACAGAGACTATAAACCAGAACCTTAAAAAAAAGCATAAGAAGTCCCAGCAGCAGATGCAACAAAGAAGCAACGCAATTAGGACTTCTTTTAATTGTCTGACAGAAACTGCCGTGCTAATCCTAGACTTCAGATAATGAGCTGGGCACCACACTCTACAATATTAGAATAAACTTTTACTTAGAAGACTGACAAAATTGCCTGGCAAATTCTGCATCTGGGGAAAGATTCATAAGGGGAACTGTGAACTGGCAGGGGTAAGGGCACTCCTGTAAAACATACCCTCTTGCTGTATCTCTCAGCTGTTTGTTTGCAAACAGTAAGAAACACAGCCAACCAAACAACAAAAACGAGCAACCAGAAACCGACAAATAACCCGTCCTCATTTTGCTAAGCGTTACTGTCAACCTCCTGGGCAAGAAGCAAAGATTTTTACTCACAGGAGACTCCAAAAGAATTATTATATCAAAGAAGTGACATAGGAAAATAACAGGAAACCTGAAGTGGAAACTGGAATCCGGAAGGCAGACTTCCTGAAACGTAAGGAACAGTCTTGCAACAGCCCAGCACACCAGTTGCAATAGAAAGCAGTCTCTTTACTGGGCAGTAGACACTCAGCATGGACACCCGGTAAATCACATGAATGATAATCTGCAAGGCTGCCTTTGATCAAAAGTGTTTCTTGTGGTTTTGATCACCTGTGGCTCCAGATGGGCAGAAACCAGAAACAATAGTGTTTTCACTGATTTTAAGAAAGATTCTATTAGTTAAAAATTATATCTTTCCTCAAAAGGAAACTTACGAGTATGCAAGTAATGAAGAAAACTCAATTTCAAATAGATTTTTGCAGGATTGAATTTGTAATCCACGTTTCAAAAGTTTTAGAGACATTTTCATATTTCCTTACATGCACTTCTATCAAAACCTTGAAGTAAAACAAGAAGTGTAAACATCTGGTCTACTCCTCCTTGCTGAATGCTGAAAGCTTTCAGTGGTTGCCAATTGACAACCATCAGGAAACTCCAAGAAGCCAGAAAGCAAGCCATTCAAAAGTAATGACTTTATATTATTTTGCTATTGATAAAAATAAATGGCATTACGTTATACTGACATCATAACTACACTGGTACATTTACAATTTATTATAGGTTCCTTTTTTTGTAAGAATTATTTCCTGTTCCCCCAAGAATCATTAATCTAATTGCAGCAAGACAGGTCATCTTTCTGAAGGGGTTGAAAAGTGCATAAAGATTTAATTGAATCCTCATACCATCTTCTCGCTATACACTTTTCCTCTGTTTAACAAGAATTACCACCGACTTCGTGGTTATGGTTCTGCAAAGATCAAGAGTGAGCAGAATACAGAGATACCTATGAACATGAAGCATATGATTGCTGTTATACAACCAGCAGCTACTCCTGTGAGAGGGTCATTGTATTTAACCAAACACAAGTCAATTCTGGAAAGGTCACTGAAACATTGCAACATTTCACACGCAAAATGCAGAACCTCGTATTTCCCTTCACAATGTCACCTTGTTAAGTGTCCTCCTCTGCATGGCTGCGCATACTTTTTTGCTCTGTTACACACATCTTTAAAACAACCAACACCATTCAGCTGTAAAGCTGTAGCTTTGGAGAACTTCACATACAAAACCCCTCACTAAAAACCAACTTGATTTCCAGTGCTCCAGAAATACAGAGCTACTTCAACAGAAACCTACAACAAAGACCTTGGTTAAACACCCGAGTTTTTTCTTCCGTGGGTATTCAGTTACTTTAAAAAAGACCTTTCTGGTTCATCATCTCAGCACGAAGCCCCTTCATGTTATGCCAAAGGCATATTAAATTTGCATTTTTCTTCTATTATGCAACAGGTAGTTTTTATATATGTATAGATTCTTGCTGTTTGAAGTCTTCTGTGCCTACAATGTACAATAATCAAATCATGATATAGCTTAATTAGTTACTGCCTTTAATAAATTACATTCTTAGCTGTTTCCCCCTTCTCTGGATATACCCCTCAAATATAAAATTACTAAGTTTTCAAACATTTATCGATGAATTGCTGCCTTGAAACAAACATCACAGTATCCAGTAAAGGAGAATTCCAAGCCACCATTTGTGTCTCATGTGAGATGTGCCTGGAGACAGTAGATTAAATAATTTTCTTGGAATTCAACTAATGCTAATAGCAATAAGCATTTGACAATCTTGAGGTCTTGTCTGGGGTGAAGCACCGCAAACACTGGTAGCTAGCTGAGGTGTGAGAGGACACAGATACTGCACTGCTTCCAGAATCACACCAGGTCTGAAGCACTTCAGGTGCCTCACTGTAACAAAGAAGCCAAGTTCATGAGCCTTGTGGACCAGCACCAACTCTGCACAACGACAGTTGAAGCATGTCAGTGTCAAGCTGCTTGAACTACTGTTATGCCACAGACACCAACTGTACTGGGGCTGTACTGGTTCATTAAATCTCTAACCAAGGCTACCCCACATTCCAGCTTCCTCCACCATGCTCCAGCATCCTGCACCACACAGGGCCAAGGCCTTCTGTACCAAAGAATCATTACAGTTGGAAAAGACCTCCAGGATCATCTGGCCCAACCACCCCCTACCACCGATATCAGGCACTAAACCAGGTCCCTAAGGACCACATCCAATCTTTCCTTGAACACCCCCAGGGACGGTGACTCCACCACCTACCTGAGCAACCCACCCCAAAGCCTGACTGCTCTTTCTGAGAAGAAATGTCTCCTAATTTCCAACTTGAACCTCCCTTGGTGCAATTGGAGGCCATTCCCTCTAGTCCTGTCACTAGCTACCTGTGAGAAGAGGCCGACCCCCAGCTCCCCACAGCTTCCTTTCAGGTAGCTACAGAGAGCAATAAGGCCTCCCCTGAGCCTCCTCTTCTCCAGAAGAAACAACCCCAGTTCCCCCTGCTGCACCTTACTAACAGGGAGTTGAACGCATAGATGTAGAACTGACTCTTTACAAGCACACCTAGCATTGCTTCAATCTGGAAATGAAATCTGAAAACCAGAAAACTTCCATACCCAGCATGAAAATAACCGTGGGAGGGGAACTTAGGGAGCAGAAGCGCTGTGTGACCCACCACCGAGCGCTCAGGGCACGCAGGCCGGGCCCCGACAGGCCAAGCGGGCCTGTTACCGCCAGCACGGCGCAGAAAGCAGAGCCGAGGCAACCCGACCACCGCCCCGCCGCCCCCGAGCCCTGCCGGGCCGGTACCTGCGCCGTCAGCCCCTGCTCCTCGTCGTCCTGCCCGCTCAGCACCCGCCGCAGCTTCTCCATGGCGGGGCCGGCGCCGGGAGCGAGCCGCACCTCACGGCCCGCGGGCCCGACCGGAAGTGACGGCTGCCCTCCCCTTCAGGCTCCGCCCCCGGCCTGGCGGCCGTTGGACGCGAGGCGACCGTTGGGCGTGAGGCGCAGGGCGGGGCGGGGCGGGGCGGTAGCTCCGCTGTGAGGGGTCTCGGGGCGGGCGGGGAGGCGAGATAAGGGCTGTGGGACTGCGGGAACGGGATAAGGGCGCCTGGTGGGGCTGTGTGGGACGGGACCTTGCCCTCACCCGCTCCCCTTAGCAAGGAGAGGGCTGCTGGCGTGTGTTCCTCCTCACACACGTCCCTTCTCTGAGGAGGAGTCTCAGTGTGCCTTGCGTATAGAGAGGCTTTTTGGTGGGACACCTGGGCGCTAGCCGTGTCTTTCTAACCCCGTGGGAGGCTGCAGCACCTCAGGTAGCTTTAAATCAAGACCAAAACTGGGAATTGGAGAAACAGCTGCAGACATGGGTGTGTGAAAGTAGTCAAACAATAGCAAAATGGCACTGCCTGAGCCAGCCAGCATGCCCCATACCTACCATGGACCATGACCTGAGCGGGAAGGGGAATGACATGCCCATGACCCTCTGGACAGGTGGAGAAATGAGAAAGAGGGATAGGTTTGTGGGATGGAGGGCACCAAACCATCCCTCTGGGACACAGCGAGCCCACAGATGCCAGGAGAAAGACAGAGGAGGCGCAGGCAGTGACCCCACCTGGAGCTTGGGGCCACCAGCTCGGCTTTGGCATGTTGTGGGCACGAGTACCTTGCAGGTGCAGGAGGTGCTGAGTGGATGTCCTTGGTGATCTCCGCAGCTGGCCCAACGGTGTCAGCACAGGAGTGTCACTGGGTGGCAGTGCTGTAGGGAAAGGGTTGCTGGCAGGAGCTGCTGTTCCTGCAGCCCCTCACCAGCCCCTGCTCCCCACGCCCTGCCAGCTCAGGAGAGGGAGGAGAAACCTCCTGATGCGTCAGGTGCCCCCAGAGGTGGTTGGTGAGACCTTTACTTACCACATCCAGTGTGCCACGTGATGGCTGCACAGTACAGTTTGTTTCACAGCTGTTTGCTTGGGCAGGGGGATGGCAAAAATTACCCACAATTCACAATTTTCTCTGATCCACAGAAATGCTGTGGGCTTGTGCTTCCATTGGAAATGATGGCATGACAGGAAATGTGTCTGAGCATGGCAGTCTCTTCCCCACCTTGTCTCAAGTGACACAACCCACAGCTGAAATCTTTGGGCTACCCACTAAAACCCAAACCATGCAAGTATTTCTGTCCCTCAGACACTTTCAGCCCCATGAACCCAAGAAACTGTCCCCAGTTGACTGCTCAGGATCCCACTTGTGACTTTCAAAGAAGCTGTGTGCAGCCAGGGGAGATCACCCCTCTAGCTCCGAGCCCAATGCCACAAGCCTCCTCGCACACCTCTTTTCTCCAGCTTGCTCCCTCCCCACCACCTCCCCATAGCAAGGCTTGAGCTAGACACTGCTCAAGCTGGACACTGCAGTGCTAGTTGCAGGAATTCCCAATGTGTTGGGGAGCAGGCCAGAGAGCTACCTCTGGTGGTGTTTTCACAGATGTCTGTGCGGTCTGGGTATGGGGATCTGGCATGATGCTCTCTGATGTTCTCTGGACTCCTTTGTGGCAATCCCAGGACTCCTGTCATTATAAGATGTCCAAACAAGCATTAGATCTCAACTGATGACCTGTTCAAGACCTTCATAACCGAGGCACATCTCCTGTGCTACCTCCAAAGTGCAGATGTTGTCACTTTTCAACATCACAGCCTTTATCTTCAAGGCTTTTATTTTTGTTTCTCATATTAGATTTAACTAGATACAGCCAAATAAGCCTAAAATTTAGAGCAATTTTGTGGATTATTACAGTCCATAGAGACAGCCTGGCACTTTCAGGGGACAGTTAAGTGGCCCTGTAAAGTGGCTCTTTTAGCAGGGGATAGGCTGCCTTCCACTCTCTGCTGACTGTAGAGGAAGCATGGATGACTTGGTTAGACCAGATACCTAACTTGATCTGATGAATTAGGGCAACAAAACTCACCGTTACCTCTTTTAATTTAAATACAGACAGGACCAGCCTTTTATCTACAATTTCTCATTCCTTTTACAAAAACATTGTGTGTAGTGAACATGACAGGTCCATTACTTCACACACTGGGAGAATAGGAGATTAGGTCCAAAATGCCCCTCAACTGGTCCACAGAGCTGATGGCATCAAAGCATTGTCTATGATTTATTACTTACAAATGCATCTTACTTTCAAAGCATATTTGAGAGCAAAAAAGAAAACAGGGACTATGGGCATGTAAGCACTGGGCAGAGAGCAGGTTGAAGGTGTGCTTTTGTTTCTGTGGGAACATGCACACAGTCTCTGTGACACCGCAAAGCAGAGAAGAGCGGTGCAAACCAGGGCTGCTGAAGCCCCAAGTGGTGCACAGACCTCTTGCATCCCACTGCTGCGCCCTCCCAGTTGGCTGCTGCCAGGGCCACATGTTTCACTTCTGACTGAGACAAAACATGTATTTTGGTTTTGTTTTGCTTCTAAGCTATTTCTTGAGCAGAAGGTTGGCAAAAGATACCCCAACTTTATTTTTCCTAGCTTCTCTGCTTACTAGAATTTCTTAATTCTCTGCACTGTCATGAAATGCCATAAGATGGTCATCACCTTGCCATGAAAAACAGGCAACTCAGAACAACCCATTTTGCTTAATATTTCTGTGCTAATAAATTTTGGCTGAAGAAACAGTAGGATCAAAAACTTACTCTGTTTTTGTGGAAAGCTCAAATTCTTTTCTGGGGATTTGCCAGAAGTACTTGATGAGAACCCACCTGAATCCTGCTCCATGGTGCAAACATCTCATCAAAGAAGGCAGCAGCTTCTGAAACGCACTGAAAGGAGGGGAGCGTACCAGTGAGGACAAAAACTCCTTGTGTCCTTTGAAATGATCCCTTGCTCCTGAAAATGCAGTTATGAACCTCCTCCAACAAACCTGCATCGCTGGCAGCGACAGGTGACAGTGACCCAAAAACAAGCAGCAAACAAGCAAAGGCTGGAAAACGCATCCCCTTCCTTATGCCTCAGTTCAGGAAACCCGCTGTTTCACACATCAGCCAGAGTCACAGTAGCAGAGCACACGCAGCGGCTTCATACAGCTCCATGGTAATTGTCTCTGCCGTGACCCACACCTTTCCAGATGCAGCCACCACTTCTTTAGTGTCAGACGTTGATCTCATCCACAGGTCTCTGATGCAAGGAGCTGAGGTCTACAAAGAGCAACTGCAGATATAACAGCTGCTTCCCAAAGTGCTTGGCACCATAGCTAGTGGTGTTTGTGGTTCACGTGAGCTACTGGGAAGATTTGCAGGGCAAGGCAACGGCCCTCAATGGCTCATCATGGCTAATGCAGCAAACACAAGGACACAGCGAGCAGCCTTGTGAGCTCAGCTCTTTCTGGGACATCGAGCACTCAGATCAGGTATCACAGAGGCTCGGTTAACTGATACAACGTTGGGTACCCTGCCAGACCTTTGAACCTCTTCCTAACAATAATCGGGCTGAGCGCTGATGCTAGTGTTTACCAACATACAGTATGAGACACACAAGGTACTGGAAAGGTTATCGCATTGCTGGTTTCGTGCTGTGCTCCCTGGTGACCCATAACATCCAGAGTGTACAAAAATAAGTTGTAATTGCTGCTTCAAAAAACTTCCCCATGAACAAATACAGTAATTGCCTTGGGATGCCAGGGGCAAGGAGACTTGGTCTTTCTGAATGTGCAAGAGAGGAATGTTTGAGACAATTGCTCCATCCCCCTGGTGTTACTACAAGTTACTACAGGTTTAAATTTAGAGAGATTTCTGTGCTTAAGCCACAATCTCAGACACAGCCAGACTGCAGGGGGACAGGTTAGAGGAGATTAGTATCTTGTCCTGCCAGGAGAGCTTTACAATTTCACAACACCACATGTCCTCTTCAAAGCAAGAGAGATGCTCCTAGTCTCATTTACTTCACTCAGCACCACCCTGGGAAGGCATCCCCTCAGTTAATACATCTCCTAGGACAAGCATGACATAAAACTATTTCAACCACCCTATAAATCAACACAAGTAAAGCAAGTGGCAGCATGGAAAAGATAGGGGTTAAATTCTTTCAAAATTATTAAATTCCTTCAAAATTATAAGCAGCTTGCTTTGTATCATGTATTTCTTCACAGATGGCCAAATAGAGCCATCATATAATTGCTTGTAAATGCTGCTGTAATTGGCATTGCTTTCACTTGCACCAAGGGCTGACTTTGTGCCACTTATCCCCATGCAATAGTTTCACTTAATGAGAACGACATGACCCAGATTTCAGACTAAATTAAGAGACTGAAAAGCCTTACGCTTGTTGCCATAGCTACCTGGAATCTGCTGTTAAAAAGGTAAGAATGAAAGAGAGAAAGAGAAGAAGAAGCATAAGAAGAGAGCAGTATCATGGGCAGGGTTAGGCCACGTGATAAGGGGCAGGCAATGATCTTGAAGGAGCGCAGCCTCAGTGACGGCACTCAGGGAGAGCTCTCCAGGCAGCCCGTGTTTCTGCATTGGTTGCTGTTGGGTCGATGCTACGGACCTAAGTTATTTGTAAGTGGTTACCACAGTGACAAAATGTAATGCACTGGCAGCTACTGGACCAGCAAAAGCAGAAAGGGATTGCGTGGAGAGAGGCAGACCTCCACAATTTATTTAATAAAGAAGTTGCCTCAGATTAGAACAACAGACCGCTTTCATTTCACTTTACATAGATAGTGAAGCTTGCAGCAATGTCTTACTCTAACAGAATAAGCTTTTTAGCCTAAGATGACAGCAGAAATACATTCTCTGCAGAAGCAGAACTGCAGACATCTTAACATTAGCTAGTTATTGTTATTCCCCAAATGCAGATGGGACCAAAGTGTCTTGTGAGACACAGGCTGAAGACCTAAAAGATTAACTGTATGTTTGAACCTTTCATATATTAACACTTTATATTGTTGGTAGCTTGTCACATTAGCATAAAGAAAATTTTATTTGTAGAGGGTTTTGTGCTAAGCCTACCAGTGAATGTATCACTTACTATTATCTTTTTATTCCTGCTCTTCTTTACCCCTTTCACTTTTTTTTTTATAACTGGCATGTAAAGCTATGCCAGTGCAATACAGGCTTGCCTACAACAGAAACATCCGCAACTGAAATAAACGCATCTGATGCCCTGTGGAGACCATAAAACAGCTTGTATCAGGATTCATGGAGAGAGCTCAGGGAAAGCACTGCAGTAGCTGGAAGGCTTCTCTGTCATAATCCAGCATTGCATTTTCTAAACACTATTTCAAAACCTGTCTCGGCCCCAAGGAGTTAACTCTCCTGTAAGCTTGCTAAGTTTTTTCTCTGTTCCTTTCCCTGGACTTCTCTACACTGCTGTCCTTGCCCAGATTGCACCATTGTTCTTTGTATGGAGAACAAAAGATATCCCACAACGCCATGGAGAACTACATTTTACTAGTAATCTATTTTCTCAGAGAGCTGGCAGGCTGTGTCAGCAGTAGTCTGGCTAAAGGGGGGTTTCTGTTGGTTTTCGAGTAGGGAGAACTCACTTATTCAAACAGAAGCCAGAGAAGCAAAGTGAAAACAAAAAGAATGCACTGAATACAGCAGCATTAGCTGAAATGATTATAGAGCCTGTAGCATCTGGGGGAGGTTGAACAAAATTCACTTCAAGTAGCTGTTATTACTGTCATTAAAGAAAACTTGCAGGTAATTTCTTCTCTTCAAAGCCCACAATTATGGCTATTGCTTTTTTTGTCTTTTATTACCATGCTACCAAATGACCTCCACATTTGAATCACAAATCAGCAAGCTTCCAGAGCAAGGACATTTAATCTTGCAACTGCAGAAGAGACCATGAGCTATTTTAATTCCATGGTGGCTCTTAGTCAGCCTCCTCGGGAAGAAGAGGGTCAAGGGATCTCAAGCCCAGACTTGGGAGGCGAGGGGGCACAACAGAGACCGAGAACTTCACTGGAGCTGCCGCCCACCCAAATTCCCAAGGGTGCCACATTCCTTAGCAGCAGTCTAGCAGCACTGCTCAGAAAGGTGACAAATTCTTTCCTGTCTGAAAAGATGAAAGGAGGCAGCAGCTGAGACTGTAGTGAGATGGGAAAGGCCACGCAGCTCCTCATTGTGCTGCGGTGGAGCAGGAGACTCAGGGAAGCGCAAGGATTGCGCATGGGTTTCTAGTGGCTGGACATATCCCACTGTTGAAAAGTTACGTGGCTTAAAGCAAGCTGTGAAATTAAAACCAAACAGTTATTTCAGAACAATGGCAGGTAGAGACAAGCTCTATAATCTTATAAATCAAATGCAAACACTAGCTTTGGATTACTGCTAAATTGGCACAGTCTCATTCTTTTATGCAACACTGCCTGAGTGAAAAAGGAAGCCCTTATTTCCATTAAGATATTCAGGTTTCATAATGTAAAAACCTCCAGAGTCTCTCAAAAATGTTCTGTTTATTTTGGGTTACTCCAGAACACCATCCTCACATACCAATGTGGCACAGTACTCTGCACTAGGGGAACAGGACAGATTAACTGTACAGTTAGTTATTGCAATAATTCCTCCCTTCTACCCTACCCCCTCCCTCCTGCCCCATACACGCTGCCAAGCACCATTGTTTAAACAAAGAAATGGCAGGTAAACAGCTTGATAATGCTCTGAAGGACGACATGGGCCACTTGGTGGCAGCCCATCCATGTGAACTATTTTAGGACTAGGTAGACTGACAGGCTATGCAACACCCACCCCAGCAGTCCCCCATCCCAGACTGGACCCTGTCCCTTCAAGTCCCAAGAAAGATCCATATCACTACACACAAGAGGCTTCCTAAATAAAATCAAACTAGGATACATCACAATTTGAACTGATGGCAATGGTTACTGAACATCACAAGCACCACAGTCAACTGAAGGTTGTTTTTTCTTTGCCCACAATACTACTGATTCTGGATTATAAATTAGAAAAAACTGGAAGGCAGATACCTCCCTCAAACACCTGGAACAACACAGGCATTCAGAGCGCAATTCAAACTGGCTGTTGGTCTATGAGATCAAGCTGTGAGGGAAGACCAAGGAAATAGTTGACAAGATTTATGGAAAAAGATCACACATTAAAAGACCACCTACACCTTTTAACACCTGAAGGAGATGCATGTTGAAGAGCTCATCTGCTTTTTGTCAGCTGCACCAATTGGTCAAACAGTAAAGACTGCTTCTCTACACAACCTACAATTGATCTGCCTCAGCATTTCTACCACTTGCTGATCAACACCCGTTGAACAAGCTATTTCACTCTTTTAAATGTAGCCCTCATGAAGTCATTACAGCACACTCGCACAGCCAAGGCTTTTTGCATTTGATCTCACTTGTGTAAGCGGAACTGACCCGTGTTTAACCATGTAAGAGTTAATTATCCAAGTTTACAAGCTCCTTGCTCTTTCCTAACACAAGCCTCCTGACAATATCAAGTTGCAGCAGTCACAGCCCAGCACTTTCAGCAGCCCACAAGTGCTGCTCCAGCTGTTCAGACTTGTGCATCAGGACATCAGCAGTATCAGCATTACCTGCTGCTGAGACCCTGTGTTGCTTGGTAGGGTGTGAATTCTGCCATGAATAGCCTCTGTCCTGACACCCCAAATCTTCTCTGTTATCTGAAAGAAGCTGTGGAGCCAGCATAATGCATCTGAATATTCCATTCCACACCCCCCCAAAAACAGAAAAGCTAACATTCATTTATTTATTAATATTAATGCACTTTGTCATTCAGTTGAAAAAACACAAAGCTTATCCTTCCTTCAAGGTCTCTGCCTTACAAACTACAAATGTAAAGGCCTTGCCTGCACTGTAGTCCTCTGCCACAGCCACATCTGAAACAGCACAAGCAAAGCCTGGAATAAGCCTGGACCACATCACTGGAGAAGGCTATTTGAGTTGTTCAAGCTTGATTTCCCCTTTGTGAAGCTGTAACTACAGAACCCATCACCTTCTTATCCTTCATATATGTTCTTATCCTTCATATATGTAAAACTGTTTCCAGGAGGACTTTCTCCATCATCTTCCCAGTACTGAGATAAGGCCATAAGGCCAATTAGCCTGTAGATCCTCCTAGATCTTCCTCCTTAAAGCGTAAGAGCTCTACTCACTCTTTCAGTCTCCAGAAACCTCGTTCAGACACCAGGAAGATTCAGAGATAATCAAGTGGCCATGTAATGACATCAGCCAGCTCTCAGCACTCATGTATACAACCTGTCAGGCCCCATGGACTTATGTACATCCACTTTCAATGCTCCCTAAATTTGATCCTCCTCTTTGGGGGTGCGCATATGTATGTCTTCCTTGTTTGAAGCTCCCTCTTATCTTAGTGGCCTAGCATTCATAATGGCCAGTTTTATGAGTAAACAGTGAGACACTGGAAAAAAAAATGGAAAAAAGTTTTAGTATTCAGAGGACATCTGCCTGAACTCATTACATACAAAGGATAATACCATACATCTTCCAGTCTGTTTTTGCTTCATGCCCTTACAGTAATATGCCTCTTCATACTAAACTTTCTCTTAGGATCTGGTATCACAGTATGATAAACAGAACTTTTCAAAATTTTGAGATGGTTTATTGCCATTTGGAATATATTTTATTGTTCAAAAACTGCATCAAGATAAAATCCATCATGTACATTCTTTGTCACCTATAACTTTAACATCAATGTAACATTCAGGCAAGTCATGCATGAAAAAAAATCACTCTTCCAATGACATCAAAAAACTACTGAAAGGCACCTTGTGTCCTTCAGAGCTTGGAATCCAAACAAGTTTTTGCCTGAACAAGGATTACATACATCTAGAACAACTCAAACAGTAGGAAAAAAATCCATTTAGAACTTGATAAGTAGTATCAGACTGTTTCTTTCCTTCATTCTGTGCTATGCTTTTGCTTTTCCACATCTTCATTAAATAATGTGCGACTTAAAA
Organism: Stictonetta naevosa; assembly: GCA_011074415.1. Lineage (NCBI taxonomy): Eukaryota > Metazoa > Chordata > Aves > Anseriformes > Anatidae > Stictonetta > Stictonetta naevosa. The sequence continues at coordinate 44,485,670 of CM021699.1, read as the reverse complement.
ATTGTGTAACTGATGTCTCTGAGACAAGGCATGCAGTAAAGGAAGAGGGAAAGCTAGTCACTTCCAGGCTGCCTGTCTACCCATTTGTTCTTGTAGATTAGCAAGCCATTGCTTAAATTAAAAAAAATAGAATAGGAATGAATGCACCTAAGTTAAATGGCTTTTAAGAGTATGTTTACATAGAACAATACCAACTACAGTTCTGTTGTACTGACCTCTGTTCATATTAATTTGAAAACAAGTTGTCAAACCATCATGGACCATTTATTTTTGCAGACTTAAGAGTTGGCTTTAAATATAGCTGGTTATTTAGATGACTAACACTTTATTAGAAGGGTAGTTAAGGACCTGTAAGGCAGCAAAATATTAAATGCAATGGTTCCCATTGCTGTGTAGTACTTTTCTTAAAAGGCAAGCTAAAAAATTAGTAGAAGGATCGTTGATGGGGTCATATTCACAACAGGTGTTTTGGTTTTATCCCCATTGTAATTGTCACAGCAACTGTAGATGGCACATCTTCCTTGGTTGTAATTCAGGATGATCATATTCCCTGGCTTATTTCAAGTTAGATATTTAGTTCTTTTTCTCCATCCTGCCAAGAGAAGAACATGTTTTATAAGAGTGAATATTGGACTTCATTGAGTTCTACTGTGCATCCAGGTTTTTGCTCACAACTGAAGGACACCTGGCCAGTTAGTTATGCAAGGGCAGGTCCACTTACAGTTTTGTCAAGTCTTTTTGAATTTACCATTCAGGAAACTTCATCCTCTTACTGCTCTGCATGGATTTCTTAGAGCAGAAGAGAAAAGCCACAACCCTGACTCATCCAAATTGCCTGGGGCAGTGGCTGCACTACTAGCTAGAAACTGAAGGTGGGAGACTTGCAGTCTGAACACCAGTTATACAATATCAGATCTATCCCATATAGATAAGACCAGTCAGCTTAGTTTGTTCTTGATTTGTCATTCAGACATACAAACCCTTGTTTCATGGAAGCCTCCATTTCAGGAGTTACTGAGCTGGACACACGTAGATTAATCAAAATAATACACAAGCAAAGTCAAAAATAGCCAGCAGCTGCTGAAAGACATCCATGACCATAAGGGTTCAGCCTTCTCTGTGTGGACATTTCCAAAGCTCCACAGGAGGTACAAGGCAACAAGTACCATTTCAACTTCTCAACATTGTTCTTCACTACTTTTTGCAAACTTATAAAGAATTCCAAAAGCCACCTCAGTTACATGTCACTGAAAGAACATCAAGAGCCAACAGTTTATGGCTTCCCATTTTAAAAGTTGAACTTGCCTGTATTTGATCAGCCGTCCTCCTTGAATAAGTTGTGCAACTTCATTAGTCAAGTGACATGCAAAGAGAAGCCAGTTCCTTGGCTGCACTTTGTAGGCAAACCTCATGAAAGTCAACGAGTAACAACACAGTGCTGCAAAGTAATAGATACCAGTGATGATTTTTAAATACCTGCATTTTGACAAATCATTTTCACACCAGCAGAAAGCTTCTTATTGGCATTTGAATTTTCTAGTTGTTTTAACAAATTTGTCCACTTTAAGGATCCAATACAGAAAAATGCACAACAGCAATCATTTTGCTATACAAATTGTTTGGCTGCAGCCTCCCATAAAAGAAGCTTGCTTTCCCTCAGTTTCTCATGAGGGAACTGAAACCTTTTTAGGTTATTACCTAAACTATTTCAGCCAGAAAATAAAAGGAGTCCTGTTAATCCTAATGAGACATGGCAACAGTTATCCTGACAATTTCTAGGAGTGTTTTTAAAATAATTTTAATACAGTTCTTACTGGAAAAGTTCTGAAAGTGGACTTGAAGAGAATGAAGTTGCCCCCCAAGAAACAATGAACAATCAGAAGCATAAAGCTTTGTTACCAGCTTTCCAAGAAGGCAAGAAACAACTTTAATCTACCTTACTACTACAAGTGGCCTTCAAAACTATATTGCAAAATACTTAAAAATCTATAACTGTCATTCACCAGTTCACAAGCAATTAGTATGGAATCTGTGCTCTGTAGTCAGCTTACTGACAAGAAATTCCCAGTACTTGCCAAATGTCATTCGGCCACTAATAATTTCTGGAGATTTCTTCATGTCATTAATAGCAGCAACAGGAAGTCCCCAGTTGGCTACTGGCCCCCAAAAGTGCTGTAAAGGAGGAAAAAGAAAAATGAAGTTGAACAAAACCACAAACATGCAGCAGCATACCTACAGCTTTCCTTAGCCACACAAGTCTTTGGACAGTAGGGTTCAGGATAAGATCTCAAGTTAAGACATACAGCTTTTGAACCCTTGTTTTAACAGAAGCTAGTCTTCATGAAGGAAGCAGGAGAAACCCACCACCAATCTTCTTACAAACTAGAGAAAAGCTACTCTAAGACTGCTGAAATGCAGTTCTGTGTAATTCTCCTCAGATATTAATAAGCAGTCTCAGTGGTTTAGCCATACAGCAATCTGTTTTACAGCTCAGTTCTGTGCAGAACATTAGCATTCAGCTCTCAAGTTGGAGTCTTCAAAAACATAAAACCACAAGAAATAGCTGAAGAACAATAACTGTTTTCATGTTACGCTGAGAATCAAGAAATACTCAGCAAGTACCTTCTGCTGCTTACTATTGAAGTTGCAGCTTCATCTGCAACTATTGAAACTTGGTGACAACCTAAAGGTCAGTGACTAGCTTTAAGATTAGAACAGTTACATGCAGGTATGTTCACATGAAGACAAACAATCAAGTCAGAAGTCAGTTAGAAAACTGACAAGACAATAAGTTGTACTGGCTAAATGACTCCAAACTGAGTAAGACAATGTCAATTTAATTTTTACTATTTTGAGGAATAACAAGGCTTTAGCTGACTTCTTTCTGCAGAAGATGCATGTAGTACTCCCAATCAGTTTCTTTTCCCATAGGAAACTAAGGATGTTCAAAACTGACTTGGGCCAGATATGACAGATGAACCTTGCAATAAAAATCTTTGCAGATACATACTGCACCCAATCTTTTGTCTTTCCCTAACACTAAGAACTAGGGAAGATTTTTTTTTAAACTATATTTCCACTGATAGGGAAAGTGACTTCTGCAACAGTTAAAGCCTCCCAAGCATGTCTGAGAGAACATGGCATAACTGGCAATAGTTACATGGTTCCACAATATTTATCTTACAGCTACATTTAGATAGTATAAAGAAGTGTACCTATAACACACACAAAATATTTGTTGCAACAGAATGAGAACATTCACAGAAAAAGCCAACAGCATGCAGTATGTTGTTTTAGATGCTTTAATGCAACTATTTAAATAGTTTAACTGACAGTAAGAGGGCCAGCAACAGACATTCAATCACATAACCATGATTTGCTCAGTAAGATAATCTAGGACAACTTGTACTTGCATCACCACACCAAAGCAGACTGCAAAAAGGTGCTGGTGAAGCAGCACACACCTTCTGAACTCTTTATTGACATGTCAGTAGTAATTTACACCATTTCAGTTTCAGAAAGCAAGTGTTTATGGTTTTAACTCTGACATTTTTGGAATTTATAAAACAATTACAGCTTTGACAATCTTAATGGTGACTTCTATTTTGGAAGTTCAGTAAAAATGCCAAGTTGGCCCAATTTAACTGCCATTAGATCACAGACAAATAGCACACATTATGCTATGGACCGCCTCAAGCTCCAGTAACACAAACTGAAGAACCATCAGTTCTGGCTTCTGGTGCTCTAACAGTAACACTCCTCTGCTAACCAGGAAAGTAGACACAAAGCCTTTCCCTGGAGACATTATCCAGCTCCAAGTGCCTGCAGGCAGGCAGCCCTTTGAAGTTCCCATACACAAGAATTAAACTACACTTACACTGTTTGCCTTTGGCTTGCAGCGATGAGCAAGTCTTCCATAAAATTGTGATTATTGCTATTAAGAGTCAACTATAACAGTATGATTCACAGTCTAACAGGTCTAAAATATCAACTCCCATTTTCAGAAGCAAACCAAATGGTTAAAGAAGTAGTCTGCAGGTAGAGTTATATGGTACCATTTATTGTCTTGAGTAAAGCTAGTTAAAAAAAATAAAATCAAGCAAGGTAATTCAGTTAGGTTACCACTGTATTACCAGTATTGTTGCTATATAAAAGAGTCGCTCTGGATTGATCTGATCTCCCTAGGAAAGGATATGAAAAAAACAGTCTCTGATTTTCTAGTGATTACTTCAGCTCCTCCAGGCTGTCTCTTAATGGTTGGTCACATTAAGCTCAGACTTGCAAGTAACTGTCACTAGTACATCACTCCTGGAGGTCACCAGCATGCTTTTCAGATGCAGGCAAGTTTACAACACTGCTGGGAGGAAAAAGAATTACAAGTTACTGGAGCCAGGCAGAAAGTGAAAATACAAATCCCCTCCCCTTCCTTACCGTGCTGTTCAAGTGGGCCATCGTTGTTTGTCAAACAGCACATGAAAGACAAAAATTAAGATTAGTTTTCTTCATAATCCACACAGAAAGTTTACAACAAATGAAGAAAACACAGCATATTTCTCTGGCATTAACCTGTATTAATGTGACTGTACTAAAAGTCCATTTCCCTCAAGAACTGTTACTTTGACAAGCGTTTGCTGCTCAAGCATCTTTTTCCTAATGAGACAAACCTCATTATGGTCTGTGGAAGACTTTCCTGCCATGTAGACTTCAAAGCATCCAAGATCCCACCCTAAGCTAGTTTCAAAAGATGCCGGATGTTAAAGTCTTGCTTATTTGCCTTGGACAGATCTGAATAACAACAGTTTCTCTGTGAAGGTTTTTGAAGATGCTGCTTTGAATTCTTTCTATACCTACATATAAGTAGGTCAAACAAAACACTCCCAGACATCTTACTGTCACTAAGTTCAGGCCAACTGTGGCTGGATTAAGTGAGTTAAGACATTTCCAGCAATCTAACATGCTATTTAAATAAACTCCATAATTGGTGTGTAAGTGATCATATAGTTACTTGATAATTTAGGTAATAACTTAGTGATCTATGCATAAATGCTAGACTACAGTCAATATTTAAGATTGCTTGCTACTACATCTTTCAAAATGCTTTGGAACTTTTAAGCATCCTCTTCCTACTACCCTGATAGGGTTCAGCTCTGAATTATGACTTAACAGAAACAGGCTATTAATAGAAATACCGCTGCTGACCGATTACTGCTCATGTCCTTCTGCAGAAATAGCAGAACACTTGCTAATTGGCACTTCCATTGCACTGGCTTCAGTGTTCACTTACCAAATGACCACAGTAAGTGAACAGTCAGGTCTACTCCAGGAGTCCAGCTGGCTGTGCACTTCAGTGCATCTTTGTTACAAGCAGAGTCTGACTCAAGAGGTTTTGTGGTTTGTCCTTGATTAGTCTAACCTCTTGTTCTTTTGTTTTTGTATTAACTGATCTTCAACAGCAATTGAGGTTTTCAGAGGACAAGTGCACATTTCACCTTTTTCATAAAACCGTTACCAAACAGGTTCAAGCGCAGCTCTTAGCGCAGGGCTTCTGTGCCAACAGAAGGCACCCTCCATTTTTCAAGGGGAAGTGGTTTTCATGTAAATGGGAGCCTAAAATAGAATCACACAGCCAGCTGCTAGCAGGGTGGCCAACTCTGGCTAAGGTCTTGCAACTGTCCCCATGCCCACGTGAAACCGCAACAGTTACTGTAGTCCCCAAGCAGGGCAGATCAAGGTCATTTAGCTCTTCAGAATCAGACATCCACCCCCAAAGCTCTGCAGGTAATACATTGCATTTGTTGCAACTGTCTCAGAAACAAGGATACCACAACACAGGCATCTGTTCCTGCAGAGATCACATTCCAAATTTGTAGTTTCCAAGAATTGCATTTAATCCCCTCACAAAGGGAACATTTTGTCCACAGTTCCAGGAACATCACTACTGTGGCTGTTGCATTTACTCATCAACTACACTTTCTGTGCAAGCATCCAGATATCACTGGAGGAATCAACACCTGGTCAATACTTGATATTGCTGCTACAGCTCATACCAGAAGATGTATTTTCCCCAAATTTATACGCATCTTCTTCATGCTGTCACATTAATAGGCAGGAGACCATTCTACAGACACTGCCACCCCCCAGGCGGGAAGGGTACTATTCCTCTGCAAGAGAGGCAGATCATTCAGTTCTCAGAGCACACAAAACCATGAGAGCAAGCACTGTGCCTGTCAATTTCTAGAACAAAACTGTAGTTGTTTTTTTTTCAAGATAGCATCCTTATGTTTAAAAGTTTACTAGTGAGGAGAACTGAAGATCAGCTAATTCAAGTCATACTCATAATGTTAATTGAAATATAGTTTAGGAGTTAAGTTGTCTAAGACTTTCTTTTTAAGTCAACATAAGGGCTCATGCTTCACAAGGAATGAACCATCTATTTCAAAGCCACCTATATTCTCTTTACATTACTGCTGAGTTATCAGGAAGACGTTTCAGAGGTGCCCCAAAAGACGTAGCCTCCATGCTTGCTTTTCTTTCACTGGAAGACTTTGGGATTCATTGTTGCTAATGCAATTTAGTCTTCTGCCATGAGAAGATCCCACTTGCCAATAGTGGCCTGTAGGTCCTTTTACTTCAGAGAGGGAAGAAAGTTGTTTTACTGAATATTTTCTAGAAGACATCACCTTAAACCATTAGGACAGGAAACAGAGGACTCAGTTGCCTACTATTAGAGTCTTAAATTACACAGCTTTAGTGATGCTGACCTTAAGATCTTTAGAAAAATGCAACTTCAAACTCGTAGTATAGAGCACTATCAGGCCTTTGTATGCTAATCAGCTACTCTGAAGTTAACATTGCTGCTGCGTTTTACAAGAAGCAGCAAGAGAAGCTGTACCTACAGCTTACATTCTTACCATGTTTACTTTAAAACATGAAGGCAGTTAGGCATACTATAGTTCGATAATTTACAGTCATTCAAATCCCTATTAAACACCACTTCAGAGAAGTCAGGATTGAAACTGGCAGAGCACTTAATAATTATCAACAGCTTTAAAAGCAATTTATCTTGTTTCCTTGTGCAAGATCCAGAAGGCAGCTGATGACGTAACGCAGCACTGGTGCCAGATGTAACCACCTGAGAAAAGCAGCATGCCTTCAATACGCTGCCTTTCATGATTTCCAGTCACAAAGCTGAAACTAAAGCTGCTTATCCTGATCGATGTAAGATTTGACTGCCCCAAGCCATAAGTGTCACACCAGTTACTGCCACACTCAATTCCACTGCTTTGGGTAACTGCAGTTATTCTGTCTAGGGTCCAGCAATTAGAGCACAGCACTGGTGTTGCAAGCAGTATCTCCAGTCATCTCTTCCTACAAGTGAGTTACACATTTCAAAGCCTTACTTTACTATAGCAATTAGATGCTGTTTTCTAGAACAGATACCATAGTCTTGTAGCTTTGAGGAAACCCTTGCTCAGAGAGAGACAAGAGAATTTTCTTTGGGATAGAAAGAGTCCTTCAGGCTGGCGAAGCAAAGGCTTTCAGGAAGGAATGCAAAGAGACACAGCTCCTAAATATACACAGCTCCTAAATATACACACTGCATTTCTGTTACAGCAGAGACTACAGTCCTTTGTTGACAGCTATCTAAATTCTAACCTCAGCAAAGGGCACAATCAAGAACTCACGCTTGTCTCCTAGAAAGAGAGAAACAATGCTGAAAGGCTGTAGTGGATGGCACAATTGACTTAGGTCCTTCATGACATACTGAGTAACAAACGTATAAGTTCAGTAGATATCTTTGTACACCAGGCAGATGCCATCCCACAAAGCAAGAATTCTGTGTAATACTTTTTTTTGCAATAAAGTCTTAGCCTATTTCAGGAATAGAATGAAATACAGCTCAATTTTTCCACTGCCTTTAAGTCTCTGGGAATGAAAGAGATACTTCCCGCTGTTAACCTTGGTGGCACTAGGAAGCAACCGCCTCTGCCAGCATTTGTTTGCTTTCTTTAATTAAGGTGCAGGCTGTTGTTTTACCATGAATCCACATAAATTCTGGAACGCCTGACTAAACGCTCATGTTGTGAGTTGCACTTATCAAGCTTACCCAGGCCCGCAAAGCCCTCAGAAGGCAGGCACACACGCAGCAGCCGCTCTGACCTTCACTTCCCCTCAGAGCCGTCGCTCCCCTCTCCCAGGCGGGCCACCCCAGCGCTATTCACCCCCCACCACCCCTCAAGCTCCGAGCACCCCCCTGCGGGCCTCGTCCCGGCCCACAACCCCCGCCCCCTCCCCACTCCCCCCCCACGAGCTGCCCCCCGCCCGTTAGGCCCGCCGCCTCCCACCGGCCCAGAGCACGCTGCCGGCAGCCCCCTGCCGCCCTCACCTCATCAGGTAGTCGCGGAACTCCTTGCTGCGCAGGTACTCCACGGCCTTGCGGCCCAGCGCCCCCGCCATGGCGCCACGGCCAGCCGGCAGGGCCCGCAACCACCGCTCCCGCCGCCCGCCCCCGCCGCCCGCTTTATGGCCGCGCGCGCACCGCCTCCCCGCCGCCCGCCGATCTCGCTCCTCATTGGCTGGAGGCTCGAGGCCCAGCCCCCTCCTGAGGCGAGGCTCCGCCCCCTCGCCGCCGGCCGTTGTGGCGGTTGGGCTGGGGGCGTGGGGCGGAGGCGGGGCGGGCGCTGCCATGACGGTGATCTCGCTCTGTGAGGGGCACGGCCGGCACGGGGCGGCTTCTCTCCTCGTCGGGGCAGGACACACGGCCACAAGCACTTTCCATTTCCCACCCGAGCAGAGGCTGCTTGTTTAGAGTGGCAGATAAACTCTAACCCCGCTAATAGCGTCTCCATAAAGCTCGGGGAGGTCAAACAAATACCTGCGTGCGAGCGGCTCCGTTTATCTTCGGTCGCTGCGCTAGAGATAGTGAAAAGGGTGTTTATCTGCTCCGACTGTTGTCCGAAGATTTGCAGCCTGGGTTTTACAGTCTGGAGCTGCAGTGAGTGCAGCCTGGGCCATGCCTGTGCTCTGAAGGAAGCCCTGGCGACCACTGCTGCTCCATCCCCTTCTGCTTCCCTCCTCTTCCTGGCAGGATCTTGGGGAAAATTAAAAAAAAAAAAAGGGGGGGGGGGGGGGGGAGTTCTTGCTCCTTCTCCCCTCCATTGCTTGCTTGCAGGGCAGCAGGTCTGAGGAAAGGCAGTCTGTGCACGTCCTCTCCTTTTTACATATCCTTAACACGATATGACAGCACACAGTCACTGCTGTGTGGGAAGAAAAGCTTTAATCCTCCTGATACAGAGCATTTCACAATGCCAAAATGTAGCCCAACATTATTCCATGGCTTATTTAGGCTCCTCATTTGGAAACAAGGGTGAATCGGAAAGAGGTCTCAAGGAATCATTTGTTCGAGTTGATTTGGCTTGGGCTGACACAGGAAGGGGCTTTGGGAATCAGTCCTGTGTGTGCAGATGGATCATCACGTGCGGGGATTCCTCGTATCCTACAAAGCCTATTTCAGTCAATAGTTTTTGAGCTACAATTTTAACTGAAACAAAGCTTAATTCTTCTTTACTGAGAATACATGCACCATTTTCTTGACTGTGTGTATAAAGAAGAAAAAAATCTTCCATCTGCTTTGGAAGGCTCTTTAGAGTTTCTCCTAAGAATACACAAGTTTTATCAGCCTTTTCTCACAGGTTTTTAGTCTTGTATCATTTTCCTTACTCCATCTAGACTCTTACCTACATCTTTACATCTTTCTTAAGACAGTCCCAACATGGTTTATAACGTTTCAGTCAAACCCTTCCAAGCAGTGCAGAGTCCTTCTCTAATTTTGAGTGTTTTCAATGTTGAGTATTTTCACTTTGTTTTCAAAATAGTTAATGGAAAAATCATTAACTAGATATGTGCCCAGAAGAAACCAGTCCCAAGTGACAGGCCATACCAGTTAAACAACAAAAGCAAGCAATGATTTGAAGTATGTTTTTGCTGCAGTTCTCTATGTGCTTATAATAGTTTTATTTACTTTTCTGTTGTTTGTTTGGTTTCTAGTGTCATATGGGACAGTGTTAAATGCCATTATCAGAGCTAGACCATTTGACTTGCAATTTATTGGATCGTTGTTGACCCCTTCTCTTCAGACACATGCTCTTCGCCAGTGCTCCTGGACTGTCCCGCCCTCTCCATGAGCTGGGCAATGGTCACTGATGATCTCAAGTTGCTTCTGCTAGGGCCTGGTGGCTCTTGGAGCAAATTTCATCAGGTCCTGCCGTGTTAAAATATATTTCAACATTTTTTTTCTCCTTGTCTGAACGATCATTTTATCAATTTTTCACTCTTCATTTAGACCTACTTTGAGTTACTATTGTCATGTTTTCATCTTTACTGTTTATGGGCTCTCTCTGCATTATTCAAAGGCTCTGCAATTTTCTTCATCTTATTTTAATTTTTAATGCTTTTATCAAACGTCTTTACTTATATTTTATGCCGTTTGATAGCTGAAAGTGATTTCATGCCTTACCTTTTCTGATTCGGTTTTCTGCAGGCTTGGCACCATTTATTTATTTTCATCTATTAATATGTCCTTTTTTTCCTACCTATTTTATGTTCCCTTTAGATTTTAAGGTCACGATGTTCTTGTGAATAAGCCAAGCCACTTACGTCTGGGGGTGGTTCCTATGTGTCTGTGGTGGTTTTACCGTGCTAGGCAGCTGAACACCACAACCGCTCTCTCACTCCCCCTCCTCAGAGGAGGAGGGGAAGAAGTAAAGGAAAGAACAACTCATGGGCTGAGATAAGGATAATTTAATTAAAGAGGAAAAAAAAAATAAGGAAATATTAATTAAACAATTCAGCTAAAGGGAAAAAAGGGAAAGGGGAAGAGGGAGGGGGAAAGGGAATAACAAAACAAAACAAGTAAAGCCTTTGTGGAAGTGCAGAGGAAAGGAATCACTCTCTACTTCCCACAAATGAGCGATGCTTGACCACGTCCTTGAAGCAGGGCCTCAACGCACGTAGCCGGTGTTTGGGAGCAGGACAGACGTTTTCGCAACGAGAGCCCACCCCTCCCCTCTTCTTCCTTTTTCCACCTGTTATTGCTGAGTGTGACATCATGTGGTATGGAATATCCCTTTGGTTGGGTTAGGTCAGCTGCCCTGGTGATGTTTCTTTCTCACTTTTTGCCCACCCCCTAGGGGGGTTAAAGAAACTCCTGATGCTGTGCCAGCACTGCTCAGCAGCAGACACAACACTGGTGTGATACCACTGCTGTTCTAGCTACAAGTGCAGAGCGCAGCACTGTATGGGCTGCTGCAGGGAAAGGTAACATCCCAGCCCGACCCAGTACAGTGTCTTCCAATCAGAATAGTAATTGTAGCTTTTTTGTTTTGTTTTGTTTTCAGACAGATAGGTCCCCTGCAATCTTTTATCCCTTAGATCGTCCTTACAAAAGCCCTGCCTGCCATTTTCTGATATTTCTTCCTGGAATTCCCATTGCTTGCATTTGTTTCTCTTTAGCCTTGTACTTCTGACCTCTCCAAGGAGACCTCTCTGGAGTTTATTAGGCTGTTCAGTTATTCTTTTTTTTCCCTCAGCCTTTGGCCAGGTCACTACTTTTTAACTTCCTTGTTGACATTTGTTACTGGCCATCTTTACTTTAAACTCTTCCTCACTAGATTAGCGAGATGGTGCCCTTGAATTCCCTTCCTTGTTTTTAGCAGGTAGACTCTACAGTTGTCCAGCAGTTGTTCTACATGGGACGTTCTCCAGAAAAGAGGAAATCAGAGGCTTTCTACAGATACTGTTTGTGCAGCTCATAATTTTCTTCCTGCCAGCATACACCAGCCCTCTCCTGAACTGTTGCCTGCAGCTGATGGGATGGGGGAGAACAACCTGGGCTCCTTCAGCTTTGCTCCTGAAAATCTGAGGTGCTAGAACACCTAGCATTCACATTTTGCACACAAGGACACATATAATGTAGTCAGGGCTGGGTAAGCTTCAGTAAGTTTTCAGATTTTGGCTCTGTGAGGAGTTGAGATGTTGTCTGATGGCTCTGTTTAGCAAATGGCGTCTCCTTCATCAGAGAGTTTCTATATCGCCAAATCTCATTTTCTGTGTGTGCAGGGGTGGCAGGCATGAACCTCCCAGCTGCAGGGAATCTGCTGCACTTCCTGTTCTCCTCATCCCGGAACTATGGGTCAGGAACTTGCACTTTTTGATCTCAGCAGATGCAGATCTAGCTGCTGTGTAAGGGAGCCCACCATTTTCCTTCTTTTAGGGCAGCTCTTTCTTCCTGTTGGCATGCCTTTGCAGGCACGTGCATGGTGGCATGACCTTGACAAGGAGAGAGGAATGTAATACCTGTCTGGCATTAAAAACAGCAAAGCAAGTCATCTTATGGGCATCACAGAACTGAGGATGGTGAACTAATGATATTCAGTAGTTATGTTTCTGGCATAAGACATGAAATCAGTCCTAAAGGAAGTATCTGTTAAAACTGTTATAAAACAGCCACAGGGAAAATCGGTGGTGCTTTTTCCCAGCTGTGAAAAGAATTGCAGGACCACATAATTTGGAGTGTTCCGTGACAGACAAAGCAACAGTGCCTAAGCAAGCTGTTCAATAAACTGTGGTTTCAAGACTGAGGTAGGTATTCTTTCCCTGGTGCTGTAGCTCCAAAAAAAAAAAATACAGAGGAATATGAAATGCAGAAAAATACAAAGAAAGGATGAGTTGCTATCCCAGTCTTCTTAGACCCAGTCATGAAATATCAGTTCACTAGGGTGGACACAAATCAGTACTGAATACTGAGCTCTCAGTAGGATCTGGAATAGGATCAAGCATCAAAATAAAAATGTTATATTTCCAGTTGAGGACCTGCAAAAAGACAATGACATCTACAAAATCACAACAAAAATACAGACCCTCCGTTATAAATGGCCAAAGGAACACTGTGATGTAGGAGTTATAATGGACCAGGTCAACAAGTGAAGAGCAAAAAAGTAGATATGGAAAAGAGGTTGGATTACTGGGAAATAAGTTTTGACAGATTAACAAGTACAGTGATTAACTACCATAACTGAACAGCAAAGAAACAGCTGGGCAGCAGGAGCCGAAATCACAGGTACTACTTATAACAAGGAAAAAAGAATGTGTTTTGTCAGCATGGAACACAAGCATTACTGGTAATCGCTGCGATTATCGTTACCTTTCCCTGCAGAAAGACCCGGCTGTCACAGTTATGGTCAGGTAGGTCCGAACACTTGAAACTTATTAACACAGCTATTCCTGCTATTCTAAACTACATTCACAGAAACTGAGCCAACTGAGCATAACACACAGAGTCCTGTGCTGTGAAGACACCATCCAAGAACCTACCCTGGTGGGGGAAAAAAAATAACAACCCCAAATGAAAAAACAAAACCACAAATGCCTTCCCCTAGTGAAGCTTATGGTATAGCTCTTGTTTAGGGCAAGTTTCCTCCTCTCAACTTTTTTCCCTAAAGGCCAAGTGGTTTTAAACAAAGGGTGCACCCCACACAGGTAGTGCTTGGCACGGGTGGTGCAGGCAGAAAGCAGCAGGGCCTTGGGGCAGCTGGAGGACGTGGCTTCTCTGTGATGAGGCTGCTCTGAGTCCTGAATTAGTCACACATGATAAAATGGCCAGCCAGAGTTACAGCTGGGATTATTTAAGCCAACTTCATGCTGAAATATGTATAGTGGTGATGGCTGAGCTTTCACTGTCATGAAGACTGAGCTGATTTTAAGTGCTTTGAGACTTTTTCTGGGCTAAAGATTATGCCTACAGTTTAGTTATTCAACAGTGCTTCAAAGAAGATCATTTTAGATTCTCTTTTTAAATATAAATGTGTATTGCTGAAGCTTTTTAGAATAAGTCAAGTTTTACAATACAGGGAAAGAACAATTAACTTTTTTTTTTTTTTTTTTTTTTTTCAGGTTACTTATACTTCCAGTTGGTAATGTAGCTATAGGTACTGAGCTCCAAGGGTACTGTGATTGTTGTTTAAAAATGAACACTTGCAACAGTATTGCTTTTTTAAATTGGGTAATTTACTTCTTTTTTCTTAGGTAAAGAAATAATTTTTGGCTACTATGATAATAAATAGTTTTGTTTTCTTTCTAATGTCCACATGAGAAGAATGACTGAACTGCTGTCTCTGATGTCACACCACCGCACTGCTGGTATCCTCCAAGCAGTTGTTGATGATTATCTTGTCTATGGGGAGGAAAGGATGAAGCCTGCTTGTTCATCAGGTGCACTCTGTACCTTATATTGCTACATCGGGTCAGCTGGGGTAAGAGAGCCACTTCTTGTAACACCGCATTGCAAAAATCTCCTCCTTCACTCAAATGGGGAAACCTTATTTTACAGTTAAATGACATGTAATCACCTTATCACTGTAATCATCATCTCCAAAGGAGCAGAGCAGGAGGACTGGCAGTGCTCACCTGGCAGGCTGCACCCCCCTGCAGGGGCTGAGCTGGGCTGCAGAGCAGAAGCTGTTGGTTATTCCAGCTGGATAAAGGAGGGAGACAGTTTTCTGAGGAAAGAGCACTATTGGCATAGCATGAACAGCTCAGGTAAGGTTGTGAGGAAGGTTTCATCTGACACTTATTTCACCTTGTGTTTTTATTTGCATGTTTGTTTGTTTAGGTTAATAAAATTGAAACCATGGAATAGGGCTGTGTGTGCTGCAGGCGCTTTGCAGTAGGGGCTTTTGTTCCTGCCTTGCAAAGTGTCTGCTGAAACACATAGTTCATGTAGAGAACTAGTCACAGGTTTCTCCCAAGTTTTCCATGGCCATCCTAAAGTGCTTTATCCAATAAAAATGCCCCAGGGTTGCAAGGAGGAGACTGAAATTGGGGTCCTGACTTACGGCAGAGACTGAGGGGATCAAAGTTCAGCTACACTGTTAATTAGTGACAGTCGTTTTAGTTGTATAATCCTCTCCTCAGAAATCATGGGTCACTGTGGAGCTGAATAAATTTAAATTTAGTTGATGACGTTTAAAAATGCAGGCTCCCAGTATGCTTCACTACTAGTAAATTTATGTCTAGTATTTAACTACGCTGCTTCACTGTAGCTTGGCTTCCCCCAGTTGAGGCTGGGGCTGGCCAGGAGTGGGGATGAGCCCTGGTGGAAAAGTACAGTTCTGGGCTTCTCACCGCTGTCAGAACAACTAAAGAACAACTCCCCAGACTAGTGCTGCTGGAAAACCTTGAACACAAATAGTGGTAGGCTTGATTTAGTAAAACAAGCAGATTAGCACTTTTGAGCTGGAAAGGTGAGATTATACCTGGGCTCTCTTTGGTCTTGCTACTGTATCCTCAGCGGTGTTAAAATCTGCTTCAGTCGGAGTCATTTTTTGGCTTGGTGGACTGAGATTTCTCTGATTTACTGGTGAAAGGTGAGAGCAAGGCAGTATCTGGGATGCTGCTGACTTAGGAGGGGAAGCCAAAGGTTGTCTCTGATTGAATTGGTGATGCTCATCCAGATAGGGACCCTGACATCACCTTTGGCCCATTTCTTTAACAGGTTAAAAAGGGGGGGGGGGGATTTCAGTAGACTACAGTGGACAAACAAGCCGTGGGCATACAAGATGAGTAACTTGAAGGTAAACATACCAAAGTCCTTTCCAAAGCTGCTGGGATCAAAGTGAAATAAACAATAGGTCCAGGTGGACTTCTACAAGGTCATTTGGGACTCAACAGGGAGTCACCTGGGTTTATGCAGGGAGTCATTTGGGTGTATACAACATCCAGCAGGAAAAAAAAAAAAAAAAAAAAAAGCACTGAATTAGGTGGGCATACTTTTAATAAAATAGACACATACAATCCTAAATGTGCATGTGCAGAAGTGAGATGGGTGGCTGTAGATAACCTAACTCTGTGGTGTGAGTCCTTCTCGTACTACAAACATCTTAACTTTGAAAGAATGTCCCATGGAAGTCAGTTTCAGTTCTCTCAAGGAATTATATATATATATATAATATATATATATATATATATATAATACTGAGAGCCTTACAAAGTAAATGCAAGAGCTGACATCCAAAGCTGTGTAATACCTAGCTACTGATCCTTGGTGCCTGGAGAGGGGCGCAGTCTGCCCTGCATGCCCAGCTTTGCCACATGGATGAGCAGGGAAGAATTAGCCATGCCAGAAGCAAAACCTTTCACTCAGAGCAGGAAGCCCCACAAAACCCAATCAACAGGAAATTTGGAGCAGAGGAATCCCCTTATCATGACAGCACCCTATGACTTTGCTTCTGCTTTCTGCTCAGGGTGTTCCTGAAGGTTGTCCAGAGGTCGGAGCAGTTCATTCTTTTCTTTGAAAGCTCAGTTGGAGGCGGCGTGAACACTGAATGCATCATGTGGAAACCCTGTGATTCCAGCGCTTGCCAAGGGTGCCACAGATCAGCGAAGTGAACCCCGTCAGCTCCTTCTTCAGTCTGGTGTTGGTCAAACCTGCACATCCGCCTCCTGGGAACCTGAAGCAAGCTTCCAGCTGTTTAGTGCTCTTTGGACTAAAAATGGGGACTGTCACCCCAGAGCAGGGCACCCTGGTGGGGTCAAAACACATCTCTGCTATGTCACGCTTCAGGGACGCTGCTCCAGCAGTGTTTGACACAAAGGTGGAACAGCTCTCACTAGGTGTGAGCTTTATCTCACATCTCATGGATGTGCAGAATCCGCATGTACTCTGTCAGTTCATGAGCCATCGCTTGGCTCCAGGAAGTGGGAATTTAAGAACTGAAGGTTTTGTGGTCTGCTTTCCACTCATTAAAACAGAGTAATTCTAATTGGAGAGCTTCTTCAACATCTGTCTTCATCTCCGTGCTGGAAGTTTTCATTCATGCTTGGCATTTATGTATTTAAGGCCCTCTTGTGGTTCCCAGGAATTAGTGCACTCCAAGTGCTATTACTACTTATTTTGCTTATAGGCTAGTAAGTTTTTTGCTTTTTGGGGGGGAAACGCCCTTTACCAGCTCTTTCTACAGGTTTTATCCATGTGGCATTGGTGGTGTGAAACACTGATAATTCCCTGACAGAGTTCTTGCCGCCTGTATTAGTCTCCAGACCCCATGGCAGTGACCGCAGCCCTGTAGCAGATGGCAGCAGGCTGGTGGCTGAAATGAGACCTGAGCTCCACTTGACAAAAGGTCAGCACTGCCAAAAGCATGTAACAGCTAACAGGTCACTCTTGTCCTTTCTCTGAAGAATGAGACACAGGTTGCTTCTGTTTGCTGTGCTTATGGCCCTAATGTAACAGCTGCTGTTCCTAAAAGTTAAACTGTTTCATACTAACAGATGACGTACTTTCAGGCCTTTAGGAAAAGTCTCATAGATGTTAGTGCAATAATGTTCTTCTTTCAGCAGCAAGGAGACTAGCATTAGAGCTCAAGCCTGCTACCTGCCGTGGGGCAGGCGAGAAGTTTTACGACCAGGGCTATTTTTACTGGTGATGGGAGAACCTGAAGGACAGGAAGAATCAATTAGGCAGCAGCATGCCAAGCCTGCCCAACCAGCAGCCTCGCCACACACTGACTCACCAACCTTTTATAGACTAATTTCCTCAACAAAGAGCAGGCCCAGGCCAACTTTGCTTGTTTAGAAAACAGCAAGAACACCAGAGTAGCTCTCCAGTCCGGAGATCCCCTTCTTCCACATTGTGTCCAGAAAATGGGCCCATGGCTTCTTGAGCAGGCAGTGCACAACAAAGCGATCTGTGGTTAATCCCAATAGCTGGGAATAGGCTAAAATCCTTGTCTTCAGTTCTGTTCCATAGCTTTTGGTGCAAAACCTGTGCTTTTCATGATCTTCAGAGTGTTGTTACTACCTGCTATTTGCTGTGCTGCAATAACTGAGGCCCTCAGTCAGCAGCTGTGCTGCCCTTATATGAGACGCCCTTAAAAGAGAAGATATAAAGAGATGAATGGTGACTAAAAGTCAGGATTACAAGAGGAGTTACTTTTTTTTTTTTTTTTTTTCTTTTTTTTCCTGTTACAAAATGCATTCATCTTCATCCAGGGGAAAAAAAACCACGATCTGAGATGTTTGCTAAAGCAGATTTCCTGAAAGGTCTGCGTCCTGTATCAGGCACTGGAGCATGTTCTGGCCAGCCCTCCTCTTTTGGGAATGGTGTCAGTGCCAGCAAGTGCTACACCACAGAACAGGGAAAGCCTCCAGACATGTAATGTTTGTTTTCTGGGGTGAGGGGGAAAGACTCACATCTGCCTGCCCAGGGCCTTGTGCATGGCTTCTTTGCCACGTCTTCTGCAGAGCCGTGTGTGTAAAACAGTGCCTGAGCTGGGGTTATTCCTGACCTCATGTTAAAGGAGGAATTAGAGGGGGAGGAGAGAGGGAGGAGAGGGAAGGGAAGATGAAGCTTTTTTTTTTTTTTTTTTTTTCTTGGTCTTCTCATTTGGATGTTCTTGTACATTATTGGGGTTCTACTTTTGTTAACCAGTGGGCCTATACAGACAAATGTACATCAGTCATTGCCCTGCCTCTCTGGAAAGGCTGTAAGAGTGACAAGATGGACCTCTGGGTGAAAAGCCCGGTAAGAGAAGAGAAAGGATGAATAATTTGTGGCAGGCACTGGGGCACGGAGGAAAAGGACAGAAAGGGATGTATAGGTGTCCTAGCAATGAAGGACCACAGTGCGTGACAGGTTGCTTCTGCTAGGGACAGAGAAAAGAAAGAAAGGACAGAAGTGGGAGGAAAGGAGCAGCTTGCAGTGGAACAGAGGCATGAGGCTACCTCTGGGCAGAGCAGAAATCCTATGCCATGTATTTGAAGTCCAAGTTTGCTTGGTTATGCTTACTTGGACCTGAATGTGACAGTGGTAACACCAGGGAAGCAGAACCAAGCCCTCCAGGTAGGAGAGCCTGATTTTGCTTTTGTGCCCACCTGTAAGGTCAGCAAGCAGAAGAGGCTACACAGGCTGCTGGCCAGCAGTTCTCAGATGAACCATGCCATAGAAAGTCTCTGAGGGGTAAGGGAAATCCATGCCAGGCAGCTTGTGTGAATGCTCTCATTAGTCTGGCAATGAAATCCCAAATTTGTCTGGTGGATGAACAGTCTGGCTGATGACGGGTTAAAGGCTTACTCGTTGCTTCCCAAATCAGAGGTCTGAGTATACCTGCAGGCAGGTACCAGCTCCAGGTGTAACTTGGAAAGGTAATGGTGTGCCTTTACCGTGACCAACACATAGCATTCAAACGTGACCAGTGCTTGTGAACTGGAAAGGAGTCATGCAAAAACAAGCAGGACTTGTTTTTTTTTTTTTTTTTTATTTTTTTTTATTTCTTTATAAAGAAAGAAAAGGACGGGCATGCCAAGCCAGAACGGCAGAGTACAGACAAAGGTGAGCACTGAGGCTTCCCCTCGGGGCCATCTGCAGCCAGCCCTTGCCCTGGTACAGCCCAGCTCCCCATCCTCCTGCTGGGATCCCAGCAGGCAGCCAGCCCTTCGGCACAGTCACAGCTCCTGGCAGTCAGCTCGCACAGTTTCACAACCCCGTCAGCCCACAGCACCGCGGGGCAGCAGCAGCTGAGGCCAGCAGCAGTAGCAGCAGCAACACGGGTCACAGTGCACAGAGAAAGGGGAGCAAAGAGCTTATTTGCAAACAGTCGTATGTAACAATATAGAAAGTCCAAAGATCGTCGTTCTGCTATAAAAATATTACACTTCATAAAACCATGTACTATAAAAAAAATCTATTCAGAAACGCTGGTAAACATAATAAATATCTGTACACCGGCTGCCCTTTTCATACAGGAAACGTAAAAAGCGTGAGCCTCAGAAATCATTGTAAACATGAATATGGAGCCTGTAAACAAAGTGCTAGATCATGGTTCGTATTTTGACAGATACATTTAATACTGCCCAAGTAAACCCCTTGCACACTTCATCACCTAACGGCCAGACTCCACTGCTGTGACACCAGGAGGACCCTGCTCTGAGCTGACCCTGGGTTGCACCAGAGCCACGTACAGAATAAGGTAGGCAAGAGGCAAGATTTGGCTACAAGGAACAAATCAGAAACAATCTTTTAGCAACTGGTTCTCATTTTCTGAGCTTCCAAATGCTTATTTCCAGACTCCCCTTTCAAAATTCCCCTTTATCCAAAAGGCATGCATTTTCCCCATTTGCCTCTCAGTCTATGATGCCTGAAAATTGTGACCATCACATCCATTTAGGAGACAGTGGAGCACAAAGTGAATCTACAAATGCTTGTACTTAGCCAAGAACGGGTGGTTGTACAGTCCAACACCGAACATCGTGGTTAACACAACACAGGTGGATACAACACTCCCAATTCTTAAACTCTGAACTTTAGGCTGCAAAACACCTACACATGCAAGCCAGCATGATCAGATGCCTGGTTAGGTGGCTGACTTGCATGGGTTGTCACCCACTTGCACGTGGAGATGCTAGGCCGAGGCTCACAAAACTCATGAATTGTTTTTTTTTGGCTAAAATTTGGCTCTAAGAACAAACATGCCTTTATTTGCTCCGTAACATTCTTGTTCTGCACAGGCTTCCACCCACTCTTCACCTAAATGCTGAGGGTTTATTTATGTACACAGTGAGAGCCTTACTTTTACCTTCATTTTTTTTCTGAGTAAAAATACTCAAAGTTTTGCTACCTGTCAGGATCCAAGGGGATGTGTGATTGTTACTTGTGCCTGTGTGGGCAGCTGTGCAAGGGGCAGCCAAACCCTAACACCTTGGGGCAGTGCGGAGCTGTAGGAGCAAGGTCAGCAGGCACGTAAGGGTACACACTTCTGTAGGATTTTGATGTGTACTTCAAATGGAGAAAAGAAAATGGGTGTGCATATTTTCCTTTGTTATGAACTGTATTAAAACACCTGATTGGCATTATTTTAAACATTATTCTTTTAATATAAAGGATCTTGGAGCTGGCTGGCCCAGTTGTTCTGTGTGCCTGTCTGTTAGGATTCAGATGCGTGACCCTGGATCTCACTTGGCTCCTGTTTAAAGGAGCAGTCTGCAGATGTTCAGAGAGGGAATTTTGCTTCTAATTGTCTGTTTTGGCAATTTTACTACAAACATCTTAACATACAGCTTCAAAAAAAAAAAAAAAAAGAAAAAAAAGAAAATTGTTTTGTTGTGGAAGCTATCTCCCTTTCAGCTGCAGTAATCTGTTTTACCTTCCATGTTTGTCTGCCTTCCGCCTGCGAGGGATCTAGAGTGCCATCACACTCCAGAAAATCAGGAATTTCCTCTGTAAAAATGGATTATTTAAAGTCAGATGCCAGGATTTTTCCTATCTTCTTTATAAGCTCATCGGTGGCCAAAATACACCCAGTCAGTACCATCTCCCCATGGCATGCCATCTGTGAGCCCACACCTCCTGATTACAGGCAGTTTATGTGAACTCGTGGTGAACTTCAAAGCCTCGGTTGGCCTTGCACCTCTGCATGCACAGCCTGGCCTGGGAAACCTGCTTCCCTACAAAATCCCAGCCTTGCATTGCCCCGGCACTGGCAGCACCTGAGCCTGGCTCGGCATAAGGCAGAGGGAGGCGGGTGGCACCCCAGCTGTGGCCTGGCAGCGTGCTGACAACGCTGCTGTCAGAGAAGACTCTGCTGCCTTGCTGCTGTCCCCAGCCACTTGTTCAGATGCCCCAGCATTTGTTTTGCCCCACTGTGACCTGGATAAGGGAGGTGGGAAAGCACAGAAAGCAACTAAGGTCAAGAGAGAGTGCCTGGCTTTTTTTAGCCTCAACACTGACACGAGCTGGCTGGAGCTCTTGGGACCGATGGCATAAGAAACCCTTGGGCACGCAAAACTGCACACAGGAGTGTTTTAGGGGATAATCTGAGCCCGGCCATAACTCATGTCACAGACACCCAGCAACTGCCTTTACTGAGCTGTACCAGTGCCTGGTACGAGTTTTCAGCCCTTGTGCTGTGGCACAGCACTACACAGGCAAACAGTCCTTTCTCTGTGCCTTAAAGATTCACACGTTGATTTCTAATAGAGTCTGATTTACCCTGTAGGAGAACAGATTTATTATCCACTTCAAACTAAGTCTAAAACTTGTTCAGCCATAAGTCTAGCTAAAAACAGCCCTGGTGCTGCACACAGGGTTAGGTGAAGCACAGGGACAAACAATCCATGCATTGGAGAAAGGCGACACACACTGATCCTCCCAGCACCCTGTGTCTGGGTCAGCCCCATGCCCGGGGAGAGGGGCTGGGGAGCTGTTCAAGCTGGTTTTCTTCAGAAGCAAACCATAATCTATTGTCAGCTGGCTTTATTTATATATTTATTTATTTTCTTTCTTTCAGATGCAGAGACTGATTACAAAGTGTCTGTGGGCTTACTTGTGTTCTGATGAAAAAGTCAGGATTTATAAATGCTATCTGCTGTTAAAACTTGCTGGGAAAAAAAAAAAAAAAAAGGATTTTAAACAAGTAAAAATTCATGAGGGACTGAGGGTGAGGGCAGCCTTCCCTTTGAGCAGCATCTCCCGCACCTCACCATATACACAAGCTGTGGTGCTATGTAGGAAATTGGGCAACTCTTCCCTGTGTCTTAGGGCCATTTAGCTTCTTCAAAGTCCTGGAGCTGCAGGGGTGGGACCCAGCTCTACAAAACGTGGGGAGATGCCTTCTCCCTGCCGGGCAGACTCTGCTCTACCAAGCTGAAGGACAGCTTGTGAAGTACCTCTCTAGAAGAGCTGACTGTCTGTGACAGACACAGTGAAGATGCCTTGTACTGTCACTGCTTTATGCACTTTGATGGTTTGAAAATTGAACTGTACTATTTGTAATAGCCTAAGGCACTAGGTCGCTTTGTGGACTAATAACCTGCAAGATGGTGTTATCTAATTCAAAGAGATTTTTAGACTTTCAGGAGTTAAGCATAGCATTTAGTAAAAGTTCCTTACGATTAAATATATATATAGAGAGAGAGAGGCTAAGCCTTTTTCAGTTAAGTTTTCTCCTAGAAAGAATAAATGCTTATTGCTGAGCTGTAGTGTAGCAAGGTGCCTGGAAAGGAGATGCTGGTTTAAAGCAGGCGGAGCAGCAGTTAGACCATGGCCATGCATCTTCTTCTGGATGCAGCTGGGCTGGGGGAAGTGGCAGCTGCTATCAGTCTGAAATAATGAGTGCAAACCAGCAGGAGTGGCTGTGTCTTCAGTTTGCTGTTGGAGGCTCTTGTATTTCAGTCCAAGCAAGTTGCATCAGCCAGACCAACTGTGGAAATGGATTAAGTGGGTTCATTTTGACTGAAACAGGTCAGGAAAACTCTCACAAGAGCACCTCCAGTAGCAATCTTGTGTGTAGGGTGATTTGCTGTGTGGTGCACAAGGATAATAGCTGGGGTGGAGGGGAGGTCCCACACGACATTATCCATGGGCAGAGTTGCTTGCTGAGCCACCTGCCTGTTCATGACCAGAGCAACCACTATTGTTTTCAATGTCAGATTTTCAAGAACACAACTCCAAGTATCGCTTCAAGCACTGACTACGCTGGTATTCTTCTCATTTGGACAAGCTGAGATAGCATGGTTTTGTGCATTTGCATGGACACAGACATGTGCGTACATTTGGATGCACTGGCAAGAAAATCTTGGTAATCAAAAACCATTATATGCTATCTGTGGGCCTATAAGGTAAAGTAATTAATGATCATTAAATATATCAATCTGTACAGTGCCCAAACCTTGTATGATTAACAGGGATATAGATGGTGAGTTTGAAGAGCTAGACCAGGAACAGATTCAAACCATTAAGCTTCTGGAAGACCTGCATCCTGTAAGCTTGGCCTACAACAATAATCAGATAAAAAAAAAATGCTCAAAAACCTAAGGCTGAATATATATCAAGAGGGGATCAAAACGTTTCAAATGGCTGTAAAGAGAAACCAAACTGAACCAATGAAAGGTGACCAGGAAGTCTCTGGAGGAGACAAAAAATGTACCTAATATTTACAACACTCTTTCTGCCAACATACAATTACACATTAAAAGACATTTTGTTGAAACAGCACGAATCATCTGGGACACCAGAACATCCAGCCCTCCCTCCAGATTGCCCTTATCATCCTTGTGCCCATCTTGCCTTCCTCCAGGACAGAAGTCACTCCCAGGGACCTGGCCAGAGCATTTTTGCAACAGCCAGGGCATCTCCTGCCTGCAGACTCACCTCTCAGTGTGCTGACAGCAGAAGTACATGAGACTTAATTAGCTTCCAGTGAGAGGAAAAGTGTAAAGGCAGCAAAAAGCTGATACTGAGCACAGCTTAGCCAGGGTAGCTTAGCCAGTTAAGGTATATTATTCTCTGCTGCTTTGTAGATAAACGTAGACACACCTGCGCGTGTTCACACACTCCAATTCAAGCCAATTCATCCTCTCTGTGAAGTTTCACAGCATTGTTTATTCTAGAAAAAAGAAGGGCTTCAAGGAGAGCTGCTTTGCAGCATTCCTGTGTGCACAGCACATAAACCTGAACATTAAATATTGGTTTAAATTATTAAGAATAAATTTAAATTTAAAAATAGACTAATGCAAACAAACAAATTTCAGTCAACATTGGAACACAGATCATTTTAGGGAGCATATTGCTATAGCAAATGCAACTCCTCATTCCCTTGGACACTGATGCCATGGTCTGGAAATTCCAGTTTGGCACCACAATGCACAAACTACCCAGCAAGGAAAATTCCTATCTCTAGCATATGAAGCTCCATGTTCACATTTTTCCTTTCTTTTTCCCCCTTCACAACAGAAAAAAAAAGCCAACATAGCACATTAGCTTCTCCCACAAAACATGACGTGACAAATTCACTCGGAAAACAAAAATTAACAAATGCAATACAAAGAAGGATCCTGGTCAGCTTGTGACCACCATATGCCACAACGGATAAGAAAAACAATTAAAAAATAGCTCAGGGAAGGAGAAAAAAAGTTCCATTTTTCTGAGATCCTTTCAACCAGGTTTTCTTTCCCCGAACCTGAAAAATCCAGGTATTGGGTACAGATATTTTTTTTTATATATATATAAATACAAGAGTATATATTTATATAAATATAAAAGCACAGTATCCTCCTGTTTCTCCTTATAATGTACTGTTATTAAAGCTCGTGACAGAGATAGCTGGGACCCTCAGAAGCAGACACTGGAGGGACAGGGAATGGGGCCGGCGGTGGCTCTGCTCCACACCAGGAGGCACCCAGCCCACCGCAGGAGGCCTGGAGCAGGATCAGTACTATGGGAGGGCAGCTGCACCACCCTGCCTGGCCCCTCTGCAGCCCCGGCACCTGCAGAACCTCTTCTGAACCACCCCCAAGTAGGGGACCGTCCCCTTCCCTCAGAGGGAACCCTGGTCTGCCTCCGAAGCACCTGCACGTTATCTCCCTCAGGCAGCACTCCCCACCACACTGCCGTGGGTGGATTTGCCTGCTGTTCTCCTCCTTGCTAGCCAAGACCAGATACCCTTGTATCCCCTGACCCACAGGCTCCTACTCCCAGTGTTTTACATTAATGCTTTCCCACAGTCTCATGAGACCCCATAATCTCCTCGGAGGACCAAGTTTCTCAGAGACTTTCTGCTCTTGGTGGGCCAGGCGTCCAAGTAAGTCAAGCTCACGGCATGAGCTCCTCCTCAAGCAGTGCTGACTTTTTTTTCCAGAGAGAGCAGGGGAAAAGTGCAAAAGATTTCTTGAAATCAGAAGGTATTTCCACAACCGGCAGCTTTCTCTCCTTCATGTCGTATAGCACTTATTTCAAGTAAGATATCATCCGTGTGTCTCTGCAGCCTTCACTCTTCCTGGAGCGAGTGGAGATCAGTAGGTGTTTACGGGTGACCAGCCGAGCCACTTCATCATGACGCCTGCTGGAACCGCTGAGAACATTCAGACCTGACTGCGTCTGCATTACAAAAAGTGCTTTTCTTGAGAAACAAAATGAAAACTATGTTCCCACGGAACATCTTCAAGACTCAAAAATAGTATTTCCTAGGGAGGGAAGGATGGAGCACGTCTACTTTATTTGGCTTTATCTCAGTAAGGAAACAGAGCTACCAGCAAAGTTGGCACATCTTTGTGAAGTTGTTAAACTCAGGATCCTGGCTGGAATGTAAAAGAAATGATGGAGCAAAGGCAAACTTTGCCTTACACTGGGCTTCTGCTAGTTCTGGTGATTTTGTATGCAAGGTGTCCAAAAAAGTTCTACTAACCAAGAAAAGATGAATCTGTCAAATAATAAACTGTGGGTTTCCAAAGAGGCCTCTTGGGGTACTGCTACAACCTGGTTGAGGTAAGTCTTTTCATGCCCCTCCGCTGAGCCAGATTGGAGGACAATACAGGCTCCAGCCTTGGTGCCTGAGGTGTTCGGTTTAAAGCAAAGTAAGTGGCTGCCATGGCACCCTGTAAAATAGAAAAAGAGAAAAAAAAAGGCTCAAATTCAGTTCTTTCATGCTTCTGCCCTCCCTTTCCCTATCCAGTCCCCTTGTGCAGGGACAATTTCCACAAAATGATCACAATGTCTGCTGGCTGGGAGACAGCTGGGGTGTCTCTGATTCAAAGCAGTGGGTGGCAGGACGGGCTGACTCCCACCACTTCATTATAATGTAGCTGGAAGTTAAAAATATCAAACAGAAGATGGGTCAAAAAGCTTTACTGTTAGTCTAGTGCCATATTAAATTTGGCCTCTGTGGCAAACTATTTTCCCAATTCCTCTATCGCTTTTCAGAATATTTACACAAATCCCAGCTCTTTCTGGAAAAAAAGGAAAAAGCAAGGGTGTGGGATGTACCTTCACCAGGTGAACATCCTGTCTGCTGAGTTGGTTTTGAGACAGGTACTCCCTGTTCACTATCCACGGATGTCTTAACACTTGAACTGCTGTGAGGCGCTGATGAGGGTCTACGTGAAGCATCTTAGACACAATGTCCTGGGTTTAAAGGGAAGAAGGCAGTAAAAAGGAAAAAGTAATTACTAGCAGTGCAGGATTTACCAAGATAACCAATGGCAGTCATCAGCATGCCAAATGGAGGGGGGGATGCATTTTAGATATGCTTATCTAAGATAGTTTTAAAGTGTAAAGTGTGATTTTTTTTTTTTTTTTTTTTCCAGCCATTTTCAGGAATAATGTTCAATTCTCCACTGATAATCCAAACAAAAGATAATGTAGCGGGTATGCAGCTTGCTGAAAGAGTGTTAACAATTATTAGCGACCTTGTAGGAACGATAAATGCTACCTTAGAGAGAATGCCATCTGGAGGCATCTCCTCACTGACTCTGGAGCCTGCTTACAAAAGAAGTGTAGAACAGAAATCAACCATTCAAGGCAGCTAAAATTCAGTGATACCAGTTCCACCACATCTGAATATCTTAATTTCCAAACTGGACATCTGATGAAAAATTCATTGTCTGACAATGAGCCTCTTAGGTGCTGTTAGCAAGATGAATAAGTTGCTAACATTACTTGTTGTTTTGTGGTGGAATATATCGATGTTTTTCCATTGGATACTGCCAGTTGCTACAACTGAAATCTCCTGAGGGAATATATAAATTGTGTCAAAGATTCTAATTGATGCCAGACAACTGTAAGCTTGCCAGCTTTCCTGCCCATCCGCCTGTCTCACAGATGAGTGCGTGGTTTCATGCCCAAAAGTCCCAGCACCAGCTGAATTTGGGCATTTTTGAATTGTGGCACTGACTACCCTATACTTCTTTTAAAAGTTCAGCTGAGTGACAAAAGACTTCTGTGCAATTTTGATTTTGACAGTGTGGGTAATTGACGGTGTTATATTATGCCTTCGTTTAATGAAACAAACTACCAAAATTCCTAGCACTATTTAACTCAGAGTGGTATGAACAAGCAAGCTCTTATTTCGTAAGACACTGAGAAATAACCCTTCTGTCTGTCTCTGTTTGTTACAATTGCAGATTGCCATCCCATTCAAGAAAGCAAGAAAAAAATCTGAGAAAGCGTCCACTGACCTTTGCAGTGTCAGATACTGAATCCCAGTTTCCTCCTGTAAGAGCATATTTGCCACTGCCAATCCTGGCCAGAATCTCCTCTGGGGTATCATCTGGTCCATTTGCAAAAGGAGTGAACCTATGAAAAAAAAAAAAAAAAAAAAAAAGGAGTCTAATTTGCAGGTATATAATTTCTAGAATCTAATATTAAATACCATTGATTACAACAGGAATTTGCTTCCAGAATGGACCACCACAGCTACTTCATTTTCACTCAAGCTACACAGTACAATGGTTCCTCATATTAAATGAAAAAAGAAAGATCCTTTTTTTATTATATTTTTTTTCATTCTTATTTTAAGCAATGTAATATATATATAAAATACACGTTTTTGCTTTTTCTTTACTCATTTTGACTCAGTTTTATTGCTGATAGAATAACCTTGATAATGGGAACAAAGGCTAAAAATAATAAAGGAGAAAAATTCATATCTGAAGCAGAAAAAAACAAAGGAAAAAAGAACCCTTTGTAGTCTGTTTTGCACTTCTTTGTTAATCACAATGTGCAAGTCTGCTGGACAAAACAAATCATATGCAATGGGTTATTTAAAATCTTCCTGATCTAGCCAGACAGAAACTAGTAGTAACATGTACTCAGCTTTACAAAATCAGTGCCACATGTATAGGGCCAGTTTTTTTTTCTTCATGAAGTGACAAGTGGTAAGATTTTGCAACTGACAAAAATTTGCCAAGCCAAATTTTACTCTGCAATCTTGAACAGCTGTGTAGATTTATAAAAGGAGGGTATCTGGGATTTTTATATCTTCCCTTCCATCTGTCTTTCCTTTTCTGGAAACCTGCCAGTTTGGTTTTTAGGTTGTTAAACAGACGTGTTGGTTTGGCCACAGCTTCCTACCCCCCCCGGCACATTCAATTCCTCACACTGTATTTTCTAACTTTCAAGAACATTTCAGATTTCACAGAATTTCAGTCCAAAGAGATCCACGCTGTTATTCCGTGCTGTAACTACTGAAAAGGATGCAGTGAAGGTTCAGGACTGGCCAACACTCCAAAGTCTGTCATTGCCACTGCTGCAATACCAAATATTATAGGATCCAGACTCATACTCTAGTCTTCAGAGCCTGAGCTGATAGTGATGATGGGAGGAGAATAACACCCTGAGTGTAAACAACAGTCAGCTCCTGCTTCTCTCCTCTGGTAAGGAAGAACAAGAGCATCCCTAATGCAGTGGTGGCACCTAAAATGTCAGCACACATTACTCGTATTTTCTCCTTTAAGTGTAGAAAAATGTGAGATACAATTTAATAGCATCTGGTGGCCAATTTAGCATCTGCTAATTATGTAATATGTATTTCAGATTAAAATATATTTGGATTTTTTTTTAGAGTCACATTTTGAAAAGAAACACTTTGAATATAATCAGCTAAGTAATGTGACTCTTGGTAATGCGTTGATTTTGTTTACCGATTCTGGTTGTGTATCAGTGCAAATCCGTGACATTAGCCAAGTAGAAATGGCATTTCTGAGAGGATCACAGCAGACTGGGAGACTGCTCCAGAAAGTCCCAGTGTATTTCAGCTAATGCCGAACACACCTGTACTCAGGAACAAAATAGATGGGACAGAAACTCCTGGCACCTTTTCTGTAAGCCACAAGGCAAGCGGCATGAATAACCTAATGGCAGGATCTGTTTGTTGCCTGTATGAATTTAGGAATGAATCCAAGCTTCTTGCCGTCTTTCCAGCTGAATGATCATGAAGTAGACTAAAGAGCTGTCAGAGGTCACTGAAAAGTTTCAAGTGGCACTTAGCTGGGATAAATAAACACATACTATACCCTGCAGTCAGCAAAAGAAATGAAGTGCAGGGGTCTGATAACTCCAGATTGGCTTTGTACACTGTGTTTCCCATTCACCCAGCCCATCTTATTCTTATCCCTCTCTGCTTATTTCAATCTTCCAGCCTTCTTGTGCCAATATTTAACTTTAGCCATTGGTAGGGTTTTTAATCAAAATCATGCTGCCTGTTGCTGTTCTTGCTGATCAAGAACATCTTGCTGATGCATTTACTTTCTGTCCTTTCTGAAAATTATGTTTTTTGTTTGTTTGTTTGTTTTGTTAATTTGTTTTTGTTTGTTTTAGCCTTTGAAGGAGCTGAAATACCTCAGTAACAACAACTACAGAAGAAGAATAAAGCTGAAGAGAATACATGTATTAATAGGAGTGAATAAATCTCCTCTTATGGGTTAGGTGACCATGACCTGGCTCTCCGCATGCCACTCCTAAATTACTCTTCTGATGTAAAACTTTTATGTTACTTAAGTGGTGAGTGACCTTTTAGATGTCTCAGTGAATGTTTACTGGCCCAGGCTGTTAAAAACCTAAGCTACTTGTAAAGTGATAAAGATACTTATATGTTTTGGGAAAACTTATTCTAATTCTACGTCTTGGCAGCTATTTTTTTGCCTCATACAATTCAGCAACATCTCCCTCAGGAGGACAGCCAGTGTGCTGTCTCTCTGACTCCTCTCTGGCTTGATCACTACTAAAGTATGCCCTCTGGAGGAAAACTTCTCCACTTACCCTGCCAACATGGTGTACAACAGGATCCCCAAGCTCCAGATGTCACAGGCTGCATCGTAACCTTGGCGTTTAAGGACCTATGTGAACAAAAGACAAGGGTGAAAATTGGATAATCCACATTCCTGAATTGTTCCTTCTGGGCTGCGAAAAGCACTGATCGAGGATTGTATCTGGTAACATCTTTATGGCTAATGTCTGGCTTGAATAGGTGACTGCCTCAGGGGCAAAATGGTTGGTAGTGGCACGGGCAAAGTGTGACCCAGGCTGGAGTTCGCGGGCTGGTGTGCAAGCCCAGCACAGCTGCCACCTCCACCATGGTGGAACTGAAGGCTGTTTGTTGGCTTTCAACACCTCTGACCACCTACCACACAGCAAAGCAGAGCAACCCTTTCTGTGTACTTCAACATTTTAAAGCATTTCTTAAAGAAAGCTAGTTAATATTTTGAAATGTGTCCTCCTAAAATGTAAGTCAACAAGTCCACTGTGGATGCAACAGCCATGGGGCTGAGTGACAGTGGTGGGCACGTCTGAGCTTTGGGTCTGGCAGAGCAAACTCAGATTTTGAGCTCATTAACTCAGATTTAATGTCAGACTAGTACAGATGCATGACAACTGCAAAGAAAACTTAAAAGGCTTATTCTTATCTTACTTTTAGTTTAAGAAGAGTGGCCACGTAGTCTGGGCTTAACAAGTAACAGGCTGAAACTTGATCCCTTTTCCCTACGGGTAAAACAAACCCCACAGAACTCAGCAGAGATCTGAGTAGGTTCGGTATTGGTACAGGATGGACAGTCAGACCAGTAAGGGTGTGATCTGGATTTCATTTATATTAATGCATACCAGAAGAAATGCCTGTTTGAGTCAGTGCAGGTCCAAGTGAAAGCAAAGTCGCTGACTGACAGAACACTGCTGAGGCTAGGGGAAGAACTTTGTTTCTCTGGCTCTGAAAGGCTCAGGAGCCACCTCTGGATCTTCTACTTGCTCATAAAACCAAACGACTTAATTAATTAGTTAATTGTTTAATTAACTTCAATTCTGACACAGGAGAGTTTTGTCCCCTTCTGGTGGATTGGTAGATAAATTATTGCTTTGCAACACGCATGAAAAAGAATTGTATAAATTCAACAAGTCTTTTTCTGACCTTGGGGCTTAGTACCCAGTATTTATTTCAGCAATTGGGAATTTATCACAGAAAAGACCAAGCATGGCTAGAAAAAAAAAAGTTTCAGAAAATGTTGCCTTGACAGATTTTACAAATGATGAGTGGTAAAGCAACCATCTGCCAGGTATGCTGCTGAGCGAACATTTGCTACCTTGAAAAAATATGGAAAAAAAATGCTCTTTCTCCTGTTGACAAAGCTGCTAAAAATCCTTCTTCTGCCTCTCTCTCCTGCACATTATGTGTACTCTGTGGCTGTTATGATTGTTTCTATTTCTTTAGTACCTGCATTCATTGGCCTTCTATTACATTAGTTTTTATGGAAAAAAAAAAAAAAAAACTTTGCTATTTGTTAAGCTCAGTTGCTTTTTACTTCATGTGTGATACTGAATGCCCAACATTTATCTTTTGGTGTGGGCATACTTGCTGCTTCTTAAGCAGTTACATTTTCACTGCCATCACTGGCCTTCCTCAAATTACCAAGGAAAATTGAGTAAAAAGCAAATGACAGAAAGATGGAGCAGTGATGAAGTTTAGAGGAGCAGGCTATTAAGCAAATGGTGACACAACTCCAAAATAATGGGCAGGTGTCACTGCATGCTATCATTCAGTTTGAAACAACCCCGCTAGCTAACACGAACATTCACTCTGTGCCATTGCCTAGGAAAGCTTTGGTGGCAGTTACTTCTCATCAGCAGCAATGTCACCCCACAGATAACAACAGTGGATAGTGAGAGTCCCTAGTTAATGACACTGCTATTGTAAAATGTCTCCAGCAGGTTTTTGCATCTGTGGTTAAAGTGAGAATGTTAAGCTGGCAGGATCAAGTGTTGGAAATGTTGGCCAAAAAGATTAGGTTTTGCCTTAGGGGGCAGACATCTTCAGACAATAACAGGCATGTGTCTTGAAACAAATCTGAGAGCAAGAAATCTAAGCTCAGTTAAAGAGCTTTGCAAAAGATGCAGGGGGTTCCTGCTCTAGTGGATGCTGAAAAATTTACCACATGGCAGGGTTTTACATCACCTAGAGCATTTGGTGAGATCTGAGACACATGAATGAGCTGGTTCTTAGCTCTACACATGGCAGGGTGTCGTGGTGCCAAGGACCAAAATTCTGCTGGGTTCATTCAGTTCTGACAACGGCTCAGATGCTTATCCAGATGTTTTATTATGTTTCTATAGGTTTTGATTTATTGGATTAACAGCGTTATGAATACAGGCTTTTCTCAGCTGTGATACAAGGAAGGATGTGTATGGACATGAAAGATAATAAAAAATCTAATCATTTCAAATGCAAAAAAAAAAAAAAAAAAAAAGAACCCCCAAAACCACAAAATATACACACGAAGAAATTTTCATGGATTTTGTAAGAAATCTGCAGAATAAAGTCCTTTATCTAGATGGCCCTGCTGTAGTACAGCGACACAGTAGGCTGTGGTTCTCCTGACCAAGCCTCGCTGCTCTCTCTCTGCAAAGGACAGCGCCCGCACTAGGTGGCAGAGTGCTTCCTTCTCTCAGAGAGCTTTCAGCTTTTCCGATAGTCTCATCTAAAACCCAAATTAAGTATTTCCACAACAAAGGGAGACTCGAGTATGCAAACATGTCATAATTCCTCCGCCACTGTCCCCTAGTGTCACCAGCCTGGCTGACTTTCTGCCTTCTCATTTGAGTGCCGTAAGCACGCTGCAGATGCTGCAGCTCGGAGAACGCACAAGGCAGGTCCAGGCTGGAGGGCAGCATTATATTGCAGGTAAAATGTAAAAGCACTTAGGGCTTTATTAAGCTCTCTGCCAGTTCTGGTAATGTTTCAGCTAATCTCCAGTGTTTCCTGCATTAGCCAGACATGTCTTGCTCATCACAAACATCTGGGACTGTGATTTCTGCTTTCAGTTCAAATCGGAAGAGGCAAACCTGAAAAAACAATGTCTGGCAATGTTTGTGATTACAGACACCGTACAAAATAGCCCCTCATGAAAAATAGCGACACCTATTTTAATCACATTGGATCTTGGAGAAAACCTCAATTCTTTAAATCTTGGAAACAACTGATTTTCAGTTTGGATGTTAAAATGCTATGGTGCCCCAGAACTTATTTTGATAAATTTTACACAGCTCATTCCAGTAACTAAAATGGAAAAAACAACAACAACAACAACAAAAAACACCCACAACCAAACAGCAATAAAATAACAAACCAATCTGTCTTGGCAATGGAATATTTTTGCTGAAAAAAAATCTGCTTTGAATTTATACTGCTTCTGGCAATGGTCTCAATTTAACAAATTATCTTTCTGACGCTGGAAGGCTCTCATTCCTGTATCTTTTGGCATCACAAAAGGAAAATGTCCAGAAAGATCACCCCATTTTTCACTTTCCAATTGCATCCACACAGATGAGGTGGAGGACAATTATGGGGCAGAAAAGACTGATGAACGATACCAACGGAGAGAAAGTGGTATTTGACAGTAGAGGACAGATGAAGTATTGAAAGGCAATAGTTTTGCATTTTTCTTACAGGGACAGCAATAAGCAGAAGTAGATGCTCATTTGAAGTTGTGTATTGCAAATACAAAAAAAAAATGTTGATGCACACTGCTGCAAGACAGAACATAACCCAGAAAAATAACCTTTTGGTGCTTCCTTGGAAGGAAGCAGCTATGAAATATCAAGTACCCAACACAGTGAAAGGACAAAACAATCCAACCAGCTGTGGGAACCAAACCCCACTGCAGTGGGCCTGAGTGAAAGGAGCAGTGCTCACCAGTGATGCAGAACCACCTTTCCCCTCTATTTCTCCATCTGTAAAAATGGGAAAGCAGCCCTCTCCTCCCTTTCACAGGTGTTGCTGGGGCAGCTAGGGATGAGAACCCCAAGGTATTGCAGTTTGGCAGAAAAGGGCAGGTCAGTTCTGGTCTGTTACTCAAATCAGACAGCCTGTTATCCCATGAGCTGCTCTGCAGGGTAAGGTATAAGAAATGGGTATAGGAGGATAAGAAGCCCAGAGATTTGACACCACAAAGAATTTAGAATCATAGAATCATAGAATATCCTGAGTTGGAAGGGACCATTAAGGATCATCAAGTCCAACTCTTGACACCGCACAGGTCTACCCAAAAGTTCAGACCATGTGACTAAGTGCAGAGTCCAATCTCTTCTTAAATTCAGTCAGGCTCGGTGCAGTGACCACTTCCCTGGGGAGCCTGTTCCAGTGTGCAGCCACCCTCTCTGTGAAGAACCCCCTCCTGATGTCAAGCCTAAATTTCCCCTGCCTCAGCTTAACCCTGTTCCCGCGGGTTCTGTCACTGGTGTTAATGGAGAAAAGGTCTCCTGCCTCTCGACACCCCCTTACGAGGAAGTTGTAGACTGTGATAAGGTCTCCTCTCAGCCTCCTCTTCTCCAGGCTGAACAGGCCCAGTGACCTCAGCCGTTCTTCGTACGTCTTCCCCTCCAGGCCTTTCACCATCTTCGTAGCCCTCCTCTGGACACTCTCCAACAGTTTAATGTCCTTTTTATACTGTGGTGCCCAGAACTGCACACAGTACTCGAGGTGAGGCCGCACCAGCGCAGAGTAGAGCGGGACAGTCACCTCCCTTGACCTACTAGCGATGCCGTGCTTGATGTACCCCAGGACACGGTTGGCCCTCCTGGCTGCCAGGGCACACTGCTGGCTCATATTCAACTTGCTGTCTACCACGACCCCCCAGACCCCTCTCTGCGGGGCTGCTCTCCAGCGTCTCATCGCCCAGTCTGTCCATATAGCCAGGGTTTCCCCGTCCCAGGTGCAGGACCCGGCACTTGCTCTTATTGAACTTCATGCGGTTGGTGATCGCCCAGCTCTCCAACCTATCCAGATCCCTCTGCAAGGCCTTTCCACCCTCATTCGAGTCCACAACTCCTCCAAGTTTGGTGTCATCAGCAAACTTGCTCAAAATACCTTCTATTCCTACATCCAGATCGTTTATAAAAATATTGAAAAGTACCGGCCCTAAAATGGAGCCTTGAGGGACCCCACTGGTGACCGCCCGCCAGCCTGACACAGCCCCATTTACCATAACCGTTTGGGCCCTGCCCGTTAGCCAATTGCTCACCCATCGGATGATGTTTTTATTTAGCTGTATGGTGGACATTTTGTCCAGTAGGATCCTATGGGAAACCGTGTCAAAAGCCTTGCTGAAGTCCAAAAAAATCACATCAGCTGGTTTCCCTTGGTCCACCATACGGGTGATCTTATCATAAAAGGAAATCAGGTTAGTTAGGCAGGACCTACCCTTCACAAACCCATGCTGGCTGGGACCAATGACTGCTTTGTCCCCCAGGTGCGCTTCAATAAGTTCAAGAACCATCTTATCCATGATTTTACCAGGCACTGAGGTGAGACTGACAGGCCTGTAATTGCTAGGGTCTTCTTTCTGACCCTTCTTGAAAATCGGCACAACATTTGCCAGCTTCCATTCTACCGGGACCTCTCCAAATTCCCAGGATTGTTGAAAAATAATTGAGAGAGGTTCCGCGATGATGTCCGCCAGCTCTTTCAGCACCCGGGGATGAATCCCATCCGGACCCATGGACTTGTAGGGATCCAGGTGGAGTAGCAAATCCCGCACACGTTCAGGGTCGGTTGGGAGTTTGTCATCCCCACCGTCCCGGTCCTCCAGCTCAGGGCACCCTGGGTCCCGAAGCCCATCATCGGCATTGAAGACAGAGGCAAAGAAGGCGTTAAGCGTCTCTGCTTTGCCTATGTCATTGTCTGTGAGAAGACCTTCCCTATCAAGGAGCGGCCCTATGTATTCTTTAGTTCTCCTTTTTCCTTTCACACATCTAAAAAAAACCCTTTTTGTTTTCTCTCACAGACACAGCCAGCTTCAACTCTAGGTGTGCTTTGGCCACACGAACTTTCTCCCTACAAACACGAACAGTATCCCTGTATTCTTTCCATGACACCTGGCCCTCCTTCCAGTAGCGAAACACTCTCTGTTTCCGCCTAATCTCCATTAGAATGTTCCTGGTCAGCCACGCCGGCCTCCTGCCCCGCCTGCCTGACTTGCGATATTTAGGAATTGCCTGATCTTGTGCTTCTAGGAGGCATCGCTTAAAGAATGACCAGCACTGGTGGACATTGAGGCCTTCAAGAGCTGTTTCCCAGGGGACCTTGCTGACTAGTTCCCTGAGCAGCCTGAAGTCCGCTTTCCCCATATCTAGGGATGAGGTTTTGGTGGCACTTTTCCTTCTGTCACCGTAAATTTTGAACTCAACCACTTCATGGTCGCTATGACCAAGGCGGCCACCAATCACCACATCTCCCACCAGACCCTCTCTGTTTTCTAGCAACAGGTCTAGGAGGGCACCTTTCCTAGTTGGCTCCCTTAGCACCTGCACCAAGAAGTTATCATCTAAGTGCTTCATGAACCTCCTGGACTTGCTCGTGTCAGCCGTGTGGCACTCCCAGTTAACGTCTGGCAAGTTGAAGTCCCCCATAAGGACAAGGGGAGTTAATCTCGAGGCCTCTCTTAGTTCTGTAAAGAATAACTTATTGGCGCTATCGTCCTGGCCAGGCGGTCTGTAATAGACTCCCACAACGACATCCCCTTTATTCGTTTGTCCCTTGATCCTTACCCAGAGGCTCTCAACTTTGCCATTGCCGACCTGAAGTTCCACACAGTCCAGCCCCTGCTTCACATACATCACCACCCCACCACCTCGCCTACCCTGCCTGTCCCTCCTGAAGAGCCTGTAACCATCTATCGCAACACCCCAGTCACAGGACTCATCCCACCAGGTTTCGCTTATGCCGATGATGTCGTAGTTGCGGGACTGGGCCAGGACTTCTAGCTCATCCATTTTATTCCTCATGCTGCGTGCGCTCGTGTAGAAGCACTTCAGGTGCGTCTCCTTACACTCAGCACCTTGTGGATCTGACCGAAGGACCTCACTGGCACACAGCCCCTCTGATTCTAGCGTACCATCCCTTAGGTCTTCACCGGCGTGCCTGGTTTTAGCCCCTTCCCCCTTCGACTCTAGTTTAAAGCCCTATCTATTTCAACCCTTGTTTCCAAAATGAGTGTAAGGATAGACAGGTGGGCCTGGGAGAGAGGAGTTTCAAGACCTGTACAATTTTCTTATCTTTGCTATAGTTCCTACATCCCCCCTAACAGGGGGATTGGTGCTAGAAAAGCTCAAGAGGAGAGATGTTTCTGTAGCTCAATCAAATAAATGGTAAAGCTTCCACTAACTCCAGCATTGTAAGGATTTCAACCATGGATATTTCTTTCGAGTCTTGTTCCTGATATCAAGATTTCCCTCCTAAGCCTTACTCTGTTCTGATGCAATGCACTGGAGGGGAAGCACTCTGAGCAGAAGCAGCTAGAGGAAAAATGGTATTTATCCCAGTAATGAGCCCAAAGCACGTTGTACGTCAGAACAAGACCAACACTGGCTTCTGTCAGGAGAGAAACAACTGGCCCGAGAAGGCTGACACAAACAGGAGATGTATGGTAATAAAAGCTGCAAAAGCACTTGTAGGCTGCTTTCTGCCTTGCTCCTCTTTGAAAGGCAGTGAGAAAAACGGCAAGAGGGATGGAGCACAGCTTTCCGTGCTGTGCTCCTTAGTCACGGCTTTGAAACGTGATCTTACCTCAGGGGCGACAAAGTTGGCAGTGTAGCAGGGAGTCATGAGCAGCCCGTTCTCCGCTCTCAGTTGCTTGGCAAAGCCGAAGTCACAGATCCTGATGGAGTCTGGGTTTCCTGACTCATCCATGTAGAGGATATTACTTGGCTTCAAATCCCGGTGCACCACCTTAACGAGAAAGCAGTGAATAACAAGTGAGGGGAGGAGGTGAGGGAGCACCCAGGGCTGGCTGCCCTTTCTGCGCTGTTATTTGTGGTGGGTCAAGAGCTCATGTCTAAAATATTTCAGTTTTGGAGAAAAGCTGCTTAAAAAAATCAGGTAAAAGAAGGGGAAAAAAAGTTTAAAATCTGTTAAAATCAGAAATAATGTGTTCTGCAACCTCTGCTGATATATTATGACGGAGACAGCTGCTCAAATGGGGGACTTTCTTCCTGAGTGAGGGCAGTGGGGGCTGCTGCACACATTGGTGTCAGAGTCTCCTGGATAGCCCTAAATATTCAGCTGAAAGGCGAAAAAGAAATCCTGCCAGAGAAGGGAAGTGCATAAGGGTCTTCTTGTGACTGTTTGTATGAGTAGCTCACACCTGAACGGATGGGTTACTTTTCACAAAAATCCTTTCTGTAGGTACCCAACTTCAAGTGGCTGTGTGTTTTACAACAAGCACTGCATTTCCATGGTGGGAAAACAGCCTCCATTGATGATATTTGCACTGAAAAACTATCATGAAAACATACAAGTCCAAGCACAAAATGCACTTGTTTTAACCATGGAATGAAAAAGAAGCAAATATTTGTCTAGTTATCCAAACTGTTTGTCCCTGAAAAGTGGAAAAGGAGAGATTTTCAAACTGCTGTATATAGAAAGCTTAGATTTTAGAAGTCAGCTCTTTAACAGTGTGTCAGAAACCTTTCTCATCAGCTGCTCAAACTGCTACTTTGCTTTGAAAACTGAGCATTTGATTTTCTACTTACCTGCTGACTCTGATACCCTATCTGAAATTCAGCTAAAAGATCAGATTTGGCAATAATGACTGTGATAAGAAGTAAACTACCTCAGCAAGCTACACGGACTTGAAAATCAGTGTAATTTGGGGACGAAAATTCCACTTTGACATAGTGCAGTTCAGCTGGGAAGTGGCTAAAATGCCTGTGACCCCTATTTCACAACCTAAATGCAATTCCAAACATGGGAAAAGAATGAAACATAATTTAGTTTGAACACTTTTTTGGGGGGGGTGAAAACATATTTATATTTCAGAGAAGCATAATCACAACTCTTCACTTTTTCTAAAAGCTGGAACATAAGAGAAGAGCTGCAGAGAACCAAAAAAGAGATGCTTACACCCTGGGAGTGCAGGTAGTCCACAGTCCTGGTGATGGTACACAGCACAGCACTGGCCTCTCGTTCTGAGAAACACTTCTGCCGAAGAATGCGGTCCAGGAGCTCGCCTCCCCTCATCAGCTCCATCACCAGGTACACATATTTCCCATCATCATACACCTGGAAGAGCAATCCAATAAATACATATTTTGGTGAAGGTTGGCCCTTTAATCACAATACTGGCTTGCTTGTGTAAGATGTTGCAAGAAGAAAATATCAGCTAATGTGTGGGAAATGTGCTTATTATGCTTAACAACAGAAAAGGCAACTTCATCACAAGACTTAATCATCACTTTTTTCTTGTGTCTGTAGCAACTTGCTGATTTGTCCACACAGACAGGCAGCTTTCCTGATCTGCTATCTTGTCAGCAGAGCAGACCAAACTGCTAAAAGCAGCACCATTTCACACAGCCTGAAATGTCTCCTGGCTCTCACCCAAGCCTCCTTCTCAGTAATGTTCTCTCTTTCCCATTCTACAGGGTAACATTTGCCATTTTAAATATCAATATTTCCCTTTGACTCATGATCAGCTAAATGAACTGCATTATACTGTTGGCCAAGATGTGTTTCCAATGATATCATATAGTTTATATTTGCAATTCTGGTGAATATATTGTTGACACGAACTGCAAGATATATTTACCATCAATGTCAATTGCAAGGGGGAAAAGACATTTTTTTGTCTAAATTGGAAGATGCCCATTTTCGTGTCATAATCCTTTATCTGGACTGCAATAATAGACAGTGTTATAGTCATCGATGCTAGATGTTTTGAGAAAGGAATATAAAACCTTTTTGCACAGATTTTAAGATATTCTCTAATACTTAGGAATTAGGCGAGACTTTCCCAAGGGTATGTGACTATAAATTTTATATACATTTGTCTAAGGTCTGAACTGGCCAGTGACATAAGCAGGATTTTGTTCTTTAAACTCTGAATTTAACACAGTATGGACAATCCTAGCTGAGATCTCACTTCTGAGAAGTGCTGCAAAAACAGGTACTTTTTGTTGTTTTCCAGCACTGCAGCCCTTTGGTTTTATCCTCAGTTGGTTAGACAGGATTTGGAGAATATAATCTGACCAGTCTTTCCAGCTATTAGCCAGTAATTTGTTAAGGTCATGTTTTTTTCCCTTAATTTCAGTGGGTCTTGTTTGAGCTCTGACCTTAAACTGGAGAATTTTCCATACAGTAAGTGAGCCTGATCATTAGGTGAAAATCATTTAATACTGTAGTGCTCAAAGATTACTCACATCTTTAAGGGTAATGATGTTTGGATGCTGTCCGTATCGCAAGAGAATCTCAATTTCTTCAGAGGGGTCTCTCTTGCTCTTATCAATTATCTGGAATAAACGAAGCACAGTGTGATAAGGTACCAGCCGGCAGCACTAAGCACAAAACAAGCAATTTCTACAGCTTAAAAAAAATATTTAAAATTCTTCTATTAATCATTATTCTTGTGTAGGCCAACTCAAACCCTGTGAAAATGAGAGCCACACTGACGATCTGCCAAAGGCAGATGGAGCAAAAATTAGTTTAGATTCTGAAGGTGTAGGCACATTTTTTGATGCCTATAGCTTTGTTTGCCCATAAATAATGGCAGTGACAAGAAGTCGCATTTAGAAATCAAACAACCTGAAGAGTTCTAAAATAATAATAATAGTTTTAGAATGACTTCTTTGACAAAAAAAAAAAAAAAAGCATATGCTTGTAATATTGTCATAAGCCTGTATGTCTGCCAATAAATTAATAGAAATTACTTGCCATGTGGGCTTGGCAGAAATGAAATTGTGTAGATGGTTAATGCCAGGGAAGGTCTCAGTTGAGGCCCTTGGTAGCTGGCTGTGCTGTTGTAATAAACAAGAGCCATGCTGTTGTAATGAACAAGAGAGTGGCCAGAGTTTGCATTTGGTCATCTAGCCAAACTCTGCCTACTCCTAAGTTAGAAAGAAATCTGCACTGCACATCACATTTCTGCATTCTGCAACTTTTGCATGATCAGAGAATACAGTGAAACATGAAAACTTTTTGTTTGTCTAGCAGCAGGTCTCAGAAAAATGCTGCACCTGCTGCTTAGATAGCATCACTACATGGGAAGCCGGCTGTTAGAATGGCACCAACTTCGTATCAGCTCTTCTAGCACCTGTATTTGGGATGTCAGTCTAAGAGTCTCAGTCATTTACCCACTTGAAAGCACTGATTAGTGATTCTCACTTTGCAGATTTAAGTGATATCTGCAACCCAAAACAATAGCTGTAAAATAATCCAAGGAAGATATTTGCACTTTGGAATCTCAAATGTAACTGCACAGGGAGTGGCAAAAAAAGCTTATTCTAGTAGGAACTCATCAGGAGTGAAGTATTTTGGCAGGAATTTCTTATTGCTAGAAAACGTCAGCACTACATTTGAATAATAGGTTTACAGAAGAATAATGGGTGGCATTTTCAGAAATTCCTAATTCCATTACTGGCTTGGATTTGAAGGCTTCTGACCTTAAACGTGATTAGTTCTCCATAAGAACTCAGCACAGAGCTCAGATTTAAAGCCATGGTGTTTGAAGGGAAACATGTTTTTAAAAACTTATGTTAATGGAGATAAATGCCCAGCTGCTTTTGCATGCATTTTCATGGCTTACTCATGGTGACACAAATTTAAGTACAGGTCTAGAATTTAGTGCATCAGTCACAATAATGCATACATCAGAGGTTTTGTACTCCTCGTAACTGACATGTGTTTGTACTGATAAAGGTGGTTAGTGGCTGTGGCATGCATCTGAAACCATACCAGTGATTTGATTCTGAATGAACAACAGTGTGATGATGCAGAGAAGTGGCAGTTATCCACATTTGAATAAATTAAGGGAAACATTCAAAAACAGATGAGTAGAAAAAATCCTACTAGCAATTTCTCTTTAGAATAATGTTGCTCTCCCAGTTCAGTAGAGACATTCTCAAAAACCCAATGAAAATCCTATGGAATGACTCCTCATAAATAAAACCGCAGTGGCCAAATATGTCCCACTCAACCAATAAGTCTAACATATAAAAAGATTTGCAGGGCCACTTTCTTGGCTGGAATATACTAATATAGCTCTTGTCAAGTTGATGAAGCTACATAAACCTGTGCCCGCTAGGGTCTGCCTGACTACTACAAACCAAGAGAGCAGCAAGTATTACTGCTTCAGTGGGAAGTACTGCTACCACTATGGTGCTGGAGCAAGTGATATATTCCAGATTGTTTTTCTGTTGTATTTTCCTGTGAAAGGGGATATCCAGAGTTGTGGAAAATTTGAAGCACCTATTAGTAATGCAGTAATATAACTGTATATATATCGTCTAAAAAAGAAAACCCAAACCCTTAAAATAGTCTCAGCTATTGACACAAAACTCAAAACAGCATAACGTGAAGCAGTCTGCTAGTGATTTAGTAGCAGCAGCAGATGTTATGTAAGGCTTCTAAAGCTTCACAGCACGCTTTATAAATATACATCTCAAAACCTTCCTGCTAAACACGCCAAATTTTTACATTAACATGTGCACACGCTGCCGTACAGTGACTAAAGGGCAAGCTCCCCAGGGGCACACAGCAGATCACCGCTGGAGCTCCCAGCACAGGGGGCTGGCATTTCTGGTGGGGTACACAGTGCACACAGCAGCAGCAGTGGTGGCCAGGCCCTCAGCTACCTCTCTGCAGCTCCATGACACCACATATCTGGCGTTCTTGTCACCACTCTGCCATGTTAGGACTGGCTAGAAAGGGGAAGGCTTTAGTAGGAATGGAAAGATGTTCTGGACTCTTTGAGGTTTAACTAAAATGCAACTATACTTCATTCATGTAAGTGACATTCATGTGAATCCAGAACATCTGTGCCATCAGCCACGGAAGAGAGGCATGTGACACTCTCACTCCAACATGGGCCAAAATACTTATTACATTAAAAACTGAATGACCGGTACCAATCCTGTCTTCTTTGTAATGATCACTCCCATTTACCCAGACAGTTATCTGAAGGAACTTCAGTGTGAGCAGGGATAAGTCTGGGACAAGAGATCTGTGGGAGCAGCGAACCACTACTGGAGCAGAGAGACACAAGCCAGACACTTCACTTTCCACCTCTTTGTTACTGGTTCTTCCTCTTGCTGCTACTCTGGAGCTTGATTTATCTCTGATTTTTAAAGGCCAGCTCTGTCATTAATCCACCCCTGTGTATGAAGAGGTTTTAGCTCTGCCCACTGAATCAACCAGTGCAGATTGTGTGGACCAGAAAACAGGTGGCACTTCACTCCCGCCCAACACAGCCATTAGGTACGCTCCTCAAATGCAATCTAAGACAACATTTCTCAGAGCTATGCTTTCAGGACAGCCTGTTGTTGGCTACTCTGCTCCAATGAGGGCCAAAGGCTCTGGGTTGTTGCCTACCTATGTCTCTCTGCGTTTCCTTTGAGATATTGTGTCTTGCCTGAAGACAATCTCTTCACTGCTCCTCTCTGTGATGGCCTGTGAACCTTCTGAAACTCTTCCTCTGTGCAAGGAATGATTTTCCTTTAGGATATTTATTCTGATTTGAACTCAACTAAATGTATACACAAACATCCTCTGTTACA
The DNA here is from genome assembly GCA_011074415.1 of Stictonetta naevosa. Classification (NCBI taxonomy): domain Eukaryota; kingdom Metazoa; phylum Chordata; class Aves; order Anseriformes; family Anatidae; genus Stictonetta; species Stictonetta naevosa. The sequence continues at coordinate 44,441,323 of CM021699.1, read as the reverse complement.
GACTTCATGGAATACTTTCTCTGCTTCCAGCCCTGAGGTTCTGAGTAATATGTAATGCTGCTACTTTTCTATTTCCCCCTGTAGCTGTGTAGTGGAGAACACCAACTCAGAAAGCTCTCAAAATGTATAAATAACTTGACTGAAAGTGTAACAAGAGCTCTATTGTACCTTGGTGGGGAAGAGCTATGAAGCAGAGAAGCTTGTTATTGTCCTTAAGAAAAATAAGAAACTGAACCATAGAACAAATGTACTTTTTCTCTGTGTATTGGGTACCCATGAATTGCTTAGAAAATCATCAGTGTTACCCCTGGATGAAACAATTCCAGAACAGAATGGATTCAACACATGTTCTTTGTCCTAACAGTGGACTTTTTTTGTCCTTCAGCTAACACATCCTTTGTCTCTTTTACTGACTAGCTGAAAGCAAAGTTATATTTTCTTCAGGGGAATTTAGGGTAAAAACCTCATGATATTTTAAACTGAGGCAAGCTCCATTAAAAGATAATAGTGAACACTTTTTCTGTCCATGAAGAAAGGATCAGGAGAGAATATTCTCAAAATCCTATTTAACAACTCTGGCCAGTTTTTGCAAGTCCTTTTACAAGTCTCTTGCATGGAAAAAAAATTGCCTGATTCTTCCTTATTAATGGTTATTCAATGTTTTCAGCCTTGCCAGGGTGGACTGAGGAGTACAAAGGAGAGTGTTGGTACAGTTCTGTATGGGCCAAACCTTGCTGAAGATGGTACGGTAACCGTATAGACAGTATGTGTTTATATTTGCTGGCTGCAGTTTTGTGAAGGCTTTCGTGTGTCTGTGGCTGTGTAGATGAATTTCTTCTTCTGGATCTAGTTATGCCATTAGCAGATGTTACAGTCCCCAGCTGTCTGCCACCACCCACCAGCTGGGATTTACAGTCTTCACAGCCCTGCCAAAGAAAGGGTATGTGTGAGCACTCCCTAATCTGCTTTGGGCGGAATTAGCCCTGCTAATGTAAATTGCCTTTTTAAACAGCTGAAATTAACCCGGGTGACCTTGCGTGAGGAGGACGCCTGTGTTTCTCACATGGAGCTCTCCATCGCCACAAGTTGTGAGATTGGAAAAGGGCAGGTGGTAGGAGGTGACAACTTAACTGCCGTGGCTGTCTGGAAACTGAACAGCCTGAAAGAAAGAGTGAGATAAAAGCAACAGAGTGAGAAAGAAGATGGAAAAGGAACATGAGATGTGGTGACAGGAAGAGCCGTGACTGGCCTGAGGACAAAGGATGGTGTTCAGGCCAGGGCAAGCTGGAGTGAGGAGCAAGGAAACAGCTCACTGCTGCTTGAGGCTTCCTGGGCTGTGGAAAAAGGACTTTGTGCATCTTTAGTGAACAAACAACACTGCATTAAAATGTTTGCTTGGCTCTCACTTGATTTTTCCTCTTAAGTGAAGCAGGACACAAAAGCTCTAATTGCGTCAATAGAAATGGGCAAGAGTAGTCCCCTCCCTCCATCTCCGGTCTTGGGGAAATCAAGCTAACCATGACAATGCTGGCACTGTGCTTTAACCCTGTCTGCACCACTACCATGGAGTAAAGAAATACATATATATATATACATATCCATTTTATTTTAGTTAATTTATTCCACTGGAAAAATTCCACTTGCACTGGGATCAACCTCAAATACTAGGAAGCATTAGAGATACACCCTGCAGCACTCACATGGGTAAAAAGGATATTGTGTGGCTTTGACTGAGGAGCTATGGTGAGCTGTGCTGCAGGGGCATCAGGGGTAGCTCTCCTTGGCTGCCCTTTTTGCCCCCAGTCCCAAATGGGACGGTTGCCTGCCTTTTCAACTGCCCCAAGTGACCTTTCCTTGAGCTGAAACTGAGATACAAGAGTGAATTGGGGCAGTCCTTGTCTCCTGCTCTGTCTTCAGCAGCAGAAAGTCCAGCAGAAGACCAGGGCAGAGGCATGGGCACTGCAATACTTCGAGTGGCCACAACTGAGACTGCCGGTATGTTCAAGGAAGCAGGGCATGTGAAAGCTCCTTTTGACCAGCACCAGGGAACACAGGAAGGCTTTGTGGAAAAAGCAAGGAGAAGAACGAGAGCTTTATACACTTCCTAAGATGCTTTATTTCCTCCTACATGGTTTGAAGTTTTCTCTAAAACCTGTCTGTAGTGTAAGTATGCATTAATCACATTTAAGAAGAGATCTATATAACAGCATGACGCAACGCTCCCTGTAGGAATCTCTCTCTTTTTTTTTTTTTTTCCTTTTTTTTTTTTTCCTTTTCCTGGGGGGAGAGATGAGAGAGGAAGAATTAACTCCACGTCTCTTTACACAATGTTTCTACACTATATTTATGCACTGAGTTTCATATCTGAAACTGGGGACACCAGTGGTGGAATGGGCTATAGCTGGGATACACATCCCTTCTGGAAAAAGATGGCATAACAACGCATGGAGAGATTTCAAACTGACAGTTTAATCTACAATATTAATTCCTACAGAAGTATCACAGAGTTAGAGCTCTGCAGTTCTGTGAGCTGGAAAATGTACAGGTTTCCATTTCAGTAATATTTCCTTCTAAAAATAAGTCCTATTCATGCCAAGCATCTGTTTTAATTTGGTTCCTTTTTTGATGTCAAATTACTCAAGCTGGATGAAAATCACTGCAGAAAGGCTAACATTATTTAAAAAGCCATGGTATAATTTTACATTTAAGATGTCTCCAAGGAGAACTATTCCAAGCCTAATAGTTTCTGAGGGACTATTTGCTGTGCTATTAGTTCTGATTAGCTCCAGAGATCCATTCCCCCTGTCCATGCTTAAATCTTTCAGAAAAAATAATAATTGTGAAATTAATGTTAAAAGAAACAGGACTAATTAGCACTAGTTTTTTGAAATAAGCACTGGCCATCAGGCCGAGCTGTGTGGGTGAGGCATTAAGCTTTCTGCACAGAGAGCATGCCCGTTGCTGACTTAGCACTCCCGAGCTGTCGGCTGCAACTGTAGCACTAATTAATCAGCACCTACGCAGTTGCATACATTTTCTAAGCAACACAAACCCTACCAAAATTTGTTTCAATAGCACCTGTGAAATAGTAAAGCTCATTTTAGAGAGAAGCCTGCATTTCTGGAGGCAGAATAGCCGAGTGGGAAAGGCTCTGCACTATTTTAGCCAGCTCTGCACAGCCCTAGCACACGCCTGTGGATCAGACTGATGAGTTTCCAGTCCACGAGATGACTGCAGTGCTACTCCCACCTTCTTTTACAAAAACCTTCAGGGACAAAAACCAGTGTATCATGTTCAGATATTACAAAAGGGGAAAATTATTACATCAATATGGAAGACAAATACAAGAAACAGTTTAAACAGCCCCAAAAGAGAAACAGAGCCGCAAAGGACCAAATGCTGTCCAAGAAGCTTAGGTATTTGGCAAGCAAGCCAGAGAAGAGAAACATGATATTACTAAGCTGCAGGAAAACTGCTGCCTGATCTTAGGTCTAAGAGAAGATCCAGTTAGGACTGAGAAATGTCATCATCTCACATTCTTCAAAAGCTCAGCAAAGCCAAGGAGAGAGGCACTGCAATCTTTGTGAACAAATGGGAAGCAGGCTGCAATAATCCTTATGCCAGAGGGAACGCACAGCCACTGCACATCTAAGATTTGCTCTGAAGCAGAGTTTAAGAGGTGGTATGCCCACATTTCTGTGTTTCTGTTTGCCTCCTCTGCTTGTTTGTTAAGACTTAAAGAACACCTTGATCCCAGTTAGACAAATGTCACCAGCCAGCAACGTATCTCACTGCTACAAACAAGCTTGCTGCTTGTAGAAGTGCTCAAGGCTCTCCTGGCTCTCTGCCCTGCCTTTTTCCAAGTCTTTCAAGCAGAGACCAGCACTCTGCACTGGTCCATCCTTTCTGAAGTTGCAGCTGCAGAGTCCTGCCCATTGAAGACGTGCCCCTCTGAAGAGCTGATCTGTGGTGACAGTACCTGTCAGAAATCTCAGCATGCTCAGATGAAACCAATAGGTAAGTGAGGATGAATGAAGCTTGGCAGGCATTTGACTAAACCCACATTTTACAAAATGAGCACAGCATAAAATATGCTACATTGCCTCTTGCTATGGTGAGTGAAATTATACACACCAATATCCAGCAGGTAAGCCAGACCCTTTAATAAAGTTACTCAAAATGGAACAGCCAAGGAAGCCTTCAAAATACTCTCACATGTGTAAGACCATCACAGACAGCTTTCTCCAATGCACTTCTTTGTTATTTCATCCATTTTACTGCAATCATTTTTCTCTCTCCATCGTACCTGGAGGATGCCAGGCCATGCTCTTTGTAAGCACTCTTCCTGTACCCACCATGGTTTCCCAATTGTATTTAAGGGCTTTCCATGCTAGTTCCTTTGCAGAGTGTCAGATGATCAGCCCTCCGGAAAACAGCCCTACACAAATCCAAAGAATCACATAAATTTGTGCCTAAATCTGCTCTGAAACCTGCATATACTACATGGCACCCTACATCCAGCGGAGTCTGGTGACACTCTACCAGCTGAAGTATCCTTCAGACACTGAAAAGAATCTTTCACTGAAGTGTCTGAATAATAGGATTTCGTCAATCCTGGCTTAATAAACCAAACTTAGTGGGAGAATGTGGTAAACGTTCTCTCTACTTTATCAGGGTAAGAAAAGGTCTTGTCATTCTGACCCTGCATTTTGTAAGGCTACATCTCCACTAATGACAGATCTGACTTCTGTGCATGCAAGGGGGAAGATGCCTTGGTCATCCTCTTATAGTCTGTTTTACCAACAGGTTTCATGACTAGACTTTTTTCCTGAACCTCCTTTTTTTTTTTTTTTTTTTTTTTCTTTTTTTAACTTCAAGACATTCTGTCTTGTCTTTCTGCCTTTAGCAGCTGAATTGTTGTCATCCATAATTTATATCACCTTAGAGATATTTGTAGATTTTGATCGCATCCCATTGGACTCATCTGTCTTACATCATATAAATTTGTAACTGTCTTGATAGAAATTGCCTTGCAATTATTGCATATTGCCCGCTATTCGTTTTTCAGATTTTCTCTAATTTATCATCTATCTTAAACCAAGAATATCAAAATAGCACCATCTTTACTTTTTTGTTGTCATTCATGCTTTCTCCATTCAGCACTAATCTCCCGACACAACCATAATATAGGTTACGGGGAAAATGTTGTAGAGCCAACTATATACTACTGTGTATTTTCCTGCCTTCAAACAAGCATATCTACCCACACCAACCAACTAAAACCAACCAAACTGAGACCATGAACATCAACAGAAGGGCAACATGAAGTTAAAAGAAACAATGAAACAACTCTGGTATTCATACAGCATTTGGTGACTATCACTCACTGCTATTATCACATAAATAGATGTATATAGCAAGTGTAATTACACATGCCTGCTAAAAACAGCTCTCAGGAGTTACAGACTTCTGCTTATTGATAGCATGTTGACATCACTTCTCCACTGTTATAGCATTTTTATAGCTCATTAAAATGCACCTTCTCCCCAGTCTGCGCATCCCAAAACACAGTGAGATAGATGTACTTTCACTGAGCAGAATTATATACCAACTCTAGGATTTACTAGGTCTCCAGCATAAACTAACCTGTATCCCAGAGGTAGACACAGACTGCAAAATTTAGCTTTGCTCACAGCTGGGGAACATTTGGAGCCAAATAGTTGGTTAGTACATTACAGAGATAGGAAAAAAGTCATGAAATTCACACGTGTTTCAAGATCCAAATTCCACTGTAGTATTGGCATCTGCAAAACTGATCTTGTAATTTGGGACTATACCGTATGCTTTTCCTCCTCAGTGGAGAGAGAAGTGAGTACTCTGCCCTTTTATCCAGTCATTTGCCCTGTCTCTAACAGCGTGTGAGGAGTAAAGATCTGTAAGATTTAACCATGTAGGTAGTCTTTTGACCTGGAAAAGAAAGTACTTGGCAACAAATTGTTGAAGCTGGCCTCCATCCACCTCTGCATTGTTTGGGGCAGACAACATATTGGGGGTAAAATAGTCCATAGCAGCAGCAGTTTTTACTTTGGCTATTATTTTCCAGTATTCTCTCCTTGCAGGGGGAAAAGTCAATCTAAATCCATCTTGAAAACCTCACTAGAAATAGGGATCCAAGCTTGAAACCAGTGCAATGGTTTTAAGTAAAGAAAAAAAAATATTTTGGAATGCACTAATTGCATCAAATCTCTGGCAGATTTTGAAAAATCTGATTCACCAAAAACTAGCATTTCCCTTGTTTTCCAAAAGAGAGCTCTTAATCTGTTTAGGCTTCCATTGCAGACTTTTTTTTTTTTCCATCCACAGAAATCCCTCCATCTGCTCTAGCATCAGTCTCTTAATTGACTTATTTTCTTTAGATACCGATGTGATCAAAATAGGTTGATCTGTTTTTCCTTCACTTCTGATCTGACTGTTACAGTTACACCCATTTGATGCTTGCAAATACGATCAGCTCTGCCAGTTCCCTTTGTTACTAAAAATCGTTATGCCTGCTTTAGTCAAGATGATCAAAATTCTAGCAGAAGAATCTGAAACACATTAGCGGTCCATCAGAGGAGAAACGCTCTTCCGCCCCCACCCCCAAGTGTTCTTCTTTATACCAAAGTCTTATAAAACATTCAGAAGCATGAACAGTATACTTGTGTTTCATGACTTTATACTTTCTCTCACTTGGGAATGGGAAGAAAAAAAAGCCTAAGAGTAAAATTTTAAAAGTGCCTCAGGGTATGTACATGCAGTAGAATATAATGGAAAGATTTCCTAAACCCCAATCTGCCTGCACTGATCCAGGCATGTTCTTACTACTTTTTAGGATAGACTCAGTTTGCAGGAAATATAGCTGCCTGTAAGCTTTTTTGTTGCATGGTCTTGATATTCTCACAGTAGTTCAGACGTGTTAAGTCTCAATTCTTAAATATTGTATTTAGAAGCCTGAGGGCAGTTCTAAAATAGGCATAGATTTTATTATTAGCATTTCGTTCTTACAAATGACATGAAAGAAAAGGGGAGAGGTTGGAAGAAAAATCTGTTCTGAAAGTTGAGATTGGATTTACAAAGGTAGCTGGGTGCCCAAAGGTGCAGAGAGGTGTCGGTGGGGATTTCCAAAAGCCTCTCAGTGAGTGATGTGCCATATCTCACTGAACACTGAAAAGAATTAAATTACAGTTCTGTTCAAGTGTTTTTATCATGCCAGCAAAGAAGCTCTTTGTACTGCTAGACATCTAATTAGTTCTATAAGATGGCCTCCATTTAGTCGCAGATGGCCAGCAAAAGCAAAAGGGATGAAATGTTTCTGACAAATACATGCTGCTTCTGGATTAGGAGAGGTTTTTCTTTTCTATGTGGATTTTCTGGCAGTAGCTCTGACTCAAGTTACTCTGCCTCAGTACTCTGCTGTCTCAGTGTGGCACTACACAGCGATAGTAAATAAGGCCTGGTGAGTGGCATTCTCCATGGAGGGATTATTTAGCCGGTGACATTACGTGCTTCTTCCTGCGGTGATGCCACATCATTTCCTAAACTCCTTCATCATTGCCAGCATCCCCTGGGGAGAAGGGATGATGCTCTTTGACGTGTCGGCAGTCATTGCTAACAAGGGAGCTTTTAATGAGCTGGTACCAGACAAATGGGGAAGCTGCCTATCATACAAACTATCTCTGTAGATATTTTTTTCTGTGACTGTTATATATTAGGGAGCATGGAGAAAATTATACTTACTGGAAGATATCAAAAGAGTCTAATTACAGTGATTTCTATAGAGAAAGTTAAAGGATGCGTGTCAAAAGGGACTGATATGTAATTATGATAATGCCAGTTGCAACTCCTGTGCTATCTAATTACTTGAAATGGGTGGCATTGTGCATTCATTATGAAAGTGAGCTACTTTGATAACAAAATGATATAATCTTGATATCAGAGATAAAAAGTAAAGGATAATAAAATTAGTATATGAATAATAATCAAACAGGCAGCAGTCAATGTGCAAAAAGAAAACCACCAACTGTCTCCAAGCCCAAATCTGTACTACACTTTTGACTCACTCTGCATCAGAAAATGAGTTGCTGTGTGTGTTGGTAGTCAAACTGGTAGTCAAAATCAAAAACTACTGGCATGACAAGGAAAAAAGTAGTGAGAAGTGGAGCGAGAAAAGAAAGAAAAGAGAAAAGATTAATAGAAATGGAAAAGAGCATAAAACAAAGGGCTAACCTCTCCTGCGCCCAGCTTGTATTTCTCCATGTGTCGAGTTAACTCTAGATTCGCTAAGGTACTCCAAACCCACAACCACTGAGTAGGTGCTGGATCCTTTTGGATTCAGGCACTCAGACATCTTTGAGGATAGACTTCTTTGTATTTTGGTTTTGTGCTGTATTTTTATTACAACGATAAAGCTGTCAGCAGTATTTGATATACATAAAATAGTAAAATTATTAGTTTAATTTAACTCATATTTTGTTCACCACGGATGTCATTTAATCACACAGAATCCATACCTACTATAGCTTAAAGCCATCTGTTCACAAATGAACTGGTCACTGGAAAACTAATTTTTCCATTCATTAAAAATGAAAATCCTAGCATGTTCATGCACAAGCCCACGGACCTGCTGGTAGGTCTCTTCTCCTAATAATGGCATAGCCTAGAAAAATAATCTGTTATTTGAACAATGACATCAACAAATTGTCAATTACCAACAGTTCCCAGACTTTTGTGGCCACCACTTGGAGACACCAAAATGTTCAAAGGTTTTATTGGACAATGCATTATCTTCAGTTTTGTCATGGAAAATAAGACTGAATAAAAAGTTTAATATTATTCTGTTGACTACCTGCAGCTCACTTATCTCATGGACAGGAATTTGGATTATTTTAAACTCTCATCTTCTTATTTAAAAACACAGACAAAATCTCATTTAAAAAACAGGTTTGCATATTTCACCACAATTTTTAAAATACAAAAAATAGAAAGGCAGCTGACTAGAATACTTAATTTACTGCAGCGCTACTAAATATATTTATCTATGTACTGCTTTCAAGGAACTACTTTTTGTCTTATGCTCATTTAAGCAATCTGTTCCCATGATATCATGCAGAATGAAAGGATCTGACTTAATTGTCTGTCTTTCCAAATTCATTATTCTAATTCCTCATTTAATCCAATCTTGCCTCTTTTTGGTACAAGAACAAAATCACTAAATATGTTTCTAGCTCATGAGTGTTTAAATTAGTACTCCTTTCTTCTAAAGAAAAACCAGTGTTTGGAACTTTTCCTCTGAGATGTAACCTCACGATCACTTGCTACATACGCTAGACTTTTTTACCCTCTGTAAAAGCTGCACACTTAACCAACAGCATTTAATGGAGGTTGTAATTTAGCCCAATGGCTGTGACCTTCCAAAGCAGTTCTGCTGGAGAGACATTATTTCCTATCAGAACAGATTCCCTTCTACATATATCCTTGCAGCTTCCTGGCTGCTGGCTGCTCTGACATATAGTGTTGCTTGACCAGCTTTGAAGTTCACTGATTTGTCTTTAATATCCAACTAATTTCCACTGAATTTACATTTTGAATCTCCACTGAAGCTTGTCTTTTGCTCCTTTGTGTAGCATGCTGGTTCTGAATGTCAACAAGACAAAAGGAAATTTAATTATTTGAAGGTGACTATGTTTTTCACTGGCATATCTCCCTTATTACAATAAGAACTGCAAGAACTAAACTTAAGAAGAACAAAATTCTATTTTACAATCAAGTAGGAATCAATTTTGCAATCATTTTATGTGTTTTTTTTTTATTATTTATGATGATTCAATGTAGGATCTGTTAAAAATCACATCTAGTTGGCAAAGAGCATGGCTGGAATGATTAGCAGGGTTTCCATGCAAGACTGTAAAGGTTTTTTCCATTTTACTTGATGAGATTTAGGTGTGAGAAATAACATAAGACTTACCACTAACCCCCTCATCTTTTGAAAGAAAAAACGAACCAAGCAACGCTGACAAGAAATAAACCAACTAAATATCTACTGACCACACTGCTGCCCAGGCAGACAGAGCAATGTCAAACCACATTTCTGGCACCTGCTGGAAGGATTTCTTACCTTCACCGCAAACTCTGTTTCTGTTGCTTTATGAACACATCTCTTGCACACTGAATAGGAGCCAATTCCTATGTCCTCCTTGATCTCATATCCATCTGTAAAGTGAATATTGTTCCCATGTAATTGCTATAGAGAAAGACAAAATAAGGAAATCAGGACATGGGTGTGTAAACACAAGGACTAGCCTAGTCTTAAGGAAGGGCTTGGTCTCACTTTTTCCACAGAATTCTCCTGTCTTAAGTGGTTTTCTAAGTCCAGATTAAATATATATATATATATATATGTAAATCCGAAGCATTTTACCTAAGCAAGTGTATCCCAGCCCTTTTTACCTCTTTTCGGTCTGTAAGATGGAGTTGCCCATGTAGAAGTAATGGCAGAAAAGCAGTGATTTTCTAAACTATTTATGGAATGCAGACAACCATTTCCTATTAGAAATTCACAGGGAACTGTGGGCCCAAATCTCTTGGCAAACCCACAGTTCTTGACAATATAAACTTGTTTCTAATTAAAAAATACTTAGAAAACTAGAAAACTGAAGGGCCAGACAACATAAACAGCTAAGAGCTTCATAGGTTTCAAAACAGATACCCCACATATGGGGTGTATCTACAGTCCAATGGAGGTCTTGTTAAGAATATGTATTACTATGATTTCAGTGTGAGAGAAAAATTATCATGTTAAGCCAGCATAACTTAAGAAAATTTTTTTCTAGTGAAAATAATATGAAAATACTTTAAAACTTCTTATTTTATTATTGAGAGGTATAAAATGAATTATTGCAGCACTAGTTCATATGCCCTTTGGAATGCATTTGGGCAGGTGGATTGGTTAGGTGGTGATGGCTTCCCAAAGCCCAAATCTGAGGCCTTGCTGCAAACTCCATTCCAGGACTCAAAAATGACCAGCAGCTCTACAAATCCTCTAGGATCTTCTTTCTCAAAATGTATCCTCCTCAGTAAAGTCACATAAAACCTTCTAAGACATGTAACCTTGTAAGACACGCACATGTTAAATTCAATACATTTTCACACACAAAAAATAATAATTCTGGGACATAATTGCTTGGCTAACAATTCACTTAGTGGTGCATAAGAGAACCTTTAAGAATAAACTATAAACTCTTAAAATAAGGACGATAACTGATGCCATAGACAAGGACTCTCCCCTTGAGGCAGAGTACCTCTCACTGGGGTAAGGGAGGAACTCTTTCCTTGTGGGAAAATGTGCTGCCTTTTTGAGCAGTGCAGGTCCTCTCCTGCTTCACTGTTCCTCTGATCTGTGGAGCCATTTGTAGCAATTTATTTCTGGTTTACACTAATGGGAAATTACAATAAGTAGAGAGCATGTAATAGGGGAATGACAACAAGAAACAGAGTGTCTGGCAATTGTTCTTCCCCCATCAAGACACTCTGGGTTATGTGAGTACAACCAGGCTCTTGTGCAATCACAAGAGCAGAGTGGCCTTTCACACCCAGAAGCTTGGGCTCCATGTGTATGGGAGCCTACAGGAGTCATTCACTAAGACCCTCTGCCAGCACAGACTATATCACACAGTTCAAGACAGAACTATTGAGAATGATACCGTTCACTGAAGAAACAGCACTCCATTACCTGCAGTGCATGCACAACTGGAATAGTGCGTCAGGTATTCAGAAGTGCATTTCATTTGAGCTGTGATAAGGTGTGATCCCTATTTCATTTATAGGACAGTGGAGAACATGAATATAAAGATAAAAGCCTTTGGAAAAAAATATCTCATTTTTCATCTCCTACATGCTGTGTGGAAAAAAGTGAGGGTTGGGTAGCTATGAAATCCTGAGGCTGTTTAAATACAAATTACACATATGTATCTGCCCATCAAATGCAAAGTTTAACATCAGCATCTGTACCTGCACAATTGGATGAACAGTGATTTTGTGCACATCTTGCTGTGCAGGCTCCTGCACCAAGTTAGAGGCAACAAAGCTGAACCCTCTGAAAAGATGATGAGCATTGGCACTTGGAGGAACACCTGGGGAATCTGTAGAAGGAATAAAATGACTTTATGAGCTGCACAAAGATTAGAAAGTAATGGCACAGCACCTGCAATAGCCAAAGTCACCCCTGCCAGTCAGCAGCAGACTGCTGAACTGGTAGACACGCATGAATCCAATTCTCCTCCATAATCAAAACTTTGATGTGCCTTCTCTGTCCCTTTTCTCTGGATCTGAACAATGCAGGGATATTAACTGCAAGGATCTTGGATACAGAGTTTTTTGTTTTGTTTTGTTTTTCATAGTGGCTGTCCTTTCCAATAGGAAGCACTGCCTGTGCCAGGACTATGCACAGAGAGAGAAGGCACAGGACAGTGAGGCGAGGGGAAAGACGGATGACTAGGGAGTGCACCCCTTTGGCTTCACAGAAGCTCTTCAGGGAGCGGAAAAAAGCTATGGGATGTTTTATCTGTCCTTTATGGCACACTTTGACTACAGAAATCACAAAAGCTAGAGTAATGTGTTGTATTGTGTGGGAGAAGAGAATGCAAAAGAGAAAAGACGTGAAGCAGGTGTAAAAGCACGATGCTCCAGCAGTGGTGGTTTGCAGTCTCACGAGGGACTTTCTGGAGCAGCTTTAGGAGCTGCAACCTACTCTATGGAAGAAGCTGTCTGGCTTGTCCTCAGGTGGACAAACTATCTGGGGGTGTTTTAACTAACCTCCCCCCTCAGCAGAGCAATGTCTGAAGTTCAAAGAGCCCTGAATTGTTCTGCCTCTGGAATGAAACAACCAGAGAACAGTCCCTCTTATCAATGCCACCACTCACTGAGAGAAACACCCCACCAAAGTAAGAAGAGAAGAGGTGTGCTTCACTTAAAATTCTGAAATGCTTTGAAGAAATCTTTCTCCCCAGTGTATGTTCTGTCCTGGGCATTTCCTTAAGCAGTAAGAGCAGCACTACAAACCGTTTCTGGGTAGCGGGGTGTTTTGAAACATATGCTGTGGAAATTTGCTCATCTTCTAGTTGTTCTTTTCACCACTCTCCTTTGTATTTCCTCCAATGCAACATGTGATTTACCATGATGAGATTTAGTCCTTCTGAAGCCATAATATGGTAAAAATAAATTATCTGCCCAGAAATAAACAAAACTGAGACTGCAGCTAATTCTACATCTCATTACAAAAGCTGCTCAGAAATAAGTACAGCAACTCTGACCTCACTCCAAAGCATGTGAAAAAGCTATGTGGTTTTTGGTAAAATGATGCGGGCTATTTGTTTATCTCAGTGTGTTGATGCGTACTGCCCTTGCAAAGACATGGATGAATCACACCAGAACTCTTGCATCACTGGGTACTTCTCACAATGGCAAATATACTACAGCAATTTTCCAGGAGAGATTAATTAAGGGGAAAAAATATTTGCTTTGAAAAAGGAATGTTCAGATCCGAACATTTTTAGAAAAGCTGTGATCCAGCTCCAAAGCACAAATGCTAGGTCATCTTTATTTAAAATACATGTTCCTTCATAATTCCCTGCTAATCTCTTCACTGTAAAAGAGCTACTGATTATTTGGTGTTCAATATAAGATATTAATCACCACTGACTGATATGCCCATCATATGAACTAAATGTTAGAACACTAATGTTAAACACAAAACTGTTTTTAAATCATGTTAACTAACTGCGATAGTTATGAACTATAATCTTCAGTCTTAATAAATCCAGAATCACTTCATATATCTGATTTAGAGCCATGTGCAAACACCAATCTCATATAATGGTTACCTTCCTAACTGTGAAAGCCATAATGCTTTGTTCCACTTGAGCATCTCACATTACAGGATTTATAAAGGGTTTATAAATCTGAAGTAATTTACATCAATATGCTTCACTAGGGTTAGTAAACATTATTTTCTTATTTGCAGAAGAGGAGATTTAGATACCTGAGGTGCAATCTTACATACTTTTTCTCATCAGTAAAGCCAGCCTAATATGTCTTGCTGGTTATGGAACTGCCCAATCACTTAAAATAGCACAGCCATTTGTGGACTGAACTGTAAGTTGGATCACCACAATGTCTTGGTTTGATCCTTGTTGAAATCACCACTTATAACCTGGATCACTTCAGTTTCCTGCTCCCTGTTAGGCTCAGGGATAGATAGCTGAGTCAACATAAATTAAATGTTGGTCCACAATGGGGGACTTCAGAAAACAGAGGCCAGAAAAAACACCTCCAACTCAGATGAATCCCTGAGAAAAGTTAATGTGAAACCATACCCATATCTATGAACTGTCAATATCAGAAACTGCATCTTTGGCATCCTCAGACTAGAGCTTAGGAATCTGCAGAAAGCTGTTTCAACCTCCAGGCCAAAGAAAGCTTCCTGTGATAGAGCAAACTACAAGACTGGCAAGGTACTGGATCCAGAACTTTGACATAAACCTGACTCCAGGCAGTAGAGTCCATTCATAAAGACAGACTTTGTGTGTTTGTTCCTCTCTTTGGTAATATACATGTGCCGCCAATCTGCAAGGGCTTTTCTATTGCTCTGGAAGTGTAGAGGAACTCACAATTACTCCCATTTGGAAATTATAGGGTTTGGTTCTCAGGCCACTTTCCGTAACAGCATGAAGCAGAAGCCATGGCAGTCCATCCCCCTACTCTAGCTCCTACCCCAAGACAAACCTCAGTCAGTGTCTTGCACAAGATACCAAACTGAATGAGGCAATAGCAACACATACAGCGTAAAATATAATCCTGGACATCAGCACATGCATGAAGTACAACAGTTTTCATGGCAGTACAATGGATGATGTGTGAATTTCCAAAACAATCCAAACTCTTAGCTTTTCTCTGAGACTTTCCAGGGAAGTGACCTACACTTTTCTCAAGATCAGACTAACTTGCACTCTTCATTATTTTAGAGAAATGGGCATATGGGTCCTCTGAAATCTGAACTAAAGCTAAAATCAGAAATATGGAAGTGTGAAATATATTTGCCTTGTTTCCAAATAACCAGAGTATAACCTCCTTTTTTATAGCTTGTGTAAGACTGCACATCCTCACCAAACAAATAAACAAACAAAAAAACACAACTCCAAACCAAAACACCCTAGGAACCAAGACTAGAATCCATGTCTAGCAAGAGGCAATGTAATAACTGGGATTACACTTCTGAGGTTACTGATATTCTTGTTTTGATATTTTGTGCAACAACCAAGATATAGTGCACAAAATGTGATATACTTGTTAGGAAAGAGAAATTATAAGAGCAACATCCTCACTGCAAGAATTTTCTAAGTATTGTAGACCAAATTCCCCTTCAGCATAGCTCCACTGATCTATGAACTTGATGATTCCCCTTTACTATTAACCACTTATTAACTTCCAACAGTCCACAGTCTATGTCATTTAATAATTAAAGAAAACACCTGTGGAATATGTATTTAAATACTACCTTGCAGAGATTCAAGGTTCTTTGAAGTTGAGGTAACTTAAAACAGTTGAGGTAATTTAAAACAGATAAATTCAGCTAACATAAGCAACAATAATAGTAATAAAATAGCAAATCAGCTATTAGTTTTACTGTAAAAAATGCAGACATATTAATGTCTGCAATGTGAAGATGATATTGTGGTAATGTGAAGTTGGTGAAATGTTTTATGAACTTCTGTTCTTAGAAATGCAAACCACTCTTTGCTTCCTGCTGGATATTGCAAAATCCAGCAATCCTACAGGTGATCAGGCTTTTTGACTCAGTTGGAATTGGGAGGGAGAGGATGGCTGAATCACTAAAAAGATCAGTCACCCATGTGCCATTGCACTAACCTGTGGGGGTCCGAGATGTGAACTCTGGATCAAAATGAAAGGTGTCTTCTGGCCGTCCCACTGCAGGCTTGAAAGGTGGCTTGATTTCTTTCCTGTATAGTTTCTACAGGAAGAACAGACCACAGTCAGCAACATAACAACAAACTCTGTACCTTCAGTACCCACATATAGGCTCCCCTGCTTATCATGTCCTTTGTCAGCTCAGTGCCACCCTTGCAAAATTGACAAAGAGGATAATAAAGCCATGGCTCTGGCTCTTGCTTGACTGATAGGCTTAAAATCTGTGCCTTGGATGGCCCCTGCAGTTTTTACTTACTAGAATCTGGAAAGTAAACACAGATATTTCTGGTAAAATACGGACTGACAGAATATTTTATCTGGGGCATCATGGGAACATTCATTGATCTTATGGGCAGGACTGGCACATGCAATGGTAGCACCAAGAAACTGCACATGGGTGAGTTCAGCATCACGGCAGCAACAACGAGCACAAAGCACCGCTAGGAAGTGGTGACTGCTTTAGCAGTTATTAGCATTTATTATTTGTCAAGAACTAGCAATATGTTGGGTGCTCTGCCAGATGGAGCTGAGCAACAGGCTTGGAGCTCACAACCTAAACAAGCGACTTATTCTTTTGGCATTACTGGTAAAATGGAAGAGGTTTACAGATGAGGATTAGAAGAAATTCCCATCAAAAGGCAGTAAGAAGAAAGCACTGCAGATGGGTATGAAATCATTGTTAAAGGCCTAAATGTGCTTGCTCAGAGGAGGAAAAACAAGGAAAAAGCTGAGGAAGAGGGGAGTGTGTACAACAGGTAAGGACTGCAAGGTGAGTGAGGGGCATGTAGGGGAGAATGTAAGTAACAGTCACCATATATGCATGGCAATACTCTGCCTTCATTACAAGTGATTTTCTGGCCTCTTTACTCATGCTTAGAAATTGCTTCACTGTGCTCCTTTGCAAGCATTCACACACACATATGTGCACGCACTCTGGGAGATGAATAAACTGAAGCTCTGTATGTCTGAATCTGACCTGAAGCCTACAGAGGTTAATGGAAAGAGTCCTAATGATTTCAGCAATATTTGCATCATCTCTGTTCGAACTGGCAAAACCTGAACACCATGCTGATGGCAGCAGGGGGGACAGATCTTACATTTGACTCCCTGCCCCATGTTTCCATCCCTAGGCTGTGCTCTCTTTCTAGCAATGCTTTTGTTCTCAGATTTCAAAGAGCTGAATTAGTTGCCACAGACAGCCCCCAATAATTAACATGTCTAAGCAAAAATATGGCATTTCTTTCAAAATTTTAGGTCACAAAATTGCTAGAGAGCAATTTTATGACTGCCTGCAATATGTATTTTCAGGTTAACTCTTAAAACAACTTCATAATGAGCTGATTTTTCAGAATATTTAATGGAGATTAACACATGTTTGTCCAGTTCATTGCATACAGGAAGAGTCTTTTAACTCTGCCTTTTTTTTTTTTTTTTTGGTGAATTAACTTCTATAATATAAAGCATGTGGTCAAACCTAAGATATATATACATCAACATAATTTAAACTCCATTTTGCATAGATTAATGGTTCTTGAGACAGGACATTCTGCAGTGTAGTATTAGCATTAGCATAAAGCAGATGTTTGTGGCTGAATTATGATTCCTTGGAAAAGTGGAATGGTGAGGCTGGAAACGACTCTGCAATAATTAATGGCCATTTCAACATAAAAAGTTCCTGCTTGCGTAAAACTGCTCCGTATCTTCTGAGAGAAAAAGAGATGAATAATTGCTGTGAGCCACAATGGAAAGCCCGTCTTCCAAATAATTAAAAGCCAGTTGCAATCTTAAGCAGGAAGTGTCACTCATCAACTGAAAAGTATCAACCTAGTAATTAACATATACGTTTTTCTGTCTGCACAGAGCTTTAAAAGAGCACTCAGCACCTACTGAAGGTCTTTCTGTTGCTAGGATGTCACCTTGCGAAAGCTATTTGCTTCCAGCTTCCCTTTCTTTGTCTTAATTCACAACTGCAGTCCTTTTACTGCAGAAAGCAATATGGTCACACACACGCTTCCTTTTTGAGTTAAACGTACCCCTCATCCTGTGAGGTCCAAAAACTGGAAAACATTTTACAACTGTACATCATTTGTGAACTGCACTCGCTCTTGATTATCATAACCATATTCTCCCTGGCCTCTCAATTCTGCACCCCCCATCTGCAGTTTCTTAAGTGCTGCTGGATCCACATTTGTGTTTTGAATCCCTAACCCACATCCTCCACTACTAAGGAGGGATTTGAGATTCATCGTGACTCACAAGCCACCTAAAGATGTGTAATCACAAATCCTCTTGTTGGGAGGGGATGGAAACAAAGAATTTTCTTGTGTGCGAGAAAGGAACCTCCTCTGAGTGTAAACTGGACGACACCCTTTTCCATTTCCTTTTCTACTTGCAATAAAAATTGTTTCTGGTGTTTCTGACCAGAAGATTAGGACCAGCAAATTGTAAACTGCCTAAAACATTTTTCCCAGGCTCTTGAATCAGCTAGATGAAATCATTGAGGAACAAGAAAAAACAGAGCAGTATCATCTGTGGGCTTTACCACCCCACACCGGCTGCGCTGTCCTGAGAGAACCAGTACAACCAAAGTCAATTCTCTGAAGCAAACTAAACCACAGTGCTGAGTTAAATGTGAAGACTTGCTACAGGCAGAGCACATCTTCCTTTAAATGTCCCATATCTTGTTTACTCCAATATGCAATGTGACAGAAAATGACCTAAAAAACCAGGAAGAGTCACAACAGTTGTCTTCCAAGTGATTTGAGAACAAATCTCTTGGAGGGTTTGAGATCCTTCTGGACTTTCCAAGAATATTTCTCATTTTACGTGAAATGTATCAACTTATTATCTCTTACCATGCTCCCCAAATTATTCAGGACTGATGGATCACATTAATCTCTTTCCACATAAACCAACCAGAGTGACAAATGACATAGCAAGATAACTTTGAAATCTTTGAACAGTTTGGTGTCAATCTGTAACAGTTAGAATTGGGTACCTCCTGCTCTGAAGATGTTTCTCATTGTAGCTTGGTTAAGCCAATGTCTGGCTGCTGCCAAAAGCCCACTTGCTTTCTCTGCTTGCATTGTGCCTGCACTGGCATTCGTTTGACATTGTTGTGTACCGGGATTTTCACAGAATTTTCTTTCTACTGGCATAGCTTGCTGAACTTCTTCATCACAGCATCGGACAAGAACCAGAGATGGTGCAAAAATGGAGATAGGAGGCTGCTGGTGTGCACAGTGGCACGGTGCCATGCTTTTGGTGCCACTGTAATTTCAGCTTAGCTGGACGGTAAAATAACATCCTCCTTCCCGTCTGTGCACTGTGAGTCCTCTGAGTCACCTACACCTCTCTGACAGGACTCTCATACTGTCCTTTCTGGCTGAACTCTCACAGTCCTCTTTGGGACCATTTGTAAGTGTGCATCAAGGGAAATGTACTGCAGCCCATGGGCCAGGCTCAGAGCAGGGACCAGAGAGAAGAACACGGGTTGCAATCTCCATGTGGCGCTCTGGCAGCTCAGCAAATGCTGAAGCAATGTGAACTGAAATGTTTCTCTTTTGCTAAGTCAACATGTGAATATGTAAAATACAGGAGTAAAAAAATCTTTCAAATTGAGTTTATCTTCAGAACCTTGCAACCCACAATAAAACACGATATTTCAACATCCTTTCTGATTTGTGGGTAAAGAAAAAAAATTCAAAATAACTAATTTTCTTCTAGGTCTCAATGTTGCCAGATCCGTAATATGAACTTCATCTGAACACACTTCATCAGCTGGGACTCAGGTAATACACCAAGGAGACCGGTAACCAAATACTGGACATGTGTCTGTCCCTTGCTATTTATAAGCAGTTAATTTACCATTATCCTTAAAAAAATGCAGTCCTAAATAATCCAGAGAAACAAATGTCTGTATATGTGCCTGGAAAATGTAAAAACCCCCCAAACAATAAAAACCCCCACCCCCCATTAAAAAAATAGAAAAAAGAAAAAAGAAAAAAGGAAAAAGAAAAAAGAAAAAAGAAAAAAAGAAAAAAGAAAAAAGAAAAGGTTTAATTTAGTCAAAATCTATTTAGTCATTTCCTCAATGGTTTCTTTAATGAAAATTGAATTACTACTTAGACACCTTCCAGAAACTGAAAGATGCTACCCTCCAGAGTGACGCATTCTTACTGTGAGAATAAACTCCCTTGATACATACACCTGTCACGGAAAACCTAATAAGCAGACAAAAGGATGAACTACCTCCTAAAACGTTTGTCCTCTTCTAGATTAATGGCACAATGTTATTGCCTACAAATGATAGAGAAGCTAGCAGAATTCAGACTTTGGGATTAATAATTAAATTAAATAATTCACAATTCCAGATCAGTTTGATCTCTGATTAATATTGGAGGTGATAGAACTTGTGTCCACTTTCTTCTCACTCCTTCCCAGCTGTATTTGACAGTCCATTTTCTAGGATGTCAGTTGCTCCAGTTCCAATTTAGCCTGTCATCTAAATAAAAACCACTGCTTTAGTCCCAGTCCTCTGCCTGTAGTCCGCAAAAACAGATTTCATTTTTTGTTTTCAGAGAAAAGCCAGAAATTCTTTAAGCATGACCTGGAAAGAAGAAACAGAAGTACAAATACCAAGAGCCAGGCTGTGCTTTCTAAGATCCACTGACTAAAATTATCTGAGGTCAACCTAATTTGGACCTGCTTGTCTTAGGGAGGAAAGGGGTGCATATGTAGTAAGTAAGTAAAACTTGGAAGGAGCTGTGCACCTAATCTTCCTGGGAATCGCAGTTCATTCATTTAACACAGTATCTATCCAATTTGAGCCACAGTGCCTACTAAATGCCTTAGAGCAATAAGACTGATATTTGCAGAAACCTTCAACTATTTTTCACCCTGCAAAGTGAAGAGTTAGGGTTTTGTTACTGGGTGACAATAGCCGTGGAAACAAGAATCATTCAGAGATTAGCTCATAACACAGTTTAAATTTTGGCATAAATACTCTACATTAGACTGTGCCCACTTCATTTAGTGCTACCTACACAGAACAAACAGCATCTGAACTGAAGGACAGCACCCCAGAGTATGCGAATGGAGCAAAGATGTTGTGGGAAAGGGCTGGAGGAGGATGGTTTTCTCTAGCCACATTCATGTTTTCCAGGCTTGTACCTATTGTTTCTGCTGTACTTGGCATGAGCATCTGCAGCATCATAACAATACTCTTCACACTGTGTATGTCATTTCCACTGCATTCACTGCCTTCATCCGAACCAGACACCGTGTCTGGTTGTGTCAGTTTGAAGACAGCAAAAGATGGGAAACTAGTGGGAAATGACTGCCTCAACAGGTAAACATTTCAGTGATAGAGACAATAACCAAGCCTGAATCCAAAACCCAGGGGAACAGCTCTTACAGTAGATGAAGATCTGATTTATACATTCTGTCTGCAACTCTGGTGATTTCATCACCATGATGTCTAGACATCACACATTACTTGGAAACAAGCAACTAGCTCTCATTTCTGTTTTGAAACATATTTTTTTTGTTTTTTAAACTGAGACAAAGCAGCTTGATGCTTTGTTCCTGGTTACCACATCACTCCTACTGCAGGAAAAAGCTTGCTTAAAAAAAGACCTCTTTTGCATCAGGTTTCTAGAAGTCAATAACTCATTCTGACCCTTCATGATAAAGGAACTTATAGAGGATAATTTTACTACAGCCTCTGAAAGTTTCTACACTGCCGATTGCAGCAGTCCTATCATACCTGTCAAGGTAGCTTAGCTCTCCAGGAGAGCTTGTCTCCTTGTTCACTGAGGTCTTTATATTATCAATGCATAAAACAAATCAACATTCATATCCTGCCTCATCAATATTGTTGTTTATTAATTTTATATACAAGATGGAAGAAAAAAATGAGGGCACTGGGGACTCTTTTCCTGCAACAACAGAGAGATCAGCACTAAACACCCGTGCATGATCCGTTTTTTCTTTCTGATCGTGCTCTGCTTCTTTCCACGGAGAATGTGCTAACAGTTCGTTGGATCATCATCATAACACAAAGTCCTGGCTTCATCTCAAGGTTGGGGTGGCTCCCACTGCTCTGAAATGCATACATTGCTGCTGCTGTAACTAGATAAACCTCACAAGATCTCCATAAGTGATAGTAAAATTAGGATTAAATGAGGAAATGGATTATAAAGATGATAGCTGATCTGTGTAATAATGATCCATCTGTCTCCAAGAGAGGGCAATAAAGTTGGATTAAAATGAATCTTTACAGCTACACTTTACAACAAAGTTACAGGGCTAGATAAGTCATCACAGGGTGGCTAAATACACCTCCATCTTTGGCTCCAAGTCATATTTAAGCACACCTACTTTCTCCTTGGTATATATTTCCCTAACCTCTCCACAATAACTTTTCAAATTATGAGGCACTACACAAATGGCCTTGCTGAAAGCTTTTTCAAGATGTAGAGTCTCATTTCTCCATGATGACTTACTGAGCTGCTCCACTAGCAAATAGAAAAGGAGAAACCCTGTCACCATTTCAATGCTCCCAACTGAATTAAGACTTATGCACCTAACCTCTATTTATTTTAATTGCAAAGCTGAGGACCATAGAAATATCAGAGGAACACAGAAAATAACAACAACATCTCTGCAGGATTGTCTATTTTAAAAAATGCCTTAATACCTTAATACCTACCTATCCCTTAATATTTTCATGAATGTAAAGGCTTTAAACAGAATCTTATGATAAGTAAGAAGCAGAAGGCAAAAAAAAAATCTAGACTCCAGAACATATATAATAGGACTAAAAATCAGTGGGACCCTAAAGAAAATTCTCAGACTCCTCTTTCATTGATCATCTTGTAGCATGCTTATGAGTCATGCCAACTCTTCAACATGCAGTCCAAAGTAGATTCATGAGCTTTTCCAAAATAAATGATTCTGTGTGTCTTTTAAAGGCCACTTGGGCACCACAAAATGTGCTTTCACAGAGGTATTAGCTTTATTGTAAAGCCCTGGGCAGTGTTTTGAGAATGGCTGTGGGACAGATTCATACTGTTTTACCAGAATTTATGGTAAGAATTGCATTAGTAAGAACAGTGACCTGTTACATTGGTATTCATGAGTGAATTCAGATCAAATATTAAAGAGATGTAACAACACCATAACATAGGTCAGATAAAATTAAACTAGAAAATTCCAGTGGATGTAGAAAACAGGAGCTCTGATGTGTTGGCAGATGCTCAGATAAAGAACAGTGTTTGCCTCCAATTTTGTCAAAAATATCAATTTGAACAAATATGATACTGAAAAAAGTGAGGTTTAACCTGTTGCAAGTCTGAATCAAGCACTTAGCTAAACTCTATTGCCAGCTTTATGAGCTATAGCTGATAGCAATAAAATAAATCCTTGTTTACCACTCTATGAATCATGTCTGACATGTCTTATTAGAACCATGTTATATTTAATAAAATGTTTGCTGTTCCAGTTTTGAGTCCCGATGTTAAATTAATGACTCACCTTAATAAAACATCAAACACTTGTAAAAGGAGTTGCTATTTCCTGTTCTGGCTGGCTGACTTGTATACCCAGTGATGCAAAATCACTGTTCTGAAAATCCACCTGTGTTGTACTTTTCTGTTGTACTCACCACAGAGGAAGAGACAGATCCTGTCCTATAGTAACTTGGAAGGGGCCAGCGAAGCTACTTTGTTAGAGGACTTACAACACCAGCCAGTCCCAGCAGCACCATGCTGTGTTTTGGAAAAAGGTGAACCTGGAAGTCCTGGGGCTTCTTGGATGTACATAGGCAGATATGTGCAAGAGTGGACCTGGGGCTACTCTGAATAACTTTAAGAGAGAAAAGAATTCCTAGAAGTCTCTGACACTGGGAAGAAGAAAACTAGCATTTAGTCCAGCTTGCCAGAGCTAATGAGAAAGGACAAGTATTTCAGTACGGAACATAAAAGCAGAAGGATGGAGGGACCTAAAGCATCAGAAAGCTTCCCTTTGGAGTATCTTTTTCAAACTCAGCCCTTTGGCTCTGCGTTCTTTTGCAACTGAAACATGAAATATTACAGGAATTCCTTTATTGACAACTGACCGTTTTCACTCTGATCCAGCTCCCACAATCAATGTATCATGTTTATTAGAGTTGAATGTGGAAATTACTCTGCAGAACACTGCAAATAGCCTAAGGTAGTACTGTGATTAGCCAGCCCATCAGACAGAACAGAGACGAGCAGTCAGAGAAAACTGACAACCCAGAAAACATATTTCTATTTCTTTCATTTTGGGGCATGAGAACAAATGTTTATATGCATACCAGAGACATAGGTACCCACTTAAAAGGCTCTATATCCTGGGTCTTCTATGTTAGAGATCACTTAATCTCTTTTCTAAACGTGGAAGTTGGTCTTCAAAAATTGAGCAAAGAAAAATTAAAAAATGTAAATGCTGCTCCACTTACATTCCAGTCTATAGTGACAAAGAAAGGGTGACGTTTAATTTCTTCCACTCCATCGAATCCAGCACCTGACAAGAAAATGAAAGAATCAAAATAAAGTCATGCTTACTAAAGTGCTACATGACATCTCTTCTCCAACTTTCCTCCCCATCCCTCTTTTCTTCTGCCAAGCTAGAAGCGCCATCTAAAATTTTCTTCTAGTCAAGAAAGCCTGACGAGTAACAGCTGCCACAACCATACAAACAACCATAAATGCAGACAATGGCACTTCAGGTGTGGGGTGAAGGTTTTTTCTTTTTCTTTAAGTGAGGCTGGTGCCAAGGCTGCTCTCTTCAGGCTTCAGATGAGACATGGGATTTCAGCTGCAGCAGAGCACAGGCACCAGCAAGGCCAGGAGGGGCCCCAAGATGTCCCAATGCTCCAGCAAGGCTACTGCTGCCTCCTGCCACCAACAGAAGATGCCCTGCCTGCACTGACTAGCAAACCATCTCTAATCACCCATTCTCCACAGGCAGGGAAAACCACACTACTAATAAGTTCAGACTCAAAATAACAAAAAGGCTCCAAACAATTTCAGGTAAGTCAGCGGTTTAGGTTCCCCCTTTTCAAACACCACCTTCAAATTTACATGAGTACCAAAACTATTACACTCACTAGTATCTTTCCTTCACTGGTAGTACTGTTAAACTTCTC
Source organism: Stictonetta naevosa (assembly GCA_011074415.1). Taxonomy (NCBI): domain Eukaryota; kingdom Metazoa; phylum Chordata; class Aves; order Anseriformes; family Anatidae; genus Stictonetta; species Stictonetta naevosa. Next base: position 44,416,128 of record CM021699.1, on the reverse strand, counting down.
TTACATTACTCTATTGGAAATTTAAGGAAACTCCTCTGAGATCTGTTAATGAATCTAATATAAAAGAATGATTTTTTTCTTCCCTTAGTTGAATTTATTTGCTTCAATGCCATCGCAAAAACTAACAGATGCTCAGTAATAGTTAAACAAATGTCAGAGATGACTTAGCGTTCCACTTTGGAGGGGTTGATCTGACTTTATTAATAGCAGTTTTCATTTTTCTGGAATGAGAAATAACATCTGGAAGCAAAGGTGTCACATTGCAGTTTTGGAACCAGTTCCTGAAAGGTACCCAGCACTTCTTTACAAGGATGCTTAACATCCTCGATTCCCAAAAGGACTCAGGATTAATAAGCATCTTGCAAAAGGTGCTCAGCACCTCAGAGGACTCAGCTTTTTAAATGCAATAGTTGTACTTCCTGAGGATCAGCATTACAAGCAGTTTAGAAAGGTCTTGTCAACTCTAGCTTTTGTAAAATGTGACATCTGCTCTCCTTGTGTACAAGACATTACTGATGTTTGCCAAAATGCACTGATCAGGAATGGCTTCCTACAGTCTGCTTAATGTTCACTGATGAATGGATATGAAAATAAACACTTTGTGAACATAACATACTGGATTATGTCAGGCCTGCTGCATAATAATTCAAAAGTAATGCTGGTCTGATTACTTCCCCATCCTGGTAATCTTATAGTAAGACAAACGTAAGAGATGCACATGAGGATAAACAATCCTAGCTAGGCATACAATATTATATGCTCTGAGGTGAAACTCCTCCCCAGGCAGGAGTGAGGTCTTTGGGTTATAATGGACAGTTCTAGGAAAATACACTGTGAAATCAAATCTTATTGATATCAAATATCAAAAATAGCTGTATCATTATGTAGCTGTATAAATCTGTTGTACATCTGCAATGTTAGTGTGGAATGTAGTTAATTCCCTCACCTAGAAAAGGGTGTATCTTCTAGAGGTAGGAAAAACTGGAGAAGTGCAACAACAAAGGGTATGACCTGGAAACAGATTACTGAGGAGGGTATATGACAGAGATCTGAAAAGCTGTGATTATTTGGAAAGGGACTGGGGGTGAGGGATAGGGTTAGAGATTAAACATTCCACATATTTTTCTGTATGAGAATTTGTCAGTAAATGATGTTAGTAGGAATCATGTTCAGAGCAATCTGGAGATCCTTCTTCAGGCAGCAGCCAGCTGTGTGATGTGTGGAATTACTTGAAAAACAGGACACAGAGGCAAAATACTTATATAGGTTCAGGGGGAGACCAGAAAAGTATGTGGAAAAGAAATCTGCTAAACATTACTTCATTGACAAACCACAAAAGGTTCAGGAAAATCCTTGCTTGACCTTAAAGTAAGTGAAGACTGGGAGAGAATTTGTGTGAAGTATCACATATGCTTACCCTATTCTTGCTCTTCCCAAGGTAGTTGTTTATGACTTCTAGGTATTGGACAAGAAAATAAGACTTTGATAGCAATAAGACTTGTTTTATTTCTTAGCAGTTTTTCCATGCACAGTCTAAGGTCTGTACTAGATACCCCTGAAAGATTCATTCTAATTTCAGCAATGCCAACAGAAAAATGAAACCAGCAAAGCTACTCTGAAAAGAATCCCATTGCATAACTCTTCAGAGAAGAAATATCTGAAAAATATCTTATGTTCAGTGGTAGTGATTGGAAACTTTGTAACGTGCAGTGGATGTTCTTTACTAAATGAGGATGAAACCCAAGTGCCGAACCAATTTCAAAGTACTAGGATAAATGTTACAGACACTCTACGTTACTGGTAGCATTCCTTAGGCTGAGGATAACTGCTGATGCATTGTCTTCTCTGCTCTGCTTCCTACCCCACTGCTTTACTTTTCTCTGTCTTGTAGGCTTACGGATAGATCATTGTGTGAAGGGAATGACTGCCATTTTTCAGATGATATGCTATTTGAAACAAACACTTTTTTGCTACTGTTTGTTCTTTCTGTTCTGCAAAAATGCAGAAATCAGAACCAAGAAAAAATCCCATCCATACCTACTTCTATTTGTGGAGGACTAAAGTGTGCAGTAAGGAACGTAGCATGCAGTTGACATGGGTATTTGTTTGAAAAATTAGCATTTCCCACTTGGGGCCACCTCAGAGCTCTGTCACAGAAAGAACATGTTGTTGGGAATGTCATGGCTTGACTCGATCTCTGGCTAGCTTAATGTACTAAAGAGATTTAGGATATTAATAGCCTAATTTTGCAGAGAACGAAGGACTTCTAATTCACAGCTGCTGATTTTACATCACAGAGAAGATTCAGTCCTTCCTGTAGTTTTTATTCCCTGATTTTCCCTACGGTGAGACCTGATTGTGTAGCCCACAGCTTCCTCTCGGCCCCTGTGCTCTGGCTGCTGGCAGTGGCTTGTGACTGGGTCCCCTCCAAAAAGAGAGGAGGGATGTGGCCTGAGGACATGTTCAGGGACATCTCTGGGAGCCCCCAGAGAACAACCTGACGCTGTGTGGAAAGCAAAGGGAGAAGTTACGGCATTAGGTACTTACGGTGCAGCCTCTCTGGATTTGCTCTGTGTGTTTGGGCCATTCATCTACCTTCTACAAATCTAGAGTGGTACTGGAGAGAGATGTGCTCTCACAAAGAAGCCCAGAAGAGGTCCCATCTGGACTGTCCTACTTCATGGGGGTGGGCAGTTCTCAAAATAGAGTTGAGGACTGAGCAGACCACTGAAGTACACAGTACATGGCTCTATGACTGTACACCTGCTGCCTTCCTCTAGTTTTCTACTTGCCTTTTTTTTTTTTTTTTTTTAACTTCACTTTAAATACAATTTTGTAACCAGACCTCTCTGTGAAGAATAATCTGCACAATCAAGCCTACTGCTGGCAAGTGTTCCTACATGCCATGCAGTCCCACAAGGGTCCAAAATGATAAATAATGCTTTCGTATCTAATTGGCAGCTTAAACATGTTATGGAGTACATATAGATTTATATAAAAGTAGCCTCATGTTAATAAGCGAAAACTTCATTATCTAAGATTGTTTTATGACTGTAGTAAAAGTGTCTTCATGCAGTAATGAAAGAATGTTTCATTTATAATTGTTTTTGATAGTTGAATCCTTATGGACAACATGAGCCCTGAAATACACTAAGCGGAAAAGAGACCTGTGAAAGTTTATTATTTGAATATTCAAAATGAGTAGAAGGGTTTTACAGAATTTTAATTTCAGGGAATAAAATTTTAGTGACTCTACATTTTCATGATCAGGGCCACACATTTTGAAATTCATTCTAAGGTTTACAAAAATGATACACAATCACTCTGATGAAGGACAAATTTGTTTTTAAAGCTTGTTGTCTCATAAAAATGAAAAATAAAGCTTTCCATGCATCAAAGAAGAATGTTTCTTCTCCAGGAACATAGGACTAAGGAAAGAATAACCATTTCTTCAGCTTCTATGATGAGTCTACCAGCACATGCTTTTACTTTATGCTTTCTTGGCCAAAAATCTCAATTATGAGGACTCTGGAACTTTATGGTGCTTAGCAGCGTAAGGAGTTCCTGAAATGCTCTTTAGATTTGTTTACCTAACAGATTGAGGACTTTGGGTATATGAGAATTAGTTCTTTCCTTAAGTTATTAGAAATGCAATGAACTAATACCTTTACTGTTTATTATAATTTCTTTTCTGAGATACTTTCATCTTGTTTGCCTGTTAATATTCCAGTTAATCTATTTTAATAATTTAAAATTATGCCCATCCATATCTGCAATTTTTTGTATTTAAACAAAACAACATGAATGCAGTGCTAAACTGACTATTTGTACAGTAGAGTATATAGGTTCAGAAAAAGACAGACAGTGCCCATAACAAAAGATGCCAAAGAAAGACTTTCCATTCCTTTAAAATTTGTTAAAATTGTTAAAGAATTATCATGGGCACCAGACTTAAAAACAGGATCAGTTAAACGGTATCACTAAATTCCTTCTCTGCCTCATTTATTTTCCTCCAATCCTAGTATTTTTTCATTTGTACCTAAAGCTTCACATCAAAGTTTCAAAACAAAATTTTAGAATTCCTAGTCAACTTTACTTCTATTTGTTAAAATATCAGAACCAAACAGCAAAAAAGCAAGATGGCAGTCAGAATAAAATGATTTTTTAAGCCCAGCATCTTTTGGCTTGCCAAAATTAGAAATATTTTAGGGCTAAATACAAACACTCTCCAGATTTGCAAACTTCTGAAACAATGACTGAAAACAAGTGTTTGATCCACAATATGGTTCCCACTTTATTTTAGCATGCTTCATTAATTTTCCAAAGATTTTTCAAAACAGGATGTCTAAGGCTACTTTTCTTTTATCTTCAGACTATTATTCCTTTCCCAGAAAAAAAAAAAAAAACAAAAAACAAAAAACGAAAATCTACAAAGCTGAAGTAGTCCTTTTATCTACTGACTTCTGTTCAGCATTTAGGCCAACCATTTAAGTATTTCTTCTTTCATTACCAACAAGCTTGTTTTCAACATCTTTCATGCTGATTCTCAATCAGTTGATAAATAGAATGCCTTCAGAAGCTTTCCACTGCTATCCCCCAAAAAGTTAAGGTCTATTTTTTTTTTTTTTTTTTTAGATTTTATTTCCTTGAGTGCTTTTGTTATAAATAATCTCTTCATTTCTCCCAGCCTTCGTATTATTTTAACAAATCTCAGGTTTAAAACCTTGTCCCTTAGTAATTCCCCATATTAAAATGGAGAAAATACTGGGGCTAGAATTGTCATGGCTTGTTTCTAAAGCTGAGCAACTTCATTTGTTTAAGTGGGCAGCTCCTTTTTAAAGGACCGGTATCCAGAAATTCCCACTGACTTCACTGGACCATATTTTGGATACATAGCAAATTGTGGGAAGCCACAAAATGAGCAATGCAGAACAAAACAAGAGACAGAGAAAGAGAAGAAAGCAGAAAGAAACAGAAGAGGGGAGCTAGGAAAAGTTTATATTTGCTGCAGTGTCTTTTTTACCTGAATGTGGATTAAACCTAGAGATCTCTATTTTTCTTTAACATCAAATCAATTGCTTGAGGGCAACTGAAACCTGCTGAGAAATGTGTTTTTGCACTGTCACCTCTATGGCATATCAGACTACAAGAGGTAGTCAGGAGTTAAAACCCATGGGAGCACAATGCCTCTGCGGGCTATGGGGTGTCCCCTCAGGAGGGGAGGGGTCACAGCAGCCTGCTGAGGGATTGGCTCCCCATTCCTGCCAGCCTCAGAAGATGGCTTTGCAGGAGGCTGGGTGCTCCCCTGTTCCCACATGGAGCAAGGGCTCTTGTCTCCTGCTTTCTCCTGGAAGCAGCCTATGCCATACCATCCTCCTCAAGAGGCAGGCTCCCTCAGAAAACAGCTAAGCCCCCATGTCGGGTCACTGCATGAGGCAGGGGCTTCATTCGAGTTGCTGCATTCATGCAGAAAACATCCATTCACCTAAAATGTGACTGTCTGAGGTGGCTCAAAGTAAAGCAGAGGGATGGAACAGCCCACATACTGCCTCACCTGAAACAAGGGAAAGAGATACTGGAGCAAGAAGGTCAAGCAAAAGCTCAAGGGCACTGAGTGCAGCGTTCATCTTCCCCACGTACACATGCACGCCCATGTTTACCTATTAGAAACTGCAAGATCCATTGCTCACGCAGATGGTGGTAGAAGTGGGCTGTCAAACAGTTCGATCTCTGCCGTCTGTCAGACCGCTAATGCTGTGTCTGCTGCACGGAGGATTAAAAGCACTACATAGCAAAGCTGCAGCAGCACCACCTCCAGCATCTGAGAAGTGAGTGTGGGTACCGCAAGGAAAGGGAGAAACCTCTCTTGCACCTCTTGCTCTTTCCACACCTCAGGACAAGTGATTTCTTAATTCAGCTTTTTGCTTCTAACCTTATGTCTCCAATCTGAAATCATCTTGCAAGTGTAAACAATTGCAAGCAATACCAGCGAATTGCTTTTTACAAGTCTCAATATTTAACTGGTCTATGCCATTCTTTAAAAGACAAGTCATTTATTAGCTGCCAAAACTCCCATGGATGACAATGAGAGCCAACTACACATTTAAACAGGACCAGCCAGCTCCTTTCTTGTGATACAGTTTAGAGATCTATTCAATTCTCAATTAGAGATGGATTCAATTTCTGCTTATAAGGTCACTCTTCTACGGAATCTTTGAGTTTCCAGAGCAAAGTATTTCCATGTAAAAGTGCTGACACAGCAAAGCATACCTAGAAATTTCATAAGATGTTGATAGCAGAAGAGCTACACAGATTGGCTGTGTGGCAGGTGCATAAAGAAGCTCTTGTCCCTTCAAAAATAGTTCATTATTCCAATAGAAATGTTTTATTCTGCACTAACATGTTCACACAAGGAAATCAATTAATTCCAACACTATCAGGCAAAGATGTCTTTCTTCCTGTGAGAAATATGACTCTGTATCTTCAGAGGTCCTTCATATTTCCAGTTTTTCAGGTTTTCCCAGGTATCTTACTACTAGCTTTGTAAAATCTCATGCTGGACCTGGATCACAACTGTTGCGTCACCTCAGTCAAGGGCTTGGTCTGCCAGAGCTGGCAGATGTGAAGGGAGGAAGGGAACCCACTTTGAGGCACAGACTTAGGGATGGAGGGAGCGCTTTGGATGTGGCAAGAGATGAACAGAGCATTTAAAATTATTAGGAGAATTTAAAAATAGGAAGACTTGAATGAGTGGAGGATACCAGTAATCAAAAGGTACTGATAAGTGGTATATTAGAGTGTAAAAACAAACAAACACAAAACCTACAAGGGAGGTACAAAGGAAAAAGAAATCAGGAGGAGTATAAAATGTGTACTTTGGAGTTATTCCTCACTGCCTTCTGGTTTGCCCTCTTCCTTTAGAAACAAGATTTTCCCTTGCTCATTCAAAACACATCAGAATCTGAGACTATTGTGGGGGGAAAAATAAATAATATATATATTAATATTAATATTTTTCATAATAATAATTTTATATATATATATATTTCAGCAAATGGGATATAATTTCTAAATGAAAAAGAATACAGTGCTATTATCATGGTATCATTCACTTGATATGAGCATTCTTATTTTTCCACATAACAAATGAAGACTAAAATTTCAATGAAAATTGTGTGCCAGGCATGGTCCATGACCTGAACAAATGTAATGAATTTCTTAATTAAACTCCCAAAGGTAGAGACAGCATAAGATATATGATCCAATAAATTCATTTAGTTTATCACAACTTAAATGGAATTAGTAACAAAGGGTGAAAATGCATCAGTAAGAAAGGAGATAATATGTTCAGGGTAACAAAGAAAGCCTACTGTTAAAATGTTCCCCGCAACCAGAATGAGACAGCATTGAAATGCATTTAGAATGGGAGAGCTCATGAAAAACTTTACTCCCTTTTTCTCCCTACCTCAGATCTGCAGCTAAGCTACACAGAATAAAAAAGATCACTGTCTTCCCAGTTCCCTATATTATCATATGCTGGAGTTGGGTTACAGAGTTCATAAATGCTGGTGGTTCACTCTCCCTCTGCACTGAAAAAATAAAATCCAAGCTAATAACATGCTTGGGATTTCAGTGTTTTTCCTGTGCTCTTTGCAGATTTCTCTAGTAATGCTGAAGGTTTCCTGCACTCTGAGAAAGCACGCAAAATGCACACAAAATGAAGAGGATAACTCTCAGGGAAATGATCTCCGAAGGAAATGATCACCATCCGACAAGACAGAGCACATGTAACAAATGCACTGATGAATTGTACGCCCATACCTAATCTGTTGGATGGGTTCCTTTTGAAGAGGGCTCGCAGCAGGCTCTGGGCTTCTATGCTCAAGAACTGTGGCATTCCCAGCTTGGCTCTGAAAGAACACAACACTTGAAAAGAAAATAGATTTTTCAAAAATTTTCTCCATCGTATTGTGGTTTACAAAGCGGAATTGCAGTAGTCAGGAGGGGGAAGGCACATGAATTGGCGGACCAGAGGCATGACTACTTAAATACACCACAACGAAAACTGAGGGCCTGATCCTGTTCTGTCGAATGATTTACCACTGGCATCACTAGAGTAGATCTAATGAATCTCATAATATCGTTTATTAATATCGTTTGCAGCCTAAATAGGTCATTTTCCTACATTTTTTATTTTTATTTTTATTTTTTAGTTTGCAGAAATAAATTTGGGAATCAAGAGAAATTTAAAGAAACAAAGAAAACATTGTGAAAATAATCATAATAAATCACATATTGATTAGAGAGAATAAAACTTTTCCCTTGGTGTTTCACAGTTACAGAGAAAAAAACATAAATGTAAGAAGTAAATTAAAAAATGCAATAGAAAGGTAAGCTTCAGACTCTGAAATAATTAAGTCTGTGCTTAACATTAAATGACTGGGAAAAACACAAAGGAAAAGATATGAAACCTTGAAACAACAAAACATAAGCTATCCTGCAGAAATCTGTTTCCACATCTGTATGGATAATGACATTCTGTATTATGGAAAGTAAGATACATTTCTTTTGTAAGGCCTCCTCAGTAGTTCACTTCCTTCTATTTATTCTGAATGCAATTTTAGAGCCACATGCAGGCATTAGCTGTGTGTACCTTATCAAATACATGCCTTACAAAGCTTTGAAAAACTCATTATGCACATTATTATTTTCCATCCTTCATATACATAGGACCTAAAGGCTGCCCCAAGGGCACAGATAACTCATAGTTAAGGAAATAAAATAAGTTTCAGTACTCACTTGAGAATAAGAGCCATTGTCTCTTTTCTGTCTTTACCCTGGAAAGGTAATGATCCTGTCAGCATCTCAAACTGCGGAATAACAATAAAAAGGCAAAGTGAGTAAGTATTGAGACAATCTTCATAGCTTATCTACACCATGACCATCTTCTATTCATTTCAAACATAACCAAAAACTTGAGGAAAAGGAACGGTCCAACAAGCTGTAGTTTGGAAAAAACGATACAGCAAATGTGGATTTTGCAGAACATCAAGGACCACTATGACTATTTAGCTCAAGAGCCTTGTTACAAATTGATATTCAGGGTCAGTTTTGGTATGTTTAGCGAGAAGTATCATACTTGCTGCTTCTTCCAGCACCTGTCCTATGACAATGTTGGAGGTGAGATATTTGGCTGGATGGACCTTTGGTCTGAACAGGTATGGTTGTTCTTAGGTGTCTGGCATGGACTGTGGTTTTAAGGGAAATGGGTTTACCACACCATCCCACATCTTTTCTTCATCCCTTGCGTCCTTTCCAATTTGGGATATTCCATGATGCTATGCTTCTTTTTACTTGAGTCCAGCCACATTTGCACTACTTAGAAATGCCATTACTATTACTTTGCAGGAGAAACATGTTCAAACCCAACATCCTCAAGGCATTATTACTTGCTTTTTTCTCTCCCATTTTGGTTTCCCTGGCTGTACTCAATGATGAATTTTGCAAGAGTCACATTTAAGTGAACCCAGGTCTCAAAGCAAAACTCAGCAATCATCATCAATTATTTGCCTAACTCACTTGTGAAAACATCAATCAGTTATAGCTCCTTTGAAACAGAGCAATGCTTTCAGCAAATTTGACAGGAATTTCACATATGTAATAAAAGCAGCCAAAGAAATATAGTATGGATTCAACAGCAGGTCCTTCATGCAGCTCTAGCCTCAGCGTTTCATGGGGATATCAGTGGTAGTTGTTTCCTCTGACTAAAGGATGATGAAGGTTATGCATCAGCAAATAAAAAACCAAGAACATAATTTAGCCCGGGTATAAAGGAGGACAATGTCCATTGAGGGTAAGGAGGATGATTATTTGCTTATGCCTCTGATTCAAGGCTTTGCATATCTTCTACTACAATAATACCTACTGATTAGTATTAATTGCTATAAATTAAATATCTATTAAGGTAGGACAGATTGCAACCATTATGTGGTTTTTGTATCTTACCACACAAGTAGCTTCACTCCTCTCAGGAAGCAAATTTGTTGTAAAAGGAGCCTTTTTATTAGTAAAAACTGTCAAACTGCTTCATCGCCTGAATTTTTGCAGATTAGATAGTGCCATGTCATAAGAAAACTATATGAAAACATAAGAAAATTATAACTATGAAACTGCTAGGCTAGACTTGTGAAGAGGGCATATGAGAAGATTAGAAGCCTAGTAATTAACTGACTATAATTAATCAGAAGATTTGTCTGCATTATGAACAAATTACCTCAAAGGGATAAAACACAAGGCAGAAGCAAGGAAAAATACTTAAAAAAAATGTGCATATGACTGACAAATATAGACAAGATTTAGAAACATGAAGTTGTTAACTCCTGCTTGGTCTAGGAAAGTTGAGACAGCAGCTGTCTTGCAGGACTGGTGGAAAGCAGCTTGTTTGCCAGAAAGAAATATGATGGGGTAGAACTGATAAAACTGCCTAAATGACATAGGAGCTCAAGCCCCATTTTCAAAATAATTCTGATCTATAGGAGCTTTATTCCTGACCAAAATAGTCATATATCCTAGGGATGAGGGGCAGAGAATGTTGCTTCCCAGGGCAGTAACAAAAGTGGCACATATTGTACAAAACCCTCAATTTCTAAAGAGTTTCATTTGCATTCTGGATAAGTACCAAATGTTCACTTACACTTGTTCATGTTTCTTTGTTGTTATAATAAATCTAATTTAACAGCACTAACAATGCCTGCTACAGCTCATTTATTTTGGCAGAAATGGGCTTGACGCTGCTGATGCAAATGATAACAGATCTAAACCACTGCTTGGTCAGTGACTATGCAGGAGGACGACAACTGCAGCTCCCACCCACTAGGATATCACAGGAAGATCTACAAGTGCAGTGTGTGTGCAGGGCAAAGCAACCTGAGGGCATGAAACTTGGATGCAATGTCCAAGGAGGAAGAAAAGGAAAAAGAAATTGAAGTTGCAGAAAGCAGTGGGGGAAGTGACTGTCCTGGAGGCTGCAGAGAATATTTACTGCACTGCTTTAATGGCTAGCACTTTGTTACCACATGTCTCCAGTTACACATGTCTAACACTGAGATTAATTCAGACTCAGAAGAAATGCACTTAACATCAATATTTAAAGTGAAATGCAGCTAATGTGAGTTAAATTTACTTGAGCTTTTGACTTCAGTGAACTCAACTGAGCAGCAGCTGGAAGAATGCACCGGTTCCTCTAAATGCTGTCCTGATTCTAAAATTTGTTGAAGATTAAAAATGAAATAACAAAACTGAAAAAAAACAAACACCACCACACAATTTGAGATAGTTAATCTTATCAGTTAAGGTTGCTGCACAGCAGCCTGGTTTCATGTTTTTTAAAAAATCAAGAACTTGCTAAACCTAAACATGCAAGCAGAAGTGAGCATTTGCTGCTAACAGCCTTTCACATAATTACAGAGTAGTATGGGTCACAGAAGGCTGACTGGGAGCTGAGCCTAAGTGTGAAGAAACTTTGCATCATTTTTGGCTATGAATGCAGACTCTATAGTTCTTTTTATTTTTTATTTTTTATTTTGATTTTGATTTTTTTTTCTGGAAAATGCAGTCTCCACTCTCCAAACTTTCCCATCTGTATAAACCTAGTTGGTTCATTCCTTGCCTTCCTTGAGAACAACTCACTTCTTGAGTATTATGGGGTGACACCTTCTCTTAGCCAATACCTCTTAAGACTTTCCCTCCCTCCAACCTTGGCTTCCTTTCTGTACCAATCAGCGAGAAAGGCAATTATTCCCTGCTACAATTCAGTTGCCTACTAATACAACCACAAAACAAGCTTGATGGGAATGGATACGAGAAGTGATGCTGTTAGGTCATTTAGGAAGAGAATGAACAAGAAAAAATCCACAGCCTGGGGTGACTGCCAGGTGAATAATCATAGCACATGGAAGGACAGCAGAGAGCACAAAACATTTCAGCCTGAGTCTGCCCAAATACTGTGGGCAATAAATGATAAAATGCAAAGTTACAGAAGAAACTTGTCAGTACTCCGTTCTGGAGAGTGGAGAGACACTCTTGTCAGAATGGCTGGGTTACCCTCTCAGGACTTCCAGCCATTTTCCAGGAAGATGGGAGCAGGTCAGTCACTCAGTTTTACCATTTGTAAAATGTATTATTTACCATTGTTAGCCATCTGTGAAGGATAATGAATTTGTGTTTCCAAAGGGTTTGTATACCTTCACATAGCAGCTAGCATAGACATTCAAAATGCTATTCACTAAGACTATCCTTTGCAATGAGAACGAAACAAGAATATTATGATAGGATTTTGTACAAGAAGATAGTGTTGCTTCATTATCTTGTATTTTTCCAATGTCACTGTATGGTTAGGTTAAAGTGAAAATTATAACAGAACAGAACACTTGGGCTAGCAAGGGAATCTTTTCTTTTCTTATGCAGATTTCACTTAATTACTGACAAATATAAATACATTTATTTTTATTTAGGATGGCCTATAGAGTCGTCACACCCTTTCTTTCTCTAATTATAGTCTCCTCTCTGCTGATATGACTCTCAATGTTGTGCAGTACTTTTTCCTGAAGTGAAAAGAGGTACAACTTCCACAATGGCTGTGGCTTCGTAAATCAGTACGATGAATTATAAACCCACTGCTATGAGCCACCTTCCCTGTTATGTTGCAGACAAGCTTATCTGGGTTTCAGAAATGACACAGTGGGCACCAAGGCTCTTGTGGAGCTGCTTAAAATGTATCAGTCATATACACAAATTTTTAACAAGTTAAATCAATCACTTGTTCAAGCAGATCTCTTGATGAGAAGAATATGCTTTTGTAGAATAGTGTTGAAACAGAGCAATGATCTAGCTAAAACCTTCAGTACAATAAGTATGATGCAGGAAGGCAAAAAAAAAAAAAGAGTTAAAAAATGTCTGAATATGATAAACCATAACTTCTCCAGCATTTACAACAACATTTACTAAATGAGAGGCAGGTATGTTGTAGTTTAACCTGGCTGGCAGCTAAGCATCACACAGCTGTTTGCTCACCCTGCCCCATGGAACGGGGGAGAGAATGCTTGAGAAAGGTGAATTTCAAGATTTATGTAACTATATGCATTGAGACCTACTAAGCTACCATAAGATGATTCAAACAGTCTGAGCAGGAAACAAACAGCAAATAATATTTTTGGGTTTGTAGTGAGTATCGAAGACATAGCTGTTAGTAAATGAAGTTTCACTTTCACTGACTTTAATAAGAGTAGAACTTAATCTTTGTCAGATAAATATGTCCTGATATTAATAATCACAACATCTCACATTTGATGTTGCTTTCAAGAATCACTGTTTGACTGTAGACTGAGCCTGGTCAATGCATACCCAACTCCTCTTCATGTTGTAGCATTAATCTCAGTTCACAGAAAAGAACAGACGAGAGAACCGATGTTTGGTTGCTCTTCTGGTGGCTAGCTTACAAGCTATTTTATCACTGTTTCCTTACTCTGTTCCCTCTACTGACCAAAACTTAAACACAAAAATTACACTATCATTTTCCCTTCCTTTCAATTTACACATGTGCCAACTGGTATATTTTCTAAGTATATTTCATACTATACTGCCAATAACTTCAAGAAATGCTAATAAATCATTTGGATGCCATTTAACTCTCTGCTGTTTTTCAGACTGGCATAAAAACAGATTCCCTAACAGAAGATTCAAGACACAGACTGAAGAAAACAAGGAATGTTGAGAAGAGCACAAGACAGTATCAGAAATCTCCATGCACTTTTAGTGTTTGGAAATCCCCTTTTCCTGCCCCAGTCAGTTAATTGTTAAAAAGGAAAAAAGCTTGAACTGATTAAAGCTATTTTTTTCTCTAAGATGTCTGGTAGCACTCAAAGGCTTAAAGCATCAGCTTACAGTTAAAATGATTTTTACCGTCTTTAAAGCATCTCCTTTTACGTGGATTCTTATCTTTCCTAATATACTGAATCCCTGGCTAAGGGTATGAAGAAGAGAGAGAGATGTAGAAAAAAAGAAAAAAAAGAAAAAAAAAGAAAAAAAAAAGAAAGCCTAGCAAAAAAAAACGTGGGAAGGAACCAAGTTCATTAGCAGGTGAAAGAAAAACAATCTATGCACCAAATACATCAATGTTTCTTTTTAACTGGAGACAGACAGTGAGAAGGCACAGCTATCCTCCAAAAATAAACATATAATAAAAAATTTAAAGGGTTGGTGTGTATTTATTTTATGAGACATAACCTATTGATTTTCCTGAACAAACAAACATACGTGATTCATAAGTCCTCAGCACCCACAAATAGATTTGTGTCTGTAGGAGATAAGGATGTTCTTTTAAATTCAGGTAATAAATTGCAATGTTTATCTGGATTAGCTGCTGTCGACCAGCTAGATCAGTGATGTAGGCCCCCTCAAAAATGTTCCTGGATTGCAAATTGCTTCCTATTCTTACTTCCTTTGGTGATACCATTTGTTTACTTAGGGTAAACACAATTTAAACAAACTCTTTGGATTGTGGTGGGTAATATAACATATAGCTATCTAAAATAGCCCCTGTGCCACAGGAAGTCTAGCTGTGTTATGGCTGTCAGTGGCTGGGCCCTGAGTGAGGGGCAGACCTTCAGCCTGCATGCTTCAGGGTGGCAACCTCATCTTTGTTACCTGAACATATCACTGCAGTAGTAGTAAATGAGGCTCAAGGGACAGTGCTAGGCTTGATGAAATGACACTGGGAGTAACCACATCAGAAAACCTACAGTGCTTTAACTTACAGGTTTTAAATGTATAGCAATGTCACAAAACAACTTCCCCCTGACCTTCCCTTTGTCCTGCTCAGCAGTAATGACACCAGAGACTGAAGAGATGGGATGGGTACAGGAGGGAGCAGGTTAGAGCTCAAAGACCTATTTTAAAGGCAGGTATGAGGGGGATTTAACATTTCTCTGAGAGCCTTTTCTGGCATTGCATCCCAGCATCAAACACTGCAGCTCTCATGAGCATGTTATCAACCCCTTATCATCATCAGCCTTGTAGCTTCACTGTAGCTAGACATCTCTCACAGAGATCTTCTTGGAAAGCATTTTCACTGCTTATGCAGGAGCTTCCTTCTACTTTTCAGGCTGTTATTTTGTGATGAGTTTATTTCTAAATACTCTTGGGGCAACATCACTTTTTTTTAGCACAGATAGCTCCTTTCTCTCTGAGGTGTTTTTCCTTGTGATGTATTTGTAGATGGTAGCTCTTGGACTAACGACCATCTTCAATTAATGACTCGCCCCTGCAACACTGAGGTATCTGATCACTTTTCCAGCCACCTCCCCAACAAACAAATACCACTTTTCCATTACCATGAGCACACCAAAAGACCACCAGTCAGCACTCTGCGTGTGTCCTCGGCGGTTGACCACCTCTGGGGCCATATACTCTATTGTCCCACAGAACGAATATGCTCTCTTGTCATGGTCGATGGCTTCTTTACTCAGACCAAAATCTAAATAAATTGAAACAAAAAAGACTTGTCAGGACTATAAAAAGGATTGTTAACATTTGTGCTCACTTAGACTGTTCAAACCAAACACATTTGGAGAAGAACACACCAAACAACTGATGAAGCACCTTCTGGCTGCGCACATTTTGTTTGTGGAAAGACCATAGCCAGGTGTGCACTGATGCCCTGCCTATGTGGAGTGCCTGGCTGGTATATGTTAAAATGTCTTGAAGGCAAGTATACCCATTTCTCTGAGGTTCTGGCTCAAAGCAGAAGAGAATGTTTAAATGAGCAGAAACACTCAGCTCAGGTTTGGCAAAGAATACTAGTAAGGATTCTTGCTCAGATTACCCTGATGAATAATAATCACAGATGGAAAACAGTGATAAGGATGGCCAGGCAGCATCTCCAGAGAGGCAAAGAAAAGGTTTTCCAAGGTGTCCTCTACTCAGTTATAAATTCGGAGAACTTAATCTGGAGTAAGCAGTCATACTAGGAACTTCCTTCTATCCATGGTGGTAGGCAATCGAGATTAAAAGCTTCAAGTCAGTCTGGAGAATGATTTTACCAAGAAAATACTATGTTCTCTGTGTGCTGTGCAGCACATGAGTGCTTGGTGAATTGCCAGAGAAAAGAATGATAATACTCAAACTCTTCTGCCTTTTTTTTGTAAGTTTTTTGTAAGGAAAATTTTTCCAGGCAAAGACCAAGTTGCATGGAACGTAGTGCAAAAGAAAAAAAACCACACACACACACACACAAAATAATAAATAAAAAAAATCAAAAAGCTCACAGGCATTGAGTTTTCTATTCCTCACATACCTGTTATCTTAATGTGTCCCTCTTCATCAAGAAGAATGCTGTAAAGCAAAAAGCAAAGATAAGGTCATTAGGTGGTCACAGACCACTGTTAATAAATGTGAATAAAACACGTTTAAGATGAGTAAGGAGATATACATGATTCAAATGCATGTGCAAACAAACCCTCAGTGTATCATATGCCTCCAGAAAGAAAAATGATCCCCAAAGGTCTGACTAATCTCATGCCTGGAGCAAGCAGAGCCTGTGGCAGTTGCACAGGGAGTCTCCTCTTTTCTCCACAGCATGCTTGGGATGAGGATGGGAACTGAGCTCAGAAAGAACATGGTGTTCAAAGCAAACAGCTGCAGAGAATTTGCTTCCAGCAGGAGAAGGAGCTATAGGTTCTCCCCTGTTCTTATAATAATAAAGGCAAGGACACAAATAATAAGGGCTTGGACTCTCCAGACCTGAAATTAATTCCAAAGGTGGATATGTTCATGCTGAAGTAATAAAAGTGATCGCAGAGCATAATGACTAGTCACAGCCTAGCTGCATGGATCTCAGCCCCTGCTAATTTATTCTGTCCGGAAGCATAAATGAAAATTCAGCCTGGCAGCCAAATCCAAGTATTCTCACGTTTGCCACCTGCCAACTTTTCTTATTCTCACAAAGGCACTCCAACATTTCTGTGAGAAAAGTGACTGTAGTTTGCCAAAAGCATTGCTAGATTTTTACAGAAATAAGAAGGCACACTGAAACTGAAAAACAGTGATCTTTGGTAATTTTTCTGCCTATTAGTACTGACATAGTAGTGAAGGTGGTCTTCCTTCAGTCTTTTCAAACTGGTCTAGTGAGGCATCAGCTATTTTTGTATTTTCATTCTCTTAGAGAGTCACTTTAATCCATTTATTCAGGAAGAAAGTAAGACAGAAGCAAAGCTAACACATTAGGAAAGGTTGTGTGTAACTCTTGTGAAAGGTTGTCTCTGTGCTGAAACATAATTGAAAAGAGATGATCTTCCGCCATTCGTTTGTGCGTTTGGAAGAGATTGTTATTGTGTAATTCATCAAATAAAGGCCAGCAGCTGAGTCACTACTATATGTTCAATAATTAAAGCTTTTTCTTCTCAATAAAATCCTCTTTGCTTCTATTTTCCATCTAGATTTCTTGATGAGGCATAATTTTTAAGTACCAACCTATAACAGGTTTGCTTAAATGTATTTTTGTGGCTATAATCCCTGAACAAGAGGCTTGTGCTTCAGAAAAAGAACAGAATAAAACACCTGCCAGCTTGGAAGTGAGCATGAACATCTGAACCCCACAGACCCAGCTCTGCAAGAAGGGCCGGGGGAGCACAGCTCACAGGAATCACCCCAGATTTGTCCCATGCCCAGGAAGCCCCTGTAAGTAACAGCACAATTCAAGGGGTGTGGGATTTTCCCCATAAATGTTTATTTTATACTCCATTGACTTCCTACGGAAAATTCATGTAGCTTTTCTATGTATGCAATATATGGTTTTCATATCTTTCACCTCCATTAGGTATGAAGGAAACAGCCATGCAGCTACCAGACTGGTAACACTCTCCTGGGTTAAGTGAGACAGAAGCATACTTTCTCACATTAAATGCTTGCATGAGCAACAAAATAAATGGATCCTGGTTTCCTATGGGTGTGTACCCACCCTATGTCCCCAAAGCCTCAATCTATAATTCCCTCCTATCTTGTGTTCCCTAAATATACCCTTATACAGAGCCCTCAGCTGCCTTCAGCTTCATGCTGCCCCTGGCAGTATGTTTTGGACAGCTGGGGGTTTCCACATTTGCCATCTGCCAATGCATAGAAAGCTATAGTTATGAACTAAAAAATTACATTTGATGTAAAAAGAAAATAGCATGCTGCAGTGGAACAGCTTTGAGTGACATTTAGAAGCAAAGAACAATGTATCTGCTGCTAAATACCCAGATTACAGCAACTGACAAATATTTTTTCTTTGACTGTGGAAGCAAAGTTCCTCTCTAATCATCCTTTCTGTCTTCTCTTTTTATCTTTATCACTTTACTGTTCCTTTTTATCCCCCACTGTCAGTAGCAGAAATTCTATTGTGACAATCAAATTGTGTTAGCTGGGGTTTGCAGGATCAGCTAATCTGAAATAAGATACTACTACTTTGGGGAAGGGAAAAAAGAACTGGAAGTTGTTACTCTGATTCAGGTTGAGAAAAAAAATTCTTCTAAGCCAATGTTATGAAATTATAAAAAACAATTAAAGTTGAATACTTGTTAAAGAAGGCCATAATTCCAGAGAGCAGTATCTTTCACTACGAGATTTTTCCATTTTATCTGTTCAGTTTTAGTTCTGACTGTGTTTACAGGACACTGTCATTGTCAACCTGTTCTTTATTTCAAAACAGTAACAAAATTTTAACCTGAGGATGGTCCCACAAAAATGTAAACTGCTTTCATTGACTTCAGTTTAAAAGTACATCTTGGGATAATGAAGGCTGAAATCTGCACGTTAGAGAGAGGGAAGTTAACCTAGTAGCAGGTGAATGACATCCTCATAGTAGAGCTAGGACTAGAACCTTTTTTTTTTTTTTTTTTTTTCCCTGCTGCTTTAATACACAGATAAAATACTTTCAATATTAGCTGTTCATACTATTTTATGTTGTATCTTAAATCATGGCCATAGTAATTCTCTCTTATTTCTCTCTTCTATTTTTAGTTTTGAGTCATGTCTTTTAGCCTTCATTTTAAAGCTCCAATATACCCAAATTAATGTGAAATTCTGCCAAACCTATTGAAGCTGCTACTTGTTTTTATTTATTTATTTTTGTGATTTAAGTTTCTTTCCAAGTCAGCTCAGTTTTGCAGAGAATTCAACCCACACTTTGTGTTTTTCAGAAACCATAGCCAAAATCTAAGGTTGGAAAGAAAAGCTGAAACATCTCAGAGAACATTTAATTTGGCTGCAGGCTTTGTTATGAAAGTACTGGACAGAGTGAAGTATCCCAATATCTCCCCAAAATCAAGATTCTCCCAAGCAGTCCACCTTTTTTAACCTTCCCATGTTTGCATGATGCCATACTCTCTCAGGTAAGCTGAACAGTCTTACGCTGAACTCATCTCTGCTGTAGCTTCACTGGCACCATGAAGTCCCCAAAAGGGACAGTTTGCTGCAGTGGGAGCTGATAGCAATTCTCCACCAAAAGTCTTTGCCCCTTACTGTTCCTCAGATCTTCCCTCTCTCCACAGAGCAGCTACGTTCATGAATGAATTGTATGGCTTACAGCATGCTGTATTATTATTATTATTATTATTATTATTATTATTATTATTTTTAATATATATTCAACGGTTCAGGAGCTGTTACATGAGCAGTTGAGCTGTCCCTTGTATGGACAGCTGAGGGCATCACAACGTAAGCCTCTCCTTGCTAACTGAAGCCCTTACAATAGAACTCAAGATGCAGGTGGGTACCTGGAGATAGATCAGGCAAAATAAATAAAATTCTGCATTCTCAGAAGGTAGAATTACTTCTAAGTCATTCCTACTCTTAAACCACAGCATAAGCAATAACATATTTCATATACTAATTTAGAAGTCCCCATTTTTCTAGTTCAACATAGCCATATTTAATAGCTTGATACTACAGTTCTTAAACAGAAACATGTCTCACGGTGTAAGTGAGGTTTTAATGTGACTGAACAGCACCCAGTTCCACATGGCATCGCACTGAAACCACCAAGACAACCCAAAGAGAAGAAAGTGGCTTCAGCATTTTAAGAGAAGCAGCATCTGCTTGTTCCATACAAGACTTTAACCAGCAAACTCAATTGCTTGCCTTTTTGAAATAAGTACAGCTAAATTTATAACAACTCCCAAAGTATGTATATATTCTGGATGCACTTAAAATTAATTCATGGCTTTGAATTGTTAATATGATTTTTTTTGCTCAGGGAATCTTAAAAAAAATAATAAATGTTGAACCTGAAATTTTAATGTACTGAGGTTCTCTCAAGTGGTCTGAACAGTGCTATTTTCTAACCACTCTTCTTTGCCATAAACAATTCCAATGAGCTTCATTTTAGGATACTCGCAGAGCTGACTGAAGCAATCTCAAACCTATAAGCAGTTACTGGAGGACAGCAAAAGCACTAAGCAATGAAGGAAGGACAAATGCAGTGCCTGTCTTTTAGCAAAGGGGGAGAAAGAGAATTGGGAAACTACAAACTAATTTATCTCCATTTCTGCAAATCTGACTGACAGAGTAAATCTTTTGTACTCTTTCAGACTGGTAAGGCTTCTCCTCAAGATGTGGTGTAGTTCTGGATGTTGTACTGCAGAGGAGATACAGATCAAGAGAAATCAAAGGGAAGGAATGAGAATGATTCAATAAAGACTGATTAAAAAAAAAAAAAAAAAAAGAGTTCACTAAATGGCTTGTTTAGTGTACAGAAGACAGGATTAAGGACAAGGTCATTCTTGCAATCCCCCAAGGCTGCTGCTGAGAGCAAACATGCCACCTGGGGAGTCTAGGAGGAGAGGCCAAGGACCAATGGCCTGCAACTGCAGCACAGAATTTTCGAGTTAGCTGTTAAGAGCATCTTTCTAGAGGTACAACTGGTGGAGCACTGCTGAGAGGTCTGCTATGGAGGCTGTGGAGTCTTCACCAGCTATTTTAAGAATAGGTTAGCAACACACTTACAGTGACCTTGGTATATTTGACCCTGCACAAGGGCAAAGGGAGGATGAGATTATCCTGGGATAGTCCTGATTTTCTGCTGTTATCTCATTTAGAAAGTTATCCTTTCCTAGATGTAACTTAAAAATTTAGCATTTTTTTCCCTTTCACAATGCACATGTTTCACCTGTACCCGTTTTTCTATTCTAAATTTAAAGTTCCAGTGAAACCACAGGCTGTCATCCTTTGCTGTGCTAGGCATGGCTACACATAGGCTAAGTGGTTATAAAGTTTTTTTTTATTATTATTTATTTTTTTTATTTTTTTTGTGTGTGTGTGTGTACGTACTTAAACAGATGCCTTGAATTATCTCCAGGTATGAACATCAGTTATACCAGTCCGGGTCATTCCCATTCTTGTGCAACAATAGTAAAAACAATATATAATTTTCATATTTTAACAATATAAAATATATTATA
>CM021699.1:44344203-44394537 GCA_011074415.1 Stictonetta naevosa | reverse complement strand
ATATTATATTGATATATTATTATATAAGTCAAGTTGCAAAAACATACGTTCAAGGTTAGGAAATACCAGAATGAGGGCTGCCACCTTAGTTTGACCTGACTCTCTAAAGGTCTTTAATTGCATGGAGATACTTGTTTTTTTTTTCAGAGAACTCCTGCCACAGGTGGCAGAAGAGATAGATAGTATTCAGGGATTTTAGCACAGCTGAAGAATGAAGGGGACGGCCGACTTATTTTAAGACAGATGAAAACACGGAGAACTGGATTCCAGCTTTGCCTTTTCTACTTGTTTCTGTGTGGTAGTGGTAAATCAGTGACACTTTCCTTTCTCAGGTGAGCTCTAATTTCCCAGTTCACTGATCCCTGATATGAAACACTGCAGTTTGGTCTGCAGAAATAGTAAGTACTCTCACTTATATCTGAAGTCAGAGAGAGATGTGCACTGAAATGCAAAGTGACACATAATGCTGAGAACCCTGCAAAATCAGGTTCTACGTATCTCAAATACAGTGAATAGTTTTGACATGCACTTAATTTTCTCCTTGGTTTCTGACTTCTCCCAAAGCAAAAAAAAATTATGGTGTTTGCCTATAAATGTAGCAGCACCATGACATTTATTTGAATACACAGGGTCATATTTGGATAGCTTCTAATAGCAGCTACATATATCACATGCTTACATGAAAAACAACATCTAACACCAGAAAGAAAAGTAGTACATGGTTCATATTAACACTCACCAGGAACAAAGTTTAAAAGCAAAAAGCTATAGTACTATAGTACTGTCATAGATAAATAATTTCCTCCCCTTCAGCTTCTCACCTACAAAATCCAATTTCAATTAATCTTGGTGTCGTTTTTTTAATTTATTTTCTGTGAACGTGACAGTAATATCATTCCCTTTTGAAGGAAGATCTTTATATTTTTAAATGTTGTGTCACAAAAGGAAAAGGCTTGCTCTGCTGTTTTATTTTGGAATTGTAAACAGCATCCAAGCAGACTGCTCTCAGTGGTCATCTTTTTTAAATGATCGTGACCATTACATTAAAAAAGCTGGTAACTTTGACATGTTGCAGCCTGCTTTATTAGAGCTGGCACAGAAGATGCAAGCAAAGCACCAGCCAAGTGGAACAGAATAAAGACAATATCACATGACTGCCAGTCAGAGCACTGTGGGTGTCGTTTAGTCTATTGATGTACTGCAGAGGAAAAAGAGAAGGAAAAAGCCTACATAGAACCACATTAGGAATAGCAAACAAGCTAGAATCATTCTGGGACAATATTTTGGATTGTTAATAACAATTGTTTTTAAAATGTTGATTATTATCTTTCATGAGCCACTATGCACATTAGTTTTCAGAGATTCTCATTTACTTTAAAAGATGGCTATGGTAAAACTGAACAGTGCCAAGACATATTTTGTATGAGCTGGAAGAGGAGTTGCTTGGAACAGTCTATATCCCATCAGAGGGAAGACCAGATTAAATGGTGCGAATCACAAATGGTTCTGCTGAAGTCAACAGCACAGGTCTGAACCCTGCGCTGAGCTCATTCATAAACTTGAGGCCACATCACACTGCACTGCATTTGAATTATTTGGCTTCATGCTTAAGTGAGATAATAGGAAGACCCCGGAGAATGGGACTGTGGAGGCTGGAGCTCAATTCATGCCCCAGCCTAGTGGAATAACTGAAAATAAACACTGGTAAAGAGACTGCACTGTTTCTGTTTTAGATTGTACGGGGTCTTCCACTTATTACCACCTTGGCCACTTCTGTATTTGGTGTCTCAACCACTGCTCCACCATATGTTACCACTTCCCAAGCTTCACTTGTGAGAGGATATGGTACTTCTCTACCTTATCAACTTACATGGAGTGGACAGAACCTACTCTTGACAGTTAGGCTCTTGTGTACTGCCTCACATACAGGAAGGAAGGCAGAGACTCTGGTACCTTTTGACTTGTTAGCAAGATGAGGAGCAGAAACGACCTAAAAGCTCATGTATTTATGTTTCAGTTCACTCTTTCTCATTAACTTACTTTTCTGGTTTCAGATCCCTGTAAATAATTCCAAGCCCATGGAGGTGGTCTAAAGCCAGAGCCAGCTCAGCTAAGTAGAACTTGACATCCTCTTCTGTAAACATCACCTAGAGAGAAGGAAAAGAAGAACATGTCTATTTACTAGACAGTGGTGGGCTGGCTTGCATTAAACAGACACGGGGAAGGAATTGTCTAACTCAGGAATGCTGGAAGGCCCATCATATCAGGTTCAATTTTCCAGAATTTGTCTGAGCTCACATTAACAATTCTTACCAGATTCTCCTTATAAAACAAAATTTGATCTGACAAGTACTTCTTCTGTTCCTTAAAACATGCTGCTCTCATTCGTCTATTTGATCTGTTTAGATGACATCATGTCGCAATAATATAAATAAGGTTCTAACTCCTTAGCCTTTGGAAGTGAATGGCAAAATTCAATATATTCACTGCAGCCCGTATTGCTTTCACAGCTCTTAATTTGCTAAGATCTTGGCATTTGGTTCCTAAATTCTCACATAATAATATGGGGAACCTCTCTGGGGAAGCATAAGGCTTCTTGTTTTAGAAACAGAAACACATCTCGTTTCCAAATATGAGCAGAATAACACAGCACAAGGACACTCAGAGATGGATTGAAGCCTCCATGCATCGAGGGTTCAGAGAATCTGCAGGGGGTCTCTTCAGTGCTTTTAGTGGCCATCAGGCTCCTAGGCCATGGCCTCACTGCCAAAGGCATGTGCCACAGGGAAATACCCCCAGCTTCTGCACAAGAGTGGAAGGGGCTTGCAGCTACATTGTAAGGCAGTGCTTTTAGAGCCATGTGGCCTCATTCACTCCACATTTAATACTTGGGTCTCCCATACACCCAGGATAGCACCGCTGCAGTCCTGGGGCACAGCATTTTGTTTATGGTTTCCCAGGTGACAATATCTGACATAGGGTGCCAAGCATCTTCAGCATGGTACTGCTTGAAGGTGTGTAGCCTGGGATAGCATTGGAGGAGTGTGCAAAAGAAGACCTGGCACATCTTTGTGCATGACAGCTAGAAGAATCTCCTCTGATGCAAAGGAGCATCCACAACGGTGCCTGTGTTTTAGCTGTGAGAGAACAAACAGCTTCACCCTGAGCCAGAGCTAGGGACAGAGCCAGATTGGGGAGCAGGACCTTGTGCTGAGCCTTAGTTATCCTGGTGCAGATGTCCTGAGCAATGTGCTGGCCAGCACATGGGGCCTGATGAGGTCTAAGCTGATGCTGGCTGTTTCCTTTCAATAGCTGACACAGCTACTACTAACACTGAAAGCTCTGCTTTAGGTGTGAAGAAATTTCTGCAATCAAAAACAAACAAACAAAAAACCTAACAAACACTAAGCTCAGATAAACAGAGCTCAGATGGCAAGAAAACCCTCTGGTTCAACTTTTATTACAACCCAGACGATATTAACTTCTCTTTAATTAAAGGTCAATATGTACAGCTATAATAATGCAGAAAGAGAAGATGATATATTGGATACGCAAGTGCAAATACTACGTATGACAGAAGTAAAATGACTCATCTCAACACAAATTTTCGTGTCATATGTAAGTGTAAATATCTCCAGTAGAAGTTGTTGAGCTTATTTTTAAAATTAAGCCTCTGCTCTTGGAAAGGGGCAGCCACAATACTTGAGTGCTTTGAGAAGCTGCAGAAGGTTGACAGCAAAACTAGAGGATTCTGAGAGCAGATGTCACACAATTTAATTAAGAGTGTCATTGCAAAGGATAGAAGGAACTATGCTATATATATGGAAAAGTTGTATTAAATATAAAAATAAATTTTAATTATTAATATGGTTTAAAGCAAATAATGTAGGCATAATATGAAATCAACAGAATCAGGGAAAAACTTAATCTATAAAGATATATCCAGCTACAGTCAGAGTTCTAAGAAAGACAGACAAGAAAGATATGAGCTTTGCATGTATGCATGCTGTAATGTGATCTTACTGAAAGTCCACTAAAATCACTACAGTTGGACCAAGTCCATATTTCATAAACTGCAAACAATATGAGTTTTCCTGTAATGTCCTCCCTTGAAATACATTGTCACTAAAGAGCTGCAAAGTATAGGTAGACAAGATGAGTTGCAAGCACGGAAAACAGAAGCATATATCAGGACTGTCAAGTTAACAGGACTCATTTTTGATAGTATAGAGTGGGGTGCATTGAACTGTAAAAGTGTTAGGAAAACCTGAAGTTTCATTGGAGTACAAAAGCTGAGATGTGATCTTTCACTTCCAAGTCCCCTGATTGCGCAGAATGTGCCAAGAAACACTTTTTCTCTTTTCTCCCATGAAATCAGAGAGGTTCTTTAAGACAGCACGTGTCGCTAACAAAGCCTGATTTCATGGCAGGCAGCAGGAAGATATTTTTATTTTCTTTAATCCTTTTTAACATTTTAAAAATAAGTGGTAAAACGTAGTAAAATACCATTGCTCAGCACTGTAACTAACCTATTGCAAAAGTCTTCCTGCATTAGCAGACAAGCCTGGAAAGCAAACACTCGTCTCCCAGCCCACGGTGGACACAACAGTCAGCCAGCCCACTCCACTGCAGCATCTCAAACCAGGAGCTGCTGCCACTGCCATCAGGACTGGGGTGGGAAAAAAAAAAAAAAGGCTCAGGAACTTCTGGATGAAAGTACTGTTCTCACAGCATTTTTAGTCCATCCACAACTCCTCTAACTGAGAAGATCAAACAGATGCCCCTTCAAGATGCCATGTGAGACATCCTCATGTTATCTTTAAAGATTCTGTGTCAACTGCATGCTGGCACCCCTTCCCCAGTCTGGACAGAGACCAAGGGCAAAGGACACTACACCAGTTACAACAAACCCCAGGGCACAGACAAGCCCTTAGGACCCCAAACAACCCCTGGCTCCAGTGAATCCAGTGATTTCAGTGAATCTGGAAAATCTGCCGCTGCCTCTCCCTGTAGGCATTAGTGAGACTCAGGTTTGGTTTCCTGACTTTCTTATTCTTCAGCATCATCATCTCCCCATAGGCAGGAGTTGAAGAGGGAAGGGGACAGACTGAGCCCAGGGAGGTGATAAAAGGAGCGGCTGTCCCCACATAGGTGTGACAGCAGGTCACAACCAAACTGCAAGCCCTGGCCAGCAGTGTGGCCCCAACCTGCTCCCAGCAGTGGCTGCAGGAGATGGCATGTTCCTGCTGGTGACCAATGCCCTGCTCCATCTGCACACCCGCTGCAGGGGTCAGCCCATGACCAATGGCATCTCTTTTTTGTGCTGGCAGTAGTTGTGCTTCTACAGCACTTCCTTGCCCATGTCCCAGGCAGAACACATTGGGGATGGGATGTTCACGCTGCTTCTAATCAAAGACAAGATATGTTTTGTGAGCAATGAACTTGGAGCTTTTTTGCTATAGGAATGGCTTTCGAGTTTTCTGTGACAGTGATACTTACAGGCTATCTGCTGCATTCCCTATGGCATTAATCAAACATAATTATTAAGAACACACTTAAAGATGAAACTCTATTATATATATATACACACACACATATATATCAGGGCCATTCTCGAGGCACTCCCACCAGCATCATCGCGGTTGTGGAAATCCAGGATAGTCTTTCATTTCTGAAGTTAAAATCTATCAGCTTACCTCTTTGGAGAGTCTTGTGAAAAGGTCCCCTCCCCGCAGGAAATCTAGTATTAGATACAACTTCCCCTCTGTCTGAAATGCTGCATTAGAAAAGGATGGATATGTTGGAAATTTGAATCAAGATAAAGTCTCCAAAGAATAAATATTGTTGACTAATGGTGTATCATTCATGATATTAGCTCTCCTGTCATTTCAGCACTTAGAGAACAGAAGAATTAACTTCTCTACAGCATTAAGCAGTCTAGCTTAGACTATGGGGAAGATGATATCAGTTGAGAGACAATGATGTATTACTAATATATTCCTTTTCATTCTAAGCACCTACAAATTAATATTGGTTTCTACTGTAAAAGATACCAGGAGTCACTGAGGGGTGGGCACAGAAAAGAGCTCCCAGACCTGTGCAAGGGCAGAGCCCACACTATCCACAGCATCCTCAGAAGACACTGTACAGTAATAACGGGGCTGCTGGGGGGCTTGGGGAGTTGCTGAGGCTCAGGAAGGCAACTCCAGCAAGAGACAGCATTCATAGACACAATTACAAATATTCTGATTATTAAAGATAGTTCCTCTGTTTTCTTGAATGATAGTTGACAGCAGGTGGGGGGGCTGGCAGATGTAACTCACCAGCTACCCTACCAGCAAAATATCTCACATTAGACTTTATGTCATATGTATTTTGATGGACGAATGGCTTAGATCTGCTTATACTAATATTTTCCTTCAATATAAATGAAGAACTTCTTAGAGTTAGCCTCTGTAATTTTGTTAGAGACAGTCGTATGTAGGCAGGGGATACCTATATGAAATTATAACACAGCTAGTTACAACTCCCCAGCCAATTTAAGAACAAATATAAATTGTATTTTA
The DNA here is from genome assembly GCA_011074415.1 of Stictonetta naevosa. NCBI lineage: Eukaryota > Metazoa > Chordata > Aves > Anseriformes > Anatidae > Stictonetta > Stictonetta naevosa. Next base: position 44,387,971 of record CM021699.1, on the reverse strand, counting down.
TTATAGTTACCATAATGAAGCTTGACTATGAAAGGATGATTCACTTCTGCCAAAATATCTCTCTCCATTTTTGACCGTACCCGATCCCGAACTACAAAGAAAGAACAATAAGAACAGAAATACATTAAGAGGCAGCATAGTCCACTGGATACAGTACTGGAATGAGCTTCAGGTGATTTGAGGTCTGCTTTTCACTCTGCTGAGGGTTTGTGGTGTGACCTTTAGCAAATCACACCACTCTCTAGTGTCCCCTTTTTCTGCCTATCTTGACACTGTAAGCTCTTCAGGGAGGCACTATCCCTTCCTCTGTAGAGAGCAGCCCTAACTAAAAGCATCACAATGTTACCAGTGAGGGGGAAGCGATTATACTTTGCAAAAAAAGAATGTTAATGTGAGTTAAAACTATATGGAATTAATAGCTCAATCTCATTTAAGATTAAACGGGATGTATCAGTCCCAGAGCTTGCCGGGTTAACCTTGTGCAAATTAACTTTTTGTATTGTGCTGATGCTAGCAACCTTTATTAGGTATCTCTGAATAGCATTCTCTACAAGTGATTTATATGAAATATTTTAAGCTTCCAATAATACCCCAAACAATCAGTAATAAAGAAAAAAGCTGATTAAAAATAATTAAAAAAAAATATTTTCCTGTGTAGAGAGAAATTCCTGTGGGATAACATTGAGAAAAATAGTTTTTGTGGTTGAGGTGAACAGAGAGTAACAAAAAATAGCTACAGAGGTGAGCTGGGTTCAAACTAATCAAAAATGATGCTAAAGATTTCATAGCAAACACATTTAACAATGTTCAGATGTTGAAGGGGATTCAAGCTCCCAGATTATCAGCTCTTGATCTGATACATTCATTTTTCAGTCAATCACTATTTTCCTAATTCTGTAATGACAGTATTACAATTTTCTTCTCCTTTCTCTGTGTTACACAATGCCAATATGCTTTGCAGCCAAAAGCATCCACGAGGAATGCTATGAGACTATTTTAGGTGGTAAATCCTGAGATCTGAGTGAGATTCTGTCATTGCCTGCATGTGTTGTGGATCTGCCGAGTACTCTCAGCAACCAAGTAATGAACATGCCGTAATGAAACCACATACTCTGCTGCTGCACGTCGAGAACTGATGCACAGAAATAGGACCAAACCAGCTGATCTGAAAGCCTTAAATAGGAGCGGAGGAACACTTGGGTTTCTTGCTATTTTGATGTTTTACTTAGATCAATAGCTATGTAAGATTTACTAGCTCACTCGACCTAAGTTACCTTGTAGATAAAAATCAAAACAAAGAAAAAGGAAATCTCAGAATCTTAACCTTATCTCAAGAATAAAAGTGACAAAACACACACAAAATGCTCAGTGTATATGAAGGTGGAGTATTTCTCATGTCGTAGATCTGAACCTTTGTGATATGCTACAATGCTCATGGGCAGGAGCTCCTGGTGGATGGGTGAGCATTGCTGAGCACACTGTGTGGCATATTTTCTATTAAACTTGGTTAGATAGCTAAATAAAGTGCTTCTCTGTAACCAGACTGATGAAATCTGAGGCCCTGCACAGTGACACATCCCACAAAATCCACAGGACGTTTTGTACACCAACCAGGTGGTTTACCATGCGCAGCTGGATAACAGCATAAATCACGCTGGGCAAAGGACAAACAGCCATTGGATGCAATTCACACTGTCATCCATCTACCTGTGCTACCCAGCCCTGAGTGCAGCAGTGCACGGATGCAGACTTTGGTAATCTCAAAGCAGGGAGAGTGCTGGCTGCAGTGAGCAGCAGTTACCCGTCCGAGTGGCAGTCCAGTGTCAGCAGCAAAGCCAGCATTTGCGTGTCTATAAGGCAGAAGCGTGCTTGTGCAGTACAAAGGACTAAGAATCAGCTGGCAGCTGCCAGTATGCCCTCCCACCACCCCCATTTCAACCTCTGAACAGGTAAGGGCGCAGCAAAGCGTAGCAAAGGCTATGTCACCACAGGAGACACCTCGTTCCCCAGAGTCATGGCCTGATAGCCTCTCCTGAACCTTGACTCCTCCAAAGCTGCTCTAATCACTGCCTTTGCAGTGGCTGCCAGAAGAGATAATTGGAACCTGTAATCAGGATTACAGTTTGGCACACGAGTTGGTGACCTGCCCTACACATCTTTCAGCATCAAACACTGCCTGATTTAAATGCTCCGAGGGCAGAAGGTATGTAGGCAGAGATTTTTTCCAATCCTGCCACCATAGACACTATTAATTATATTCTCTAGCAGGGCAAATCCACCATCTTTCTCTCTATATCCTTTTCTTACCCTACTGTTTGCATATGTCTGGTCCACGACTGATTTTAAACTCACAAGTTTCCTCTACAAGGGTATCCACCTGGGAAGATTTATTTTCTCTTATTCCGTAAACACCAAGGAATTCCCCTGCTCTTCCTCTGACCTACATTTTTGGGATTGGGTCTCATATTCATGACGAAAGGTCTTAGGAAGAGTTGGCAGTTTGATGTAACATTTCTGCAACATGAGGCTCAGTCTGACATCTCTGTCACCTCCTAGGTACAATGGGCAGAAGAATACCTCTCCTGAAATTTGGATTCTTTTTCTAGCATTCAGTGGTCCCAGCCTGCTCCTCTGAGGGAGCATCCCTTCTAGTTCCTATATCCTGGTAGTCGGGTAATTAGGCTAAATTGCTCAAATATGATCTGAATTAGTTCTGGCTGCTTATTAAATGTTCTTGATCCTGGCTAGGCAGGGACTCCAGCTGTATAACAGAGAGAGGGACAGGGTCTGAATAGCTGCTCCAGTGTGAGGGATGATAAGGACTGAACAATAACTGTATGTATTTCTATACAGGTGATCAAGTAAACATATCTATCTTTGCGTATTCTCATTGGGGAACCAGTGAACTCACCATGAATTTCTCAGTTTCTCATTTCCAAAATGACTGAATAATCTCTGGAAGGGACATATTTGTACAGATTCCTTTCCAGGTGAGCCTCTTTTCTCTAACAGTCATATCACAGACCTGTAAAGACAGCGCTGGAGCTCGACAGCCTCAGAAAAGACTGAGGCTCAGGTCCTCCTTCCTCCTTTCAGCCACTTGCAGGAGCTCAGAGCAGCACACAGAGTGGGGAGTGCAGGTGGCTGTGGCTGATCCTGCCTATACCGCATGTTTAACTATATGAGTAAAATGCCATTGGAAATGATGGAAAATTGCTAAACTCTTGCCCTTTCTACCCAGTATTCAAGTTGGTTTGAAAGGTGGGTTTTGCAGCTTATCCTTAAAGCATACATCAGACAGAGGCAGAGTATATAACCTGAACCAACGAGCACAAAGCCATGGCAATTGTTTTCATGATCCTGGGCAAACTAGCTGTCCCTGAAATAATCCCTGGTGTTTCAGAAGAGACCAGACTGGCAGAACCTGTAACAGGGGAGGAAGCAGTTGCTACCCTGAAATAAAAACAATTCCTATTTCTAGGTTTTAATGTGCTATGAAAGAGAAATGGAGACAGCTGAAGATGTATGCAAATAAACATAGCTTATTCACTTCTATTTACCTAGCTCTGAAAATCAAAGAGGATGTTACCACTTATTTTAACACTAAATGCTTAAGGAGAGGATTTCATTTAAAGTATGAATTACATTTCTTGGGCTGTTTTAGTTTCAATAACCATGAAATACTCAAGGGAAGGGAAAAGGGAAAAATATATTCAGAGCATCTTCCAAGGAGAAAGAAAATATTTCTTCTCAATACTGGACTAGCAGTCTATTTTCTGAAAAAGAAAATAAAACCATAATCCTGCTTCTTTCTCTGAAGCTCTCATGATAGAAACTTGGGTTGAGTTTAAATGTGAAAAAAATTAATTTTCAGCCAATGAACTTCTCAACATTTCTCACTTTAAGAGTTAGTGTGTCTCTTGCTATGTAGACTTTCAAGCCGTGATGATCTAGGGACCTCCCTTGATGCACACACAATGACATTTGAAGCAGTTCAGTAGGATGTCAAGCCAACCCTATGAGAACTTGTAATTAGAGAAACCGTGGCCTACAGGAGCTGTAAAAGGTAGCTTATAAAAGAGACACTAATTTATTCACCGTAATACTGATTAAAATTTATAGCTAATTCACCATAATGGGAAAGTAACTTGTTATATTTCTAGTGACTTGGTAGCTGCGCTGAAGTCAGAGCTCCATGAAGTTAACACCATTTAGCTGCTGATTTCAGTGGGGACAGAACATTGCTTCTGGGAGCAATTTGGCTAAAGAATAACCTCCAAACATTTTAATTCAATATTACCCTTCTCACTACTGCCCAAAGTAATTCTTAGTTCTATCAAAAGAATTTGTTCCTGAAGCTATCACCTAAATTTGTGTTTGTTTTCTCTATCTTTAGTCTTATCTATTTCTATTTCAAGAGAAATAATTTTCAGTTTATCTTTTAGTAAGTTTCTGTTTTTTTTTTTTTTTTTTTTTTCTGCATACAAATGCACTCTCACAAGGCATGAGGGTTTTATTTACAGCCTTGTATGTCAAGACGTGCTGAATTTAAATTGGTATTAATTTATGAAGATTACACTTCAGCTTCAATTTTCAAGTGACAAAAAAAGGAAAAAGAAAAAGCTTTTATTTATGATCTATAAGTTAGTTGTACTGTTGGTTCTTTGACAAACACTTGTTCTAGAGGGTGTTTGCGTAGGTATGCAAGTGCATACATGCACCAGTATGTAAGATATACTTCCTGCTCATAAGAACGAATGCAAACAATGCTAAACTCCAAACAAGGAAGATGCTTGCTTCCAGAGTGTCTCTTCTCAACCCTGCTCTGCTTGTGGCCACCGTCTTTCATGTACTCATTCTCTGTGAGCACCTCTGACTTACCAACACAGCCCAGCAAATGCATGCAGAGACCTGGGATGCTCCGGTAACTTCCCAGGGCAAGTTTCACAGAACTTGGGCCACTGCAAAATTCAAAACTTGAACTGAGGAACACTTATAGAAATAATTAATGGCCTCTCACTTAAATCGCGTTTTAAAAAGAGGATTCAGACCATAGAATCATTTAGGTTGGAAAAGACCTTCAAGATCATCAAATTCCAACCATCAGCCTGACATACCCATCACTAAACCATCTCCCTTAATGCCATAGATTTTATGAACTCGAAAGCTTTTTGTATCTAAAGCTGAAGGTAGTTTATCTTGCTACAACAACACTAGAGTGATAAATCTTTATTTATTTTTTATTTTTATTTTTTAAGTGGGTGGTTAGTGCACAGTTTCCATGATAACTCTTGTCCCTGTATGAATACCTGCTGGTTGCCTTGAGGGGCAGGAGCCAGGTCCCTCCCTACCCTCTTTTACAACTAGGAATGGGTTGTAAAATGATGGGTTAGGTGCCTCAGTGCCTCATCCATATGGCCTTTTGTCGTTTCTGACAATTTTAGCCCAAGCGCTGCTTAATCCCCTGAGAAATCCCCCTATGTGTGCAGCACCAGCAATGCCACTTAGAGAAAGACTTGCACACATAAAATACCTGAATAATGTCAAAGATTTCACAATCTGCTCAGATGTTTGGCAAAAAAACATCATTTATCATAAATGACTTGCCCATCCCCAAATTCATCCCCCTTTCAAAATGACCTTTTGATAAGAAAAATCTCTGCTTGGGTGGGAATAGAGCCCTAATTAATTAACAAAGCAAGAACGGGGGCAGTTAGAAATTATGTTAATCATATCAGCATTTAAAAATATCGGTAGCAGGAGGAATCAGTGAATAAAAAAATGGATCTAAATTTCATCCATTACCTCCTTACTTCCCTAAAACTCATCAACATGTCTCAGGAGGAAAAAAGGCAAAATATAATTCAGACTTGGGGACACACAACTCCATTTCAAATTCTTTACATAGCACTGGAAGGCACCAATGATACAGAAAATCAAATATGTATGTAAAACTATGTGGTACATCCTTTACATCCCTTTCAATCCTTCAATCCTCCCTCCTGGTTCCCCCATGCTGGCTATTGTAGCAGAGAGCTAGATTCTAATTTCAGATCCACACTGTCTACGTCTGGAAGACAAAGGACTTGTCTGGTGACTAATTACACAAGATATGGAGAAATGCAGGCTTTCCAAAAGAAATCATGATCTAGCTTCAGTGGTTCACTTGGAAATACTATTCGCATTACCACACTTATGTTCCACACAGCATTATACTAGAGTCTTCTAAACAGCAGCCTTTCATGTTGTAGATTATCAGCAGAGCATTATTGTAACACAAAATAAAAGAGGAAAGTGTTCTGTTGCCACCTGAACGCAGAAGTACACCAGCAGGGACATGTAGAGATTTTACATGAATTTCTTCTGAAATGTGTATGATGTTATGAAAGCTACCCTTCTGCAAGAAAGATCCCCTGCTCTCCCCCAGATTGGACCTTTTAGAGACAGGGAAAGAGCCATTACAACCAGAGCTTTACTACTCACTCCTACAGCTGCTGTGGCAAAGGAATAAAACAGAATTACAGGGCACAAAACACACCTTTGTAGAAGGGCAGTCTGAAAAATCAATAGGGACACAGATTGTTTTTAGGAGTCCAGGGTCTGCAGGAGATCATTTTATTCTCCCCATTTTTTTTTTTTTGGTGTATGTACAAAAAACAACACATTTAGCTTTTTTTTAAAAAAAAACAAACTTTGCTTTTGTATTTTTTTTTTTAATTAGAGTAGCTTGAATTATTTAGTGTTGATTTAGAATGACAGATGTATCTAAATTAACCCCAAACTTCAAATATTCAGCTTTGAAATATATTATTTATCACCTGTTCATGATATCACCTCTCAGAATATTTGGAAAAGTTGTATAAATATCACATTATCCCTCTGAAATACCTCTGCTCACTCTTCCAACAAGAATTAAAGGACAGGTTGATTTTGTCCTTCAAAACAAATCAAATGGGAGGTGTCAGGAGCAAACATGGCTTTCTAGGACATACTGAGCTGAAACAAAAGTCAATAAGCGGTAAATCCCTAACTATCCCTGAAAGACCCAAAACAACAAGCCCTAACGTGTGCATCCTTGAGAAAGCCCCACAAAATATTTAAGTGACAGCAAAAAGGAAAAACAAGTTGTGCGAGTGGGAGACCAAGAAAGCCTCACTCCCTGGGGTTTCAGGACTTACACAGACACAGTGCTTCCCTCCTTGCAGTAACCGGAGCTCTCTCCTGCATCCTCCCAAGCCCCAGGTCCTGCATGGGCTGCATCTGGCACGAGCGCTACTTGGGAGCTCGCTCCTGCCAGGGGGGCCTCTGGTGCCTCCCGCCTCCTCCCCACTGGGACGCGAACTGGGGTCTGGCTCCTTGGCCAAAACGTCCCACAGACGTTGCAGGATCTTAAGTGTGTCTTTGGGTTTTGGTTGAAATTGGCTGGTGGGCTCAATCCCAACATTAGAAAAGTACCGATGGACAGATCAGAAGAATGATCGTATAAACCTCGTGTCCTTACACAGAGGTGAAATTTGAATTTTCATGCATTTTGTAACAGAGCTGGACTGACTGAATACACACAGATGTGAACCCCTTCCTCCCTCAGCCAAGGTCTCTGAGCAGCAGATGTGCAGCAATATCCAGTAAGCCAAATCCTACGGTGATGTACAACACCCATGAAGTCAGAATTACACCCCTTGCAATCATACAAATCAGATCTAACTAACATTGTGAAAAACACACTGAATAAAAGGCTTGATGAAGAGCAAAGAAAGCTGCCAGTTGCCAGCATGAAACATCCTCAAAAAAAAAAAAATAATCCAAAATCCATAGCTGGAAATACATCTGTCCATGACTTGTGCAAAACTGAAAGCCTTCAACTCCTCTGCATAGCAGCACCTTGGTTATCTTTTCCTGATACAAGGCAAATGTTTTATTTAAACTTATTTACTTTAATGGACACGTTATCCTGTCAAGTGAACCATGAGATATATTTCTGTTTCTTGGATTCTGCTGTGGCCTATCCCTATTTTGCATTATATTTGCTTTAGTTGAGTAGATATATAATTATTATTATTATTGCAAGCAATAGCAACTATTTCACTCTCCCTGACAGGCAATAATTACCTGTGTTCTAGGACAAGGTATAATTTCCAAATGAGAAACCAATAAAAGGGCTGGCCTTAGAGTTCAGAAATGCTCGTAAATACCATTCATTGGTAGCTCTGGAAATGCTGATGACATGAAGCGAGAAATTGGTGGCTATTTCATATAGTTTTGCAATAAATAAAAGTTGATTAAAACTGTTAGGGGAGAGTTGCCCTTTTTTTTCCCCTCATAGAACAGTCATTTAAGACTCGATACCAACTTACAACAATCCAACAGAGAAAAGACATACAAGTGCATGTAGTCCTCAACCCTTCTCTTAAATGCTGTCCGAAGAGGGATGCATGCTCTCCATCACACTTCACTGGCATCGTGGTTTCTCCCACCAGGCTCTAGCTCCCTCTCAGCTGCTGCCACACTGCAGTGCTGGTGCTGGCCACCTAGCACACAGCTGCAAAGGAGAGGCTTCATGTTGCCTATCCTTGGGCATTCCAGTATTAAATGAGTGTTCGCCTTGTTTTTGCTGTTGCTTTGTTGCTAAGTCAACAGGAGCAATAAAAAAAAAATAAAAATGTTTTTCTCTTGTCCTGCTTGAGACAGAAATGATCCAGGCATCCAGGAGCTGCTGGCTCTCTCCGAGTAACCAGTTTCACTACTTGCCTTTTGAGCTTCAAGCCCAGCATGGTTTAATCAACTATTGGTGTTCTTTGCTCTTAATACACACCTGTTTTGTGGGTTTTACAGGCAGGGCTGAATAAAGTGTGCAGATTACTTTACTCTGGAAGAGTGAATCTCTCACCACAAATATTTTCTGCAGCATATCATCAAAGGCAAAAAAACAGCTTTTCTCGTCGAAAACTACTGGCAGAGACCACTGGCTCAGAGGTGAAAATGCAAACCCTTACAAGGAGAGGAAAAAAAAAAAAATCCCTTTATTTTGTCTCTCTGGGCCTAAAAAGTCAGTAGTATTGAAAGGGAAGTTCCTTCTCCTTCAAGACCTTTGGACAACCACTAATTCACTTGCAAAGCCTGGCAGAGCTGGAAACTGTGATTTAAAGCCCACTTGAGTCCAGGGTATTTTGTTATAGGAGCCCCTAATATTTCCCTCAATGGCTCACTACGGAATCTTCTGCTTGGTTCAGCTGGAATTTTTATGGAAAAGACCAAAAATCTTTTATACAATATTAAGTGAGAATTCCCAGAAGGAGAAGAAATATGGTATTATCCCTCTGTAGAGAATGCACGTACTGGGATGCTGTAATTTGCCACTAGGGTGGTTTTGCTCATAGGCTGAGCTAATCCTGGTGAATGTCTGCTGTAGAGCTGCTTAAAACTTGTAATTTTGGACATTTTCAAAGATGTTTTTGCTGTGTCTTTTCTTCTGAATTGGAACAAAAAGCCTAAATTCAGCAAATTTTGCCAAAATTAAGTTACAAAAAATTGGTTTTGGTGCATAAAAGTAATGTTTTTTTAAGGGTTTTAATTTCAGATTTGATCTATTATTTCTTTAATACTAGTTATACACACAAGTATAAAATCATTAAAAAAAATAAATACAACTGAACCAGAGCATTCTGCTGTACTGAAATGCTTACTGTCAATGATTGCTCAAATGCAATTTTCCCCGACAGTCCTGCTGTCCTTGTGAATAGACACTCTACCAGAAAAGGTATGCTGAATCTTTTATCTGTCAATTGTAATGCAAATTTGGAAGAGTTACAGGAGTTATAGAAGAGTTCAGAAGAGTCAGAGGAGTTATAGGTCCTAGGGGAAAAATAAGTTCACCAACCCCACCAGGAATTTTAAAGCAAAAACAGCCATTCCTGTGTCTTCCAAGTGTAGGGTAGTGACACAGAAATGACAACTAATATTTTTGTGACTACCCTAATTTGAGAGCCATTTGTTATATTAATTGTGCTAGGGCTAAGGAAAGGCTGTGGCTGGCCGATGACACGTTTCTTCAGGAGGGGTGGTTGCATGGGTTTGTCACGGAGCACAAGGCGATATTAATGTTTACTCCAGGTAAGCAGCAGCCCTGCTCACAGCCGCACCAAGCTGCCTTTTCACTCCAAACACTTGCTCCATTAAGCTGTTTGGACTCAATAAACACAGAGGCAATATTACTTGCTCTAAGGAAATATTGTGGATGAATGTTTTAGTTCCTAAATTCCGAATGTTTTGATTTGTGAAACGAGTAACTAGTATGTTTAAGACGTCACTGAGGAAGCTGGGATAGCAGCTTACCATCTAAACACAAGGAGCCTCACTTTATTTAAGAGATCTGAGGCCCTGACACAGCTTCTGTTTGCAAACCACGCAGGACGAGGCTCACCAGGTTGACTGCAGCCCAGCCCACTGAGCTACCTGCACACAGTGGAGATGGGAATTCAGAACACAGACATTTCAGGAAAATTGCCGTGTTTAATGTCAACATTCAGGCAAATCAAACCTTCACTTTGCCCAGGCCTCAATGTGCCAAGCAGACGTGCTTTATATAGCTAGGTTGATATGTTTGCCTTGCAGAAGGAAATGAGCATCTGTGAGACGGCTGTCTGTCACTGAAGAAGCCTCCAGCCCAAGTAGCAAGTAGGGTGTGAAGTCAAGGCGAGGTCATATCCCAAATTAGAGCATAAGGAAAAGACTGGTCTCATGTTGTTAACGAGTCACTGACTGAAGCAAGACAACCAGCAAGACTTGGCCACACAAACACTAAGGGGAAAAAAAGATGAAATCAGAATAAAAAAAAAAGGCTGGTCTAGTTTTTTTCTCCTGTCGGGAGAGAAACAGTGCTCAAACAACTGCAAATGATTTTGCAGCCCAGACCTCTACTCCCGTGTAGGGAGCCCAGTCCAGTGGAAGATGTGACTAAGTTCAGAGAGTTTGTGGCTGAAATCAAGGCCCTAAAACAGTCAGTAGTAAAACTGCCATTGACATTAATAGGATCTCACCATCTGCATCTCTGTCCCTGTAGTTCTGAAAATATCTGTGGCTGCTTGAACTCTAAGAGAATACCCAAATGAAGAGGAAATCTTTCTTTTTCCTATGTCACTGGGTAACTGCCAAGAACTAAACATAAACCTTAATAAGCAATGACTAAAGGGAGACGGGAGGAGAGCAGATAAATATTTAAAGGACATAAACATGATGGAGAGAGAAGAATTATTTATCAAAATAAAAGGAAAGAAAGGAATATAAACAGGAGGAGCCTATAAATGTAGACTTTGTCAGGCAAAGTCTAACAGGGCAAACCCCTAGGAGCAGAGAGAAAAGCTGTGATTGCAGCCTTAACTCTTCACACATTTTTAAAAACAGAACCAGACACAAAAAATTAAATAATGATTTAGTAAGAAGCTGCCCTGCCCTGTCAGCAGCAGAAATAGACTGCATCTTTCACTGTGTGCTACTTTGCTGCAGGGACTCCATCTGAATAAAGGTCCCTTTTAAAAAAATATTCTAGACTTAAGTAACATACACAAGTGTTTGGGTGACTGAATGAAACAGTAATTTGGACCAGAATTAATGCCTGTAAATTACGTTAGAATATTCCAGCAAAGTGAAAGAAAAATCAGGAATGGACTTGAAAACCCTCTGCAGAATTACAGTGAGCAGGTGAGCTTTCATATAGTGCTTTCAATTCCTCACAAATAGCCTTACCAAGATCCGTGTATCACTGTTGCTGTTACCCTACTACAAGTGGCAGCTGCAGGGCAGAGGGTGTAATGCAGCTTCCTTCAAGCCTCTTCCATTCTCCCCAGCAGCAGGGCTGAAATTCGCTCCTGATATCTTCCCTTTCCTCCAAGTGAAACCAGCAAGCACCTACTCTGCTAATGCTTGAGCTGAGCAGCCCTCTTCCTTTGCAGCCCCCTCTTGGGGTCCCAAGTGGAGAGCAGCTGGAGGAGGGCGATGCTCTGGAGAAGCTGGCAGCCAGCTACTGCCTGCTTCCTGATGTTGTAGAGAAGGCTAGACCCTGTCTTATTCCTATCACAAACCTCAGTCTTCTCCTTGTAATGACATCTGGAGAGAGTCCAATGCAGGACCAAGAAAATGATGAAGGGTCTGGAGCATCCCTCCTACGAGGAGAGGCTGAGAGAGCTGGGACTGTTCAGCCCAGGGAAGAGGAGCATCAGGGGGCTTTCTTTTGGTAAGATGCAAGGGCCAAGTTATTACCTGAACTTATTTACATCCTACCTAGATTATATTAATATTTTACATTGTATAGCTTTTTTTTTTTTTTAAAAAAAAAAATCCACAATGACCAAAGTAGAATTGACAAAAACTATGCGGCAGTACAATCCCACAAACCTAAAACTCCCTCTGCGCATGAAGGCAGCTCTTAGTTAACAGTGCTGATGCTGCCAATTGCCTGCTAATTGGGAATTATGTCACAGCACAAATGAGGTCTGAAAGATGACCAGGACACAGTGCAATTATCTGAGCAATTCAGGCTTTGCCTAAATTTACAAAAATAATCTTCCACTGCTGAGTAAATATCTATTAAATTACTGTGCCATGGAAACCTTTTGAGTATGTCAATTACTGTTGCATGCAGATAGAAAATGCTGTAGACAAAATAGAAAGGAGAGGCTGTCGTTGATGCTGATTGCTGGTCTCTCTTTGAACATCATCAAAACCTCCAACTTGGAGCAAACGCCACAGCCATGAGGAAACCATAACTGACATGTGTAGCCCACCTGAAGAGTATAAAACCACAAACAATAATTTTGCTTCCATTGAAATGAATCTCAGATGGAAGTTTCCTGCATGATGCCATCTCACTTTGTAGGGAATCAGCTGAGTGCTAGCACACCTCCGACAGTAGGTGCAAACAGCGTGCCTGGCCAGCTGCTGGTGAAGATTTACAAGCAGCCAAATTGCAATGCTGTGAGGTGAACTGTCACCAGTGCGACTAATGTCCCACCTTCTGTGGTCATTCTGATTTGAAACACCATCAGATGGTAGTGCTGACCTCTCTATTAATCTGTCCTCGTGCTCGAAAGGAAGCAACATTTTATGTTGTATTATGGGAGCCATTTAAAGCGGTGGGATGCAGCTCCCAGGGGATGGTTACGAATTTGGTTTCCAACCAGCTATAAATGTACTGCAGTTGCAGGCAGCTGAAATTGGTTAAATGGCAATTATGTTGGATGCTCCAACTGGTACAACTTATTCAGTGAACAAAGCAAACAACAAATGCTTTTCATATAGATAATGTATTTGTACCACAGCCAAAGATTTTCAGAGTCCATCAGTGATGTTAAAAATCCCAGGGATATTTAGCTATTGTATTTCCAATTCAGCTTTCCACTACAGCTACAATTTTATGTAGAACAGTACCATTGACTCACAGCCCTGATTACTTCAAATAGTCAATGCATTATACAGAAGACATGGCTTAACAATTTCTTGGTTTGGGTTCTTTAGCCATTAACTTCCATAATGCAGTAGATTGCACTTAAGTGAGGAGGAGTGTTAATAACATCATCACTAGTATCTGATTATTACTTTTCATAAGAACTTCGAGCACTGTGAAGAGGAAGCTGGCACAATTAGGTTAATGTTACAGATGTGGAGGTTGAGAAGAGGAGCAGCAGTAACAGTAGCTGGTGGTGGCAGAGACCTGAGCAAAAACCAGTCTTGAAACTCCTGAACTGAGGTACCAGCTCCTATGCCGAAAACAGTCTGCCATGAAAGAATAGACTACATGTCACAAATTCAAAGGAGATGAAGACTGAAAGCATCTGAGTCTGTACGTGCCAAAAGAGCAAATTCTCTACAGTTTCCCATAACTCATACAGCTTAGAGGTACCAACAGCAAGCTCTTGGAGATAGAGCAGCATTAAAAGTGGTTCCCAGTGGTTCCTTCACGTGCTGCTCAGATGACTTGATGGCTCACAAACAGTGCCTTCTGTTTTTCAGCAATGGGTTTCTTAACAGTAGAAGCATTATAAACAGAAAGCCTACAAGCCTCCTTAAAGGCAGTGCAAGATAAACAAGAAAAAAAAAAAAAAGTCCCAAGACCAAGCCAAAAAACATTCAGTAAAGCTTGAAGATTCCTGTTTGTCCAGCCCAGAAAAGCAAAAGGAAAAGGGCAGCAGGCAAGAGAAAACAGTGACCAGTGTTATGTTAATACTGCTAAACCCAGAGCAGCCCGGGTATGCCCTGCCCACTGATGCTATGATTATTTCTGAAACTAAACGCGTAAGAGAAGGAGAATGGAGGCTGGCAGCTGTCGACAACCGTATGAAACTGAAAACTGTCCAGAAATGCTATTGTCTCAAACAGCAATGCAAAGAGCAGCCATGCTACAAATCCTTCTGCTCAAGGTCTGGTTTTCCTGGGAACTTGCTCTGAATGGGACTCCCCAAATGAACAAATATCCAACTACTAAACAATACAACCACTCTGCTGTCATTGCTGCAGGACATTTTTATCAGTTTTATTTTTTAAAAATGATTTTTTTGACAATATCGGGGGTGGGTGGGGGCTGCTACTTCTTCTGTGCTAGCACAGATCCACACAGGATCTGAGACCTGAAGCACGCAGGCAGAGCAGATCACATTTTGTTTAACAGTCACCGTATAACTAAATATTCTAACCCAGACATCTAGAAAAAATGAACCTTGAGGAAGGAAATGAAGGCAAAAGAGTATTAGTCTACAGGAGATGGAGGCTGAACACATAACAGTCTTCGAGATGTGAAAGAAAACTGGAGAGAGGAAACTTCTCAGCAGAAAGGATGTGAACTAATGGCTTCAGTTGTGGCAAGGCAGACACGGGACAGATGTTAGGAAGCTTTTTATAGTAGTAGGCATAGAGACAGTCTAAGAAATTAGGTGAACATCTATCAGGAATGACAAAAGCATAGTTCCTAGAATCACAGAATGTCCCAAGTTAGAAGGGGCCCAGAAGAATCACTGAGTCCAACTCCTGGCTCCATACAGAACCACCCAAAAAACAGACCCTGTGTCTGAGAGTGTTGTTCAAATGCTTCTTGAACTCCAGCAGGCTTGGTGCTATGACCACTGCCCTGGGCAGCCTGTCCCGGTGCCCAACCACACTCTCAGCTGAGCCAGCTTAGGTCAGAGAGCTGGCCTAATGAATTCTTGAGGTGCCTGCCAGCCTGTGCTTCAGAAGCTTGGAAAGCAGGGGATACTCTCAAAGAGTCCCATGCCAGTGGGTTTACCTGGCATAGACCAGGGCAGGGACAGGAGCTAGGATCACACTGCAAAGCCACCAAGCCCCTGCAGCTGTGCTGGGGATCAGTCAGGGATTGCTCTCAGGTACGTAGCCAGAGCAGAGCGTGAGCAGGGTGAGGGCTGAGAAAGTCCACTGCACCGCCCAGTACTTTCCTAGCAGAAATGTGTTTTCTGCAGATGAAGTAGAATTACATCACATTTGTTACACTTGATAAACACTTCACTCATGGCTTCAGGACAATTGTCCATGCAGTCTCCCAGCTCCTGAAACCACAATAAAAGCAACTAACAGCAATCTGCTACTTGATAATAGAAAATACCAAATGTGGTCTTTTCTGTACTGTGACAATTGATTTGGGATTAACTGCAACTGCAAATAGCTGCCATTAGATATACAGTGCAACGAATACAACAAAAAGGATGATCCAAGGGAAAGCAAGCAGTAATGAAATCCCTGTGATCAAGTGTACTACGGGGACTTGGATGAATGAGTTTGGGTCTGAAAGCTATTTAGTGATGGCACCTATGAGAGCTGTAGTTTAAAGTGTCTCCAATGCTACTCATTCACTGTGTCAAGCACAGCAGGACCAATTCAAACTTTAAAGAGTTACATGGCAAATTGACTGAAAATTACAAGGGTATTTTGAAAACTGCTTTTTACTATAAAAAGTGAAATAAGTATGATGGACTACTCATTCCTAAGAAAAGGGCCACCATTACTTTCCTGGTTGAAGTAGCCAGGTGATACATTCAAATGCAACCTGCTGCTTTTTTGGAAACTTTGAAAAAGTCCTTTTTTTTCTTTTTTTTTTCTATATTTCATTGACAAGAGAGTGTGACTCAACAAATGTTTAAAACAAACTTGTGTAATTTGATCACAAGTGAAGAATACATCCTCTCTGCCAAAGTAGTAAGCAGACTTCTCTGAGCTCTCTTCTTCTGACTTCAGATTTGAATCTCCTTTGTGCACCTCAGGGAATCATCATGTCAATACCTGCATATGTAACACCTTCAGCTGCTGCTAAGGGGGCCTATGGAGATGCTCAAAGATTAGAAGCCAAGGGCACGTTAACTAGCAGAAAGCTGGAATAATTTAAGACAACTCTGTGCTACACCTAGTGAAAAGCACAAACACAGTTGCACTCGATGTCCTCATAGCAAAGTCTGCAACTGGTTTAAACCTACGTCTACATTAGTATGCAGTGTGGCGTAACTGCAGCAATCTACAGAAAGTACCTGTGAGTGCTGGGACCTGAGGTCCCCTGCACCACACATATTTTTGGGGTTGACATCACACCTTGGTCCCATGGCCAGAATGCCCACAAGAGCCTGGGGAGCACTGGGTGTGCTCCTGGTTTAAGTTCATTATGAGGGAATCCAGCTCGTGGCAAACCAAGGCAGAGTGGACGGGGATGATTGGGAGAATTGCTTCAAAAGCGTGGTATGAACAACAGCACCAATGCTGCCAGGTGCTAGGGCTCTTGTCACAGTTTCTGCTGCACCTCTGAACTTCTCATGGAGAAGGATGAGGCTTTCTTATGAGTCCTGTGGTGCTGTCAGAGCTTTAGGGAGAATAACTGGGCTATTTTGGGCAGCAAGATATTAAGCTGCTGAAGTTGCATTCCAAATGAGCATAGAAATATGCAGTGAACTATATTTTCATATTATTGTATTAACACAGTTGTACTGGAACAAATCTGGGTACAGGAGAGGATTGGGCAATATTGCTGCATTTACCTATAGTCTGTATGACAAGTGCAGAAGTGTGTGCTCCTATGTGAATGTCAGGGGAAAAGATAGGGAGACTGATTATAATTTTTACAAATATTTAGCCAAAAACTTACTAATTCTATCCTCCTTAGGACAATGGGAAGAACTTTCTATCTAGCAACCTGAGCAGCACTTTTAACATGGAAACTGTTACAGAGCTCAACAGCCAAAATTTTCATGAACAAAAACTTGAATTTCCTTTGGAACTTAGAAAAAAGCTCTATGAGTAACAGTGCTTTTCCATTAAAGACAAACAAACAAACAAAAAAAACCCCACCACACAATGAAACAAACAAAAAAACAACAGGCCAAATGCTCATTTGCTGGACAGCAGAAAACATTTTAAACATCCAGAGTTAATTTTCAGAACATCTTAATGGTGGGAATTTTTGCCTGATAACAGGATCTTCATCATGCACTTAGCACTGTGAAGAGGCTATAATTTAATCAGGACTTTATACAATGAGAAATCCCGCATGGCTTGTATAGAAACAGACAATAAAATCTTTAAGTGATGCATGCTCAGTTTATTTTTATAGGAAAAACGTATTCCTTTCTCACCAAAACACTGTACAGAATCACAAGAGAATATTGAGTATTTAATGGAGAAGCTAAAATTTCAACAAATGCATATTAATGCTCTTTAGCAAACCCAAGGAAAATAAACTTCCAGCAATGTCTGATATATTCAGACTGGGATGCTCTATAATAGCTGCTGACACAGTAATCCAGGTTTCTAACCACAGTTCTTTTTCCTTATAATGTATGAACACATTACTCTCTACAGCCTACAGTGTGCTCTCTCAAATGGACTGTACTCTTCCCACCTCATGAATGCAAGACCTAGATAAGGTAAATCCTTAGGGGA
Source organism: Stictonetta naevosa (assembly GCA_011074415.1). Taxonomy (NCBI): domain Eukaryota; kingdom Metazoa; phylum Chordata; class Aves; order Anseriformes; family Anatidae; genus Stictonetta; species Stictonetta naevosa. Next base: position 44,370,049 of record CM021699.1, on the reverse strand, counting down.
GGAAGAAGAGGTTAGATGCAAGAAGACTTGAAAATGCACAGTAAAATCTAAACCTGATTGTGACTTCTCATCACTGAAGGTTAAAGACCCTCCAGGGTTCGTTTTCAAAATTCCCATGGAAGGAAGGAAAGATCAGCTTCCCTGGATGACAGTTAATTACCCTAGCTTTCTCCCAGATTGTTGGGGGGTACAAAGCTGGAGATCTTCTCATTGACTCCTGGCCCACAGTGCTTGCAAATAGGCGAGGTCCAGATGGTGACCCAAGAGTGTTGCTGTGTGGCTGAGCAAATATCAGCTAGACTAATCTGTACATTTTAGAGCCACTTATGAAATATACAGAAGGATCAACTCTTACTGTGTTTGTGCACAAACAAGCTGTTATTTCCTCCCCAGATTTTCCCCTCCCAACTGGAAAATTTACTGTATGCCTAAACTTCATCCTTATACAGAAGCCAGAATGCTTCCTAATTATCCGCACAGGCCTGTGTATTCCTTGACACTGCTCAAGATCCGTGGTACCCAAGGCAGCTCTGTGCTGGAAGTGGGGAGCTCACGGACTTTCTGCACTAACTCTGCACAGCACCCCCAGGTGAGAGATTGCCTTGAATGAAGTAGGCTTGGGGTGCAGTGGGCTGCAAGCCCAGGTCTGTGCAGGAAACCATGCAAATAGGCATTAGACTGCAAGTAGACTTATTTAAAAAGCAGGGTCTTCAGAAAATCCAGGTCTGATGGCCCCAAATCAGAAAATGTTCTGTTGTTTCCTTATTGGTGACAACGTAGTGACAAGGACAAGTTAGGCAGAAACTTCCTTGTGGGGAAACATTCAAAATGCAGAATATTTTGACAAGTCTCAGCTGGATCTTTAAGCACACTTCCAGGCCAAGCAATTTTTTTTTTTTTTTTTTTTTTTTTTTTTTTTTAGCTTGGAGTCCTGACATTTGACAAGTTACAGTTTTCAGAGTAAAGGAGCAGCACACTGTGGTGGTTCCTGAGGGTACCAAGCACTTAGCCTTACCTCAGAGAGCAGGGCAAGGGGACTTTGCTGTGGGACCTGGATTTGAAGGGAATTGGATATGTGATCAGAACTTCCCCAGTGAAATATTTAGAAGAGTATGATAAGAGGTCAAGGAAGATATTTAAAAGATCAAATAACACTTTAGGATATTAAACCAAAATTTAAAAGTTGGAACAGGGCAAATAACAGGGCCTCTCACCAAACACAGGAGACAAATAGAATAGGATGACACCTTGAGAACCTGAGCACTGCAGATCTAAGCCTATCTGAGGTGAAGGCTATATGTAAGTCCTGCCTCATGAGGTTAACTTGTCCTTAGATTTTTATTCTGTTGCATTTTTTTTCCTTTCAAACCAGAAGGAAACCACTAGTGTTCAATGTCTTAGATCTAAACACAGCAAGCAGTAGCATGAAGGGGAAAAGTGAAGAAACCTCTTCAGCTGATGCCCAAGCAGGGAAGCCACTACTACATTTTTACCAAAGGATTGGATGGAAATCACAGTCCAGCTGGTGACATCTGAGTTGTTAAATTTAGTATATAATTATTATCAATGATCTAACATTCCCTGAAAACACAGGGAAAGCTCTCTGTGAGTCAGCAGAGCTCCTCGCATCAATACTGCATCTATAAACATCATACACAGTCAGCACAACTATAAACCCATAAGCCTATTGGCTTAGTCTGAGGGGGATCATAAACTGCAAAGCACTCCAGAGCTTTTGACGAAACAGATTATCACTTCTAAACCCCATAAGCAAAAACAGGTAGAATCTCTCAGTTCTCATTGTCAAATAGTTCTGAGATTTACACAGCCCATTACCAACAAGATGGGCAGATGCAGACTACTCCCTTGTGACCCACCACTTAACTTCTGCTAGATCATTCCTCCTCATTGTAATATTTACAAAGTTCAGAAGCATTATATCAGTGAATTATGGTTTCATGCCACTTTCTGTAAGATTACATATCTCCTGGAGGGATAGGTCTTAGATTTTCAAGCTCCAGAGGTAACACTTCTATTGCAGCCCAGAACCTGTGGGGGATTTATGAACATTTCACATGAGTTTAATGAGGCTTACTTTGTAAGCAATGTAAACAGCTCTTGTTTATGGAATCCTGAAGCACCTCCAGTAAAGTTGATGGAGCCTGAGACACCTTGAGAGAAATACTGAGTGAATCAAAATAATAAGCCTGCCCTTTCCCTTTGTCTCAGTTTTGCTGGAGAATACAAGGCACACATATATGGACAGTCCCTGTTTTCTTCCCATTTCCTCAGTTTCCCAGTATATTCAGGGCAGGCAGTCAACACTCATTTGACTCAAGTTCAATTTAATTAACTTGCATTTTTAATCTAAAAACTCATTTTCAAGAAAAAAGAAGAGTGCAATGAAGACATGAAAACAACATTTTAAGATGGCATTTAACAGTATAATCTGATGACGTTCTACCAGACAAGAGTCTCACCTTGAGGTATCTAAGTGCTTAAATATTTTTTCAGCATCTGGACCCCCCAGTAAGGGTTTATATTTGCAAAGGTTGGTATTAGGATATTGCATTTTAATGAAAACCATTCTCAAACTGAGAAACGTTAGACTTACACACATACCTTCAGCCTTTTAATACAAGGTATTCCCCATCTGCTACATAGCAGTCATAATAATCTCAAAATTTTTGAACAAGTTTTTCCTAAAATCAGTATTTAGAAAGAAACTCTTATATAGTTTCTCCAGGGAATTCTCTTCAAAAACAAACAAGCAAACAAAAAACCACAACCTCCTGCAAAAGGAAATGAAGTGTGAAGGAGAGAAACTTGTGTGTGGTGTTCTCATTTATAACCAAGAGGAGCAATGGCTTTCTCATTTTCAAGCATCCAATGCTCCTATCAGTGTTTATTCAGATATAGTTTACATTTAATATAAACTTTCATAAGGTAAAGATTAATTTTATTTTCACAAATGTTTGTGACTACAGCATGTTCCTCAACAAATTTTTAAACTGGAATACTTTGGATTTTAATTCTGCTTTCACAGCTGGAGTTGCTCTGCTGTTTGGCAGATCTTCTTCAAGCTTGAATCTACAAATGCCTTTTTTGTATCAAACGGCTTATCTGGGCTGCAAATGTTTGGAGCGTGCTACTACGGATTGCTGTAACCTTCTTATACTAGCCTTTGCTGTTGGTGAATTTTCAGGGGTCATACTAATTAGAAAAGGACAACTACTTTGGGAAGAGGCAGGAGGCAGCAGACCCACTGGAGAAAGCACTGTTTTGTACTTCTTCTTACGCATTCTCAGCCGGTCACTGCCAGAGTCAGGCTACTGGGCTGGGAGACAATTTTACAAGACCCGTCATGGTTGTTCTTCAGAGAAAGTACAAAGCTAATTTTAACCCTTCACTCCTGAAGGCATTTAACTTCTTCAGATTCCTATTTATCCGTATTTTAATTCTTCAGACTACTCCAGAAAAAAAAAAAAAAAGCAGTTTTGTTCCCTCATCTTTTTTTCCCCTTTCCTTTCTTCTCATTTCTCCATTTTATGTTTCACAGATTTGCTTTGCTAAAGAAGAACAGCATCATGTTTGGGGCTCTGTCAGTGGCACTGGCTCCCAGAGCTTTGGCTTTCTTTCTCCATACTGTACTGTGCAGTACAGATTAGGAGGGAAAATTATTCAGAAATTTGTCTTGTAGCATGTCTTGTTAGTAAATAGTGAACACAATGCTAACAAGCACTTGTGGCTTTGCTCCCATTACTTGACATGGTGATAAACAGTTCACATTGGAGTGACTTGCAGCCTTTTTGAGTGTAGGTAGACAGCAACGATTCAGCACTCTCACTTAAAAGATAAAATTAAGCTGTCAGAAATATTATCTCTGTGCCAGAAGTTACAAGGAAGCTCACTGACAGCAGTTCTCATTTTTGCTCTTCTCACTTGCCCTGTGCCAATGGGATTTTGCATTCATTTTTCCAGTTCACGTTAAATAGCTGTTAAATTAAACTTATCTGTAGAAACTAGTGCGGACAAACTAGTTCCTACCAATGTGTTAGTTATTTTCAGATTATCGAGAAACTCTCAGTTACCACTCAGAGGGGTAAGTAGTTTGAATGGGAGAGAAATGTGATCCAGTAAAGATCACAAAGCAGCCTCAGTTTTTGGATCTTATCACTCATGTTTGAGGAAATAATTCTCTCTCTCTATATATATATAATGCTGTAAAAGGCCAAGGGAGGAGAGAGGCAGCAGCTCCGTGCTATAATGAACTAAGGAACTGCAAACACAGAAGGCATCTGGAGGTACTTATTATTCTTGATGTAACAGAGCTGAAACCACTTTGATTAGTTTAAGATCACCATTTAAGTTTTGAAATTTCCTAAAAAACTCCCATAATACCGGCTATTTTTTCCAGTGGAATCTAACATTACAGATGTAGCTATTATACATTAAAATACAATAAAGTGTTTGAGGATCTAGAAGAAATTCTCTCCCTATCCAAATCTGGTTTTGCTCAATACACCTCAGTTATAGGAAAAAAAAAAAAAAAAAAAAAAAAAAAAAAAAAAAAAAGAGAGAGAGACTACCCAGTTTTCACCTTAGAAGTCTCTGATATGAGTTCACAACAGAGGGGTTGCACAGTCCTTCCTCAGATGCTGTGCGCTGCAGGAGACAGCTTTCACTGGTGGGGAAAGCTCTGAGAGTTGAGTTCAGTGCAGTTAAAGCACTTCATGATTCTGCTATTGGGTGGGACATCAGAGATTCTCTCTATTACACATACTGTATACACAGTCCTAACCTTTTACTTTCTACGTATTAAGTCCAGAACTATTTAAGTGGCTATTTACACCACACTCTCCTGCCAGAACAAACTTTCCCATCTACTTTCTAAACAAAAAATTAGCACACCAGCATCACATCAAATTACTATTTTTTTTGAAAAAAACTTTGCTAGGGTAAACAACCTTGCAAATTCCTGGTTTGCCACTTCCCTATCTTGACTAGTGCTCAGAAGAGGTGCTGTATCTGCCTGTCACCACCTTCTGAAACTCAACCTTTCAATTACCAGTAACCTCACTGTTTTGCTTCCCCAAACGGAGGCATGCTAAAGCAAGTTGGATTCATAAGTCATCAGAACTATCTCAAAACTAGCTCTCTTCACATTAGAATAGACACTTAGGCACGATTCTGCATTATGCAAACCCTCATGGTCTCAGCGTAAGTGAAAGAGTTGCTTTGGGCAAAATGAACCCTGTCATCTTCACCTGTAAAACATGTCAGACTTTCAAGGGTTAAAAACAGTACAGTGCTAGGTCAGGGAAACAGGAAGAAGAGTGGATCTTCTTAACTCTCTGGAGGAAAAAACAACAGGGACTTCAGCTGAGACAAATTTTTCCATGTTTGCTATTCAGTCCTCTCCCTTTACTAGACATTTCCTTTTGGTCTGAATGAGGTGGTAGCAGCCAATGATACCAGAAGAGGGTGACCAGATTCAACCATCAGACATTAGGCCTCAGCCTACTGGAGGCCATACGCTCATGAGTTAGGAAAGCAAGATGTCAAAAACCTCAGAACAACTCATCACACATCACACTTGACAATATGTTCCCATGAATTTTCAAGCATGTAGAGAAACATCAGCTGGAGGGCCTTCCTGACCAATAGGAGTCATGTTCTACTTCAGCAACACCCTTATTTAAAAAAAAAAAAAAAAAAAAAAAAAAAGCAAAAAAAAAGCCTCAGTTTACTTCAGAAACAGAGAGATACTGCCACTCTAACACAATTTAATATATGCCCAATAAAATTCCTATAAGTAACACTAAGAAAGTAAAGAATGCAAGCAGCTAGAAAACACCAAAGCTTTGTTTTCATGCTCTCAAACTGTATAGGTAACATTTTCTGTGCACCTTTCTCTAGAACATCTAGAACATTCACTACAGTGAGGCAGAATTTTCAAGGGTGCCAGAAACATATTTTTGCACTGATATATACCATACAACAACAACAATGAAAAAAAAAAAAAAAAAAAAGACAAGAAAAACAGATGATAAATTATCACAGAAATGGGTACTGCAGCTACTGTCCCAATCCTTACCTTTCAGAGTTGCTTTCTTAAGTACCTTCATGGCATAAAGCTGACCTGCATCAGATCCTTTAATCTTCCTCACTAGAAATACCTGTAAAAAAGCAAACATCATGTGTAAAAGGGGAACGAGCTTTTAGTTACAAGGCTTGCTGTATTTGATGGAGGAAGAAATACTAAGATTCAGGAATTCCAATGAAAACTCTTAGCTGAAAGTACTTCATATATTTCACCTGCAATTTGCTGAGCTAGCTCTAGAAAGGTTCAGTTTTAAGCCTTTACTCTCTCACAAAGAAAATATGTTTTATGTTATTAACAGCCCTTTCACATTCAGTTAAAGATAAGTGAATAGTCATAAAAAATGTGTGCACATTTCTTCATATTCTGAACAGCTTTACATGAAAAAAAGCAATGTATCATTGTGCTTAGGAATGTGTAGTTTCTTAAAATTATTTTTATCTATTAAATTAAGCAGAAAAAATGAATTGGTATAATTTATGTCATAAGTCATGAGTGATGACTAACCTAGGATGTCACTGATGCAAAAACTTCATACAGCTGGAAGTCTCTTCAAGCATACTTAACCAAAGGTAGAATCATTTTAATCGACAAATACCCTATTATAATAAATGCAGCTTTCCTTGCTGCAGTCTCTCATGTTACATCTTTGGGTGTAAATTTTTTAATTGGAATAAAATCCAATTTAGCTAAAATTCTGATTTATTGCTGTTGTTGTTCTTGTTTTACTCCATGCATCTATTACTTCTTGTCTGACTGGAGCACATTTTTGTTCTTGTTTTTTTTTTTTTTTTTTTTTATTTTTTATTATTGTTATGTATTTTTAAGGGTGTTCCAGTATTAATATTTGAAAATAAAAGAAAGAAATAATTTAGTTGCTTGCTAGGGCTCGCTCTGCTGAAATCAGAACCACCAAACGACAGTGGCTCAGTTGTTATTTCAGCACCTTTGCTACTGGACAGAAGCCATAAGTAAAGCCAAATGCAAAAAGAACTACACGTCCACATACATAGAATATACTTACAAATACTTGAATTAACAAAGGCTAACTGAAATAATTTCACTGAAGAATGTCTACTTAGATTACAAAAATCTGTGGAAATTGTTTTAATTCATCACTTGTTCAGAAGTTATGCAGCATTGCCATCACCCAAAACATAAAAAAGCCAAAAAAAACCCAAACCAAACCAAAAAAAAAAAAAAAAAAAAAAAAAACACGAAAGGAGGAAATCTGTTCTTAGCACATTATTTGCAAGTTGAAAGACACTTCCTCCTGAAAAAAATAAATCTGTAAACAGATTACAATTTTCTCAAACACCCTTTGAGAAAAGGGTCACGGGGAGAGAGAACGACTTTTAACAGCCATCTAGAGCAGCAGGGAAAAAAAAAAAAAAAAATAAGGTAAATTCTTTCTAAACACCTTGAGCAGCGCTCTTGCATCTGTACAGCATCACAGCTACAATACCTCTATGATATGATCTGATACATTTTTGTTGAGCCTTTCATTCTCAAGATATTTCCTGTGCATGTGAGGTATGCACAGTTCCTCAGCTGGGCTGCCCTGACTGGCTGAGATCAGGCACATGTTGCTTGTTCCCATCTCCTGTTTCCTAGTCTGATGAACATACAAGTACCTCCGGTACTCACAACTGCAAAAACAAATTATGAAATCTGGATGCAACAGGAACACACAAGACTTTCTGAAGTGTTTTTCATTAACATTTATGATAAATTAAGCTCAGCTGCTCCAGTATTAACAGGAAGTCAACTAATTTAGAAGTTCAGCTACAGCTAGAGAGAGAAACACTGGGGTAGTCATAAAGCAAGTTTGCCCACACACCAGATTTTGATCTTTAACAATATTGTGTAAAAATGGTAATGGCATCCAACCTTCCTCCCACCCCCCAAGCAAACAACATCAACAAACTAAAACAAATCCCAAACCCTTAGGATAATGATTTTAAAAAGTACAGAACATACAACAGCACAACATACTGCACCTGCAGAAATATTAGGCTGTAGTTCAAGAGCTCCTTGCCATGTAAAGCCAGTAATACTCCTATTGCTGAAATAACCAAAATTATCAATTTATGTTACTAGTCACTAGTCAGTTCTCTTTTGCATGGGATCAGGCACTTGGTCTGCATTCCCTCCAAAACAGATGAGTCAAGAACAGTGTGTGCTGTTTCAGAGAATATTAAAATAATTATCAAACAAAAAAGGAAACAGAACAAATTAAAATGCATTGTATTGCAAAATGAAGTTTGCATCCCATTTATTCTTAAAAGTATAGTCTTGATAGTATTTGAAACTATTGAGTGGTCCTAGAATACTTACCAGACTGTTTATGTTAGCTATATAGTACTAGTTTGCCAGAATAGCACAGGCATGTGCCTGAAAATGACTTTCGATTGTCTAGTTTTATATGCATGCAAACACCTCAGGTTTTGAATAACTAAATGTATTGATGGAACTACTAAAAGTTCCTTAGCTGGAGTAATGGGTACATCACCAAATCCCAAACCAGAAACCTAAGCAAATGCTGTGGCTTTCAACAGAATTGAGCACACTCCCTCTGAAACCAAAGGCACGTTCTTTAATCCTGCAGGAAATGATTTAGGTGATTTTTGCTCCCTAGGTAAACAGCTTAAAAAACAGCAGATTTGCATTCTCAGAGACTTACAGATTTGGTCAGCTGAAATACTGAAGTGCTGAAAATTTAGGCGACTGAGGACTGCTTAAGAAACACTGACCAGACTTCCTTCCTCTGTGTCTTTGCTGCTCTGCTGAGTTTACTGACCTGTTTCACATAAGATACTAAAAGTGATTTGTAATCACACACAACTCCAGACAGGTATGATGTCCACATACCCACCTTCCGATTCTGCAGTGATTTCAGTGGAGCATGTCCCAGAAATCAGACCTCCTTTTGGGAAGCAGTGTCAGAGAATAAACATTTTGCTTATACAATGCCTAAAACTAGAATGCCAGCTTGGACAGATAATAACAAAAACACATCAGCTCAATCTAAGATAGCCAGTGAATCATTTCTAAAATATTTACTGCATAGATATGAACACTGCCCATTCTTTTACTTTCCAAGAAGAGATTTTCTTCTTTTGTGCTTTTTCTCCTTGTACTAAATCACAGAAGCAATATAATTCTGAGTTGTTTTATTTCTCACATTTCTTTAACATTCAAAACTCAAATATCATTATAGTGCTCTCAAGCAATTATCTAGAGCAAAACTTGGTACTGAATGCTAACTCTCCTGATTTCTCTCATCTCAGAGATCTTCTAACAGCCTTACTTATCAATACAGTTCTGGAATACTCAGAAAGCTACTGAGTACTCCCCAGATAGCTTTATTTGACAATAGAACTGAAGACCCTGATTCATTGTCATGGTGCTCAGCTTTGTGCTGGGTGCCTCAGCAGATTTTAGACGAGCCAGTTCTTCAAGTCAGCTGGAATCATCCACCTCTGTAGGCTGAGAAATGTTACATATATATATATATGTATTTAAAATGGTAAGGACTTCCATGTCTAGTGTAAATTAGGCTCACCATTCTGCAAATTTCAAAGTCTTATTTAGTGAAGCCATAGAAAGAGTTCAACGCTGAATTGAGTCCTCCCTCTTTCTCTGTCTCTCCTTCCTATTCTTAATTGCAAATGACACATCCTGTTGAAGAAGAAACACCTTTGGGATTAAGCAAAGCCTTGGACTTGAGATAAAAAACACTGTTTCTCAATACCTTAGCTTGTGGTAGTGAAAGTAGGCATTTTCACTCAGCAATTAATTGCATTAGGGAACAGATCTTAGTTGTGGGCAATAAAATCAAACTGAAAATGAAAACATTGTTTCCTGGTTAACAAATGAAAGCTTGCAGCTATGAACTGCTTTACATCTCATAGTTAGAAAGCATTATTTCTCACAAAATCACTATGAGGTAACCAGCAGGGCGAGTGACAGGGACTTCATAATGTGCTTGGGATCCCATCTGCACCTTAGCAGAAATCGGGAAGCAGACATCTTTAAGCCTTTGAAAGTTCTTACCACTAAGCAGCAGTAGTATGCTCATCTCCTTAGTGGATAGGTCAGAAAGAAGGAGAGGTGTCAAACTTCATAAACAGTGCTGCTCATTAATGCTCATTTGTGCTCATTAGTTTGGGTCCAGAGCTATCAAATTTCTAAACTGTTTTATATATTGGAATCCAGCAAAAGATAAAAGTGCTATTAAACTGACAGAAGAGGTTTGGTTTTGCTTTTACAACAACTTATACACGAACAGTGGTACCAGTGTAAATGAATTCAGAGAAAGGACATGACATTTTTAGTGTTGCTCTAGGTGATTAGATAGCTTTAAAAATTACCTTTCCATATGAACCTTGTCCTAATACTTTCAGCAGCTCAAACTGAGAAGGATCTGCTTTTTCAAAACCTTCCTTCACATGATGACTGATGTCTATTTCCTTCACTATACCTTCTTCCTGCAAAAGAAAGAAACAAACAAACAAAATAATAATAATAAACAAATCAGAACTGTTATCCTAAGGAAATAATTTGTTTATTAAAATATCATCTTCTTTAATGTTACAATCATATACAAAATTTTGAAAAATGGAACCAGATGCTTATCCAAATATTCCATGTGCCTGCAAGGAGAGTGTCATGGGTTGGATATCAGGACATCCAGGCCTGCTCCTTCTGTTTATTAAACCTCAAGATTATGTCTAAATAAAGTTACAGCAAATTGAAACAGAAACACACTGTAGAGCTTAGTACTCATCACAGACCTTGCTAACAGTGACATGTATCCACATCAATACTACAGAGGCTCCAGCACACTTCTCTCCATGTAATTCCTCACTCTTACTCAAAACAACATTTAAACCCACCTTAAAAAGTGAAGCTCACTTGAGTATCAAGCAGCAATTCTTCTTATGAGTAGGCAATAAAGAAAAGGCATTGTTAAAAGTGGCTCTTCCTATTTACCTTGTAGAATGGAAAGTTACTACCAGTAACCTTCTAAATAAACAACAAATTAAAGCTTTAGATGTGAAATTGAGGTGGTGGGAAGAAGAATAGTGAACTTAAGAAACCAGCTGAACTAGGACTTCTGTCTTGCAAGCTGTAACACAACATATTCATCTGAGTTGTTTGTTTTATGTTATTATGGCATGTTCCTCTAAAAAGAGAATGGCTGGGTCATGTGAGACCCAGAGGGATTATGCAAAGTTTGCAGCAACCCAGAAAGTCATTGAGCTGAAAAGAAACCTGCAAAAAATAACTTATCTTCAAGGACAAAGTAGTGAGGGAAGATACTACTTATATACTTTCTTATTTCTGAAGTGTACTGTAAACCTGAATTATTATTATTATTATTATTATTATTCTGTTCAAACTACTTGTTCTAACTACTGAACAATGGGATTTCAAGTACAATTTTTTTGGTTTCTTTCATCAGCTGATGTGATCTTTTTGGACTTGAGTAAAGCTTTTGACACAGTTTCCCATAGGATCCTACTGGACAAAATGTTCAGCACACAGCTAAACAAAAAATAATCCGATGGGTGAGCAATTGGCTGATGGGGAGGGCCCAAAGGGTTGTAGTAAATTGGTCCACATCAGGCTGGTGGATGGTCACCAGTTGGGTCCCCCAAGGCTCCATTTCAGGGCCAGTCCTCCTCAATGTTTTTATAAATGATTTGGACATAGGACTAGAAGGTGTTTTGAGCAAATTTGCTGATGACACCAAACTTGGAGGAGTTGTAGACTCGTCTGAGGGTGGAAAGGCCTTGCAGAGAGATCTGGACAGGTTGGAGAGCTGGGCGATCACTAACTACATGGAGTTTAACAAGAGCAAGTGTTGGGTTGTGCACCTGGCATGGGGCAACCCTGGCTATATGTACAGACTGGGAGAGAGGGATCTGGGGGTCGTGGTTGACACCAAGTTGAATATGAGCCAGCAGTGTGCTCTGGCAGCCAGGAGGACCAACCGTATCCTGGGGTGCATCAAGCACGGCATTGCTAGTCAGTCAAGGGAAGTGATTGTCCCACTCTACTCTGCGCTGGTGCAGCCTCACTTTGAGTACTGTGTACAGTTCTGGGCACCACAGTACAAAAAGGGCATTAAACTGTTGGAGAGTGTCCAGAGGAGGGCGACGAAGATGGTGAAGGGCGTAGAGGGGAAGACATATGAGGAGCGGCTGAGGTCACTGGGCCTGTTCAGCCTGGAGAAGAGGAGGCTGAGGGGAGACCTCATCACAGCCTACAGCTTCCTCACGAAGAGTGGAAGGGCAGACACCGATCTATTCTCTTTAGTCACCAGTGATAGGACCCACGGGAATGGTGTCAAGCTGAGGCAGGGGAGGTTTAGGCTAGACATCAGGAAGAGGTTCTTCACTGAGAGGGTGGTCGCACACTGGAACAGGCTCCCCAGGGGCATAGTCACAGCACCAAGCCTGTGGGAGTTTAAGACTGTGCACTTTTGGACTGTGCACTTAGTCACATGGTCTGAATTTTGGGGTAGACCTGTGTGGTGCCAGGAGTTGGACTCGATGATCCTTATGGGTCCCTTCCAACTTGGGACATTCTATGATTCTATGATTTCCCAGATCTCAGTGAATTGCTCACTTAGGAATAGGCTTGAGTATTACTTCACCTACCGGAAATTACTGAAATCCCATACATGTTACTTTTAGATGGATTTTTTTTTTTTTTTCTCAATAAAGTATCTTGATGAAAGCTATAAATATATATGTAAAGTTTTTCTCTCTTCTTAAATTAAATGTGGAAAAAATAGAAATAGTATCCTATAATGAAAATGCATTCCCAAATAATTTGGCCATTGGGCCTTGAAACACATTCATGAATCACATCATTTGGCCATGAAACACATTCATTTACTAAACAAAAATAAATGTGATTTACCTCTCTCCCAAGAAAATTGTTATCATTTTCTACCAGCTGTAATAACACTTCCAATGCATGGCTAGTGTTACTCTAATTGCTCTGCAAACTACAGCTTCATCCTTTCTCTTCCCTTCTCTGCCTCTTTACACGCTTTGGAACAGGGACTATATCCTCTTCTTGGTTTGGAAAGCTTCCTGTACTTTGTGCATGCTCCCAGAATCATGGAAAATAATCATCATCTGACAGCAACTATTTCTTCTGATCCTAATTTCTCTAGTTCAGCTGATCTGCATGAAAGGAAATGCTTGAAACCAACAACCAATTTTCATAGCGAAACTTAAAGGTTTTCTAAGTATATAGCTGCCAGGATCCTCTTGCTTTTCTGGTTTTAATTACTGTGGGAGACAGAGTACCTTTCTGATTTAAAAAAAAATCATTTTATTTTTTTTTCTGTTTGAGAGAAACAATAGTGAAATAAAACACTGTATTAACTCTGTTTCTTAAGGAAATCAGGTATTACAAATATGGTATAATCAAAGCCTCCATCAGGTTCTGAAGTGAGGAGCTTTCATACTGAGGGATGTGCATTTTACATAAACTGCCTGCAGCCAAGAGACTTGCACTCTGTTAAGAACGTTATCTTGAGCTAAGCCTCCCCTGCCACACTACAGTTTTGGTAAAGTATCTGGACTGCCTGGATCACTAGCCATTTTACTCATAAAAGCTAAAAATTACTCCCTGTATAGTTAGGCTTCTGCCCCACTTCATCACCTTTTAATCTGTATAGCAAACCTTGTATGCTTGTGAGTTTGCTCTCCCTTGACCATAAACAGAATCTGGGAGGATTGGCTTCCACAGGCCAATCTCTGCATCTGTACAACCCCCTGAAAATGATTATATTATGAAAAAAAAAAAAAAAAAAAAAAACACCAAAAGATTATTTTCTTAAGTTAGTGCACCTTGAGTGCACTTGGTCACCATTTCAGAATTTTGCCCACCTCAGCCCAGAAGCACAGCACATTAAGGGCCATTACTCAGAACCAGACTAAGTAGTAGGTAGATTTAAATTTCACAATATATTTAGGAGACAAAGCTCTACCAAAAATAAATAAATAAAAATAAAAATTATGTACACCATCTTCCTCAGATTTACCTTTCCTCTGAGGTTACATTTTAATCTCATCAACCATGGATGAGATCTACCCCCTGAGGGGAATGTTAATAACCTGTTAAATTCTGAAAGGCTGCATTTCCACCTGAACCATGGAGATATTTCAGCTACATTTGCAGGTTTAAATGATGAGAGAGTTTCTATTTATCCATTCAGATTAGTCACCAAAGTCACAGGCCTTTGGCCATAAGCGTATTTATTATTGTGTTATTAAGTTCAATATAACTTCTTTAGTTCAATGCATTTAGTTACAGGATTATATTGGGAGTATTAAGGTGATGACAATTCAGCTTGCTTGAAGGTTGCTCAAAACATTCTAGCATAATTATTTCATACCTTGCAATAAAAGCAATACTTTAATTTCACATGCATTTACTTAAACCTCAAAAATATTACTAAACAGAACGGGGCTAAATACAACCTTAACCGTGTTTTATCAGCAAAGTTCTGATTTTAAAGATGAAAAAAGTCTGTTGATTACATGACTTCGCAGAAATACAGAAATGTTGGTTAGAAGGAACTTTTGGAGGTAATCTGGTCCAACACTCCTGCTCAGACTATCACTGATACTTGATCAGGCCAGCTGGTTTTTGTCCACTGTAGCACTCAAAAAATGAGGCTTGAGCCACTTCCTATGAAAGGTTATTCTTCTTCGATTTGCCTGGCTCAGAAATGCCCATAATCATGTCAAGCTGCCTGCTCCACAGGGTCTTAGGAGGAAGCAGGATATTTTTCTAGGAAGGCAGGATTTCCTGTGGTCTCCTCACTAGGAAGAGGCAACAAAGCAGCATTGAAGAAAAGCATGCCAGACTGCTCCTTTTGTCACCAGTCATCACTACAGTAGCATTACTTGTGAGGTGCCCAGGGGACAGCTGGTATTTTAGCTGGTACAACAAATACGCCTCCCACTAGAGCAAAAAGCAAAACTTCACTACTTGAGACTCAATAAGAGCACAGTTCCTTTAAGGAAGTATATTCCAACATGTTGTGTTTCTGGCTCCCTGACATTGGGATGAGGTATTTTAAGTTCAGGCAGTTACAAGACTCCTGTGGCAAAACAGCCAAGGCTGAAAAACTTCAATTTTCCCACAACATCCAAAGACTTATAGGTGGTGAATGCCTTTACTCTACTCAGAATCAATGGAGGATCTGGTAGTCCTTAGCACACTGTTAACTATTTCCTCTAAGAGACCACCAACAGCAAATGCTCCTATTTTCATTGAAGCATCAGCATGAGGATTGTCCTGCTAGATCTGCTCAGGAAACGTAACTTGGTGGCACTATGTAGAGTGGAAGGAAGTAAGGGGAAGGAAATGCAGTACGAAGCACTGGTCTTAGAAATGCTCCTAGCTGAGCTTCCACATGGCATGCAAACATACTTCAGAAAAAGTCACAGCAATCTAAATTAGTTCTAGTTCTGGAAGGGAATATGTTCCCAAAGAGATGCTAAAAGGACTTTTGTTTCTTGGTGTGATTAGCATTCAGATAGACAGGTGTGATCTTAATAAGTAGGACAAGTTATAAAGGCACCTGAAGGTACCCTAATTAGTCTAACAATGCTAAGCTCGTTCCTGAGCTGTTCAATTTCTTTGAGTAGATTTCCATAACATAAGTAGTTGCTAGAAAATTATCACTGATATTTGTCTATTTATTCAAATAGCTTTTTTTTTCTTTCTTTCTTTCTTTCTCCTCCTCGTCTAGAAACCAATGCTGCAAGTAAAGCTCACTGAAGAAGAATTCAAGTGTTATCAGCGCCAGACCTTCAGTTTCCCTTACATGGATTTTGATGTTCTTATCATTCTTCCTAGGGAATAAAAAATTAGAAAAACAAACAAACAAACAAAAAATAGTATTGGTTCCCTTTTAATATTCTTACTTGGATTTTCCTCTATCATTCCTAAGATAGAATGAGGGATAACTTTTGTCAGGTACAGAATGAAAATCCAGACTATCAGAACACAAGTACTGTGGGCTGATCACAAAATGGCTGAGGTCGGAAGGGACCTCTGAAGATCTCTCTGCTGTTTTGTTCTCAGTTATATTTTTCCATTGGTCCAGTAATTATAACTTATTTGCATTCGGAACTTGTATTACAACAACCAAACAGAGGCAGGATATTCACAATGCAAACAAAGCCTGGACTTCTGTGCACAATGAAGCAGCTACTTCAGTGGAGAGAATTTCACTCTGGGGAAAAAAAAAAAAAAAAAAAAGGCAAAACAACAACAACAAAAAAAACACCACCAAAAAAAAAACCTTACACAAGTCAATTTCCAAAATGGTTTTGATCAGTGAGTCAAAACTGAATGTTCCACAGTTTGGTCTTGCAACAGCTGTGCACAGCAGCCCAGGCTCTTGCTCCCTGCTGACTTGTCCCGACACTGCATTAGCAGGAATGTTTGACTTGATGAGGCTTAATCTTTTGTAAACTTCTGTAAATATTTATGTTTGCACAAAAAGCAGCATCCTGTGACAAAAGTGAGATGGATGTTCTTCGTGGCTCCAAGAAAGCACACAGTAGAGCAGCACAGACGATGAGAGGGAGGGCAACAACTGCAATACATGATGGAATAGGAATGGAGAGTGATTCCCTCTGCTAATACAAGACAGACCTAATCAGAGCCTGATTATACACTGTATTATTCACTTCAGAGCCCAGCCTCCATTTGGTAGAAATTGTGGACAAAATAGTAACCTAAAATTGGAGTGGAAGTGCCTTTTTGATCTCCTTTCCTTTGGGACATAGGAGATCAGAGCCTCTCCTCTTGCCCTGAGACTGCAGACAACATAGCCACATCTGCTTCAGTGGTTCCTGGAGGCAGCATGAGCAGAGCAAGAGGCAAGCTGCTCCCTCTGGCACTGCTGTCATCTCACTTCTAAGATTTCCTCATGGAGATCTTGTTGAAAGAGATTCACTAGCACTCAGTGGCTGCCAGGGAGCGACCACAGAGGACTCTTCCAACTGCCAGAATATCTCCTGACTCACTGGCACGTGCCTGAGCAGGACCGGGAAGTGCAGGGGTACAGCACTCAGAAACAAAAAGGCATGTGGAAGTACAGGCCTTCCAGGAGAGTAGCTCTTTTCAGCTGTACAGCCTCTAACCTTGCCTGCTTCATGGCCTCGCAGCAACCCTCCCATGGGTTTGTGAAAGAGAGGAGCTAAGGTCATCCTCAAACCCCGAGACCACCTTAATTATGCACAATATATTTCTACATAAGTAAAACCTTTCTGTCCCAAGACTTCCTGAAGTGGTGTGAATCAGCTGGAGATGGTGTCATTCCAGAACGAGCTGCTTTTAGGACAATCTTGGACAATCTTATGCATTTGTATCACATGGGAGGGAAGATGTGGTGCTAATGTAAGATGTTTATTGTTTTTCAAAACCATTAGGACAGGATTCTGATTTCTAATCCTTGCTTGGCCACCTCAACAACTTGCACAAGATCAAAACTGTCACACAGATCTGGCTGTAAAAAAGGGCAATTTTCTGATAAAAATATGTGCAATTTGATATGCAGGTTCTCCAGTCTTCAGGTCTGTTGGATTTGCATGCTCTAGGGCCTGAAGGTAATGAAAAAATGAATGGAAATGTGGCAAAAGGAAATAATAATAATCCTAAAGAGAATTTATTTCTATTCCAGAGAACCTTTATGAGTCTATAGCATATGCTCCAGATACAGACTTTGTTACCTGTCTTGCCATTTGGCAAGTTACCACTTAATATAAAACCAAATCACAACTATTTAATGTCCAAATATCACAGGCAAGACAGCATTCCAAAATACTACGGTTCTTTAGGAAAGTACATTTAAAACTCTGATATGGAAATAGTTAGAAGAGCATATGTCCAACAATGATGAGGCCAGGTTTTCACCTTTGTTTCACAGGTTCTAATCTGGTTCAAGCCACGGGAGAGTAATTTTTGAGAAAACAAAACAGGTTATTCATAATAGTTACAGGAAAATGGGTACAGGAAATTAATTGTTGGCCTGTGTTCAGTTCTTTGAGGGCAAGTATTTATCTTAAAAAAAAAGCATAGGAGTATTTTCATTAGCCTCCTCTCAAGCCTGTCTCCAGCAGCTGGAGTAAAAAGTTAAAAAAATGAAACCTTCCATTTTAAAAGGTTTGTAATCCAAGTTCTGGCTTCTGTTGTGGTCTTCTTAGATGTAAAATGAGCAATACTGTAAATGAGTCTGTTTGTTTTATCTTCTACTGTCAAATTAATAATTGCTTTAGCAACAATGTCTTGGTTTTATCAAGTCCTTAGAGAAGTATGTTGAAGTCCCTGTGAATTCAGTGGAATTTGTGCTGTCTGCTTGGACATAAGGTCACCTACTTTCTCAAAAGTCATCTAGAGTTAAATAATGCATAATAGTACTTAGGTTGGGATTCTTTCAGAGACCTGTCACAAATTTGAATAGAAAGAGTTATCTTTCAAAAGGAATTTCACCAAGCAGGTCAAACTCTAGTGGAAAACAAAAGTCTTAGAGAAATTTCAGTGGAGTGCAACACTATCAATCCCTACTAAATTCTGTAGACATTTTTCCAAAGAGAACATCTATTACACTCCCTTTAGCGTTTCTCCAACTCTTTTTGTCCTACGTTTTTTCCCCCTTCTTTCTTCTCACTAATAAATTTCTTTACAATTGAGGTTCATCTA
Source organism: Stictonetta naevosa (assembly GCA_011074415.1). Lineage (NCBI taxonomy): Eukaryota > Metazoa > Chordata > Aves > Anseriformes > Anatidae > Stictonetta > Stictonetta naevosa. The sequence goes on along the minus strand of CM021699.1, from coordinate 44,351,199 downwards.
AAATAACACAAACTAAAAGTAAAGAAAGATTTCCAGGAGAATCACAGATATCAAAGACAGAAACTACAATCTGCTGGATGAATTGGTGAAGGCCATGAGTTGGAGGTTTGAGTATCTGAGTCATTTGGGTTCAGTCTTTTGTGCTACCCGAACTTCCCCTGTATATTTGGTTAATCACTTAGGGTTGGACTTCACTAAATAAATTCAAGTATTTATGGCACAGGAAACAATATTTTGAACTAAATGTCTAGCTTTACTTTACAGTAAATGGAAAGAAATATGTATTTCATGATAAATAGAGATGATGCACATTTCTCTCTGCTATGAAGAAAGCCTAAGATAACTCAACGAAATGGGGGCTTCTGAAGTTGGGTGAGGTAAACTGCCATTTTCTGTAAAAATTTGAAAACCACTGAAGTAGAGTAGTATTGCAGCCAGTTTTTCAAATAACATTACAAAAGAGAGGTTCGTAGACAAATGTCCTGGAAGTTTCAACCCAACTTCTACTGAAATAAAATATTTTTCAAATGTAGTTAGATACTTGAAATTTCTAGGCATTTAAAAATACTCAGAGGTGCTGGCAGTATTCCAGGCATCAGGATTTTGTAGTTCTGGTAAAATAGACATTACATCCACTTTCTCCCCAACCTGAAAAAATAGGAACAGTTGCTTTTTGTTACCTCTTGGGAATACTGTGAGAATTAACACAGAAAAAAAATGTGAAATTATCCCATACTGTGGTAATGGATAGACAAACCATCTGAAATGCATCCAGTAATATGTGATATTGGGCAGCCTGTAACTGGATTCTACTTTAGCTCAGATTAAGACACTTTAGAATTGAAGACTGGAGCTGTTTATCTGTGACTTTATAGAGTCGTTTCCTGATTAGGACAAGTATGTACATGACGACTGTGAAGATGCACAGGAAGAACCATCTTCAAGTTCAAAATGCAAGTACACATGAAGTAGAGGAAGACATCAATTTTCAGTCCAACTTCCAACTCTCAACTCAAACCATTAGCCAGCATTACACTAATTTTGTATTGATTTTGATGCAACCTGAAAATGTTTGTGTGGAGTGGTGGGTAGAAGGTGGTCATTAAAAAAAAAAAAAAGCCAAAAAAATCTATTAAAGCAAGGGGTTAAAAAAAAAGCAGAAAAAAAGCAGAACCATCTGATCAAAAAAAAAATATATATACAAACAGTTGGCCAGCCTTACTCATACAGCAGCTCTCTACAAATACCCAAATACATTTGTGAACTTCAACAGAAACAGTCTCCAAATGAGTCACACCATTAAAGGACAAAGAACTCAGCTATATTGCTCTGAGCTACAATAAATAAGAGCAAGAACATTTTCATCAACGCCCTAACTTGGCATGGTTTACATCTGTGCCTTTGGTCTTACTTCTCAGAAGAGCTATAAGGTCCACTACTGACTGTTTCTGCTGGTGAACAGGGAAAAGAACTTGCTCCTCATTCACCAAGGACCAAACAGTAATTAAGATTGGATCCAGTGCCTAGAAGGAACTGCTGTTAATTCTAGAAGGATAAGTATTCTTATTTCCTTAGGCTGATGCTTTGCAACACTAAATAGAGTTATGAAGACTACATGCAATAGTAATGGACAGACGACATGCATTATGAGATATACATATATATATATATTTAATTCTCATTTTATACAGAAGAAGCTGGAATACCAAAAGACTTTCAAAATTTTTTACCCTCCACTACAGCTAAGGTTCTGTTTCCAGGTCAGTAACATGCCCTGCACTCTATGCTCTCGTCTGAACCACTCGGAGACTCTTTATGAGTGGTTTGGGTGGCTCTTGCTGGGGATGGTCCAGGAGTGCCACCACCTTCCACCACCACAGCTCGCTCTCCAGAGCTGCCTGGCAGCTGCTGCAGCACACCAACCCTTTCAGGGAAGCCCTGACTGTCCTAATGTTATGGCCATCTGATGTTAACGCAATTGTGTTACAGGATATGGGCAGCCCTCATATACCTCTGTGTCTCAGTGTTCCTTCTCTAAACTACAGGTAAGGCCCTCTTCCTTTTTCATGGCATTACTGGAGTAAAAGGGCCCTGGAAAGATTATAAAACATTGAAGTACTGTGATATTAGGCTCAGAGAAACAGGAAGGTGGACAAAAGGGTCTGTCTGTTCTAGATGCTATTCAATAAGAATAACTGGTTACTAAATACCTCCAGTTCACTTTTTGAAATACTCAGCTTCTTCAAAGACTAGAAAAGGAAAGAAAAAAAAGTGTCTGATGTTGTACTAGTGCATTCATTGGGAAATAAAAACTCCAGCTGCACAAGAAAGATAAACTGCTTAAGCAAAATATATTTGCCACCATTTCCTCACTGTTTCTCAAGTGATCCCAATAAAACACTGCTCCTGCTCACCATAGCAATGTAAATGGCACTGCTGCACTGCAAGAAGAAAATACTGTAAAAAAGGCCTGGTACATTTGTGTGGGATTTTAAAGCTCAGAACAATCTCTGATAAGTGTATTCAAGGCAATATATCAGATTTCATTTTAACCTGTAAGACAGCGGACAAAAGTCTGTACTAAGAGCTAATCACATTAATAGTGTTGGATTAATCAGTTTAGGAAAAAATACCAGTCTGCTGTTTTAAAATCACTTGTGGAGTTTGGTAATTATCATTTTCTTTCTGAGAGAAATATAAGCCTGCTAGCACATTTTGAGCCTGCCAGTAATTACATTAAGCATCAGCTAAGGATTTAACTAGCTTGTACTTCACAAACTGGAATACTGTTGCTATTAGGTTAGGAAAAAATGTGTTGTAATGAGGTTTGTTATCTCAGTGGCATTTAACAGGCAGTCTTAACAGGGAAACAGACTGATGCAAGGCCATTATGGAATCAAGGCAAATACAAATTAGTTTTAATGCTACTGTTCACAGCTTGGAGCTCCAGTGAAGGCACTGAAGGAGAGAGGGAGACAGAGACAAATCAGGCATAAAGAAGATAATATTGGCAAAAGGGAAATTCTACAGTGAAAATACTACAAGATTTAGCAACAACCTTGACAGAGGAATAATAAGAGGAAGACAGAGAGACAAGGAGGTATTCTAGAAGGATGACAATTACAGGACAAAGGGAACTGTGGTTCGTGCCTGCGTTGACAGAGAAGTAAATTGAGAGAAGACTGGTAGAAAATTGTTTTGACTTTGCAAACTATCGTAACTGTAGCATGAAACAACTTTAAATACAAAGCTAGGCAGGGAAGGCTTTTTTCAGAGCAGAGATGAGCTCTGGTACAGTTCAGATAACAATCAAAAAAAGCTAATTATATGCAGGCATATGAAGGAGGAAGAGGAAGTGGCTGAGGAAGGGCAACAGAGTAGTGTGAGTGGAGAGGCCAAAAGGGCCTGTGAAGGCAAGACTCCTGGGACCAGTGTAACTGTGTCTGCAGCCTAGATGCTTTCCATGGGACATGAGAAAGAAAGTATATTGCTCTTCCCTTTTTGCTGTGTTTTTGTTTCTCATTTCCAGGAATAAGGACATGGATGACAACTGGAGATGTAGAGGCCTACTGCCTAGGGCTCTCCCACCTACAGGCAACCTGGCAGAGCCACGCCGCTTCATGCAAAAACAGCCCTGTAGAGGAGATGTGGTGTTGTGGAAGGGCAGGCCTGACAAGGGGCCATCAAAACCACCCAACACGTGACACAGCAGTTTCAGAAGGTGAGGGGCTGCAGGTTGTGGCACTGCAGAGAGGCATGCTGGCAATGCTTGTGTCCAGGCTATGACCACCAGTTACGGTGCTGGCCTAGAGGGAAGGAAAGGACTGTGTGTCCCTTTTATGCAGCAGCTTAATCCTAGTTGAATACTGAGCCATTCACCTGGGTGGATGAGAGTGGAAACATCCATCACAGAGTGATCCATGCGAGAGCTATGACTTTCTGGATGGGGATGCTGCTGGTAACAGCCCTGCTACACCCGTCACTGCTCCCAGAAGAAAAAGTGACACGAAGTACCTAATGGTACCTCAGCTCATGGGTTACAGTTTCATGGACAAACATTTAACAATAGATACTAGAACTGTAACTCATAATTTAAGCATATTTATATCTTCAGCTGTGTACTTTTATTATGTCAATGGGTGAAACCCAGGTCATCTTTGTAGAAGTATGTATTTCAGTGCCTAAGGACTGTTACCACACACAAGTATCTCTCTAAACATGTTTTCAGCAGTCTACTGGATATCTGGCCCAGGAAAATTGCATTTTGAAGTTTTGTGAAATACCAAGAAGCCTCTAGTACAGTTCAAAGATTTATATGGTAGATCTCTAAGGAATCGGTGGCTAACTGATTAGCACAGGTCGCCTTTTCTGTGAAGGCAAAAACTGTTTACTGCACTTTATACAGTGCTAAACAGAAGCATATATTAGGTATATACACCACACTGAAAAGTTGTGTATTTTAGGGATGAGAGTGAACAATGTGGAAAATCCATCTGGACACAAAGAAACACCTTTGCCACACTGTTTGGAAGACTCTCATTTCAGAAAGGTCAAACTGCTACACCAGTCTGCGTCTTTTGCAGAGTTTTCCAAAATACAATGTGTTTTCCTATAACAAAAGTGGGGGTGGGGGATTTTGTTGGTTTTGAGCTTATCATTACAGCTTCATGGTTGCAAAAATCAAAAGCTTTTCATATACCATCACAATGCTAAATTCCTAACACCATCAGATAAAAGTACTGAATTTTAATTATTACTAGTAAAACAACTATATATGTAAGGGAGGGCAAGAGCCATTAGATGAATATGCTCAAATAAAAAAATGAATGATCTGCATTGGCCTTGGCTGAGCTGAGTCTGGAAGGATTTTCAGGGTCAGATTCATCTAAACTTGCCAGCAGAGAAATGGGTACTTTTAGGCTTTGATTTGTATCAGACAAAACTGCTAACTGTAAAAGAAGTCTAGGCTGACTAGTTCATATACAGATTAATTCTCAATTTTTGAGTGCCTAGGTGACTACACTTCAGCTTCAGTTGGCGCATATGCACTTTTCAAAAAATGTATAATTCATTATCATCATTCATCCCACCTTTTTCACTATAGATTTTTTTTTTACAGTCTCCAGCAGACCATGTGAGATGCTCCCATCATCTCTTCTTTCTGGCCTGACCTGTACAGGTATACCTGTACCAGTCATGGTAATATCTTTCTGCAGGAAGATTCTTATCCTGCCCAATGACTGCAATGATTTGCCAACACAAGACAGTGAATCATGGCACAGTGGTGCTCTTCTTGGGCTTGAAACTGGAAGCAAAACCATCACACTGTGGCAAGCATCAGGCCAAACCTCCAAACTGGGGGAAGCTCCAACAAATACAAGAAAACCCTGTTTTCTTCTTCAGCTTCTTAATTCAAAATACGTTTTATTCTTCAGCACAGTCCTGACAGTATTTTGCCCATTAGTTCCACTGACATCAGTCATAAGACTTCCAAGACAACTTAAAACTGAGCCCAATCATAGTGCACTCTGCTAGGTGCCTGCAGAGTGTGAGACGTGGCTTTCAGCTGTCCTGCAGGCTTCTTACTCTGTTGCAGCCATGTAAAGAGACCTTTACATCAAGTGCTCTCAGTTCCTGTCTTCAACTACTTTATTCACAAAAGCCCTATTGAAAGTGAAGGTACATGATGACGGAAGCAGGCAGTGGAAAGAAGCTCTTTTTGTTTAATCCAGTTCTGTGTATAATCCTCCAGTGTTTTAAAGCATTGAGGATCCCAGTTTTAGAGTAAATTCACTGCTCTAGCCTCCATTCTGCAAGTATTTTTTCTACGTATATGCAAACATGCAGAAGGTCAAACTGAGATTAACAAGATCCTGCTAGGTATTTTTCATTGATCTGTAGATATTTCGGTGTTTTCCTGTTCTGGCTGAAATATGTTATGACAAATCCATATGGCATCTTAACAAATAAAGGGTTTTGTAATAAAATATTATCCAAATGGCTGTACTGAAAATAATGAGTGACCTAGACACATACACATTTTCCTGATGACACAGTGCAGGTCTTCAGGGTAAATCATGACAGAAGAAGATTTACTGTGAAACGAAATGGTTCTGTGTTACAAGCAGCAAACCCAAAGCCCTGATCTGCTCAGGCCTGCCAGCCTCAGCATGTAAACGGGACAGTCTTCTTCAGGCCCATTGAGGCTATCCAGTCCCAAAGCATAAGACTTTGCAGTCCCCTTTGCTGCACAGTGTAGAGTTAACAGGCAAGGCTGAAAGGGGAGACCAACCCATATCTACTGTCCTACCAAGCAGATGGACTTGCTCGTAGATGATTACAAAACTATACCTACAAAAGGAATAGAACACAAATGAAGATACTCTCTGAGCCAGCAGCAGAATAAGACATTGCAACCTCATGGCTTCTCTCATGAGTGTATCCCCAACTGGCTGGGGGAACTAAAGGCTGCAATACAGAAGATTGTGCAAGAATGTTCCTGTGCTCAGGGCAGTCACAAAGCCTTTGGGGACCTGTGGAACAGGCTAACCTTCCATTCAGAGCCAACAGAAAGGGCATAGACTAAATGCATTCTTCCCATTCCGCTTTTAACTCACATTTCATATAAAGCTCCAGTTAGTAAACAACAAGCACAAATGAACAGAAATAAACAAAACCCAAACCAAATCAAACCCAACAGCCCCACACTCCAAAACAAACAAAAAAACAACCAACAACCTCCCCCCCTCCAAAAAACAAACCAAAACAAACCAAAACAAGCCACATACCCTTCACATATACATATTCTCTTTATTTATTTATTTATTTTAAGTCAAGCTAATGAAGGAAAAATGTTTTTTGATGCTCTCTGTGGCGAAGAATATCACACTGATATTCTAAATCACTGGCTGGTTCCATCAGGGTGAGATGCCAGCAAAAGCTACAATGGAACTGGAAAAAAATCTGAAGAAACTAAGAAACTGGTGCAACATTATC
>CM021699.1:44229643-44344103 GCA_011074415.1 Stictonetta naevosa | reverse complement strand
GGCACATATAAAACAAACAATCAGGCTAGTGCCCCCCCCCCCCATAAAAAATTGAAAGTACACTTGCACTCAGTAACCCTGTATGATACACAGGACACCAAGCAATATCTACCTGTGTTTCTTTATAGATAAGGCATTTATTGTGCTCCTTAGTGAATCCTAGACAATTACACGTGAACTAGAGTATAGCATTTATACTGGGTCTTATTTTATAACCCAAGTCAACCTACTGTATCTGCACCACTTGCTACTACATAAAGAGTTTATGAATAATACCTTTAAGACAACTGAATGGGTAGGAGAAATAATTCACTCAGTAACAAGAGGAAGCTGAAATTAATATCTTGGGCAAAGGAAAACTAGATACTACCATCAGATGACAAGTGAAAGCCAAAGAGGAAAGCTGAAACTATACATAAGTTTTACTTCAAAGAAGTGTTTAATCAAACACACAAGTCCAGTGCTTGCCTGTTTTCCCCATTTGTCCTGTCATTAACAATGAGCAATGTCACAGTTTTTCCAAAAAGCCATGGGAGGTAAAATTTCTGTAATTTAAGACAATACTTTAAGGAAAAAAATCTTTAATGTAAAACACTGTGAAAAACTTATTATAAATTTGTCACAAATTTTGCATTGCTTTTATTTCTAAAGTTATTTACATTTAAAAGATCATTCTTTTTTTATTACCAACTACCCAGCAGGGAACCACTGTGCCTAAACAGAGCTTCAGTTTGCTTTGTTAAATGCTGAGAATTTTCTCAAAACACATTATTTTTTGGGCTGTTTTTTTTTTGTTTTCTTTTTTTCTTTTTTTCCCTGATTGTTTTTCAATATTCAGAATGTTTCTTTATGCACAAAAACTGAATAAGTGGCCATCTGCTATTGTTGAACTTCATCCAGGCTGAACATCAGACACTTTTTGTGCAGGGCAATATCAAAATTTTTAGTCCTCATAAAATTCCTTATGCTCGTGAAGATGCATATGGATGTCATCAGTGAGTTTGAATTAAGCTGTTACTGGATCCATGTGAAACCAACGTAAGAATTATGGCCCTGCACAGCTGTAATATCTAAACTTTTAGTTATATGAAGTAGTAAGTAAAGCTGAGTGACATATTGCTGTGTAAGTACTCTTCATTTAGAAGTAAGAGTAAAGGGAAGTAAAAATTCACATCAGATTCTAATTTCTATAACTGTTCTTATGCCAACAAGCAGGAACTGTATGTTTTAAGGACACTGAAGGTTGATTAGGTGTGTTTGGAACTGAAATTCCTGGAACTGCAAAGCGTAGAAGAGCAATCTAAGCCATTTTTATCACAGTAAAGGGTACTGAACATAGAGGCATCCCTTCGTACATGGGCTATCAGTTGACCAAGAATGATGTATACCAGACGTGATAGTATTACAGGAAATACACAGCATTATTTCCAGTCTTTAACAAGAAAAATATGTATTATTTATGTATACACATACATACTGTGTTTTAACTGGAGCAAAATCAGAAGGAAATTACTTTTTCTTTTTTTTTTTTTTTTTAATGAAAGATTATCTAAATACCTAAGGAGTCCATCACGTACTAAACAGTGCCTATCAGCTAAGTTAGATACTAAACACCTCTCCCTCGATAGTCACCGAAGAAAGGCATATAGTCCCTTGCCATATTCTCCATCAACAAACAAGCAAACCAGATCCTTCCTACTCTACCTATAAACTCCCCCTGCTCCTTCCTACCTACACTGATCAGATAATTATGCGAGACTGGAGACACATGCACCAAATCTAAATTATCTTATGGATAAAGTAAAAAGCAATAGGCTTAATCACAGCATGAAAGATTCAGATTAGCCATCAGAGAAATCATTCCATGGCAAAGGCAGAGAAACACCAGAACAGATACCACCTAAACAGCATGTAACCAGTTCATATCTTACCTCCCTTCAACTGCCTCTTTCATCTTTCACCCTGATATTACACTCCGTGTTTGCCAACTGCCCATGGTGTGTGCACGCAGCTGTAAATGTAACTAAAACTCTTAACAAATGGTGGCTATTATGAGATATATAGCAGATATGTGGGATCCACCTTATGAATATTGAGCCCAGATCTAAAAAATCATCACTTTATTAATAGGCATAGTTCTCATGCTTTTAGCTCCATTATGGCAATGTAAGCAGATGCTTAAGAAGAAACTGATCTTGTAATAGTTTTGCAGGATTGGGCCCTAAGAAAAGGCAGATACAGATGGTGAACATAAGAAGCACATTGAGTGAAAACAACTCTCACTTTCCATGGTGGCAGAATGCCAGCTGGTTGGAGTCTGTTGATGATGGTAAAAGAAGAGGAGGAACTGTCATGCATATGTGCCAAATTTACTCATTTAAAAAATGAACTGGGCATCACCGTCTGTTGCAGCTAATCAACAAAATGAGATAAGTGGGGCAACAAATTATGCCCCTTTTAATCAACTAGTGTTGTCATCTCCTTTGTAAAGAAGGAGAGTTTCTAAATTTGTTTTTGCTAAGTATGAAGTCGTAAAAGAGGATGGAAACATCCCATTAACAAATTACTGTCTCAATTCAAAGACCATCAAAAGACTTTCTACAGACTTCAGAACAGGATCAAACTCTATGAATAGCATCATTCCATGAACAACATTCAAGGATGAAGAGGACATTTGTTACTTGGGTTTTAAAAGTTGAAAATAAAATAAAATAAAATAAAATAAAATAAAATAAAATAAAATAATTAGATCCTAATTGGGGAAAAGCATACAAATGGCTTTACAACAGTGTGACTACAATATATTGGTAAAGGCATAAAGGTCTGAAGAATTAGACCTTTGTTATACTTGCTGCTTGGATCTGTTAATCAAGACAACACATATATTGTATCATTTTACAACTCTTTGTAAAAGGGACTAGAAAGAAAACACTTGAATTTTACAAGTTTATCTCCCTCCAGTACGTAAGTCTTCTCTGAAAATGATGAATGCCACTGATTCTTTCCATCTTCAAAAGAAGGCACCTGGACAACGTATTCCTGATGTAAATGTCTTCAGGGGAGACTTCCTGGTGCTCCTGACCTATCATCCCAGCCAGAATAGCTCCAGAACCTCACTCACTTATATTTTGACACTCCTCAGTGTAAAAGAGCTCAGTTCCAGAACACAATACCATGCAAAAAGCAACTGTAAATAAACTGGATTAAAAAAATTCCTGGAGGTGGCCTAGGTATTTAATGAAATTTTTCCTGAAGTAATACAGGTCTGAACACGTAATGAATTAAACAAACAAACAACAAAAACCACACCCAAATATATAGAAAATGACTAAAAATGCCTATGTTTTCATCCAGGTTTTAAAGATCCTTACACAAAATGCCATCAGATACTGAAGTATTTACAAAAACCTTTCCATTATTTAGAGCTTAATCAAATCCAGTAATTCAAAACTAATTCAGCTGAAGTTGCATGGTTCACCTGGTTTACTAAAGACTCAAAATCTTTACTAATCCAGTTAAAATAGTTTTCCAAACAAAAATACTTGACTACAGAAGGTCAATACACAACCTTTGCTTATAAACACATAAGGTAATTGTTTGAGGATCAGCAGAGCGTTGCATTAGTACTACAGTATCCCTTCATTTTTTGCTTTCCCTCTCTGTGAAATTAAATTCTCTTCAGTTTCCACTGCCATTGCAAAACATTTCAACAATCTGAATACAGGAATTACTATACTGACCACTAATACCAATGCTGCCCCCAAACCACTTACTCTGAAAGAAGATGAGTTTTGCAATATGTAGCTGCATCTATAAAGCAATGAAAAAATGATGGTTTCCTTCTGACTGCCATAGAAAGGGCTGCTTTGTACATTTCTTTCCTCGGGGAATACATTGCTATAATTTTCCATTGGAGAGTTTCTGTATTCCTGCATTGCTAAAGTGGTTGCAAAGCTGACCTAATTTAGGTCATCAAAAACTTAGGATTAGTCACATTGCCAAAACCAAACAAAGAAAAAATGTAATTGCTACAAATTTACTTGCTTGATTATCTTAACTTTTTCTATCAGATACTATGCAGCATTCTTCAAAATGGTAAAACTCACAAGCTGTGACTTCTACATTATTTTGTCTATAAAATATAGAAAAGATTACTCTATATATCATTTTTTTTTCTGTGTTGTTATTATCAACAACAGCACATTCACTGTGGACATCATCCATTACAGGATGTCAAAATAACAGAAATATTGACGTAGTCTCAGAAAATCCTGCAAGATGGGTAAGTATTAACCTCGGATGCTGCAAGGTTAAGCTGCTTGCCCATGGTCACATAGTGAATTTGACAGGATCAGGGATAAAACACAAATTTCCTGATTCCCCAGACCTATCACAAGACCACAGTGATGTAATTAATTGCTAAGTTTTAATTTAATGGTCTGTGCAATTTGTATTTCTAAATCTCCAGAGTTTTTAACAGCAGGTATTAATGTTTTATTCAGGTTCAAAAGTATGAGGTACCCTAAAAGCTGTTCTCAGTTTAATGGAAATGAAATGGCCCGTCTCAAAACACTGTGCTGTTAAGAGCATGCTAATGCTTATAGAACTGTATAGGAATGTTAAATACTCAACTTTGTGGTTTGATTACTCATGTTGTCAGAGCTGGCAATCCAGTTCAGCTTGTACAGGGCTGCCTTGGATGTCTCCATGCAGCACCTCTTTAGGTAGTACAGGCATAACCTTAATACTCCCCTCTCAGGCACAACTGCTGAAATGCCACAATGAGAGGTCAGTCCCATGAAATTTTTCAGATCTGCAGTGTACACTCACTAGGTGTGTAGATGAGCGTCTGATGCAGGAGTGGGAGTGATCTACCCAGCACTCAAATGATATTCTAGTTTCTGAAAGATTAATCAACAGCTCATTAGAGGAAATGTAACAGGCTTCAACTGCCTGTTTCCCAATCCCAGTTCTGCTGATAAAAGTGGGTCCAACACATCCCTTTGGAGGAACTTGCCTGCTCTGCTTCCCCCCCTCCAGGTCCTGGAGGAAAACAAAACAAACAAACAAACAAATAAAAACATCACAGGAGCATGGAGAAGCATGCACGCTTCAGAGAACCATATGGGTGGACAACCCCTTTTGAGTCCAGAAACTATCGATGGTACTCACCCAAACCCAAAGTCTGTGACTCCAGAAGTTTCTGTAGATGCAAAATAGAGTTTAAAACTTTATTTTTAACTTCATTATTTTCATTGTGCCTTCACTTCTCCTCCTAGCTGATTTTTCCTTCTTTCAATTGAAACTTTTCCTTCATCTTGCATGCTTTATTGATCTTTCAAATCCTACCAGCTATTTTGTGGGTTAAGCAACATCTGTCTGAAATAATTAAAGGAGATTAACAAGCCAGAGAACAGTCATTACCTGCAGACACTGAAAATAGCCTTCTCCACAAATCCAACAGGCAGACATCAGTTACAGTAATCCTGGAGGCAGACACTATTTGCACATTTTATATGTAGCACCCACACTGAAATAGGTTTCTCTCTTTCAAAATATATCAACTTCAATATTTCAGGAAAAAAACACTGAAAATGGTGCTTGCCACGTAACTAAGTGTGGATCATGTTATGCTTTTAGTGATTAATCAGTTTTAGAGTAAGGGACTACTTATGATGAGGAAATGAAAAACCACTTATCCAGTACCAGCTTAGACTCTCACTGACAATCACACCTTCATGAACTTATCTTCTGGGTCTACTTACATGTGTTACTTAACAGCAGAGCAAGAGGCATCCAGTTATTCAGGTTACATGGATAATTTTAAGATAAAGACATGCTTTTGTGAAGAATTTCAGCTCAACTGCAACATAAAACAGATTATTTAACCTCTAACAGATTTTCTCATTTCTTGTTTAATTTGAAGAATGTACTTATTGGAAAGTATATTGTACTCGATTAAGAATCTCTTGGAAATTTTACTGAACTATTTTGGGTTTTGTTACAAAGGTCACTTGATGTATAAAAATCTACAGTTAGATTTTTATTTTATTTTTAATCAAGCATATTTTTTTTTTTTTTTTTTTTTTTGAGCTGGGTTTTACAACAAACCCTTAAAAGAAGCAGTAAAGACTCATTTTTCCTCATTTTTTAAATGCTATTTTAATTTCAGTTTGAAGATGTTTAAAGAAATAATCAAGGTATTGTTTTTGAGAACATCCCAAGATTTAAAAAAAAAAAAATGAAAAAAAAAGCATGATAGTTTTCAAAAAGTCTAAGGAAGTGTTTGTAAAATTAAAGAAACTTTTGCAAAGCTTTTATAAACCTTATGACCTTGTAATTTTATATATATATGCATATATATATATATAGTAAAATAAACTATGTCTACATGGAAAATCATATTGGCTGGGCAGCAGTATCTTAAACAAGGTAATATAGCAGTAGACATACCAGAATAACAGCTGGAGACGTGGGAAAGGCTGAGATGGAAGGCATACATGCAGATATGCACACATCTGCCACGCCTGTTGTTACCCTGAATGGCAAAATTTCACACTAGCTTTCTTTGCTTGGTAGCGCAGGACAGAATAATTTGCTCCCAAATTAGAAAAAATCCTGGACCTGAACCCGTGAGCGTGGAGCAGATCTGGAGCTCATCCAGCCCTGGACAAAGGAGATGATCTGGGCTGTGGGATGACTGAGGGGGATGTTGGAGCCCTGCTCCACTCCCTCCTCTTTGGTCACGCATAACCCCCCCCCCCCCATTGTAAAGGGCATATACATACACTGAGGGCCATAAGGCAGCAACATACGGAACTGGATGCAGAGTGACTTAAAGAAAAAAAGAATTAAGTGGCTTATATAATCCTGTGCTGTAAAAACCCTGTAAAAATGCAGCTAAGGACACTATTTCTCCCAGCCTGAGGTAAGCACTGCAAAAAGGATGAAATTAAGGTTACGTAATGCCTCCCATTCAGCCCAAAATAAATTGTTTAAAGTCAAGACTCACACTTTGACAGCAGCATGAGCCAAACAGCCTGTGCTACTGCCTAAATGCCCCATGCTCCTTTAGTAATCATGGCAAGCTGGGCCAGTTGGGAGACAAGCAGGGACTGCCTGTGGAGCAGAAGCCCCAGGAGGAAGGAATCAATATCAGTTTGTATACAATTGATCTCCTGAAGTATTAAATAAACCTTTATTTTATATTTTCCTATGAGTAATATGATATGTAGGAAATAATATGCAAGCTGAAAGGAATATATAACCTAAAGTATATTATTTTTTACATTTTGTTATTGAAATAGATATACAAAGTTCATAATGCTGTAGTACATGGGTTTTATTTGTTGCAGTAAATCACTAATAAACTCATCCATCTTTACTCCTAGTAGAATTAAAGATTTTGGTAACTTTTTAGTAAGGTAACATTTAAATAACACACGAATGCCAATTCCACATAAGCTTTGTCTACAGGGAATTGAATTTAAGACCAAAGGGGAAAAAAAAAAAAAAAAAGGCTAATTAAAAAACTTCTACTGAGTTTCAAAAGCTCTGTGCATCTACTTCAGAAGATTGCTCATAAATTCAGTAAAGCCCTAAAGATTACTCATGTCTACAAGCATTATCATCAAGGGCAAAGTAACTTTCTTTTTCCTTTTACTTAGAAAATGGACTTCCATTTTGCTGCTAATCACACCTACACTTTGAGTACCCTTCAGTGTTGGAAGCTGAAAGCTACGAGCAAGTTTTATTTCTCATAACTGGAAGAAGATAATCTTTTCAGATTATTCCTTCAGACTACAGAGATAGGTCTATGGTTTTCCTGAGGGTATGTATTAGATCAATATCAAGTGCCTTTATGATCTTAAGTATCTTTTTATTTGAAATTACACCAATCTCAAACATATATAGAATTAGAATTTCTAATTACAACTAAAATCTCTGAAATAGAACATGCAATTTAAAATCTACACTACTATATTTGAGCATCATTCATATGGATCATTATCATTTCTAATGAATAACTTACTGCTGAAAAATTCTGCTGAACGTTCCAAAAGATATAATTGAAATTGAAAGATCTATACATTCCTGATAGCATAATACAAACGTTAACATTTGAACCTGTAATTTTCAACAGAGAAAAAAAAATAAGAAGGGAATTCCTTTATTTATTTATTTAAAAACATATGTGATACCCCTTAATTATGCATAATCCTTGGCCTCATATGTCACCCACAAATGTTGATATGAAACATTCCACAGTAAGCAGCTACCGTTCCCAGAGGAAATTCCTCAAATATCCCCCAAATTTGTTCTTAATATTTACTACCGACATTCCTTTCATGCTGTCATAAAAGCTGAGTGACTTTCAAAAGTTGCCAAGACTGAAAGAACATCGCTTGCAAAGCTCTTCTGCACAAGTGGTAGCCCTTAATTTCATCACACACTGACTTACCATGTTGAGCAGTATCAAAGAAAGCCATTGATGAGAACCACTGTGTTAGGATGCAGAGTGCAAATGAAATAATTTGTTTCCTTATTCTTCACCACTTTGTATGTACCTGGCAAGGTCACTGGGCTGGACCATCTTCTGTCCTCCTTGGAGCACCAGAGTAGTGGACAATGGCTCATGGCCAAGGAGGCTGTTCATTATGATGATGCATGCAATAAGCAATAAAAATACTGGAAAAATCCACTCACGTTTGATGTAATGAGTGGCTGTTAGTCTCTTGTGTCTGTATTAGCCTTCTGTCCCTAGGCAAAATCTTGCCCAAATTCCACAGTGCTACCCCTCTGAGTGCAGCTGGGGGGAAGCAGAGAAAGAAGAAAGTCTCCATGGAAAACCTGGGAGGCTGGAGAACAACTTGCTTATTTCCATCAACTCCTTGGGCAACTCATTGGTGTTTTGCCAGGCCCTGATCACAGGAATTTGACTCCCTTATTGCACTTAATGATTGGGAGCTGATAATCTGCCTATCATGTTCGATCTAAAAATGGAAAACAGCCATGCACCTTTTAAAAATAGGCTATTTAACACACCATATATATTGATTATTCTCTGGAAGCACTCCAAGACACATCATTCTGGAAGCCAATCTAAAATAAATATGACCTGAATCTATCCAGAACAGGTTGAACGAAGAGCCTTGTTACTAGGCATCTAGCCTTTTTTTTTTTTTCCCCATCTCAGATAGAACACTTTTAACTGATACGTAACTGTCTACATATTAATATCACAGCCTCCTGGCAATTATGAATTATTAAAGAGAATTTTAATATGGCTTATTTCACATGTGTGCATTGATATTTAGAAAAGTTCAGTTCCCATTCTCTGAGTACTGGAATGTCTTTCAAAATCCTAAAGTTATATCACTAAAATGGTCTGATATATGCAGAGAACTAACCCCGACCATCCAGCTGTGATGTGCCAGAAAGATAGACAATAGCTGTCCGGCCTGCAAAAAGTTCAAGCACAAATTAAAGTATTACTGAAAACCCTGTGGAAGAGAAGATGGAGATCTGCAGCCCTACTGCTAATAAAGCTTTGTTGCCAGCCCTCCTAAGTGCAATCTTAGCATCTGAGAGATCTGCCACTGCAGCATTTACCTGTCTGGAGCTGGGACATGGAAGACACAGTCACCTTTGGAACAGTTTCAGATGATTGACTGCTCAAGAAAGGCTTCCATATAAAGGCAAATGATTGCTAATTACTGGGTAAATTAAGTGCTTCTCAGGGCTGATTGCTGCCACTGTTTACTGCTACAACCTGAAGAAGTCAGGTTATTCTGCTCGATATTTGAACATATTTAAGAGTTTCCAGAAGCTGAGAGAACAGGTTTCATTTGCAGCATTCTATCTCAATGCCACTTCCTCAGTGGAACAAACTGTCGACATGCCAGATATTTCCCATGCAAATAAAATGATATTTTATGCCTGCTTCATTAATGCTGGTCATGAATATGGATGAAATGTCAGATGGAGAAGGGTGGATACTCTGAGTAGGGAAGGCTATGACTCTGGAATAACTCGTACCTGCAATTAATAAGTTTTAACAAATTATCATAGGACATAAATTTTATAGGACATGAAACTAGTAGCATAAAGCAATGATATGGGCTATTTAAATTAAAAAGCTTATATTACCTTCTTTCCTGCACAGACAGAGCTCAGACTCAGGGGGTTACCCAGCTCTTAGGCCTTCCTAAAGGACATCTGAAGTGTGGGCATCATGCTGAGAGAGGCATGCCTCTGTCTCACTTCTGCCTCGACTTCCCTCTTGCCCTGAGAGAGTGATAAAGATCAAGGTGTCGTGTATTTTACGGACTAGATCCAGGCAGCACTACTACACTGCTGGGAGAGTAGGAGGACATTGCTGTGATGTGAGAAGCTGTAACGCAGCTGTGTTGGCAGGTGCAGCTCCATCAAGTCTGTGTGCGGAGTTACAGCTAGAAACCCTTCAATCCTTTCAAAATATCGCATAGGTAACACTGCACTTCATTGTCTTTGTCCAATCTGTACTCCAACACAGCAAGCGGCAGTCAGAAGCAAAAAGATATGTTTGCAGCTTCCTGAGGTGCAAGTAGTTTTTAGAGCAAAAGGAAGAGCAGCACTAGCAGAGGAGCAATATCCTTCCATCTCACATTCTGCCTCATCTCATCTATACCAGGAGGGATAAAGAAGGGGATATTCTGTAGAAGAGACCACTGTGGAGGTGGATATAACCATAACAAGGAAGTTTTCCACGAGGACTTCCACTTGCCTTCGACATCACCAAAGAAACTGGCTGGAGGGGAGTATTCAGCCCACTCTATTTAAAACGTTGGTAAATTGAAAATGGATCATGCCACTTCTCTCTGCTCATTCCTTCTCCTGTCCCCCCACACACCATGAATATATTTTAGAATAAAAGACTACACCTACTACTTGTGCAGCTTCTAAGTACTTTACAGATTTTGCATGTGAGGAGGAAATAATAATACATTTCAGCAAATCTGCAGTGCTCTATGCATGCAGAAAAAAAAAATAGCAGTACAAAAAGAGGTACTATCCTCTGTGAGGCACAGACCAAAGTACAGCAATGGCTGAGACCTGCTGTGAATAATTAATGTAATTAATGACATTTTTTCAAGCAGTTACTTGTGCCTGGATTCCTCAAGGAAATAGTCCTCTTAAGCTGGTTTATGAAAGCTGTATCCCAAGGAAAATCCAAACTCTGTTTAATGAAGCAATTTGACCAATTTGTGATGCATTTTCCCTCTCTAGTTCCTCTCTCTGTTATTCAAAGCCATACAGCACATAATTAAATCAAGGATGGCTATAATATCTCACTTGCTAAATTACTATACATTTGCCTAATTAGCAATTACAACATTTGCTGAGTAATACTGCTCCACTGCAGGCTGGCACACAATGACAGAAAGCAGTACCAAAAAAAAAAAAAATAAAAAAATGCTATAGTTAGATGCCTAACAAGTAGTATAGATAAATCAAAAAGATGGCCAAAACATCAAAGCAACCAAATATTTGACTTACAATCTAGAGATTAAGATGATAATTAATGAGGATTGTAACAAAGTGAATGGGGGAAATCACTGAAATCCTCTGTCCATGCAGCTTTGGGAAAAACAAACAAGCTCCAAATCCAAACCGACTGCTGCCTAAAATGCTTTAAGGGTGTACTGTGCTTCTGATCTGTGATCCACCCCCTTTCCTCCCCACCAGTCTCCTGGTAAAAAGAAAGGAAGATTTCACACCAGTCCCATACTTTGGAACAAGGTTTCTATGAGGCTTTCTTCTCCTGAGATCCAGGGAACAAGCAATGATAGGGCCAGATAAAAGCACATAACGAAATTGAGTCTCATTAAAAACTCCTCTTGTGCTTCAAAGGCAGTTAAATCTATTAAAGGTACAATGCAAATGGCACACAGCTACAAACAGAATGCTCGCATGCACAGAATCATAAAGGTTGGATGAGAACAAGATCATCTGGTCCAACTGTCACACTACCACCAATGTAACCCACTAAACGACGCACAAGAGACCCTACACTGCAGAAACTGCATTTCTTTCCACAGAATGAAATTCACATCAAATGGCAGAACTTTTTTTTTTTTTTTTTTTTTTTTCCTGATATGCATGGATTTTATGTTCTGGATGAGACCTGGAGCAGCAGCAGCCCAGAGCACTCAGTTGCCACGAAGTTGCCCTATAAACTCATCCCCCGCTGCAGCCATATGTTGCAGAGAGTGGATTTAAGTTGCAAAGGTGTCGCAGAGCAGGCTGAGGACCTGCTGCTACTCTGAGCATGTGTGCAATGCTCACAGCTGCTTTCCAGATCCCACCTGCCTGCTGCAGACAGGTCTCAAGTGATTTATTGGGACTGGAATTTCTGGCTTTAAAACACAGAAATTACAGGAATGAAGTGCCTGACCTTTAAGAGAGAAAACTGTCTGCAAAGCTTTTGCAGGAAACCTGAAAGTGTTTGTATCAAATTTGACTTCTAAAAAGAAAGAGAAATAAAGATATTTAAATGCAAATTGACATTAATACAGGAATTACCCTGAATTCAAAGTTTAAATAATTAAGTTGAAAAAAATCAATTAACAATTATTGAAAGGCAGACACAAACCTGAATAAAATTATATTAGTATAGCTTTAACAGTAGCAGTGAAAAATCAAGAAACAAATTCAATAAATTCATTGATGTATAGAATTCCCAAATTTGATATATGTACATTTTTTGCCACAAAGTTCTTCTTAATTTTCTACATCTATTACATTAGTCCTATCTTTATATTTATTTTATTTATGAGGTATATAATTAGTTTCTATTTGAAAAATTCTTAAATTTCCAAAGAAATATATGATGTGTAGAGCTTAATTTTTGATTGAAACTTTATACTACAAAATTCTTTAGCTAAAATCATAAATTGATCCTCTAATGGACACTATTCATCCTGATACTGTAAGGATGATTGATAAAATTGCTGGAAATGAATCCTTAAGGTTCAGTGCCATACATGTCAAATTTAGCTAGAGATTGACCCTAATCCTAAATCAGATTTTCTAGCTAGCTTCCATTCTGACAACACAGAAAAGCCACAGATGACAGGAACAGAACAATACTAAATAGGAACATTCCATTTTAAAGACAGATTAAAAATAAGTTTATTGTAGAGACTTATGACTACATTTGCTGTTGGGCACAATAAATACAAAATAAGT
Source organism: Stictonetta naevosa (assembly GCA_011074415.1). Taxonomy (NCBI): domain Eukaryota; kingdom Metazoa; phylum Chordata; class Aves; order Anseriformes; family Anatidae; genus Stictonetta; species Stictonetta naevosa. Next base: position 44,330,873 of record CM021699.1, on the reverse strand, counting down.
TAAAACAAAAAGCTGCCTGGAATGTAATATTTCCAGAAATACACCCTTTCCACTGAAGACAGCTCTGAGGCCAGACGGGGTTGCAGACTGGAACAGAGATGATGTTGAGGGCAGTGCCATAGACGGGGACTTTTTTCATAAATTCTGGTTTCCTTTCCCCAGTTTCAACTTCTAATCAACTTTACTTCATTCATTACCATTTTTGATGTTACTGTTGTTTTTTCTTTGGGACCTAAATATAAATGAAAACTAAAAGTCTCCAGAGATGTTTTCATTTTGCAGTTAATGCTATTCCAATGTTTCCTTCATGCACTTTTGAAATGTAAGAGGGTTTTGCAGCAGGAATATGTTACATATATTCTCAGTATGGGTCCCTTCCAACTGTAACAGCAACAAGTGCAGGAGCGAAGACCCACTGTCTAAACTGCAGCAATTTCCACACAATAACTTTTTACCCATTGTGAAGATCAATGTCAAGAACAAAACACATTCCAATTTCATACATTATTTATGAGATATAGGTGCACACCATAAAAATGATCACCTCTCATCCTAAAATTAACACACTCCTGTGGATTATATAATAATACCCTAGATCCAGGCAGATTTTCTTCAGAGAGGTTTGCAGGCTGATAAAAATCCATGGATCTTTATGTCATTATTTAAGCAGAAATTCAATTTGCAGTCTATACATATTCCGTGATTCCTTTTTTTTTTTTTATAGCTAAACATTATATATGTATTTCACCTAGGTGAAAAGTTCTGCTGTCAAAACTTTCTATATTGACAGAGAAATAGTCCAGATGGAAACACCGTGGTCACCAGGTGTCACAAGAAGGTTCAGCCATGCTGTAGAGGCAGAGTCCAGAAAGGTCCCCAGAATGTTTTTCCACCAAACCCTGGGGCAACAGTTACAGTCCAACAGAGCAATAAAGCTAAGTCTGGCAACAGACCAAAAGCCAAAGCCACTTTGAGATTTGCCTTTCTCCAAAATATCCTTGCTATCACCTACCTATCCCACAAACGCCATGAAACAAGTCTGACCAAAGAGCTGTGATTAGGGGACCTTCCCACACTGAATTGTCACTGTCTGGGTGTTGCAGAAAATATTTTCAGTATATTTGTGGAGTTTGGTAGCAAGGATCTGGCAACAGGACTTGGCCACCAGAATTTATAACCAGGAAAATGTTCAATCCAACTTCACACAATGGCCATTTATTATAATAGCAGAGCCATGTGGAAAATATAGACATTACTTATGTACTTGCAAATGTGCTAAGTTAGCTGCTTCTCAGATTAGGATACTAATTCACGCTACAATAGAATTAAAATCCATTCAGCTATAAAAATGAGGCAATAATACATCTCTCATTAGGAACTCTCTCTTCACCCACTTAGGGAAGTCCCTCTCCTTGACAAGATTTCTATGAATGGTTTTCCAGTTTCTCTGCCTCAACGGTTGGAAACTCAGTCATATCACCAAAAATACCCTCAGAACAATACATATAAGTATGCACAGACAGAACTATTATGATTTAGTGAGCCTAGCAGCCTGGCACCAGGAAAGGAGTGCATTCCACTGCCTAATACTGGGAAAACCAAACTTATCTGGCCTCTGTTGGAAAGCAGGAACTGCTTGCAATGGGGTAGGTTTTTTTTTTTTTTTTTTTTTTTTAAATCACATCTGGGACACTTTCTGCTAAAACCAGCTCAGTGGTAAAGCCCAGAAAATTATGACATTTATAATCACATTCAGAAAAGGCAAAGCCTTCTGTGCCTGAACTCTAGTGCTGAACGGCTGCTACTGTCAGCATTAGTGGTGTGAAGAACTGCTAGGTGAAGTTGACTCCAAGTGTTCTTTTCTCAGAGAAAATAAAAAACCTTTATTCAGAAAGACTCCCTTCTCGTTAAGTCAAGAGGATTGCGTAGCCTTTATTCTCTCCCAGAGGCGGCTTTGCTCTGTGGATGGGAAGCTAAGGCAGGGACAGAGGAGCTCAGACTGTGCAGTTATAAACAACAGCCGCAAAGTGGAGAGCCCATGAGAGACAATGTTGAGCTACCAACATAATTAGTGGATTAAGGGCAGACTTTGAGTTATGAGGACTAGCAGCTTAGGGCAGCAGCTCTGGTGCAGGGTCCTAGTTGCAAAAAAAGAGACAAACTAACCTGGGGATGGGTGTAGAGCCTCAAGAATTGAACCACCTGTTCCAGGGTGACAACTGGCCAACCAGATGAGCTTCTTGGAGGTGGACAACAAATTGAAAGAAGAGCAAACCTCTGGGTCTTCTGCCTTGTGTCCTGTATGATTGTGCTTGTATGGTTGGTACTTGGGCTTTTTATATTCTCACAGCAGGAGACAAGGGTTTTCTTCTTAAAGGGGAGCCCAGAATGGAGGTGGCCTCAGTGGCCAAAGGGAGATCACAGTGGGGCTAGGTCTGATGCACAGGGCAGCAGCAAACCAGAAGGGTAGGATGGGTCTGGGGGACTCTGATGGTCTCTAGGGACCTAGGGACAAGGCTGGAAAGGAATGCCAAGAGGAATCTGGGCAGAGGGAAGGGGCATGGATGGTCAGGGATTCGGGACTCGGGAGATAAAATAGGGAGTAGAAAAACCCTTGGAGGGATCTAAAATGGATGAGGTGCATTGGGGGTGCAAAACTGGGAGGGGTCAGATGTAAGGGTATTTGGGGCAGAGTTGGAGCTATGGGCAGCTGTGGGCTGGATCAGCAAGGAACTACAGAATGGGTGGGAAGGGTTGTGAGGACCTGGGGCTCGTGTGGGGACTTCTGAACTGCGTGGGGGCTGGGCTGGGGGAGGGCACAAAGAGCTCCAGGACGAGATGGTTTGGGAACCTCATTTGAGCATAAATGCAGACAATACTTCTTTCTGCAAATCCATCTGGGGTCGAGGGTGCCCCCAGGACTACTTTACTTCTCTTCAGAGCTCTCCTCTCTCTGTGTTGGTTTATCAGAGGGCTGGTGCAGTGAGTTCTGGGACTTTAACACAGGCTGTCTGGCAGAAGTGACACTTTTTCTTATTGCAGATGTCCTGCCAGGTGATTCTGACACCACTGTCATGCTTGCATTGACACAACATTCAGCATTACACTGTAATGAATATCATTCATACAGCTGAGCTGGGGAGCGTACAGAATTGCAGGCCTTAAGGAGAATGTATTGCAGAGCCTATGGGTTCTCACCTCTCTACCCACATCTACAGTGGCACCACTAATGAACAATACTAGGTGTCTGCACCAAAACACCTGGTTTTGACTTTCTGAAATGCCGAATACTGTTCAGTCTGAGCTGTGACTGATTACCCAACTCTGCAAACTGACACCCCTCCTTAAGAGCACCTCTAATCAGGGCCTTTTGAAAACATTAGCTCCATATCAAACTTCCCAAACTGACAGGAAGGACTGCAGCCAGAGGACATCAATCAGCCTGAGCTAAGTTGCAATTAGGACTATTGTACAGCAGAGTAAGATTTAGAGGGAGAAAGCACATTCCTCAGGCATCAGTTTAAAAAAAAAAAAAAAAGACACAAACACAAGAAAAAACTTTAAGTAATGTGCTTTTCACTGCATGCAGTGAAAAGTAATTCATCCTGCAACCTTAGCAGCTCGTGTTAAACTGAAGCAGTCACAGCTGACCTTCCTCAGTCATTCTGACAAGTCTATATTAGTTGTCCTCATTACATAAAGACAATCAATCAGAAATTGGAGAACAATGGCCTTATGAGGGTTCATAAAAATTGAATGCAAATCCTCTATGCCATTCAGTCAGGGACAAGCTATTCCCAGAGCTACAGACACACATCTGTACCAATGTCAACGTAAATATTTTTCTGAGCAGGGACTAGGCTCAAGACAGGAGCTTGCTGATTGCCTAAGGAGGGATAACGACCAGAAACCTACTCATGTTTTCCCATTTAGTGTGACTTCTTCATCCTCTCCTTCTCATCAGTGTAGCACAGAACAGGAAAGGTATTTATACAAGTAGCTGGTGTAAATTGTATTAGCCTGGAATTACTCTGATGGATGTGCCCTAAGCCAACAAATTTAGGTAATTTACACATGAATGCCATTTCAGCAAGTTCTTATTACAGACTGAGATTATTAGGGTCTGACACCGAGCAAGTACCATTCCACTTCCAGTCCTCCTGAAGCACCTGTTGTATGGCAGGCCATGCTGGATCCACATCACTGATTTCTAACGCAGAGTGTACAGTATACCGCTGTCACACGACTGAAACAAGCTAAAGCTTTCCATTTTCAAGGGAGATACATGGCAGAGATACAATTATCAAGGAAGAAATGAGATTCTGGGTACTTAAGTCATACAGGTCTGCTAGAGGTCACCAGAGCTGCAATTTCTCATATATCTTCAGAAGAAGAAATATGAGGTCTTGTTCAGAATAGTAATGGGCTGCTGCATATCACATTTGGAACTCCAGATGCCTGTTAGTAAAGTCGATAGCTGATATTCGGGGATCCTGTTTAGCATACATGAAAAGCAGCTGTTCCTAATATACATAGTTAACCTGACACCATCAAGCTTATTTTCAGTCATTGCTGGGTCAACTACCATTTCTTCCTTCCTCTTCCTGCAATACTACACATCTCCTTCCCACCCAAAAAACTCATGGCCCCCAAACTAAATGGACTTAATCAAACTTTACATTATTTAAATATCATTCTATTTTTTTTCCTTTGTTTTCTCCCAGTCCCACATACAGACCTAAACTGAGATCCATATATCCCTTTTGGTCCTGATTTAATGGAACAAAAACTCAGCATGTGAATTTAAAAACATATTGTTATCCTGCATTCCCTTTAATGGGATTTTCCTTCTAGCTGTATTTTAACGGTGAAAGTAGTTTTCATCACTACAAACTACAAATTTCCAGCAAATAACAGAACATAAAACAGTCCTTATTTCTCTACTCTTTTTTTCTGTTGGGTTGATCTTCACCTAAAAGACATTAAAAAGGTAGGTAGACTCTGTTTGGCAATTTTGTTTGCCTTTTCTGTACAACGTAACCAAGGTCCTTCTCTAGACACTAGTATCCTTCTAAGCAATACACATACCAGGCACAAAAAAATCCCAAACTTTTGAAATACCACACCATATCTGTTAGATTCTGAATCCTCCTCCACAATCACAGATAGATACACTTGCACATCAGTACTTAACGCTTCTCCAGGGTAATCTAGGAGCAAGTGCAATCAGCTGACAAAACATTGATTTTGTTTTCATTCCCAAATGAGTGTGTATGCTGTTTGACAATATATTCACTGAGACTCCAAGTTTCAAATTGCCATCCAACTAACAGCCATGGTCCCATGACTTTCAAATAATAGTAGTCAGGAGCCCACTGTAGCTCTGGGCAAAACTGTCTCTGTTTCAACGAATAAGACATCCCCTACAACATTTAGGAAATAGAATCCAAGTACCACATTTCATAGTAAGCAAAAAGTCCTCCCAGCCTTAAATGCATTGGCAAATGTGCTCCTTTCAGGTTTCTTTTAGCAGGGGCGGCATATGGAGCTCGTGAGTTCTAGACTTCCTAGAGTTAGCACTGACTTGGTACCAGGCCTCCTTCTTGGACCAGGAAATTATGCCACATACAAAGTTGTCAGGCTACTTCCATTTACACACTGCAGCTGTAACATTAATGTAGGGTGAATAAGCCCTATGTATAGGACTAGATGTATGGTATGCACAGACACATTTCCAGAGAGTCAAAGAAAAGACAGTAACATTATCCAGACCTAACCTAGCCAGTTCCTCTGCAAGGATACATATGCTGCCTGCCCCATGCACTTTGAAGTAAAGGGTAGTAGGATCACGTCAACAAGCTAGCATGAGATACACATGCTTGCAAACACATTTGGCAAGCCAATCCATAAAATGACCCAGTATTTTGACGACAAAGATCTCAAATATTTCATTTTGTGAAGTAGCAGTTCTATCCTCTACAAAGAAACTTTTCACAGAAATGTCATACATGTTCACAGCCTCATAGATTACTTAGCTTCCCACTTTTCATGAGGGTGGGGAGATGGGGAAATAGGAAGCAATATGTTGTGCAATGCAGCACTTCTAGTCAAGCAAATATAAAATACATCTGACAACTAACTATGTGACTACATGGATATACTGCTGCTACTGTCAAATCTATCTTTAACCATGTACCTAAATAAGGGTTTCAGAGACTGTTTCAAACACACTATTTTATTACTTGCTAGGAGCACTAAAGCTCATACACAAGAGATAGAGGCAGGTACACCACAATGAATTACAACACACCTCTCTGAAGTGGTTGTTAACACATTTTCTCACTGCACCAGCATTGTTCTCATGAGAGATACAAATCACATCAAAGCATCCCAGTTCAGACAATGCACAAATACATTCTCATAGTCTCTTCAACAAGTCGAACAGACACTGGAGGTCAGGGCATGGTTGAAGCCTTGAATTTCATGACCTGTACAGTTCAACTGATTTTAAACAACATATATGCCTACTGTTATGCTTAAATTACTCATTGTATCCAAAAATATCTGCAGCTTGGAAAGGTTAAAAAAAAAAAAAAAAAAAAAAAAGGAAGAAGAATGGATTTGGATTTCTGCTCCACTGAATATTTTCAGAAGGCTGTAGATACTTTAATCTAGCAGAAATAATGCCGTTGATTGGGGAAGAAAAAAAAAAGAAAAAAGGAAACTATAGCGCATGCTTTAAATATAGCCATATATGTTCAAAGCAGACTTTTTTTTTTACAGGTTCTGTATCTTAAAGAAAGAGGGGAAAGAATGACAGTTGTATGATTTGATATGTTTTAAGACTTTTGGTCTTAAAGACCATAGCCATTTTAATTCAATCTTGGAAAAACAGTCTTTCTTTGAAAAATGTTTCACAGCAGGAATAGAACTATTTTAAGTAATAATAGATAATGTTAATTAAAGTCCATTTGAGCTTTTTTATACTTGAAGACAAACAAAAAAGCCAACCTTCTAACCCCAAGTTTGCACACTAGATAATTTTCTCTAAAGTTTATATAGCAGCTGGCTACTGCTTAACTGTCCTCATTTAGCTGACATTTAGCTGACACTTATTTCTAATCTGGATTTTCTTTCTCCAACAATATTTCTTTTTAAAAAAATCATGAAAGTATTTCCAAGCAAAGTCAGACCATGAAAATAAACTGTAAAGTTCTACACACTGATTTACATCTTTAAAACTTCCAAGATTTGAACAGAGTTAGAGCTGTTAATGATTTTTACCCGTGCTCCTCCTGCCCTAGCTCCAGATGAATGGTGATAGCTTTCCTCCATCCTGATTTGAACAATTGGGTATTAACTGCATCAGCCAAAGGGATGGGAGAGTGCACAGCATGTAATTTGAACAGAGATACGATACTTTGGCTGCAAGGATAATTGCATTCTCCGATCACACCCCCTCTGCAAACCAGGCTTTCTGTCTCCAGAGGGACAAACCTGGTTCTTTACCTCCTTGGCAGCTTCCTCTGTGTGTGCTCTTCTGTATGTGGGGGCTGCAGCAGCAGGTCCACCTGGGTCATCAGCTCTTTCCTTTAAGAGACTGCGATCAGTACAGGAAGGAGTGAAGAGACAGCCTTCCTGAAAATGAGCTATTGTTTCATCTTAACAGCAGGAATAGAAGCCACCAAGCAGCTTATGCATATACCTCTCTCATTCTGAAGTGGAAAGCTGGAAAGAGGTATGAACCTGAATAGGTGACTGATCACACAAAGAACTTGAAGACCTTATAAAAGTTGTGTATGCTGAGTAAGATGATCTAGGTTAGAACCAAAACTGGCATTTTTTATTAAAAGGTTCTGCTCCCAAGAGCTTTTTAAGGAAACAGAAAGAGATCAGAAAATGAGACACCCACAAAGCAGTCTCTGGAGCCATAACCCTCCTCAGGAAGGCTGGATCATTTCAGCTGCTTTTACTACATGGCTAATTTTATTGACTCATGTTCCACTTCAGTCCTCACCAGCAGCCTACTGAAAAGCAGAAAAAACAATCCTGCTTCTTCTCTCTCTCGGTAATTGAAAATACTTACCGCTATCTAAAAGGAGCAAAATGTGAAGGGTAAACAGTAGTATTAAGAAGATACCATGAGAAATATTTAGCTTGCTAGCACATAAAGTTTTTTTCTTCTTTTGCCTTCCATTGTCCCCTATATCAGCAGTAGTCATTCACTAGATAGCTGATTCTGGAAGCTGATACTGGAAATAGTTTTCATTCCTACAACTTATTTCTCTACTGTTGTTGGCTTCCTTTTTCTCTCTCCTACTGCTTCTGCTCTCCTCCAAAGTTCATTAGATTACAGGGGAATTTGGATATGTTCTTCAGCAATATTTTGATTAAGATAAAACAGAAACCAGCCCAAGTCCTCTTTCTTTTTTCTGGCCTCACGTTCTTCCTTCAGATGGACTGATACCAGAAGTAAATATTGGCTCATTTTCCTGCTACTCTCCTATTGGTTAAATGCTTCAAATTTATTTTTTTATAAATATTGAAACACATTTTTTCTATATATGTTTTATCCAGGAGATAGAACTTTTACTGCTCCCTGCAGTTAGCCTCAGATCTGCTGTCTTCTGCAGATGGATCTGTTTATTTTCATTTTTCCCCTACTCAACCCCACATTGTCATTTTCACCCTGCAGTTCCATAGGAAAAAGTGTATGCAATGTATTGTCTTTACTGAATTACCAAATGGACTATTTTAAGAAAGATGAGTCACAGAAGACACATGGAGGAAAAAAAAATAAAAAAAAAAAATCAGATATAAAGTACAATAGCTTATATAAACAAAATGGCCAGGATTTTTAAAAGAGTTAGCTGATTCCTGTGGGTCCTCTGTAAATTCTGGGCAACGTGTCTACTTACTGTAACTCATACTTTTACTGCTTCAAATCTGCTTATTTCCATTATCTTTCATATCTCTGTAAAATGTTTTGTAGGAAAATAAACCACACTATTGACTTTCTTTTGAAAACCTAATAACTGAAGATTGAATGTATTTTACAAATATTTGCCTGCCCATCAACTCACAAATGAAATTTAGAGACCGTTTTACACATACATATTGGATTCATACCACTAGAGCAGGTGAAATCCCATAATCACTTATGATGTAAAGGCTTAAACTACATTAACTTTCCTCAATTTAATGCAGTGTGATGAAAACCTGATAGGTTTATTTAAAAGTATACTAATTGACAAGGAATGGCTAATATTTCTGACCACTTTTACTAGAAGAAGGGAGTTAATGGAATTAACTACTTACTTCATGCAATCCTATCTACAAATCAAGTGCAGCCGTCGAACTGGAGAAACTGAGCCCTTTTTCCCAGGCGTGAGACCTTGGCCAGACACTACCCTACCAAGAAGTTTGCCTGAGGCCATGCAGAAAGTGAAAGCCAGCTTCTGTGATGCCTCCTCTGTGGGCCTCATTCCTGTCTCCTCACACAAAGTTTCATTAAGCTTTCTCCATTTCTCTGAGTTTTGGCAATCCATCTCAGAGTTCTCTGCTTTGCATGTAGCCTGTAGCTATGTTAGTGATCTCATACCTATGAGCTCTGTAAAGGGCATTCTTTGCTTGCATTTCCTAAATGAATGGGAAGCAAGAAACTAGCCTCAGCAAGATTTTACCCAAGCCTTCACTGAGCACACACTTGAAACCTTTGAGGCTTGGCTGTATAACCACATAGCAACATGGCACTACATTTCCAATTCACTGGATATTTTGAGATATTATAAGAAGTTAAGGCCAACTGAAAGTTCACATAAAACCTGAGCCAACACCCCAAAGCTCCAGACAATTTTTGCTCACTTAGTAAAAATGCACTGATTTTTTTGCACTCCTGAGAAGGCATAATATTTCAAAGTGAATTCGGGTTTTTTGAGTTAAGGTGAAGCTTGGTTCCCAGTTAGTTAATTAGAAGGATTAATCCTATGTTCCAATAAATTTCAGGGGACAGCTCATCTGCATGAAGCGTCTTGCATCCCTGAAGTGTGTGTAGATTTTGAGGGCTTTGCTATAAAATTCAGAAAGTACACTCTAAACTGTTCTTAACTGAAGTGCATCTGAATTCTGACTTGGATATGACCAAAATTATTTTACTAGATAATTCTGCTATCTGCACTACTTATTTATAACTGTGCAATTCCCACTGCTCTATGTTAGTTCTCTGGCTACTATGACAAATGAGAATGGACTTTTTGCACCAGAAGCAGATTTTTCAAAAAGCTATAAATAAAAGGTATTAAAATTCTCTAATATGTGAAGTGAATTGACAAAAGACAACAATTTAAAAGTTCCTTCTCCTTTTGAAAATAGAAACCAAAGCACTATTTGTGTAAACATTTATGTACAGGATTAAATATAAGCATGCCTACTCATCAGCTACATCTGCATAAGTGTCTGCAGGATATGGGTCTAAATCCCAGTTTCCTTCCAATTCACTCATGTTTCCAGTCCATACTTTGGAACAAAAATAAATAACTCCAGTCACTCACAGCACACCACACTTCCAAATCACTCTGTGAACAGTCCTATGACAACTAGGGACATAGGTACCTCGTGTAACCTGGAGCTAAACAGAGACTCTAGCTTGGGACCTGAAAGGGCTGAACCACATTATTGCAAACACTTTGCCAGAGTCATTAATCCTGCCTCTACATAGGGTTAATGAGTCCATGCGCAGCCCTGTGCTGATGATTTATAGTGTTCTGGAGACCCAGGCTAGTATATGAATGCGGCAACACGCTGTGCTTGCTTCTATATATGCCTGAAAATATTTATCACAGTCTTGCAAAAAGATTAATTCCCAACTCCTCTTCCACAGCCTTAACAAAAGCAAAAATTGTAGCGTAAGCATCCTTGTTGAAACAAAATAAAGCCCCTGGATTTAATAAACAGCATATTCAGATACACCCTGTTTTATTTCACCTAAATCACCTTTTTCTCTTCCACTGCAGAAAAATGTTTGTTTTTAATGTTATTTATCTTTTCAAATGTGCAGCATAAATGTTTCTGAGTGATACTTAAATCATAAAACCTTAAAAAATATGTTCTTCACATAGAAGAAACTCTTCGTACTCACTGGGACTGCTTTATATATCTTAAATGTGCTTGATGTGGGATTTATGTTTTCTACCTGTTCAGGAGTGTTATGATGGGCATAGTGTTGGTAAGACTGGAACATATCATCTATCCAGGATGGTATTAACAACAGAAATTCTGGGCCATGCTCACAGCTGTAATCCACATCCCTCCCTCCTGACAGTCAGTGCAAGATGGACTCTTCCCAGTGCAGAGTCTCAACATTACATGGATCTTATCCTTTACCCATATGGCATGCATCAGGCTGGCTTTCTTGGAAGCACGTGGTTACAACGCTTTGCACAGCTACATTTCATGTATCCAAGTTAATTTTCCAGCCTCGGTGAAAAAAGCAGTCGATTGTTAATCAAATGGTGGAAGGCAGTATGAGAGGATACTCTCCCATAAAAGGAAACAGTAGGCAGTCCCAAAGTGGGACTATAAAATTCAAATTTGAAAAATGGAAAAAAATATACTGGAGAAACAGTTTCATCAGATCCACAATTCTGCTTGATTTGGTATAATCTGAGAACCAGAAACATTTAGCATACCAAAGTCTCACGAGCACTGCCTGGCTGAGACAGAGCTCAGCAATTCTGACAAAGAGTATCCTTAGTCCCTGCATGTCCCTGCAGTAAACTGCTAAAATCACTACTAAAAACAACATTACAAAAAAATATAATGAGTCAGATTCTGTCATCAGTTCCGAGGGGGCACCTCCCATTAATCATTCTCATTTTGGAACAGACCATTGGAGACCCTTTTTTCCATGACCTTTTACTATTTTATAGTACCACTAATCAGATAAAGAATTCCAGTGATGTAAGAGGAAGCTGAAGGCACTTTTCTCCCCAGTTTTCTGAATGTTCTTGCCCAGTGGTTCACAGTTGGCTTTTTGTTGTTTCATCTTGCTGGTTTTGCCCACATGAAAGATCTGTACTTCCACTTTTTTTTTTTTTCTTTCTTTCTTCCTTTTTTGTGTGTGGGGGAATGACTTGTCTCCTAATACTAAAGATAAAAATCTTATTCGTCATCTAGTTTCTCTCTCTTGGCCACATCATTTAAGAGCCACTAAAAAAGGCTGAAAAACAAGTCCAAAATTTGCACGCTAGCTAGTGTTGCACTGTGATTGTGAAAAATTGCTGCCACCTTAGATGCACTGCTGGCAATGTAGTACAAACCTTCAAAGGCCTTATTTCATTTGCAAGCTCAGATAGCAGCTACAAAGAACAAAAGTTTTATGACAGAGGTCACTATCAGCATATGATGAGCCTTCAAAAGAGGACTGTTAATGAGCTACTATCTGTCCTAGACCCTCTGAAATAAAATTGCAATACTCCGAACTCTCAGGGATGTTTAAAAAAAAAAAAAAAAAAAGAGGGAAGAAAAAGAAGATTAAAAAAAAAATATTACAGGCAGCTGCTTCAAGGTGTGAAGTGTTCTGTTGGTATTTTTCACACAGCTTATCATAAGCAGCTGTTTTTTCACCAAATCATGATGAGACGGACAGGAAAAACATGCAAGAAGGGAAACAGAAGACACTGAGATATTGAGAAAACAAGTCTGAAACAGTTTTTATGCTTACAACAGAGTTTTTTCTGCAGCAGCTGCAGACCCTTTGAGAGTTTCAAAACAAAACCCACCCTTCAGAATACAGAAATAGTAACATTTTGTGGAAAAGTAAGACTGAAACCTGGAGAGGTCAAGGCTAAAATATAGACTGTCAAGACATTACTTTTGTCATTTACTGAAATGCAGTGATGTTACAGTTATCAGAAACAAACTAAGTTGTATATATGACTTTTATGCTCTCCAATTAATTCCTCATGGATGTGTGGGTTAAAGACTACTACCATATACCATAACCCCTTAATATTATTGGCAGGAATATGACTGGGTATAAAAACGGAATTATCATCTCGTCTTGTTTCCATTAGGTCTGAAGCACACTGGTAAAGTAGCAAAGGGATGCTTCATTCTGCTCTCATTAAAAAAAAAAAAAAAAAAAAAAAAAAAAAGCCATCTTTTTGGTTTCCAAACCTGTAAATCCATCTGTTTTCCTCCCTACACTAAATTCCTGCAAGAACTGAAGGAAACACTAACTGCTGATAAGGCTTGGGTAAACCTCTGGGAACAACTGATGTGAGCTAAGGCAACTTGCAGCAGCTGAGCATCCTCCTTCTCCTGTGCTGGGCACTCAGCCACTCAGCTCAGTTCAAAACATTCTGATCTTTCACCCATCACTACCAGAAATTTGGGACAGCTGAAGTTGCAGTTCCACTTCACTGCTCTTTCTGGCACAGTTCTTTGGTGCCCTTCACAAGCCAGAGATTTTGCAAGGCAGAGAAAAGGTGCATAACACCAAAAGCTTGTTTTCTAAACTGCATATTAGAACAACTCCTGTACAGGTGGTTATTGACTTGCACTAATTTTAACAGGCAAGACATAGACTGTCTCCAGTTTTCACTTGGTCATGCTGTTTTTTTTCAGTTAGCATATAAGATGACAATAAGATTCAGCCTACTAGTTTGGTCATATGTAGGTTAGTTTGCACATTTGTACTAGGTCTCCTGTGTTCTGGAGCCACTAAAATTGATGTTTTAATGCACCTAACCTCCGCACATGCTGCAACTGTTTGTCTGAGGTGACTTTTTAACAAACAGATGGCAACTCCAGCTGCAAAAGGTGTTACAAAGATGGGAGTAAGAGAACACATGAAGAAAAGGATGACAAGTGGAAAGAAAATTGCAAGAGTAGGAACCTCTTGCAGTTTCCAACATATTTTAATAGCTATGCTTCCACCCTGCTCCTTCAAAGAACAACAGGTGTTGTTGCCTAAAGGTTACTCCTCCATTGAAAACTGAAGTTCCTTGACTGTTTGCTCCACAGACTGCTGGCCTTTTCACGTCTCCCAAGAGACATATTAAAGAGTGTCATTTTGTCATGGCAGTTCTGGACTGTGTGACTGCTCACATGTCTACTATAGCCAACATGCTGGGAGGCAGTCAGATGTGACATGTCACTCAGAAAATTCAATAAAAATTGTTTCTCCTTGCTTGCAGTTCTTCAAAAAAAGGACAAGAGAAGAAAGAAAAAACACACAGATGAAAACAATGGGTCTTATTATTGATGGAAAGACTGGAAGTGCACTTTTGCCAAGCAAATCCCTGTATTCAATGATTTGTGACAATTGTTGCCAAGGAAAAGTGTATTTCTAGTAGGAGGAGTAAGAAAGTAGAGGCTTGCAGATACCTGTCCATTTCAGAACTCGTATATTCCTATATGTATGTTTAAAGTTAGTTATATGAACTCAATCTAATTTCTAATACTTGCAGTCACGCATACATCTTTAAGTAGAGTATCTAGTAAAGGAAGCTATTATAGGAATTCCTGTCATTGCAACAGTCATTGTTTTCATTGTGTTTTTTTGCAACTTGATCAAGGAATTGATTACTTTTTCCTAGTGTGGGAGACATGAAGTAGCCCATGACTTGCATTTCTTCCCCGTGATCACCTAGGGGAACTTCACTGTTGTGAGTCAGTGGAGAGACCACAGCAAAGCACATGAGAACTGGAAATGAAGTATTCCTGGATGAAAAGCCTGAGCTCTAAAAGAAGTTGCCAGAGATTATGAGATCAAGCGGAATGAGACCATCTCTAAGTCATGCTACAAGGCTGTCAGGCAGATTTTTTCAGAGTTTGTACCCATTCCCCAGAGAAAGCCTCTCTACCTAAGGACAGCAGAAGAGTGGAATGCTTCAGGCACACTTCCTCATAAAGACATAATTTACCAGCCAACTGCTTAGAGGTACTTTTGACACATGCTGCAGGAAACCCCCTGAATAACTACAGAAGGAGGAGAGAAAGAACACTAGGATCCAACATCAAGATGTAAATCCCTTCTGTCAATCTCTCTTTTTTTAGCTGCTTCCAAAATTCAATCTCATTTACATTCAAATTACTGTTTTATTGCCAAAATAAATTCTTCAGCTCTATTTTCTACTACTTTTCCTGAAAAAGAATCTCGGGAGGTTTAAAGCCAGCCTGTGTGCCTACTGGAATCTATGATGCATTGATCAAAGAGGGTTCCTGAAGTTTCCTGTCATCTGTAGACCTTCAGTTGAGTGGCAAGCCATCCATCTGAGCATAGACATGGCTAGGGATAGGCTTTGGGGCAGGGATACAGGCAGTGCAATGCATTTCTTCATCTTCATGACAGAAACGAGTTTTTGTGGAATCAATGAGGGGAGGGTACTAGCTTGCACTTGATTGTGTCCCTGCAACAGCTTTTTGTTTCCTCCTGCCTGGCTACACCTTACTAGCAGTCACAGCTGTAGATAAGAAGCTTGCAGTTCACATTGGCAACCTCCCTGGGTTAACACTGCGTGCCTCCAAGCAAGATGGAAATGTTTTTGTCCCAATAGAAAGAGAGAGTGGGGAATGCACAGGAGACCACACAGAAGGTAGCGGGGGAAGGAAACAAACCACAGAAGACTGTCTGAGGTCAACAAAAGACACCTGGGAAGAAATAGTGGGTGGTGATGAGAAGTACGAGTTACAGGATATGCAGACCAACAATCCTTTCCCTTCTGAAAGCCAACGAGCACTATTTAAGAGGAAGAGCTCATTCACTTTGCTGAAGTAGTCAAAATTCTTGCAAGGAGTCAGTCACAACTAAAATACAGTGTTGTATTATTCATAAGCATTTTAGCGGTCTTTGCCTGGACTTGCCTAGCAAGTGTGATTTGTATGACAAATGCAGTGGTAACATCTGCATTCTTTTCCTAGTATGCAATGGGTTATATCATTAAATAATAAGCACATAAATAGCACTACAAGGTCACACATTGCTTTTCATAGAAAAAAAGTTCCCTATCTCCCAACCACTCAACAAATACAGAGAATACAGTTCAGATGACATATTCCAACATAGGTTATATCAAACTCTATAAGATGAGGAAAGAAGCTGCTTTCCATTTATCATTAACTGCTCGATATGCATTGCACTTTGTCCATGGTCACAGTTGAACACCTTTGCTGCCCTGCCTGGACCCCTTCCAGCAGCTCTAGGGGGAACTGAGCTTCAGTTCCTATTCCCCCGCTGGAGCAGCTGCCCCTGCACACCCCTTGATAATGGCAACACACCCATGGACTTGCAGTGGTGGGTAAAGGACAGTTGTAACCCACAGGGGTAAGTGGAGATGTCTACATTTGGAAAGTGACCAAATCAAATAACTGTCCTGTGACAACTTTTTGTTTTCCACTCCCCAGCCAAATAAAGAGGTGAAGGAAGAAAGGAGAAGAAACTCTTGATGCTATGGCATAGAGGCTGCAGTCCAAAACCATGCTCAGTGCAAGGAGTGGAAACGCAACAAGGGGAATTAGCATAAATTACTTCCAGAGAGACAGGAACAGGAAATGTATTTAAGAAGGCAGAATCTCACTCTGTCTTGGAGTGAGTGCAGATACTCATCGCTGTCTTGCTTTATTTTATAAGATGACCCAGGGCCAACTCACCTATTTCTGAGATAAACTTATTCACACCCACTAAGACTTGCAGCTTTCAATTCACCCCTGTGACTGGAAACAGTTATATTTGTCACAAGAATCACATGAAGTTTCATAAATTTCTGCATTACAGGGCTCAATAACCCATCAGGATTGCTAGACAAATTTCTGAGCTGTGTATAGATTACCATGGAAATTTAAAACAAACTGCACTGCTCCTCAAGGGGAAAGTATATTTCTACTGTATCTCAACTATTCTCTGAAAACAAATGAGAAAGAAATTATGTTCTAATCTCAAGAGAGATTTTTACGAAGCTAAATGAACTGAAACTAGTTTTGCCTCCCACTACTGCTTAGTGGTAATAAATAGTTTGGGGGCAACGCTCCCCCCTCCCAAAGTTGCATCCTCATTTCATTGTTTAGATATCTATAGGCTGGAGGTTATTTTTACTACATCCTGTCAACAGCGAGGGGACAAAACCATCAGGAAGAGGATGCATTAGGCTTTTACATTAACCACTGGTAAAACTAGCACTTGAGAGCCGGACATTTACTTGTTCACACAAGCGTGCCGTGCGTTGCTCTTTGGCTTCACCACATTAATGCTTAGTTCATGTGACGCGACAGATCCTATGACCTTACAGACTTAGAGCTCAAAGAAAGAGAATCACATTTCACTAAAAGGACTTGGGAAAGGTTCCTAGTTTTCCAGATTCTAGTCTAGAAAAACACATCCCACAATGTTTATGGCAACAAGTTCACACGCCAGCCCTGAATCATTTGCCTGGGCAGCCCAGTGAGCCACTGCACTGGAACACATAATTCCAATAGAAAATTGATCTTCTGTATATTCCTTGTGCTCACAGAAAATAATACATTCTTGCAACTTGTAGTTGGAAATGTTTTTAAGTACCAAGGCCCAATTTGCTGTCAGATGCTCAATGATTTACATCCAGCTAGAAATGCACATGCATTACAAGCTCAGGCCTGGGTACATGCATGCATCTGTAGGTTGCTATTATTATGTTAAACAGTTTGCAGTACTACACAGACACATGACCAAAAAAAAAAAGTTCCCTATGAATGAAAATTTGATTTAGGAGGCCATCAAATTAGTCCAGGAACTCAAGGCCTCAGAGTGAAGTTCTAATACTAAACCTTGAGCCTTAGTTTTCATTGTACTCTAACATATTACTTTTATGTTCTGTGTAAAATGGAGCCTTGTCTAAGCAAGTAATGTTGGCGTAGGTCCTGAAAATGTATGTTACCATTTTAAATTCAAGATCTAAATTTTATGTTGAAAGTCTTGCTTAAACATACCATCAAGTGAAGCGATATTACAATATATTTTAAAGTGAATAGAACTGTTTTGGAATGGAATAACATTACTTTTTGGAGTTAGGGTGGTAGTTGTAGTAAATACTATCATTACTGAAGAGTTAAGTACAGGATTTTTATTTTTTTTTTGCACGTCTTTTAATGCTTTGTAGTGATAGAGCTACAGACATGTTCCTCTCTCCAGTTCCATATACTCTAGAGATATTAACACCACATTTTTGGAAAAACTGACATGGGCCATGTATTCCCAATAGTTAGTCACCTTAGCAAATAGCATTTATGTCACTGTGCTCATTTCTTCCAACAAAAGCAACACAGTGGATTCTAACTGAAAATAAATAAAAATAAAAGTCTCTTGGTTTGGATTAATTTTCTAAGCTTAGGGAAATGCGAAGTGTATGAACTGCGTAAAGAGTAATGTGCAAGTCAGATTTTAAGAATTATTAACTTTTTTATTACCAAACAATAAAAACAAGATCTGGAAAAAATATATGGATAACCTAGAAACATGTTGGTGATATTTTCCGGCTCATGGCTGCAGCCCCATGCCTGTACAGTGGACCCTGTAAAGGGCAGACTCTTCTTTCAATAATGCACTTAAAATCTTAAATGGCTGATTGCCAGTGATGCTCTGCCAAGTGTGCTACAAAACAGCAAAATCTAACTTAGAAAAGATGGTATTGAAATTGGGACATGAAGTTTGCTGGGCTTATGTCACTGCTGTTTTAGGTTTGATCTAAAACGGCAAGCTTTTGCTGTCCTAGGTTTTTCATTTGTGAACACAATAAAGAAATGATGCCCAGTACACAGATGTAGAGCAGCCACAGGCCTTCTATTTGTTTTGCTTCCCTCTTTAAGGGAGATGTTTTATTGCATTCCTCTGTAACACTGCTGGTGCAAGCTGCATGTTCACTGCTGGACTTTGCTAACACAGCTACGCTTGAATAAGGGACGACCTGTGGAGTAGTTATCAGTTGCAGGATTTCCAGCCAAGACCTGGAAACACTAAAGGGTGTTAGCTTTCCTCAGGTCAAACTCCACATCCACAGCAGTAGTTACCAGTTGTGATTCACCACGCTGCACCTCAGGGAGGATGGAGGCGGGGGCCAAGATGTGCAGAGTACAAAACCAGCTGGTGGGAACAGCTGCTGAAACAGTCAGAATAAGGTTGTGGTGGTTTTTATTATTATTATTATTATTATTGTTTCTTATTTTTATTTATTTTTTTTCCCCAGACATCTAGCACTTGCTATGCTTCTGACAGGAGTTTCTCAGCCTTGTGTCAATTGCTTATTCACTCCAACCTTCTCCACACCACTGTTCCTCTGCCTTTTATTTCACTGGACCTCCTTTCCTCCTCTCTGTCACCTTCTCTTCTTCCTTCTCTCATTTTAGATTTATTTTAGATAGATTAGATATATTTTATATGAGTGGGCCTTCCTCCCTTCAAACACAACTGCCGCAACACAAGCAATGCTGCATTCTTGTCAGTCTGAGGTGTACTGAACTCTGCCTCTACTGTGGCCCTTCATACTCCCAGTCCCAGCCTGTCAAACACATCTACTACTTATAAAGTCCTCAGGGCATTTTCTATTCCTCCTATCAATGCATGTAGCACAGCAATGCCCTGCTCTTGCTTAGCCACTGGGTACCAACACAGAACAGCCATAGTCGTAGCAATAGCTTATCAACTGGACTGAAAGCTCACTGCTTCTCTCTGGCTTCTGGTGTGACAAAATGTCTCAAAAAGAAAAGTGTTTGTAATCCCTTATTCAGCCCTCACACCCCAGCCTCTTATCTTTGCCACAGACCAAAGGCTAAGTCAAAGCATAGGGTGGCTGCTGATCCCCAGCTGAGGAAAGGCATGAGTCTGTGAAATGGGTTATTTGGAGCCTGGATAATGTAGGAGAGATGGATATGTGTGCACATTGTACTTGTGAATTTGTGCACACACCTGTGCATATCCAAGAGACTTCAGAAAGACCACTGGTGGCACCAGGAGCCAGAGCTGGGGAAAACGGGTGGGGGCAGTGGAAAGTCTGCACCATTGCATGTGTGTGTTGGGTAAAGAAACTGAGTGCTTAAACTCACCACCACCTTTTGTCCATTTGAATTACAACCTCACCTGCACATATAATATTAAAGTTGCATAAGATATTACATACTTTCAGAAGATGAGCTGACATATAGAGCTCCAAAAATGCAGAGTTTGCAACATAGGACAATAAGCTTTATCTGCCTTAGAGAAACCAGGAACTGCTCCATAGACTCTTGACACTTGACCTTCTTGTTAACCCTCAGTTACCTGTCTAATACAGATCAGACACATGTAATGACCACTGCTGTTAAAAACATACAGCATGATAAAGAATGCTAATTAATGTCATACAAGAAAGCACCCAAATTCTACCTCAGATATTCTCACTGATTAAAAAAAAAAAAAAAAAAAAAAAGTCTTTGAAATCATTGAACTTCAGAGAACAGAGCACTCAGCTGTAAAGCACCAGCAGCACATTTCTATTTGACCCTGGAGAGGTACAATACTGTGCATCCTGCACTGGTCCTCCTTCCAGGAGCACCTTGGTGTTAATGGGGACAGGAGGAGTAAGATTTGTGGTCTTTTATTAGAGAGCTCTAATCAGTCTAGTCTTTTCAAACAGGAAAGGAAGTCTGAAGTCAGGAAAACAAAACAAAACAAAACAAACAAAAAACAGTAGGCATGCCCCCCATGTGTTTTACCACTGAGGAGAATTTAGAATAGAGCCAGTCTATGCTATCTTGAAAATTACCAAACAGACAGTGCACATTGCCTTTACTCCCCCCCTTTTTTTTTCCCTATAGTAATATAAATGCAGTTACTGATTCTTCCTCAACATTAAGCAGTAATTTTGGACAGTCAGATAAAAACAAACAAACACACAAACAACAACAAAAAAACTCCAATCTAAAATATCTAACTATGCATAATATCTAACTATGCATATTTTTGAATTTGATTTTGAAGGTTGTGTAATTACAAGCAAAATAAAATGTTTTAGATTTCAGGCTATATTAACAATGATCTTTAAAAAGGCCTTAATTCTCCAAGTGGACTAAGAACGAGCATGTGCAGAGAGCTTCACTGACTCACATAGGACTGGAGACTGGCTTGCCATGACTCACTGCAACAAATTTTATTTTAATTATATAATAAAAAGATCCCTGTAAATCTCTTAAGCGTGTCCATTGTACCTTGAGTTACTGACTCCAAGGAAACAAATCACATGATTAAAAGGAACCATGTGCTGAACTATTTTGCTCATATGAGTTACAAAGTTAGATTTTCTCTGAACCTGACCCAAAATAAGACAGTAACCTCTAGAGAAATCACTCCTGGACAATTAATAGCAATGTGTGGTGCTCCAAGTCTTAGATAGAAACCCAGCGAGGAATGGCTTATTGCTAATCTGCCATCAGCCAAATTAATTTGGCCTTCTGTATGGATGTTGCTGATTCCAAGACTGAAAACTTACAAAATATGAAAATTAATAAGTTCCTTATGAGCATTTTCTGGAAAATCAAAGCTTGAGGTACACTAGTGAAATAGTTAAGAAGCACAAAGACCCCTGCTTCACTCCTACAGACTTGTGTATATAGATATGGTCTCATCAATGACGACATGCCATTCTGCGAGATAACAGACTTAAATCTCCAGTGCTCTGAATCCAACAATACTCATACAGAAATGTTCTGTTTATATATAAACAACTGTAAATTAATATTTTTCTAAACAAGTTGGTTTAAAAATTCTTACTGAATTATTCCCCATTTTAGAACAGATATGAATGGTTTCTCATCATAAAATGTCATTATCTTTCATTATCTGCGCTGCCTTCCTCCTTTCCAGAAAACTATACCTCTTACAGCTTTTTTAGTTTTCTCTCGTTTTTTTTTTTCCTCTCATGTTTGCTCATGAGAAAAATTTGCCTGAAATGAACATATGTCTCACTTTAAGAATAAAAGACAGGATGAACAATGTTACTAAACATTAAATAAGACATACGATGGATATTTTCTACCAGTGTATTTTTTCGAAGTGTGCTTCTAAACAAGAAATATGAGTAATTGCAAACAAACAGAGAAGGCAAAACAGTAGAAATAACTGCTTGGCAATATAAAAACAAACAAACAAACAAACAAAAAACCTAAGCAACATCCATAATTCAAAAAAGAGGTTACCAACAACCAGAAGTTTAGCCCATGCAGGTCTGTTTGAAGGGTGCTGGAGAAGAGAAAGACAACCTATGCTCATACAGAAGCCACAGGAGGTTTTGAATCCAGACCTAATTTACACAGGATGTCCTTCCATGGATGACCTGAGGCCTCAACCATCAGGGCCTGGCAGATTTAGCAATGGCAATCAAAGATGTTTTTGCTTGCTACCATTTGCTCCATTTCCCTCACAGGGTGCTGACCCTGTGTCGGACGTGGAAGAGCAGATAACACATCTCGTTCGCAGCCTGACACATTGGTGCCAGCCCTGCTCCATCCATGACTTCAGCTGGCACAGCAGGCAGTAACCAGCAGGCTGCCAAAGCACAGCCACCCTTTCTTCCTGCTGCTGCGAGGCAGATAGCACACCATGGGAGCACCTTATCACCCTGGTTGGCAGAGGCACACCTAGCAGCACACGCCAGCCAAGAGCTGCCGTGAGTGGTACTCTGACTGCAGCTGGGTCCCAGTGTGCGCGCACAAGCACACAGCAGTGCTCCATGGGCACGGCCCGCCTGGCTCAGAAGGAAAGCTTATGGTTGGGAGGGAGCTGCAGCGAGGAGAAGTGAAAGGCTCGTCTTTTCTCTTCTAAGCCAATCTGTTGACTGGAGTTTTCTGGACTGGGCAGGGTCAGTCCCTCCATTAATACAGAAGAGAATAAAATGGCAAGAAGCCAAAGCAGGAGAAGGTTTGAAACGGTATCTTACTAAATTTATCCTGGTTTGCCATTCCGTTAGATAACATTTATCTCCTGTTTAACATGAAGGCTAACCTCCCCTCCACCAAAGCACACCGTCTGGCAGAAGAAGGCTGCAGCACCCCAGGGCTGTTCTCCTGACCAGCTTGTGACCAAGATGACAGAAACTGCAAAGCAAACAAAGTTTCATCTCTGTTTTGGTCTCCTTCTCTGGTCATGCTAACCCCAGTTTATTAAAGGCTGCTCCAGGGAACAGAGCGATGTTCTGTCCGCTTCGTTTCTCTCACAGACTGGCTGTGCTGTGGGCAAATCTCTCTCTCTCTCTCCTTCCCCTCCATCTCTGTTGTTCATTCTCAAGCCTCTTTCTCTCTCTCTCTCTCTCTCTCTCTCTCCAGATTTCCTCTAGGCCCTACCCCATCTGTCTAAGCACTTCTTCTCTTCATGCACCCTGTTGCATTCTATTCCTTTTCTTTCTGTGATCTATATTTAGTTGTTTTCCTGTTTATACACCCCTCCAGAGAGGAGTATTGTTGAATGTGACTAGTCAGGAAGACAAACAATGTGGTTAGAGCACAAACCCTTTCAGAAGGGTAATCAGGATGAGAAGCCATACAGGATTAGTTAGGATATAAAACTTTTCCCTACAATTAATCAGAAACAGAGATCTGAATATACATCCATAAAACTCCTTAGAGTAGCCTGATCAAAGTCAAAGAACACCTAAGCAGGAGAAGAAACAAAAGCAAGGAAACACATCCAGACTTTTTCTTTTCCGACACAATGCTTTTTTTTTGTTTTGTTTTGGTTTTTTGTTTTTTTTTTTTTTTTTTTTTTCTCCTCCCCATAAGTAAGATTAAGCAATTTGATTTTGGAAACCTTAAAACATTGCTGTCTCTTTGCTCAAACTACCAGGAGTCCTTGAGAGCGAATCTTGAGTGCATACATGATGAAAATTCTGGGAAAGGCAAACAAAGACTGCTAGGGCATTCGGTATTGATTGGTCCAGAGGCACTTAAAACACAGCACTTCAGTGGAGAAATAGCAAGCATAAAGCTGGTTCTCAAAAATCTTATAGGCAAGACCAATGAAAAAGCTGGCTGCCACAGGTCAGCCATCAGGCCCAATGAGAACATCTCAGCCCATCACGGTGGGACAATAAAGAACTGTAACGTGGTGTGCACCCAGTGAGGAGACTCTGTTTGGTCTGAGTGACACCTGCAGAGCAAGTAAACTCAGCGTTCCCCATCTTCAAGTTCCTTCCGGGAATAAATATCTTGTGAACATAAGGCAGAGATAGACATTGGTTGTGAAATACAACAGACACTAACACTGGGGAAGCTTGATAGCACAGCTATTCTCCTGTAAGAGCTACTTCTCACTGTGAAATGGAGCGATTTGGATCACAAGAAATGTGTGGAAATCTGTTTCACAGTTTAACCATTGTAATAATTTAAACATTTTCAATTAGTCTTTAAGCTAGTAAGTGGCAGCACAAGCAGCTAAGGGACAATGTTGGGTGCAAATCACTGGTTTCCCTGATATGACCACCTATAAAAGAATAAGCAGGAGGACTACATAAAACATCACAGATCTTTGAAAAAAACACTCCACAAATGTACATGACCAGTGATTTTGCATTAAATTTTGCAGGGTGACACGTCACTAGTGCAGTGTGGATTAGAGAATACCCATCCAATGGTGATAAAATTTCTTGGTAGTTAACGCTTAAATAAGAACAAGGTTCTATTCTTGCTGACTAGCAGCCATCCCCTGACCAAAGGGGGTCTACAGCTTTTGCTACAACACCAGAAGAGAGAACAATGGGAAAAGCTACAGATTGGGAATGAAGGCAACAGAAGAATCACAGGAATTTCAGCCAAAGTACACTTGCATCATGACATGCAATCATGATATCTTCTGAGTTTGCTTGCTTCAGTTAGTAGCAGCGATTATTGTTTACATGATATTTAAACACATGGAGGGAAGTGGCTTAATGTACAGGATGGGCTTCAGCTGGCCTTTATTCATCCAAGGCACAGTGGAACAGAAGATGCACCTGAAGTAACTAGCAAAAAGATGATTTTATTAGCAGCAATTTTCAGGGGCAGGAAGAGCCTCTTAAAGACCAAAAGAGAAAAGCCTACACCTGCGTGGACAGGAGATGATCTAGAAAAATGGCTCCATCATGAGAACAAAAGGGAAGGAACAAGGTCAGAAATTGTTCAGTCATGTTCTGAAAATCACTTTGAGGAGTTTTGATCTTCAAACAGAGAAACAACTTTAAAAATAAGTTATACAAGTACCATTTTTGAAGAGATGTCTCCATGAATTAAAAAAAAAAAAAAAAAAGGCAAACATGGTAATAATTTTACGTCTGAAAAGAATGTCAGCAGCAAAAATCTGAGCTGCTAATCTGGTGTCCAGCAGAACTAAACAAATATCCGCTCTGAGTCAATGAGAGGTTGCACATGGTATTATGAGATCAAACTCTAATCCTCTTAGTAGCATTTTCCATGGAGAAACTGACATACTATATGTATTCACATTGTTATATGCATTATTCATATAAATTCTATGTACATCCACACAAAATATGGCTGTAATTGCAACATAGTTCTTTATATAGGGTATAATCTGAATCCTGTTCAAAAATAGTCCTAAAAAGGCGTAAAAGTAGCATTAGGAATTTGCTTACATTCCCTTTATTGTGAACAACAGAACAGACTGTCTGACAAACAGACATGTCTAATCTGCTGGTTAGTGTAAAACATTTATTGTACAAGCCCACATTACTCCCTCTCTCTCCTGTATGCATTAATGCCTCAATGTCTCATTTGTAATTCAGAGGCAAAGTGTAAGGAGGCTGTACAAAGCAGGTCCGTTTTAATTCCAGGTTGTGGGGCACAGTTATACAGCCAGGGCTTGACTAAGAAATTTAGCAGCTCTGCAGTGTGACCATGCAGAAATCTTGTTTTGCTATTGACATATCAAGCAATCATTGGGAAATGTCAAAACTCTCTATATAGGCACACTTGATTATTCAGCATGTAAATATGAGACATCAAAGTACCTAAGCAGCGTGGCAGTGTGTAAATATAGCCCTATCCAACACAAGTTTGTAGTAATTATAATTCATTATTTCAAAGGTAGCACAAGTGAAAAACGATATTCTTAGGCTTGCTTGCTCCAAAGATTCCTTCCTGAGGACTCATCGTTACACACTCCAAAGCTTCTCTTACCAGACAGTCTAAATATTCACTTGCATCCAGATAAATGAATTATTCATGTCAGCAGAGGCAATATCAGCTAGCAAAACAGGATGTTTCAAGCAAACACTGGTGCCCTATTATAATTCCGTACGAAGTATTCTTCTAAAGCCTAGTGAGCTAATGTACTATGATAATTTTTCCAATAAATTCTTGCTTTGGTAGCCTACACTTTCTATTAATATCTATAGGACTGTTAAAATAATTCTACTGATAAATCAGTCACTTGATGTTCAGTTCTGTGAGTTTTTTTCTTTACAAACTATAGTACAAGGCTGCTTGTCCCCCATCAGTACACCATACTATAAGCAGCTCCAAGCAAACATTTTTAATACTTCAGCACAAAGGTGATCACTGGACTCAAAAGAGAAGAATGTCCAGCATTACACTATATTGCACACTGCTTATCTCAAAAGCATCTCAGTAACCTTGACAAAATACTGCTACTAGTTACTTCTGCCTCAGCCATTAGATTAGAAGTAGGAATTGCTAAAACAAAAGATCCTGCTTATTTTGTATTATAGGAAAACATTACTAAAAGGCCACACTATTATGATAAAGTCATGGTAGGAGTATTTCTAAGCCCAAATATTTATACAGGTAAATAGAGTAACCAATTTATTTCTGCAGAAAAACCAAATAAACTCCTCACAAAAAAATCCTAGCTTGCTTCTTGGCATTTAAGTGTAGAAACTGTTCTATAAGCAGTAAAATGATGAAGCCCGGCTTATTACGTTCTCCTGTTTTCTCCTGCCATCTCCTCCTCTGCTTGGCTTATTTAGTGGCCACACAGTATACTTCCACTCTAGTTCCTGGTACTAGTAGGGTCTGCTTGTCTAGCCTCCTTTTTACATAAATATTGTCCTTAAGAACACTATTCTTCCGTCTGCATCTGTGGAATTTGACAATGGTTAAAAAGCAAATGGCTAACAGGGTAGAAAGGACAATGAGAAAACTGCATCAAGTTTCATTTCTTTAGGACACTAGGCTAAAAATGGATCTAAATCAACAATTCAGTTTTTTAGTAATTTCCTGTGCTCGTGCACATACAATTCCTTTCAGATAAACTACAGACACACAGCATACTGACAGATCACCATTTCAGAAAAGTAAATGAGAAACAATATAAGAATCTGACATTTCAGTTTGAATACAGTAGAACTGGTCTCTTCCTGGGTACCAGAACATCTCATCCTTTCATTGTTAGGAACTTCAGCAGCTCCAAATTCACTTACTTGTACTGTACTTAATGAAACCAGATAGAGAGTTGAAAACTTTCATTAACACAGTTTTGTTGCAAACAAATATCAAAGTGACTGCCACCGACAATTTTACTGTTCGTTTCCCATATGCCTTGAAGGCTATTCAATTTAAGATTGAAGAAGATTATTCAATTTAAGAGGTAAGAATATAACAGTATCTAAAATCATATCTATTGGGCAACGATTGGATTCCAGTGAGAAGGGGGATTCCAGTTTTAACAATCTCAGTATATGGCCCATATAGAACATTGTGATTTCAGACACAGATGCGTTACCATCTTACACCTTAACATCCAACTCAATCAGATTTAGTCCACCAGGTTCCCAGTCTCAGCCAGGGGATGGCTCCCTTTTAGACATCAGTTATGAAGATACCAGTTTTGTGCTAGACCTGAATTTGGTAATGATTTAGGATGTACTCAAATCAAGTCTAAAGCCAGAAGGCAACATTTATTTGGTGTAGTCCTTGTAGGCAATTTGAGATCAACAGCTAGTAGATACACTGAAGCTGAGGAGTATTTACCTATGGTAGGTTGCCAGTGCCTTCTGTTACATCTTTCATGTTGTCAGGGTGGAAGGAATACTGATATATCTACAACAGTGCCACTCTGGTAGTGTGTTAAGTGTCACAACAAATCAACATGCATTTTCTTCTGATCCAGATCTGATTCGGGGGGGCTTAGGGGGAAGAGAACAATTTGGATTCACTTTTCATTTTGCTTTGAATTGTGTAGGTTTAACTGTGACAGGTTTAGATTTTATAGCACTTAATTTAAAAGAAGTAGCCTTTAACTACCACAGCAACGTACTTTGAATATAAGAATTATTTTATCTTTTTTAACTAAAAATGCCTAAGTTGATACAGGCTCACTCAAAATTGTAATGAAATTCCCAAGATGAACTACACAAGCTTACGTCTTTTAGTTGAGATGGATGATGATGACACAACTGAGCAGAAACCATGCAAAACCATTAGGCTGTGCGTGATTTCACGCATCTGAAATGACAACATAACGAAGTTGGCAGCTGATTTCACTTTGGGGTTTTTCATTCAAAGTTCAGAAGAAAATTCAGAGGGTACATACCAGAGGAAAATGGTAACATGGATAGCTTTATTTCACTCTTTTCCAAGCTACTGTAGACGCCATAGTAACAGTGCTTTAAAAACGGAGTATGGTGCTGTGAAAATGGTTCTGTATAGAGCTAAAATCTCAGACAGACGTTCATGCTCAGTTGGAAGCTGAGTTGAGTCAGAGGTATGAAACCCTCAACAATACATTTGGGAGCCTGTGGTGCAATGGGACTCACTAGGAGCTTTTGCTTCTGCTCCCTCTGAAAGGGAAACAATCACAAGATGTTTGAACTATGGTAAGTCAGAATGTAGAGACAGCTGAAGAGAAAAAGGTAATGACTACACGTATCAGAGGGACATTTCTGAGATATGTAGTAAGCACTGTATTAGGGATTTACTTTGGAGCTGTCTGGCCATCATCCAGCCTCCAAGCTGAGTGTCTCCTCTGAATCAGCACTTCCTAACATAAAGCTTTGTTTTTACCGATGACTCTTGAGTTACCTCAGTAAACTGAGTGTGGAAAGTCTCAGAACAAAGATTGTGCAAGAAAAGCAAAATTATGCAATTCCCATTGTCTGAGACTAAAGCATATTTTTTTATTTTTTTTTTTATTTTTATTTTTTAAAGAAAAGCTGAATCAGATGAATGACTGGGAGAAGGAATAAGATGGAACCATTACCTTACAAGGGAAATATCTGAGAAGACTAAATGAGAGTTTCAGTGGATACTAGGAGCCCAGAATCAAGGGCATGGTGTATGGAGCTCTGCATTTGTGTGGTCCAGCCATGGGAGTCTACACCCCAGTGCACAGCATATTCCAACCCTCAACCTTTATTTATGATAGGGAAGCAAAGTCTCAAGAAAAAGCAAAGAATCATATCGCAGGAATGCGGAACAACTTGATTTCTCCTTCTCAAAAACAGGAAAATGGGGAGTTGATGTGCCTCCCTGAAGTGATGATACAAAGTCCCAGGCAATGACAGGTCTCTGGTCACCAGAAAGATAAATGAGTGCTTATAGACTACAGTGGTACTCCATGGAGAGAACTCTATTCTTATTTCTATCTCAGTCCCATAAACCTCACACTAACGAAAGAATATAAAAAGCAAGGGGAAAAGGACAAGCTTTCTCTTGTGTACAGTATGTTAAATGTTTTGTAAGTCTACAGTTTCCTGGGGATGGGTTATAATCACTATGGCTGTGCATATAGAAAACAACAGGGAGGAATAGATGTTCACAGAAGAGACTGAGAAAAAAAGACCAAAACAGATCAATAAAAATCAAGTGGTAAAAAAGGGAAGCAAAAGTCTGACCCATTTTCTATAAATAAGGCTCTTCAAAAAGCTGTTCTTGAAATGACCCAGATTGTCTATATTAGAAAAGATTACATTTTTAATCCACTCATTTGAAAATACATTATGAGAAAGATGGAAATATTAAATCCAAAACTTAAGACCTTCCTTATAACTCAGGGGAAAAACTTCCCTAAAAAGAAGAATGCCCAAGAAAAACAACTACTATAACATTAAAAATGTCTGCCTGTTATAGTATTTATTTAAATACAAGCACAATTCAAATGAATTTTATGACCTTTATAAGCCTATTACAAAATGAGAAAACACTTGTAAGCCAAGCAGGGGGAGAACAGGTAGTTGGCATAATTCACATGATTTTTCTAAGTAAACTTCCACCCTTTAATAGATACCAATATCAATTTTCAAAAGTAAATTGGTATTTATCCTTTATCCTGGAGTTTGGAAAGAATGTTTTCAAAAAGATAATTGGGGTGAAATTGATACCTTTCAGCTGATAATCACTATAGGTGGTGTATGTTTTGGATGGAAGTGACAGTCCTCAGTAAGGTCACTTCTTTAATTGTTAATTAATAATTAATAAATTAATAGTGTTCCTCCAAAGGTCCCATTTGGGATTTCCCATATAAGGCCAGCTTTCAGGTAACAGTTTAGTTAGAACTGCAATGCATAATCATACAGGAATAAAGTAGATACTGTGCAGAGTAGCAGATCCAGCAGCACTTAAGATATTTAGACAGATGACTTTAAAATGGATGCAATTACATTTGCTTGCTGTCCCAGGCATTTTCTAGTCACAGACTGAGATTGTCTCATACAGGAAAGGCGGGTGTGGAGATGTGCTGATGCAGAAGTTAAAGGCAAACATATCTGCCAGGGTCACAGATTTGCTCTCAGATGAAATGGAGAAGACAACATTGAACTGCTGCAGGATTTTATTTGTTACTCAGTAGCAAAACAACAGAAATCTCCACTAAAGGAAAAAACTCCCTGAACCCAAAAAACACAAATATCCACCCAAGCTTTTTACTCATTTG
Source organism: Stictonetta naevosa (assembly GCA_011074415.1). Classification (NCBI taxonomy): domain Eukaryota; kingdom Metazoa; phylum Chordata; class Aves; order Anseriformes; family Anatidae; genus Stictonetta; species Stictonetta naevosa. Next base: position 44,299,993 of record CM021699.1, on the reverse strand, counting down.
TCAGAAAAATTACTTATATAACCATTAATGTATTATGAGGATTTTCTTTCATATCTATCAGTTCTTACCAGTTTGCATATAAATTATATAGCGTGTTGGGCCTCTTAACAAAGAGCCAAAGGAGTTATTTCTCTATCCAAATGTTAGACCAGCTTCTGGGATGGCTAAGCTGACAAATGCCAAGAACACATCCTATTTCTCCAGTGTTACCATCCAAAAAGAGGCTCAATTCCAGAGCACATTCTGTAATACACGGTTCTCACCACCACCTAGCTCATTTGCTGTGTATGGCACACAGAGACCCGTGCCATATTGGTAGCTGAAGGAATTGTTGGATTCCTTCTCTCTCAAAAGGAAATACAGATTCTTGCTGCTTTTACATCAATAATGAAAAAGAAGGAAAAAACAGAGATATGGTAAAGCTTTGTGTCTGGCAAACATCTTTGCGCCAATTTGTATATGGAGATGTCTAAGGCTCTGTCATGTTAACCATGATAGAAAAGACTCACAAGTTCAACACAGAATAAGTCTTCTTCATAGCTTTTAAGACCAACCTCTAATATTTCTTTGGAACAGAAATTTTGTTCTTTATTATGCTTTACATGTTATTTCATTGCTTGTAGCAAAAAATGAAGCTGCTATTAACTTCTGTAGATTTTAAACTGAATTTCCATACAAACTTTTAAAAATATCTAATCATACCAGTTTTATCCTTGTTGAGTTCTACAAAATGTATATTATAAAAATAAATAAAAAGCACAACATAAAATTCCAGGCCCTAAATGTATATAATATGTGCATAACGTTTACATGTGCATAAAACATATTCCACACCGTTACCTGAATGTTGAAAAACATCCTCTTTTCCTGCCTACCATCGCTCCCAGCTCCCCACGACTTCATACTCACACCATAACAGGCCCCAGCAGGTTGATCTCCTGGCACCCAGATATTCTTAGAGCTGCCCCACGCTGCAGCACCGAGCTGACCCTCCAGTTGCACACATCACAAGAGGTACCCTCAAACTTGCCTGAAGGTTGGTATTCCTGAGAGCAAGCAGGCCTGGGCAGCCTCTATTGTGCGACAAGAGGTAAAGGACAATTTAATAGATAAAATCATATTCGTTCCCCTCCCCCTCATGTGACCTTCAGCTTATTCATAACGATGCTTGAAGAGAACCATTCACTGCCCTGGGCTAGTCACGCACATGTCCAAATTTGGCCCTGTGGTAATGAAGCATAACACACTTTAATTACACCTGGAGTTTATATGAGCTTATTTCATAGGATATCTGGTGTTTAACTAATTATTACTGTTATTGGAAATGTCTCTGTCTTCTGCACTTTCAATTCCTTGCACTTCCAGTATCATTGGACTCCTAGCGCTCAGCTAGAGGACAGCTCTAGGCTCTCCCGCATCCTAGAGTGAGAGCAGCTCTGCCAAAATTCTGATTCTGGCAGTATTTCTAGGCAGCTTAGGCAAGTTGGATAAAGGCTGTTCCACTAACCTGCATCACCTTGTACTGCTGACTGGGTGCCAGGGCTAATAAGCCCCAGTAACACAGCAAGAGAGAAAGGAGGAAAGTCAGGGCAGTTAAATGCTCTCATTCCAATTGTAGATGGCAATGTTTTCCTAGGCTAGATAAACTGTAGTGCTCCACATCCTGAGACAGTCCAAACTCTGAAATGTGTAATAGCTCCACAAAGCAATGGTAAAGACTGACTCTGGGATTACAAGCGCTGACACACCATCAGGAGCAGCACATTTCAAAGCAGCAAGAGCAATTTCACAGCTAAAGAATGGCTGCTCCCTTCAGTCTTCCAAAGCCATCCTGTGGCCACCTCATGCCCATACATGCACCCACTGAGGGAACCTGCATCCCAAACTATCTGCCAGGGAAGTATTTCCCTGTGCATGAGTGGCAGCTGACTGCAAAGACCTTGAATAGATGCGTTGCTGGCCTCCTTATACATCCTCAGTCAGGAAGCTAGAAGATAGATTCAGTGGTCCAGTCATCCTTTTCCATTTCCTGAGACTTTGTTCTTCAGGAAGCAAAAACATAGCTGGTGAGAGCTGATGGCATCACACACACACACGCCCCTGAGTGCAGAACTAACTGCTGCTTCCCTGCAGTACTGTGAATCTTTCTTAACAGGGCACACTTTTACAGAATCGTTGCAGAAGTGAGACCATAAGTCTTGTTAAGCAAACAACAGGCACTAGCAAATATTTAGGTTAGAAGTATTTCTACTTCAGTAACTGGTAAATAAACATAAGTTTTTTTTGTTGTTGTTCAGATTACTGTTTTACTTGAGAAATATTTCCAGTTGCCTGTGAGGTCACAAACACAAAGAGCATGCTCAGTACTAATCTTTTCCTGACACTAGCAGGAAAAAGGGTGATTCAAACGCTACTGATAATAAAAATAGATGCAAGAGAGCTCAGCCCCCTGGAGGCAGACTTCTTGTGCCACAGGGTCAGACAGGCCATACCATTATGAGCTAAAACCTAGAATAAAGTTATATATTTTCCACTTGCATGAAACCGAGTTAGTTCCAATTACTGCTAGACAGGGCTCAGCTACCCAGTGCATCCACTCAGTTCACCAGGTCCAGCTCTCATCCTCCTGAACACCCACTCACACATACTCCAGGCTCTGGGAATCACGGCATTATCTGCCACACATAGATGCAGTGAAGAGGTGCTGGACTCTCCTTGTCATTCGTTTCATCATTAGCTTATGGCCAGGACCCAACACGTGTTCACCATACTGCTGTGTCATTGCCAGTGGCATAAGGCATGGACGCGTACAACCTCTCAGCTGATCAGACCCATCCCGCAACGAAATGAAGACATCTTCTGTTACGGGAGGGGGTCAGACTGGCACAGGGTCATGATCTTGAAAGTCCCTGACTTTCAGGAAGGAGGAAAAACATTTTTCCCACCTTACTGCAAATACTGAGAAAGTGGACCTGGAAATCTTTTAAACACAAGTCTGCTGCAAAGAAAAGGACACAATCTGTTTTGCAGTTACAATGAGTAGGACAAGATGACACAGGCTTAAATTGCTATAAGAAAAAATGCGTTAGACATTAGGAAAGATCTCAGACACTAAGGAGAGCATTGTAAACTAAACCTCCTAGGAAGGCTGTGGGGCATTTACCATGGGAAGTGTTTAAGAAGGGACCAGACAAACATGTTTGGTGGAATAGTTGAGATATAGCTGTTATTGCCTAAGGAGAAGGGAGAGTCCAGATCAAAGTTTTTTTCAGATCTGTCCGAGCCCTTTTTTTTAAAAAAAAAAAAATATATATATATATATGTGTATATATATATATATATATATTTCTGTCTTTCTGTGGACAAGTTATCCCTACATGTGCCTGCTTAATTTTCATTTTCTCTAGCTCAGCTCAGTTAATTTGAGGCTTGGGGGAAGGAGCACATAGCAAGCCTGATGCACAAGATACTGTTTATTTGGAATAAAGTCAGAAGTATCTGGAGATTTTTGGAGCTATTTCTTCATTACAAACGTGTAAGTATGCGAGTAAGCTCTCTTAATGCCAAAAGAAGGTAGATAGGTTGACTTCTGTCAAATAACTTGAACAATCACATAGTTTCCATCTTAAAAACAGGGAGTGTTGGACACAGAGCTCTGAACCACATGTAATGACAGAGAAACTTAAAAAATTAATCTGGAAGTTAGATTTCCTGGCTCCTCAAGTGACCTGTTTGATGGACTAGATGCTCCTCCTGCTCTCCTTCCCCTGCCTTGCTTTATTTCCCCACAACCAGACAATGCAAGATTACAAGAACTGCAGCATTTCCTCATAAAAGTCTTGCCTGCAGCTGGGGGAAGTCAGACTACAATAGCAGTGGTAACTTCTGCTATAACAAGGACACACATCACAAAAATTATAATTACCAAGGGAAAAAAAAATACTAAAGCTGCCTCAGGACTTGCACCTTGCAGAGCTGATCTTGGACTGCTAATCTTCATCCCTCTTCTTTATCTTGCCTCTTTCTGTCTAACATTTGACTGAAACAATATATTCCTCCACAAGATGATTATCTATAAAAATAAGAGAGAAGTCAGAATAAAGGACTCACTACTGATAAAGAACAGTATTGCTGGACAAGTGCAGAAGAGTTCACACACGTTTGCAAGCGAAGCATAGATCCGGCCCACTGTGCAAAAGGAGACTGCTAGCTCAGCATTTCCCAGCATCTTTCCTAAGACTGCTATAACTTAAGCCAGTAGGAAATCAGAATCCAAAGTGAAGATTAAAAGTGAAAAACTCTCTGAACAGAGTATTATAAAGCCAGTGCCTGTCCTCCTGCACTATTCCCTACCAGGCTTGAGAGTCTTGCTTCAATTTCTTACACACCAGCATTGGAAGCCAAGGAGGACCACACTCTGGTCACCACCACAGGAGGTCCTGCCTCTCACAGCTGGCTGTGTTGAGAGAGGCTAACTCAAAATTAATTTGGAGGCTGATTTGGAAAAGGTCTGGTAAGCTCTAAGCCCCATATATAGATGAAACAGAGTTTGGATTCACCATTACCAGTAAGACAAAAAAAGAATTAAAACCATTAAAGAATAAAGATTTAAAAATGCACTAGGAGTACAAAAGTCCCAAAATCATCAATGTCGTTGTTTTAATTGGTCATTTTATTTTTTTTTTTTTAAAAAAAGGCTTTTGTGTCACTGGAATAAATATAATCAAATTCTTTACATGCTTAAGTCTTTCCTAGCTTATTCGAATGGCAAAGTTAACTTTTGATTTATAAATCAAGGATATTGCTCACTGCTATAAGATGCATTCCACTGGGGCTCAAAGTCTTTAGCAGAGCCACATTGTGCGTACATTCTCCTAATGGTTTCACATTCGTGTTCATCAACACTCAGCAAGAACCATAAACAAAGCCCGTCTCTTGGATGCATACATGCAGTTCCCATTGACTTTGCTGGATTTTCAGCTGACTTCAGTAAGAACTCTGTGTGCACGCAGAAGGGCAGGAGTTGGCTCTGCACATTTAATAAAATTACACCACTAGATACCTTATAAATGAAGGGCATCACAGGCCATACTGAAAAATAACAAACTGAAAACCCGAAGTGTGGCCAAATCAGTTCAAATTTCAGCCAAGTTTTCCCAGAACAATAAAAATGGCACACATTTTAGGCAAGATAAAATAAAAGCCCAGTGACATCTTATTCACCAGAGTGTGCTCTGCATCCTTTAGCAGGACTAAGTGGGAAACCTATCTACATAAGGCAATGATCTTATTGCTCTCAGATGGAGCAATGATATTGGCATATGAAATGATTAAGTAAAGGTCAAGTTACAAGCTGTGATTTGCTAAGTCATTTCTGCTTCTATATCCCTGCTCTGTAAGTTATGAAGCTCATTGCAACTGGATTTAAAGCGTAGCAGAATACCACAGAAGAAAAAGTAATCAATCCCACAATATTAACAACTAATATATTACTTTGAACCTACTCCAGTAGTGGTATTTTAAAGATTTCAAATGCTTGAATCCAGAAGCATCTATCCCTCTTCGTGACCCCCGAAAAGAACAGCATAACAAAAATCCCACACAATTTAGAAACAGCAATCCTCTTCCAAATTTCAAATGGCATCTAGCAACACAATTTCTGCCAGGTATATTAGCTAAGGCACACTAAGCAAAGCAATGCCACATGTGTTTTCTCCAAATTTCTTCCCTTTATTTTACTTTTACTCATTCCATGATGTAACAACCTGTGCCTTTTTACTGCCTCTTTAAAAATATCTACCTATTAGGTTGAAGAATATTCTGACTTCTAAAAATTTAACTACCAACAGGCTTCTTTGAACTTTCTATTTGGCCAACAAATGCTCATTAGTCTGCAATTACAAATTTATACACAAAAGTACTCAGAAATGGAAATCACAGAGGGGGCTTGATGTTCATGTTTGGTTTTTCCCCTCTAAGCAGGAACATCTCTGATGATTTTCACACTTAAATAGCAGAACAGATTTCATGAATCATTTTTTCTTCCTGGTTGGAACAACCCCTATTCCCTGTTGCATTATAATACTGAGTCACTTTGCATAAAGTTGGTTATTACTGCCAAGTTAATGGAGAAAGGAGAGAAGTGGATGTAATGCTCTGAATTTACATGTGCAACAGGATACGTACCAGGATGCTTCTTGAAGCAAATTATTTTTAAAAAATATTTACAATTAGAAAATAAAATCATTATAAGACAACTCATGTAAGGAAAAACTAAATCAGATATTGAATGTAAATGTCCAGTGTATCTAATATAATACTGGTGATCAAAATGATGCTAAACTCCCCCCCCCCCCCAGTGAAGTAAAGGTCTGGCCAGTTACAAATATTGTGGTGGATTGGTCATTCACACTATATTATTCAGGAAGTTAAATAATTATTGTGGTGAAATCTGTTTCTACCAAACTAAAACATCATCAAATGACTAGTTATGAGGTCTGGTAGGGCTCTGCTGTCTCAAAATCATCTCCCCCTAACATGGCACCCTGAAACTGACAGCCTGTTAAGACACTTGTCTGTCTCAGGAAAACTCCTTCATGCAATTCAGCTACCTCAGATCTATTTTCTGTTGGCTCTGATGGAGCATGAGCCTGGTGAATTTATAGTGTGTTACAAGGTACATCTATTTCAGCTTAGCCTTTGCAATTTCAGGTTCACTGCATATCCCCCTCAATCCCAGAGGGTTAGGGTTGATGGAACGAGGGAGCTTTAACAACTGATGTCAACTTTCATTTATTAGTTTAACATTTATAACTCAATAAGTGAAACAAAATTAGGTACCTTACAGGATCATTTTTCAAGGAAACTGATTTTAAAGAGTTAAGAAAAAAACACCAGTCCCAAACTCTGCTTTTCTGCATGTCCTGTTTAAGCAATGACACATGAAGAACTTTATGTCCAAACAATTACTTAGTACTTTAAATAGGACACCAAGGGAATAAGATTTTAAAATGTATTCACACAGCATGAGACTAATCCTCCTCTTGGGAATACTGGTGCAAATCAGAGTAACTCCTCGGAGGTCAGCTGAAGTACACCAGCGTAAAACAAATGTTAGCTAGAGGAGAATCAGGCCCCATCTACCTTTATTTTAATGCAGAGGTTACAGATCATCTGCAATGATAAAGTGAACAACATAAATAAAACTGACATTTATTCAATTGATCTCACTTCCTGCCGACTATTCACAGCTCCAAATATAGGGCTGAAGAACAATGGTTCAAGGAAGAGAGGCAGAAATCCTGCTTCTACCCCATTCACACATTCCTATCTGCCAATACCTCCAACTTGAACTGCTTTTAATCCCCTGATGCTGCTGAACTGTTTTAGGTTTAATTTGACATTGCTCCCCAGCTCCTGAAGAACAACTTCTCCTTAGAATAAAATAAAAAGAAAATACCAGGATGCAGGGAAGAGATGATAACTGTAAAAATCTGTGTAAGCATGAGAATCTATGGAAAAACAAGCAAGAAAATATGTCTTGCATACAATATATATGCAAGGCACTAGCAAATTGATCAATTATTTGAAAATCTAGCACTAAAAGAATTATATGCTTGCAGGGGAGGAAGACTAGAATACAAGGCTATTACAAGTCACGCTGCCATCTGTGCTAATTTAAGTGAATATGTAATTATTTCCTACAACTTCATGATGTCCTGAACCAGCTTCCTCCCCGTGTGCCAGGCTGATAAAAGGATCCTTAGCAACACACTATATATATAATGCAATGTATTGAACGCTACCAAGGAAAAGCCCTGGATTATACTGAAACAAAGAACATCAGGTGAGAGCAGCAGCACCTCCAGGGAGAGACCACCTTTAACTATTTGCCGTGTCAGCAAAGGCAGGCGTTCTCTTCTACAAATCTCTGTTAGCAGCACTTAAGGGTATTTGCTACGTGTAACAAAGTTACCGCGGATTTTACCTCAAATCTACTTAGGCTCGAGCTCTTTGACCGAGACTTCTTGCGGAGATAGACGGAGAAGAACCGCCGCACCGTGAACTTCTTCATGTTCATTTCCATTGCCCCGTCCGAGCTCCGGTGCGGAGCACGGCGGAGCTGCAGCGCCGGAGGAAGCTAGCGCATCCCAATCGCCCCCTATTTATATCCACAGGCAGGAGGAGATCCTCTGGAGCCGCCGCTTCTCTTCATCCAGCCGGGCTCGGCTAGATGGCGAGAGGTGCGCTGCCCTGAGAGCGTGCGGTGCGCTGTTCGCTGCCGAAAGGCGTTACACTCCGTCCGTCTGCCTTCCCACTGTTTACATTTCGGTGCTGCAAGCCCAACTCTCTCCCCACTCCCTCTCCCCCTCGCCTTAGGTCCTACTACACCCAATCAGGCTCTGCTGCCGCTGCATGCATAATCAGCTCCGGCAGATGACAGCTCCCCAGTCCCAGGCGTAGCAGGTTTGAGATAAATATTAGATGCGTCTGTGGCTTTGCACTGCCCTCCTCTCTCAGCCAGGCTTTTTCGATTTCCTGGTTTCTGAATCACATGGGGAATAGGCACATGCTGCACTTCTGTTTTTAGCCCGGAATTTCGCCGCTGCTATAATTACTGAGGGCTACGGTGGTCAGATCTGAGAAGAGGCGAGCTCCTGCACCAGAGCCTCTCCTGGGAGAAGGCTGAAGGACGCCATGAACCCGCTGCTGGAACAGGAGGGTCTGGACCTCCTCTCATCCTGGGGACTGTGCACAGTAATGCTTCCCACACCCTTAAATCAAAAAGCTTAAAATCCTATTCATAGCTTACCCACCAGCTCCACATTAAAATACCTAACACTGGCACAGCTCTGAAAACAGAAAGCACACTTTAAATGGGAAGTATTACTATTCTTATTGTACTACAGCAGGGAGCTACAGCCCTTCTCAGAGGTTAAATATGTACATCTATTTACAGGCTGCAGTCTGAGCTGCTCACTATACTGGAAGCATTTACAGCTGCCCCCACCTCCACCCAGCATAAACACATTTTTCAGCTTTTCTTCAAGAGCTAATGAATCTGAGTGTGATCCAGAGACTGGAGAGCTTTCTCTTGCCTGCCGTACACAGCTTGGGCTCCTTGTCCTTGGCAGTCTTTCCTTTCTGACTAGCAAGGAGCATCCAGACATGCCTTTCTCCCATATCCTCATATGGAAAGTGAATGTCTCTGATGACTTATTAATGACTCAGATAAATAAGCCCAAAGAGAGCTGACACCACCACAGCCTGAGAAAAAACTCTCAGAGGTTAAATGACAATACCTCTCCAATCAATCTGGTCTACACAGAGGGAGTTGGATTTTGCTTTAATTGCATGTCTGGATTCTGCCATGAACCACGTTGGCTGGTCATGCCTGTCAATTCCTGCTTTCTTTGCAGGTTCTCTGTCTCTCTCTTTTGTTTAAAGCTTGCCATAGTCTTTGTACCTGGAAAAGCAAGAAAATTAAAACAAGTAAAAGAGTATTTTGGCACTACATACTATTTTACCACTACAGCTGTGTTGGTTTCTAGCTAAAGACCCTGGAGTGAAGGCAACCAGCCCAACAGAAACTAAGCTATCTACAGATGCACCAAAACCCTTTTCACAAGCAAGAAACAGGCAAAAAGCATTTTTGTTTGTAGAACTCTGTCAAAGCCAAAATTATTTGCTGCTGCAGCTTATCTCATCAACTTTGATGTCTCCTTATGTGGTGACCTGATTTCACCAGTAGCGGCCTGACCGGAGCGAGGGCCTGAGGCACTCGCCTCACCCCAACCTCACTCCTCTTACTCCTCGGTTTTACTCACTGTAGCATTGCTAGTGCTTCTTTCTGTCCCCTGCCCTCTGCCTGCAAAAGGGGCATCCTTAGCCTTGCTTTCCTGATGACAAAGGCTTTTGAGAGCCACACACATTCTCATGTTTGTAAGCCACTTCAGCTTTAAATAGTAATCAGACTAATCAGGGTAGCTCCCTGAAACCTTCCCCTCAGGTATACAATAAAGTCCCACCTGGACACTGACATCGTGCAGAGATGATCATTTCCCTGCTCTGAGTACACAGGGTATTATCCTGCCCTATGTAAGAAGCAGTATATGAGAGGCTGCTGCTACTTAGGCTTGCAGATTTATCACAGCCTTCACTTTCCATTAGGCAAGCAGTACTTTAACATGCAAGGACATGTGGTCATCATTAAACTTACCTGTTCTGCAATAAACATCCAAGATTATGCATGCTACAACTTATTATCAATTACTTTTATTATGTTCAGAATTTTGTTCTTTACCACACACTCATGATCAGTTATGAGGAGCTAGCAGTTTATTGTGAGTATCAGAGTAAAAGCTGCCTTTGATGCTACAGGTCATACTGCAATGTTAACAGCATCTCCAGGCTAGGGGGCAAGTTTCCTCTTACATCCCTGCAAAGATGCAGGTGCAGGCAGGGAAATAGGCATGATCTGCTTGTTTTCTTACTCTCCTCCCAACAGATGATTAGGGATTAAATACAGAAGGATACATAACCACCAGTGCCAGGACGCTGCTCTTCACCTATGGGGCAGCAGAGCAACAGAGGTATTGCTGAAAGCGTCTTCCAACTTTAAACAGCACAAGCAACTAAGTTACAAAAAATTACAGAAGAAAGAGTACAAACACAGAAATCAAACAAAAGGCATGAACATTGAAAACTAAGTACAGGGACAAATATCTGAAAAATAAATTCTACTCCAGTTGCATTCACATGGTAAGCTTCTGGGACAAGGAACTTAGCTTTGCTTCAGAACAACAACGTGAGGAGGTGTCAAAAATTATCTCAAACTTTTAGCTACTGAGAAAACATCCAGTTGTCCCAATGATTTTTTCTTTTTTCTTTTAAGATGCAAGCCAAAAACCAAATTAGATGACACTGGAATATTCATTATTATATTTATAAACTTTGATAACTGTCAGATCAACTTGCAACTTGGAAAAAATCATTGCACTTAGAAATTCATGGCTGCAAAGTATTAACAGCTCCCCTCTGAGTAATTTTAACTGCTGAGGAACTGCTGAAAAAATAAATCCATGGAATGTTTCCAAGACAAAAATAAACAACAAAACTGGTGGAGGGGGCATATGATGCACTGACATCAAGTATTGATACTCTGTATTTTGAATTATACTTCTTAAAACTATAATAATATTTGTTGTAGCACAAAATAAATAAAGTGAAGTTAATAGCAAAGTGAAGTTAATAGCAAAATAAAATTTATTTGAATTGGAAAAGGGCTTAAAAAAACAAGCAAACAAAAGAAACCCAAACCCAGTATTGGAAACAAACTCTCTAAGAGAAACCACTGGAAATTTGATATCAGACAGCCCAAGTTCCAAATTTTAAAAGTTAAAAAGAAAATTCCCAATAATATCCAATGAAAGCTGAAGGACCTCTCCTTTTGTTTGCAGATGGACATACCACAACAGTGGTAAAAAATTGAAGGATGCAGTCTGAGGAAATTCACACAGGGCAGCAAAGCAACCTGCACAGAACCAAAGCAAGAAGGATGCCAGCTGCCAATGCCACAGGAATCACCACTTTCTAAAGAAACAAAGTAACTTGAGCTTTTTTTTTTCATGAAAGAAAGCACAAATCAAAGACATCTACCACAAACTGTGGCCTAGACTATGAAATTTATTAAAGAAATTCTGTACTACAATATTATACAGCATGTCAGATCCTATGACCAAAATTGACTTTCTAATTTTTATGTGAATCAACAGTTTATAAGCAAAACCAAAATGACATTGCTACTTGAGCAAATTAAAGGACAACTCTAAAAGTAAAAATACATAAATTGATAGTATCTTCCTTGCATATGCAATCAATATCAGCTATCCTTCCTCAATAAGTTCATGAGGAAAACAGAAAGGCATGAAAGCATAAGAGGCACGGACACTATAGACAGACCAAATAAGATTAGCAGAAAACAGCATGCAAAGAAAGGGAAAAAATGAGTACCGTGATAGAGGCCACAAGAGACAATGCTACAGAAAAGGTGAATTACACAGCATTGTTTATGCTCTCATTAAAGAGAACCAGGATCAAGAGCAGATGTTTCCAAGAGACAACAAAGAACAGAACAAGGAATAATACCTTCCTCAAGGTGATTAGATGGTACATGACTCTCAGTTATTGCTATTGCCTGATCTTGAATGCTGGGCAACTTTCCATATAGCTTTTTTCCTCAGTGAACAATTGAGGTGGTTATTTTTCTAATGATGATTCTTTTAAAAAGAAAGAAAAATAATGGGTAAGAAATGCCTGATCTCATTACATCAGCATACCAATCTGGATCCCAGCCTTTCCAGCTGCTGTATCTAGTTATATACCTTGTCCAGCTCAGCATCTTGCTTACTGGACTGTAGTACTCTCTCAAAAAAAGATACACTGCCCAGCCAACACTATGGAATACAGGCCACAGCTTGCCATCTCAGACATGCTTCTCACTATCAATGATAAGCAAGTGATCAGCAAGAGTGGCTGAATGGGGATGTAAGAGAAGTTTCCAGTAGAGGTAAAGGTTTCCAGGTCCCTTCAGCCATTTTGCAAATTAAAATTACTGCTCAGAAGGAAGAAGAAAGCAAAGTCATACATCTCATCTAACTGTGTCCAACGAATGGGCACAGCTGGGAAGCAGATGGTAATGCAGATTGCTTGCCCACCATCTTCTCCACTCCTTGGAGCAATGCAGCAGACCTACAGTATCTGCTTAATCTTGTACACGTAATAATAAGGCCTCAGGAGATTAGGCAAAGACAGGGGACCATTTATATATGCATACCTTTAATTCCTTAATTGCTAAAAGCATTATCCAACACTGGCAATTATATAACAGGTTACTGGTATAAATACAACTGTAGCAATTATAGGAGAGAATGGCTTCCTTTGAAAAGATCGGTTTTGCTGAATATTCTGGTATTCCTATAAGTAGATTCCATTCAACACCTTTGAATGTTCTTGAAACTGATTATCAAGATAAGTTCTAGGTAAATTTGAAACCAATATTTCATAGGAATGCAAGTAGCTTAGATGAAGAGTCTTCTGTACTTTTCTTTCTAATAGACTCCAGCAGATAAGATCAAAAAAAACGTACTTAGTAGCAGTGAGAGGGTGAACAGTATCTGCATGTATCATGCTGGTGCACAAGAGGTCTCCTTGCTGCAGTTGCCTAAACATCTACTTTTTCAACTCCTTCTAAACACTTAATAGTCACATGATGATAGAGTAGTTCTGCTTCCAGAGATATCAGATGGGGAGCACTATAAAGACACATGGCCTGTTCTTATTTGTGCACAGAGAACTGGGACTGCTGCAGAAATAATAGCTCGAGGACAAGATAACAAGATTTGATTGAGTATTCAGCAGATGACAGACATCTTAACTCTCACATAAGCATCTTGTGTTAGTGCTTGAGCATCATATTGGCAAACGTCACAAGTGCTGTATTGACTGCTCCCATATGTGTTTTACTACTTATAGACTCACACTAACATGCAACAGTATCACTGGCCACATACATGTCAGTTTGATGTGGTCTGTTTCTAGGATGGATATCAAGTCATCTAGCAGTCTGCCTTGAAAACGGGCCAGGAATAGTATCAGATTCAATTTTCTTTTTATTGATGACTTTTATGGACTTTTACTTTCTTGGTTGATACCGGTCTCGCTTGGCGTTTGGTGCCTTAAACAAAAGTACAAGACAAAGAACTCAACAATCTCATTTATATTACATAAGCTTCTACTCCAGTGCAGTTGAAGGAGATTGCTAAAGATACAATTCTGCTTTGGATAATAAGCAGAAAATCATACTCCTATAATGGATTAGATGTTCTATAGAAAGAAAGATGCTATTTTATATGAACAATCGTATCACATGAATATTTATGAATATCCACTTTGCCTGAACATTGTACAATACAAAATTGGATATTGGATAGCAGAATTTCATTATGTGCAGCATATGTTTACTACTTATTCAGAGTAACCATGAACAATACTAAAAAGGAATACACTCATTCAAAATCTAGTAGTAGGCAAATTTAGGTTCTGGAAGATATACACCTAACAGGAGAAAGGGCATAGAAGATTTATCACACCCCATTTTTACTTTTATTAACCATCAAAAGACCAAATGGACTAAACTGCACTAAATAGAAAAGCCAGACCACAGCTTGCCCATGAAATCCTGAAAGACAAAGAAGTGCAGAATGGGGCTTAGGAAATTTCATTCAGGAAAGTATCAACTTTAGGAAGAACTTTTCCCTTCTATTAGATAACAAAAATACATACTGAGGTAGAAAAGCAAATGAGGTAGATATAAAGCATCATATGTAGTTGATCTGACTCACCGGAATTAATATCCTTCACATCTGAGACCATTTTGTATAACCTGAAAAAGAACCTTGTTCTCTGTATGCCTAGTTTCAGTCCATGTGCAAAACCCAGTCACATCCTAATTCCCTATGAGAATGGGGGCATGGATTGCACTTTTTTCTTATTCTTTCTTACTGGCATATCATGTCCTTAGTGATGAAAAAACACAGATTTTTAACCAGAAAGGAGCCAGACTGCACTCTTGCCAGTTTCCTGATTTTGACAAATGAGTGTGTAAATTCAGGTCCTTAAATACACATACATGCACTGACATTTACCCACATCTTTGTTTCAGATCTCCTTTTGTAAAATGGAAATGGAATGTTCTGCCACTTAACAAGAGCTGTTTCAGAGCAAACACAATGATCACTATTATATGCTCATAGTCAAAATTTCAGTTTAGGCTTAGCACATACATGTTAGTTTTGCTTGCAGAATCAGATTAACTGTAATGTCAAAAAAATAGATGACATGCAAATTTACCTTGGTAGATATTATATCTAGCAGGGCAAATGATATATTGAATATTTTCAAAATATATGACACATCTAATGCCTGCCAAAAATCAGGATCAAAGTTGAGTGAACACCTACCCCACATTAGACACCACAAAAATGAGATTCATAAATCAAAAATCAGTAGTCACTCTTGAAATTTTGAGCACTGACTTCCTTCTTACTGGGATTCTTTTATTTCTTATTGGACTGATTTTGAAGGCATGCTTTAAATTACTGTAATAGCAGTACTTAGATTACACATACAGCTCACAGCTTGCTCCCTCCCCCCCTTTTTCTTTTTTGGAAATAGAAACTGAAGAAACTGAGCAGAGAAAAAAGTCTGAAGTGTTGTGATACACCCCCTCTTAACTTTCTCTAATAGAGTTACACAGGAAGTGTGAAATTGAAAAAAAAATTACATGTAAAATCATTTCAACCTTCAAAAATGTTGGTTAGATTCCATCTGACATTTACAAAACCACATACTGATTTCACCTAGTACAATATCCCATTTTACAACGGGATTACAACGTCCCATTTTACAACTAGCAAACTAAAGCCAGTATTAAATTTGACTTCCATCCACTTTACACAGTAAAGCTAAAAAAAAATTTACATCAGGATTTCATAACACCAAAACAGAAAAGAACATGGGAACAGGACTAGCAAAAATGACAACGTTAACATCTACTCTAAGATTTGAAGTAATTTCATAAAAAAAATAAAACCTGAATTTTAAGAGCTACTTTGAAATCATCCACATGCCCTGGATGTACACATATAACTTTACAGTAGTGAACAACTGTAGCAACACACACGTAGACAGCTCACTTGGAATAAAGCAGCCTCCATCCAGTAGTGCTCTAAACACACAAGGACTAATGACAGGACATACCCCTAGCACGAGGACTATGTGGGTCCAGAGACAGGTGCAACAGGTCACTGAAAGGATCTTATGCAAAGACAAGAAAGGCAGGCTATATAAACATCACCTTGTTGGGTTAGGACTAGTTGCTGTTACAAGGTTGGGACTAGTTGCTGTTACAAGGTTGAAGGCTGGTTTAATTTAGATACGTTCAGTATGTTCCATGATCATCTCCTGTAGCCTAACCTGAATTCAGCTACATAAAGCATCTCCATCTATAAACCATAGTGCCAAATCTTTAATCTAAGCCACCAGGTAGCAGGAAGTACATGCTCTTTTTGCATAAATGTTCCTGCCCACACTGGAGATGAGTCTTCTTAATTGATGCTTCAACAAATGTGGGAGAAATTTCAACATCTTGTGTATATCTTCCTACTCTTCTAAAAACTGTGTGAAATTTGTTGCAAAGAGCATTTACAGAATATGAAAAATTAAAATATTTGATTAATCTAATGATAACCTAATGGACACAGAAAAGTAACCTAAAGCCTTGGACATCTCTCAGTGAATTTAGTATATCCTTTCAAATCCTTAAATAACCCTATAATTCAAAGAGGTATAAATAGAAATAATCAACACTATGTATAACACAAACACATATGAAACAAGAATCTATTGCCCATATGTGCAATGCCAAATTTGCAGTTTGTTTTGTCTGTTTTTCCTCAAGCAGAGATAAAAACATACAATCAATTCTACCATAACATAAGCCATACCATTTAATATAAGTTCAAGTGCTTATATACGTGTGCATATATATATATACACCTTACATACATATATATACACTCACACCTTATATATACACGCTCAGAAATACTGGTTAAAATACTGAAGAACTTTCAGTGTCTTCATTAGTATATATACTATGTGGTACAATGCATACTTGTGGCCAAGGTGTCATAAAACTCTTTTCAAGTGAAGTTGTCTACCTAAATACATATTTCAAGCCATGTAAAATGTGTTAACACAAAAATCTTAAATTCATTACTTCACCAGTAATCTGACCTTTTTTTTTTTTTTTTTAAACCAGTGAAAAAGCCTATAGGAACCACCCATCTCCAAACTGTGAACTTAACATTAACGTCAAAAAAATATATAAAATTCATAAAAACATGCCATGCATAACGTGTATACACATTATACATTCACTGAAATGTGTCACTTTAATCCTAATGACATTACTGGGATTTGTCTCTGCTCTTTCCCTGAACGTCCAATATTCAATCCTATCCTGCAAAGCAGTGTGGGACAGAATGTCTATTAGGAGACTGTCTATTAGGAGACTGGCAAAGACACTGTTCTTCAGCTCCCAAAAGAGAAAACAGGTGTCTGTCTCAGGTAGGAGGAACAAAGGAACAAACAATGCAGTTGCTATACAGCCTTGTAACAAGGTTCCTTCTCCCTCTGTTACAGACGTTACAGACACTTGAAGGCCAATTGGACAGCCTAAGAAACAGCTGCAAGCAAGGCCACCAGGCAGCCCTTCCCAAGGCAGAGTGACACCTCTGCAGGCACAGGGGAAGGCAGGGCATTTCAGGAGTGTGATGGTCTCTGCAGTCTGGCTGCCTGGCAGCAGTGGCTGCTCCTGAAGAGCGGGTGAGCTGAGAGTGGAGGTGGCCCTGGTGCAGGCCATGCCCTCACCCACAGACTCCATCCCTCAGGGCTGAACACGGCTGGCAGAGCTTGTGCTGGTAACAAGGCCCACGGGCAGCCTCGGCCATGGCGAGTGGATAGGCCGGGACCAGGACGCAGCCAGGAGCAGCAGGAGACATGGCAGCTGACAAGGCTACAATGCGAGGGGCCCAGGCAGGAGGCAGAGGCCAAAGGCAGGGCTGGAGGCAACCTACAGCGTACTTTCAAGGAACCTGCCCAGGGCACTGCCTCATTTTTGGTTTGCTACTTATAACATTTAATATAGTATCGATGTTAGCATTTTTTCTCAAATAAAAGGATAATCTATTACGAAGAACCAAACTACTTCTTACAAGTAGTAGGTATCCCTTGAAAGTACAAGGAATAACAGTGAGGACTGGCAACATGGAGGGCCTAGTCACATTACCATGCTGGTGGCAAGTAACTGTTCTCATTCTGTTGAGCTGGATCAAGGCCTACAGACCATTACAAATGTTATATTATTTAATAGAAAATACTTCTTTCACTGCTCATCTGACTATTGTGATGCTCTTAACAAATATCAGGCTAGTACATTTTGCCTATTATTTTTAATTTGCTTTAAAACAAACCCACACAACATTCAGACAGGATTTGACCACCACACGCCTATGATTCACTGAGATCCTTGCTGTTTCGCTTATAAACAATATTTCTTCTCTGTGGCACAAGAATAGAGTTAAGATAACATCCAGAGAAGCTGCAAATAAATTGCAGCTGAACATCTTAGGGACTGAAAACTGCTTGACTTATCATTGAGATTTTACTACATTCTTAATGTTTATAACATCTTCTTTTCCCTCTACCTTCACTCCTTCATCCTCTCCTCATCTTCTCTCTCACTTCCTGTTACTCAGATCTTCTCTTCAAATGTATGACTCACTTCTTACCTTCATCCCTCTTGTCTTTACTCAAGAAAGCTGAAATAACAAAAAATTAACTTGAACTTGAAGGCAGAAGGATTGTTTTCAGCTATCTGATTTTTAGGAACTATTTTATGGCACCTGTCCGGAATTCAGAAGGTCCAAAACATATGAGAAGTAAGATGAAGCAAGAGAAAACAGAAATGGAGTCAGAGGACTCTATGTGCCATTTACATTCTGTGCCAGGCTGGAAACAGATAAATCCTTTCAGCAACATGGCTGATTTCTGCAGTAGTATTACATGTCTTCTAGCACACCTAACTTTAACATCTCTTATCTTCTAAAGAAATGGAAAAACACAAGAAACATATTATTTCACTGAAGAAAATATATGTATATGTGTATGTATATAACTGGCTACCTCAGTCCAGTTAACCTACTGCAAGACAGATGTAGATGTTAGTGTTAGAGATGCTGGAAAACAAGAACTAAATCAAGTTCTTCATGGCAAGGAAGAGTGAAGCTAAAGTCACCTGCTTCTGATAGAGCCAGTAATGGGTTTGGAGGCTGCACAGAGTTTTGTTGCATTTTAGACAAAGATCTTGGGTTGTAATGGATGTCATTAGTCCTGGAATAGGCCCATCACTTGTGGCCTCACTCTGCCATCTCTAGGCCACCATTTCCTTCTTCCTTTCTGTTGGTATAATTAATTCACAGCCATAGGATGAACCAAACTAGAGGACAGGTCCAAGTTAAAACTGAACCCAAACCCACCCCAGAATGTTACCTTTTAAACCAGTTCAGTTCCCTGATCTGATTCACTGTGTGGCTATACAGATGTCTGTGCCAACCCAATATTTGTTCCTGCGGTGTAGGCAGGAACATGTGCTTGTGAGTGGCTCTTCCTTCTTTGGCCAGGATGGGGTATGCCAACATAAACTGCTTGCTTCCCAGATATGAAAGCGGCATGCCGTTGCTGCCTGGCCCAGCAGAACTGGAGTCACTGAGTAGACCACATCAAACTACCCCTTAGATGATAATGAAAGTTAAGAGAATAGCTCTGGCATAGATAGAGCATTTTAAAATCTCCTAAAGTATTTCTTCTTTATAAAACCAGCAGAAGTCAATTAGCTAACAACATACAAGAACTGGAACCATGAGCTGCTGCTATATGTGTTAAAAACTTGAATCTATAATTGATTCTCAGCCTGTTTAAAAGGAAAATGATTTTATAAGGTTGAGAAACAATAACCTAGAGCTGCACTGTAGAAATTCAGGAGGTTACATGACTGTTTAATTGACTCAGAGGTGCTGATATTAATACTTTTCAAGCTATTCCACATTCTGCTACATCTGTATAGCTGCACATACAAACAAACATCTCTCACAAATCTTTGCATACAAGTGTAGTTGCACACAGGCTCTATAGTGGTTCTCCTAGTGAGGAAAGTCAGAGGCAGAAGAGTCACAGGGTCACGCAAGCAGATCTCATCCCTACGGGTGAATGTCATCTCTATGTTCACAGCGAATGCAAACCAAATGACCCAAGCTTTGCAATTTGGATGTGTTTGATACACATCGCTCAGTGGATTTGAGAACCACTATCAAATGGATTATGGATGTAACCATAAGCAGTCATTCAATGTGCAGTTGCTCAAACTATCATAAACTTGGTTTAATGCCATCATAAAGTCATCTCATGCAGTTAATTTAAGTTTCCAGTATTTGCAGCTCCTCTTGTGAGACTGTCTAGAAACTCACCTTCCTCTAATAGTGAAAATCCTTGCTGTAGTGCCTAGTACAGATGCATTACAGCCATTTTAAAGTCCTTTGCTCCTATGCCAGAACCTTTCTTTAAATTAAATCTTTCTTTTCCCTACCTATAAGCAGTTTTTGTGTTTGTTTTTTTTTAATTTTCCAAAGAGTAATCATATTCTCTCCTAACCTAGACTTGGCTGTGCTAAACGAGAACGGGTGGGCTCTTTTAGCCACTCCTTCTTCAAGCATCTCTCGTGTCTCTGTCCCAATATAGAGTCCTATCCTAGACTTGGTCCAACTTTCCTTGTACATGCTATTAGCAGAAGGTTTTATCAGAGCTCCAGTAGTAACATTAATTAGAAATTCTTTATGACAAGAGGCACTTCAGGGTGTTCCTCAATTTTTCCATGACTGTTTCAGATTGGTGGTTCACTGCTGCCCTGTAACTGAGCATTACTGAGCATTAGGGAGGGAGGAAGGTGGGGGGGGGGGGTGTTGACAAAATGCTGAAGATTGCATGCCATACATAATAAAGGCTTAAAAGTATCTAAAATCACCCCAAATTGAACTTTTTAATAGCATAATTTTAAAAGAAATTCTTACAATTTTTGGATTTTGACAAAATCTCTAACACACATGGAGGTAGAACTGCCATTATAACCAAAGTGTTGTTAATTACTATCTGTGTTAATAACGTGCAACTAACTCATAGCTGGAATCTTGGGCTCCTTCCTTCACCTCATGCCAGCTAGAAGGTAGAAACTGGCAACTACAAAGACTTTTACAACTCTAAAGCAACATTTCATGCTATGAATTAGTGCACATGCATACCTGTCTTGAGTATGCTTATTTCTCAATAAGGCATGCTTATTTCTCAGGATACTTTAATGATACACTGTGAATTGCATATATGCTCTTTCAAGGCACCTTCTACAGGTAGGCAGAAATGTCAAGCAGAAGTTATAAAACAGAGATAGGGTGAAACAAACTTTGGAAAAAAGACTGACAGAATAAAAAGAAATTAGACACTCACCAACCTTTCTGCCTACACATGCTTCTCTCTCAGTTGACTTTATCAGAGAGTTCCAAATAATAACCTACATTCTCAGACACATGAGGTAGGAAGTAGTAGAGAGCAAAGAAAAGTTTGTTATGCTGCTAATTTTGAATTAAGAAAAATGAAGTTGCTTGAACACTACTTTTTGTTCTGCAAAGCTGTGTAGTCACTCTCCATACAGCATTAGATCAATTGCATCCAGTAGTAGTTTTCTGTTTTCTTGTGCCCAAAATTCAGAGAGTATCACCTTCCTTTTTTTTTTTTTTTTTTTTTTCCCCTCCAGGCAGTCAGCTAGAAAACACAGGTTTTAAAAAATCAGGTAGGAGATCAATTAAAAAAATAAAAAATAAAAAATATAGGACTCCAAAAAAAAAAATAATTTAGAAAGCAAGCATTGCAGCAGATAAGTCTTCTCCCTTTTTCATCCTTCAGGGCTCCCTCAGGATAGGAGCCCACTTTCTAATCCCTCACTGAAGTCATTAGCTGTATTACCACACCAACAAATTGTACTGACCTTTTCTATATATTTGAATTTGTCTATCAAGTCTTAAATTTTATGGAGCATTAAGAAATTACTTTCAAAAAAAAAGGGGGGGGGAGAAAAGGTGATATTTCATATTTTTGTGCCTCTTGGAATCATCATCAGTGGTCAAAATGAACCTTGGTCATTTTGTCCTAATGGTGCATTTCTTCCTTTGATAGGTATTCATTTATTTTAAGAATACTATGAACTTGGAATTTATTATTGCTTGTTTTGATGATAGCTTGAACATTGCTGTGAGAAATTTTCCCCTCAGAACCACAAGTGTATAATCTGAATTTTAACTTAGCCTTGATTTATGTTTGGATACGTTTTTAGGCTTTTTATTTGAAAAATAAGGAAGTTAAGCAATCACAGAATAAATACTACCATCTAATATTTCTTAGATAAATTTACTGCTCTTAAATCACTTCTAAAACTTTTAAGGTTTAAAGTCTGTGGCTCAGTAAGAACTGATTTGTAGATGGTTAATATTCAGCAGTAATTTCTCAGCACAAAGGGTGCTTGCTGCCTTAGCCTCCTCCAACAGCAAGTTTACTTTGTTACCTTTGATTAGATCTGAATTTAGCATCCCGTAATGAAAAGTTTCTTCAAGTTATATGAGCGTGCAAATGATAAGGTAAGATAGTAATTTTCTTTGCTGTGATTTTGAAGACACTATTGATCAAGATAGACAATCTTAGCATTGCTAATCTCATAACTAAATTTTGACATATCACTAGACATTTGCATTACTCTTTCTGGACCTTTGCTATTTTCTCTGTGATTATATTTTCAAATAATATACATAGGATATTAGGCATCTCTCATTTTACAGGTGCATATGTGTTTTCTGCATCTTTCTGTAGCTTTCTCCAAACATCCTACCTTTTGAACTGTTTGTGCCAATGGCACAGACACAGCCAGTGTTACTCACAGTTTCTGTTCCCGTTTTTAAGCAGGTTCCCCCCAACAGCTACGTGACATGGATCAAAGTGGATAACAGCAGAATATGTAACGTATGGAACACTAATTTTCTGTTTGTAAACATACTTTTGTTTTAATTACAGCACCACAATAGAATTGTTCTAATTACCTTCTTCACCCAAAATACGTATTCTAAGGTATTGACACTCAGTTTCTCAAATCTCAGTGAAGTAATGCCGTAGCTTCTGCTAATCACTCTGTTCGCTCTTTCCAATAAAAACAAAACAAGCCTCATCTCTCTGCCTGACTTTATTTTCTATGGTCATGGGAAGATACCATCAAAAATGTACCATTTGAAAGACACAAGTAAGGAAAAGAAAGAAAAGTTAACTGAAAAATTCACATATCCCAGGAAAAGGAATAACTACTGTGAACCATAGAATGAATATTAGCAACTAAAGTTTGGAAAATACAGGAACATCATACACATGCATACTTGATGCTGGCAGCTAACAGATGGGTCGTGCTGGACACAAGGCTACACTCAGCCCTCAAGGGTCAAGGGGTCATTACCTAACCAGGTCGGATGCTTCATGGCTAGTGGGAAATGCATTCCTCACAAACACTCTCATACATA
Source organism: Stictonetta naevosa (assembly GCA_011074415.1). Taxonomy (NCBI): domain Eukaryota; kingdom Metazoa; phylum Chordata; class Aves; order Anseriformes; family Anatidae; genus Stictonetta; species Stictonetta naevosa. Next base: position 44,276,708 of record CM021699.1, on the reverse strand, counting down.
TCCTTTTCATATCCTAGCATTATGTCTGTATCAATAGGCAGGCAACACATTATTTTCATAGATATTAAGTATTGACTGTTGAATTCCTACCCAGCTGTGTTTGAGCTCTGAGACACTTAGCTACTGCAGCTCATATGCACTGGCCACGTGGACAACTTTCTGTTATTAGCCCATGGTTACTATTTACAATTTCAAGGCATGGAAAATACACTTATTTTTCCTTTCTCCTTCAATCAGACTCATAACTTTTAGGGAGGTCATGAAGCAACATTGAATATATTACAATCACTGGCATGATGCAAATTTTTGTTCTTAACTTAAATGTAGATGATTTGGCCATCTACATTGCTTTTACTTGTCTGAAACCTAGCATATTTCCTGATGATATCTTGGTGGAAAATGAACAGCAGGTCTAATGCTCATACAGACAGATTACACAGAAACTCCATGTCAGCTCTGTTTTCCAGATGTTTCAGGGAAGCTGCATATACTTCTTACAGATTTTGAAGACAAACTCCACACTCTTATTTTCCAATGGGAATTTTGCTTTTTGGAACCCTTTGGCAGGCAAAAACCACTAACAGGTTTTCCAGAATATTTAAAATAATTGAGATAATGTAAAGCTAATAGATTTTAGCTTAGAGGGTTGCAAAGAATAGCCTGTCATTGTACAGACAGCTCTGTAATATAGCACCTTGTTAATTAGAGATGATTCACAAATGACTTGCAATAGATTCTGGTAGTTCTGAATAGCAATGATATTTTCATACTGAGCTCTTATCTACTTAGGAGTAATGAAGCTTTAACTTTAATTAAAAGGAAAGATCCTTTTTTTTTTTTTTTTTGGCCTGTATGAAAATTAGCATGCCTTATAATAATTTTACATATTTAGAGCTCTGCACTTGTGGTTTAGCTTTTCTAATATTTCCCACCAGAGGAAATCTAAGGACCTGAATAACACCTGTCGATGAGAAGCTAATATTGTTGCTGCTTTAAATGAAGGAACAGTCAATAAGGTGGAAAACTGTTTGCTCATGGCCTCTCAGCCAGTCTGTGAAAGAGTAAGAACAGAACTGCATCCATCAGGATACAGGGTCAATCGCTTACATCTGCATGCCTCATCACATGATGCCGTCTGCTTCACTTGGTGGGCATCCACCGCTTTGGGTCATGATCATTACAGTTGTGCAGTCTGACATTGTAACACCTCTTTGCTACTGAAAGAGGAGCTCCCACGCTGTCTACTTTCCCATTCCTTTCTCTTGCCATGCTAGCACACTTATTTGCACCAGGGAGCCTGCATTGGATTAGTCCAAGGACCTAAACCCGCAGAGGAGTAAACCTACACATGCAAGCTTTCTGCTGGTTTAGCTCCCTGAACTTGCCCCTGAGAGGCTGGATGAACTTCAGGATCTGAGCAGAGACGTGCAAGAGCAGGACAGCTGGCCACAAGATGGGATCAGCTGCAATGTCGAATAGGAATTTAAGTTGGTATTACCTGGCACTGAGACCTCATACCTTGAGCCGTCTTTGGCACTAAGATTTTCACATCCCAGAGCAGCCTTACATTAGGAATGATGGGGCTCCCCAACTTCTGCCTGGGGTTTCCAATAGTAAATGTGTACTTGTGCCTACGTACCATGTGTGCATAAGGGAGCTCAGTTAATTGCACAACTCTCTGGGGCTGACCCGTGCTAATGTGGTGTGGAAGACCGGAGTAAGGCTGAACACGCGATTGCACGCACACATACACACATTAGAATCAATGGCAAGACCCTCTACCTATCTATCTTGTCGCCATATCTGTCTACCTGTGAGCCTAGGGGACTTCCAAAATGTTTCTGAACCTGGGTTGCCAGGCTTTGAAGCATGACACAAAGTGACTTTAATTACTGCATTCAAGAAACTTGATGAGAAGCTTTTAATTCACTAATTGATACAAGCAATGACACAACACCCCTCCCCTCTTTTTGAAGAGGAGGATCTAGGATGACCTGCATCCAACATCATACTTTCTAAAAGATCACAACAAAATTCCTTAAGATTGCTTGCCAATAAACAGATTTGCAGGATTCAATAATGTGAATCATAAGGACAACAGTAATGCTATAATTGAAAAACAAAAATAAAAGAAACAAACTCCTCTGAATCAACATTCAGTATCTAGAGGATGCAAAAAAAAATATTGTAATCACCTGCAAATTTCCATCTCCAATTACATTAAGTGGCAAGACAAGAGAGCACGTGCAACACAAATGCAAATGTTCAGCCTTTCTACTTCATTTAGGACTCATGGCAAGTATTTACAAACATGTTACCATTTTATTCAATAAAAAGAACTGTATTCAAGCAGGGGGTTTGTTGTTGTCATTTTTGTTTTTTAGGATCAGAAAGGGATTACTCATCTCCAAAAAGCCACCTGCATAATTCAGTTTTCTCAGGATCAAGACCTTTTTCCAGTGAGCTCTTCAGGGACATTGCATGTTCTCTATATCAGCATTAAGCACATATTAGGTGCTTCACTAACACAAAAATAACAGTGCAAAAATCAATAATGACTGCATCTCAAGCTGAAGAACTAAAACATCTTGTAAAACATAGAAAGAAGCTAATCAAAGGCATGACAGACAAACACAAATAAAGAAAACAGAACTTTTGATTATTTCAAATATAAAGAACAACTAACAGCTTATTACATAACAACATGTTCTAACAGTTTGCCTTTCATAACTGGCTTCACTATACATCTAATAATATGATGTTAAATGTAACAGCATAAAAAATTATCTTTTTTTCTTTTCACTCACCAGGCTTAGCTGTTGACTGTGGTTTCAAATGCTTTTTTTCCTGTCACATTCAGTGATCTGAGTTTACCAGATCCCAAATTAAAGAAAATATCTCCTTAATGTAAGTTAAGAGCTGACTGAGATTATTTCAGGGAAGTCTAAAACAAAAAAAGCATGCTTGTCAGAATCTAACTTGTATTTAGCTTTCAACAAGCACCCATGCTAAGGACATTATAACTTCAATAAACAGCAAAATCATCAGCATGTTTATCATTTATCAAGGAAAGTTTTTGTCACACTTTCAACTGAAGTCTTTCATTTTTTTGGAGAAAAAATTCATGTGGCAAAAAAAAACCCAAACCCCACAAATCACTGTCTTTATGCACTGTGCTTTAAAAAACATTTTTTCAGTAGGTGCTTCCACAATGAAGTTTTTTAATAGAAAACATAACTGATAATTCACTTTCATTAGAAACCTTCCTCCAAAAGCACTTGATTTTCTTTAGATGCAGTAAACTTGCATACAAACACCTACCCTCACATTATAAGCTCTTTACTAAAGCAGATCTGAAGTTTCAAATTGTTACTTTTTCTCCACAAATCTTTTTATGTGACAAAAAAAAAGCAAACAAAGAATAACAACTCAACCTTAAAAGTCTCTTTATACTCTTTATACATAAATACTTTTATTGTCCAATATGGTACTTAGATTGCTACAGCTGCTACTTCTGTCACCTCATGTAGGTTTGCCAGGACACATTGCAGATACTATAATATGAAGGAGTCTAAAAAAAAATAATAATTGAAGGGTTTTTATTTTTTGTCTTTTTGTTATATAACTACATCCTCATATAGAACATGCATCTGATCCCCATCACACAATGGTTACCTGAGAACGTGCAGCATCACTCTAACTCACATGCCAGCCTCGTGCTACCCCAGTGTACAATTTGGGATGGTTGACAGTGAGCGTCCCAGAAAATGCAGACCTGAACATGGAGCAGTGAGGAGGGTTAAGGTTTGAAAAAGGTCAAAGGCTTTTGTCTTGCATATTGGAAGTTATGCATAGCAACTCTCACATCTGGAAGATGAGATGGAATTGCAACATTTAATTTTAAAGCTCATTTTGATTAGCTTTTTGCTTAAAATTTCTTTTAAGAAAGCCTACTTTGTTTTATCTATATTACCCGTTCCATAATCTTTCCCAGGTCTAGGCAGGATTCTGCTCACGTACTTTGTAATGAGTCTTCCCTCAGTAATCATAAAACAGCAGACAACATGACACACATCTACAACAGCTCATTACTTTCCATGCTTCTCAGCACAATTTTTCTTAACCCTTCTCAGCACCTCCTTTTTCCCTGTGCATAATTGTACTTTTCTAAAGGCAAAGCTGGATTTCAGCTGGGCCTTCATTCTCTATCATGTGAAATATCTCATTGCTGTTGTCTCAGTTTTTTGTAAAGGATCCATGATGTTAAAGACTTCTCCTTTAACAAGATTTCTGCCCAGTGACACACATATGGCATTTTCTGAGTGTGTGCAGTAACGTGGTCTGAAAGCAACAGCTACATGCATAAAGCAGATGTGTCCAAATTAAACAACACAGAAATGAGTGAAATAGAGTCCAAAGTAAAGAAAGAATACTTTTTTTTTAATTTCAGCTGAGGTAACTGGTAAGCACATGCTTAAAGGAAGATTTATTCATTCAAATGTGGGTGCTTTGGGTGGTTTTTGGTTTTACACACCTGGTCTGAAAACTTAACTATACCAGCATACACCTGTTACACTCGTTATTTGGGTGATACTGTTAAGCATCAGTATCAACAATTTTTCAAAGATAAATTCTGGAGTGCTGTCGCTTCTTTCATTTTCCACTAACATTAATTGGAAACAAAGAAATCAGAGTGCTACTGAAATCCATGGGGCTGAATGAATCAAAAGTATACAAGAGCAGAATTAACTCTATATTCAGTACTAAGGGTACACTGGCAGCCAGGTGTAGTTAGTTATAAGTTGATAACTTACTTTGTGAGCAGTCCATTTGAAATTGAGATCTGCAAGTGCAGTGGAGGGCCATTCAGTTGAGCATGAATCAGCATACCCAAAAGGGGAGCAGAGGAGCTGCAACATTACTCATTTGGGTTCTGAATCATCTACACATTTATATGAGTTTAATATCATAACTACTTGGAAAGTCATGCACATTACACCTCTTTCCCCTGCAGCCTAAAATAGTCTGCTGCATCCAAAATTTTGCTTAAAGCCATGGGACTTCTATGTCAGGTTTTCATTGTTCTCACATTCAACCAGGCTTTCATTTAAAGCACTTCTCTAATTTGGTGCCAAGAGCAGTCTCCTCTAAAAATTTCCTCCTCTGGAATGACAATTCCTCTTTGAAGCATTTTTCCCTCTCCCTTATAAACTAGAGAAGTCATGACAGTTGTTAACAACTAGACTTAACCTTCCCAAATGACCAGGGAAAACATTAATATATCCCCAGTTCAGAAACCAAGCAAGAGCTTACAGAATTTCTCAGGGAAATTTCTGACACATCAGGAAAACTTTCTCGGGCCTCAGTTCCAGGTGGAGACAGAAGCAGAATAGGCACAGGGTTCAAGACAAGTTATATTTCTACAGGACATGTTATATTTTTTCCTCAAAAGGAAAAGAATCCTGCTGGAGCCAATGAAGCCAGCACGGATCTGTGCAAAGGCTCTTGACTTTATTTTAGGTACTTCCATGAAAAAAAAAATCAAAATAGATCACTGAAAACTAATAGCATAAAATCTTCCTCCATGATTTATGTGCTTTATATCAACACAAAAATTATAAGCAATTTAACCATCTTCAAATATTTATCAATCTCATTTGACTAGATTGCCAATCCTAACTAGGATTAGCACAGACTGAGGTCAAACTGATTTCTTCTCAAAGCCACAGCTTTCAAGAGCTATGCAGCAGCTTAATCAGTTGGATTTTCTACTGGAGACACATTCAGCAGAGTAAATTTTGTGTTAGCCACTGATAAAGCATTGCAGTTTTTAAATTTTCATTATTGATTTTATTCTCCAATTTTGGTTCAGAAATCTAGGGGAGGGAAGAGGAGAACAGAGAAGAGTAAAAAGAGGTTGCAGAGCAAGGAAGAATTAATTGAATGGACACAGCCTCGGGGCTACTCTGTTTAAACTTTGTGCCACTGATTCCTGCTGTAGCATGAAACTTCAAATTTCAATTTTCATTTAAAAAAAAATACTAAGACAAAGTGAAGAGTGTGAACATATTTACACAGGGTATCAGAATGTAGTACTTCATCCTGTCTTTTTTGGAAATAAAACCTGAGAATCAGTTAATAAGAAGTTCTCATCACATTCCTTGCTACTGCTCCTACAATAATTTTCTAGTAAGGATAACAAATATCAGTTTTGTTCCTACATAATCACACAGACACCCTCATAATTCTTATGAAAGACAGTAAAATGTTCCACATAAATCTTTGCAGGACTGAGTCGCATAATGCTATAAATTATTTTTAATTCTCTAAAACAGTATGCAGATGACATTGCAGAATTATACGTCATCTGGAATGACAGCTGATGCTATTATAGAGACATTCAGAATCAACACAGAGTTAGTGCTCAGTCCCCTATCAGCAGATCTTACAGATTTATGTGCTTCCCTGCCTTCAGATTTAGGAGATGATCCTGAATTACACTTATTCCCCTTGCAGCTCAATTTTCATGCAGAAGAAATTCACATGCAAAGGCAATGAGCTGCATGATGCTTAGGGAAGCTGGTCTGTGAGTTCCTACATAAAACTCACTGACTGCATCCATTACAGAGCACTTTTTAGCACCTCCTGAGTTTAGCTGCCTCCCTACTCAAAGCTGCTTCACAAGTAAGGGTTGGGCTGTGGCTGTTTTCAAGGCAGGACAATAAATGACATCACCTACAGCTGAGCAAATTTACATTCCCACCTGAAGTCTCTTCTCATTAAAATAACATAGGGCAGAACATTATAATTAATACAATCATTATCATTTAACTACAATCTGCCTGGGCCTGGCCTGTTAGGAGAAAGGCCTAAAAATGGATAACACTATTTGCACCTCCTCTGTCTTGCCAGAGGGAAGAAAAGGGGCCACCATGCAAATAGATGAAGTCCCAACACTTACGCAGATCAAGAGGTTTCTCTTTTCTACTTCAAGTCTTGGAAATGAAAACTGACCTGAATTTACAAAATTTGATAAGTTTTGCTATGTTATTAATTTCCACAGCTGTGACAGAACATTTGGTCCTGTGTAGGGCCAAGAAAGGCTGGATGGTTTAGCAGCCATCTGTGCCTTTGTAAATGCCACGCAGTGTCTTCATCCCAGTTATTTTTGTATGTATGTATGTGAACACATACTATTTTGAATTATAACCAGGGGTTAATGCCAATATCTAAGGGTTATGATTTTCAAAGAGATTTTATATTTGAAAAATTTCTTAATTTTAATATATTTCTTAATTATTCAGAAATCCACTAGCAGACCCTCTCTGAGAAGCGAGACAGACTGCATAATGTGCTTCTCCAAAGTTTCATCATACCGTAGAAAGGGGAAGCATAAAAAATGAAGCAGAACCAAAATATAAGTTATTGATTAATTGCAGATATTTAAAAGAGTATAGAGGTGTGTGGGTTCTATGGACCGATAGATTCAAATCTAAAACAGACACACCCTAAGGGATGCCTTTTGATTTTGAACACAGAAGTATGAAGACATTCCCTATTCAGCTGAGAAATACTAGTAAATACTGAAAGTATCTCTAAAACAACACAAATGTTTTATATATGCATCCAAAATACATTTTAAAAATCTTTATATATGAAATCACCATGATTTTACTAACTGACCTTCCCCTCCTCCATTTTTCAACCCACGGGTGATAAATATTTTGACCTTGAAAAAATTACATGAAATTCCCAGCACTGAAAATAGATGGGCACTTTGGGCTAGTCCAGTATCTATCCAGGTAAAAGCAATGCAAAATGAGTAGAACTTACTTTGCATTTGAATAAAACCTTGTAATACGTAAAAGTAGTGTGACATCATCGTTTCATCATGATGAAACCTCTTAAAACAAGGAAATCATGTAATAATGTTTTATCATAATTTGTGTAGGGAATGCCTAATTATTTACATCCACCCTAAATAATATATTCACCATAAGTGGTGCTAATAAAAACTGTTAACAACCTACTTTGTATTCAAACAGGCTCACAGGCAAAACTAAAACAACATCAACAAAGAAAAAATATTTCAATCAAATGTACAACAATTAGTTAAATTGAGGTCAGACATTCCAGAAACACTGAACTTTGAACTAAGACGAAGCCAAAGCACAGAAAGCTTTGGCCTCACCAATGTCTTTGGTGGAATGTTCATCGTGACTGGTTGGGTGGGAGATACCTGCATTTCCCTTGTTCAGATGCAGATGGTAAGATGCAACAGACAACCCAGCCTGTCCATGCAGCAGTACCAAGGTATGAAAGCTGCCTCCCTGCTTTTAAACACTGGCAGCAGCTGACCAGCCTGCTGACGTCCCCCCAGCCACTGGTTCCAGGCCCTATTTGCAGTGATGCTCAACTCCAGCAAATGCTTTGGAAGCAGTCAGCCCCAGAGCATCTGAAACGGAGAGAGAAAGAAAGGTTCAGATCATAGGCCTTCTATTACCAGATTGTAGATCACAGCATAAACATCACCTCATTCTCAATGAAGAGCACGCAGCACACCACATTCCCCCTTCTGAAGGGCTATGAGAGCAGGCAGCAGCAAATACAGAGTGGAGGCAGAGTACTGCAAATGGACATACAACCCATGCAGAGCAGCAGGTCCTGGAGGAGCTCTGCTCCCTGACCTCAGCACCAGGCAGGATCCCCCCTCCTCACTATGAAGATGCTCCTGTGTATTGTAATTGAGTAACATATCAGGCCAAAGCAAAAAATCTACAGGTGATTTTCTCTCAGAGGTAGTTACAGATTAATCCTACCCGATGGCAGGAAATAAATTTCTGATACTCATTAGAAATGTTTATTTTCCCAAACTGTCGTTTAATGGCTGAGTCATAGGTGACACGGCTGGGAGAACAGGGAATTCATTAAAATCCATCAACACTTGGGATAAAATATGCTAACTTCAGATTTGTACCCCAACTTAGTCACGCTCTTGTAGCTCTAGTCATCTTATAAGAAATAAAGTCGCTTGGATATTTTGACAGAAAAAAGGAGAAATGAAGCAATGAATTAAATTGACATCTGCAACAAGGCAGAGACACTGACTGAAGAAGAGGAGGAAGATGGTGTCGCACAAAACAGAAGAGTTGTTTACAGGTTAAAACTGCCCAAATGCCAGCATTGGTAGGAAGTATTCTGCTTACAATCTCATGAGGATAACAGCAGCAACTTTCTCCACAAACCAGGAGGTAGGGCAGAAACTGGCTCAGTTTGGTCTCTATCACTTCTCTAAGACAATTTAATAGTGCCCTTCTAATTTGAATACATAAAAGTCTCTGCTGAAAAGAGGCTGATGTTCCCAAACTCGTCTGGGTCAGACAGTAGATACATGACCCAGTAACTTTTACAAGAAATCTCCAGAAGACCAAAGTCTAGACAGAACATATTATGTACCTGGCAGAACTCCAGCAATATTTTACAGGCTGGAGATGTTGGGCTCCTTGGGACACCACATCGTCACTCTAGATAAGCCTATTTATGGTGTGTAATGGGTCCCAGGGATTCGATGTTTTTGATAATGTCTACTTCAGGTCACTTCTCATTGTATGGGCTTCAACTTTCTCAGCAAACCCTACATAGCCCCAGTGCTGGCCAGGTGAGCCTACACCATCAGGACTAATCACAGTGGGAATATTTTCCATCTGTATGGAACAGGTCAAGAACCAAAGACTACAAAAAGCAGGAGTGGACTTTGTAACATGTAACCAGGACCTACATGAAGATGTACTACATGAGAATGTCATATATAGCCAGGACCTATGTTAAATTCTTTTCAGATGGTCAAAATGGAAGAAGTATGGTGCTAACAGACAGCATTTGACAACTTTAAATTTCACTTTGAGTCACAGTCAAAGCAGCTCCTCTCTGAAGCAAGAGGAAATTCAAGGACAAGTTGCAATTGGGCAATTTAGGCCTGTCCACCCCTTATTGTTTCTAATAGGATGAAAATAATAGCTTCAACCAAAATTCACCTCAAGGACTCTAATCTCTTCTTCAAAGAAATCAAACAGTGAAGGAAATAGCTCTTAAGTCCTGTCAAATATATACTGAAAAAGCATTTCAAAATCATCTCTCTCAAGAGTTTCAATCAACTTCCATATTGTGCATTATGGCATGAAGAGGCTTCTCTATGCATCCTCTGACAGTGGGTCAAAATAAAAAATATAAAGATTCAGCCTAGAGAGCTCAGGTTGCGAATGGCAATGCGTGCTGCAGTCAAAACTAAGATTTGTTGTTTGAGAAGCGGAAGAATAATTTTCTATCTGGGTCATGCAGTGGTTCACAACAATCACCTTATCCATAGCTACCAGCAAATGACTGCACAGCATGCATTAGGACAAGCACTAATGGAAGTAGCGGACCTGGCTGAGAGTAATGAGAGCTGACTGAGCCAATGCATTACAATTGACTTTCAGAATCCCAGAACAATTTGCAGAGCTTAGAAATAAATACAGTGTGTTGTGGTTTCATACTTAATACAAAAAGTTGTGCCTGCATTGTGAATACAGACCTCACCCTTTACCAGCTACATTATTCATGAAACTGTAAATGAAAACAGACACCAATACAGTAAATACTACTAAATATCTGTTATTTATGAAAGAAGCAGCATTTAGAGTAGATTTAAGATCTGTGTTTAAAAACATGGTTCTAGAAATTTAAAGGTGACTTTGAAAAGAGCACTTAATTTTTTTGCCACTGAACAGTGATTATTTTTTTCAGACTGAAAGAGATTAAATTAAGTATCTTCTGAAACAGTTGCTTTGCAGTCTTCAGCAGTGCAAAAGTGATCTTGCATAGCTAGTAATCTGTACGTATACTGGGCTGAAACCTACATACATTTCATTATCATTCCTCTAACCCTGTTGTGTGTACACAAAACCAATTTATAAATCCATTGTGTAAATTAAATACATGTTAAATTGTTCTTCCAGGGTTTATCTAAGCAACTGACTTGAAAAAATTACACTGTAAAGCAGCATAGAAGTACAAGAATCATAATTCTCAAAATTAAACTTTAAGGATATTTGTAAGGAAAAACAGGTTGAAAAGACAAACTCCTACTTGCCAGTTGTCTAATGTCTACAAATAATTAAAAAAAAAAATTGCCAACTTTCAGGAGGCAATTATTTATTATTTTCTTGAAAAGAAGCAAGGGAAACAAACAAACAAAAAATCCCACTCCAAACCAACAGATCTTTGGTTTCATGGAATTCCTCCACTCCATCAAGGTATATATTTTTCTACTGGAATATCCACTTTTCAGTTATACAGCTTTCCACTAAAAATAATTAGAATGAATAACCTCCTAGGAATCCCAATAATTAAAGCATCTATTAATGATTTAAATACAAAAGATGCCAACTAGAAAGTAATGGAGCTGAGGACCTAGATCAATGCAAGGCCTCAATTATAGACAAGCTGTTACCTACATCAATGGAAATAAATAGCAAATGGAAATTCACACACTGCACATACCAACTTGTTGGACTGTCCTGCCCTCAAACTGACGTAGAAGCAAGCCAACCTGTCAAGATGTCCCTGATTCTCTGGCATGTTGGTGCGGCCTCACCTCGAGTACTGTGTGCAGTTCTGGGCACCACAGTACAAAAAAGACATTAAACTGCTGGAGAGCGTACAGAGGAGGGCAACGAAGATGGTGAAGGGCCTGGAGAGGAAAACATATGAGGAGCAGCCGAGGTCACTGGGACTGTTCAGCCTGGAGAAGAGGCTGAGGGGGGGCCTCATCGTGGTCTATAACTTCCTCGCGAGGGGGAGTGGAGAGGCAGGTGACCTATTCTCCATAAACATCAGTGACAGGACCCGCGGGAACGGGGTTAAGCTGAGGCAGGGGAGGTTTAGGCAGGACATCAGGAAGAGGTTCTTCACCAAGAGGGTGGTTGTACGCTGGAACAGGCTCCCCAAGGAAGTAGTCACTGCACCAAGCCTGTCTGAATTTAAGAAGAGATTGGACTGTGCACTGAGTCACAAGGTCTAAACTTTTGGGGTAGACCTGTGCGGTGTCAAGAGTTGGACTTGATGATCCTTACGGGTCCCTTCCAACTCGGGATATTCTGTGATTCTATGTACTGCCTACAGTCCAGGTGAATGCAAGATGGAGAACAGTTCAGGGTGGCTGTTGCTATTTTCTCTATCATAGATGCGTAGGTAAAGTGCTGGCTGAAACGAAGCAATCTAGAAGCATTTTATATACATTTTATAGAAAAGAAACTTTCTGAGAACTTGCCTACACTGCAGAAAAGAATAATACAAACTGAACTGGGGTCATAATTAGATCCCCTGCCCCCTTCTGAAGGTGGGTGCTGCCTTTCATATATCTAAAATGAGAATTTTCTAATCTGTAAACTAGCAAGAGCATTCAAAGTAATGGCTTTCTTACTCCCTGAGGCTACAGCCTCCCCCAGCAGACCCGGTGCATCTTTCTCACACCTGCAGAAAAACAACAGGAATGCATCTTGGTGATGCAAAGGAAGTCCACATGCCATCAGGGTGCATCTCTAAACCTGGTATCTACAGCAGAGGCCACTTCCCAGTTCATATACACCACACCTGGTGGTATTGAGAACAGATAGAAATGCCCTCTAGGAAGGAGACTGGTGCTAGTGGACACCCATGTATGTACAACTGCATCTAAACAGCAGGCAGCAGATACTATTTTCCTATTGGCTAAAATCATTAAGAGAGCTCTTCTTGAAAACCTGTCTGCCAAAAAGTCCCAGCAAGAACCACACAGTTCTGCACATTGAGCAGTCTTCCCTTTCAATAACAAACCTGAAACTACATTCCTGTAAGAATACAGCAGCTGGATGGTCTCCTGCCAGTCTTTCTTTCCCCATTGCTGCTCTTTTCTGCTCATCTTAATTGCAGACTTCAAGAAGAAGGCTTAGGTCAGGTGAACCCGTGATGTCACCAGGAGCTAAGTGGCAGGTGAGGTAATCAGGTGAACCCAACCAGAACAGGAGGAAAGGGGATCTGGGGCACAGCCTTGGCAGATTAATAAATATGCATCTCACAACATCATTTACCAGAAACCACATCTCAGCAGCTTGTTGCAATTTTACTTTGCTCCAGAGAGGTGATGCGAAAGTGTGCAATGATATGAGTGTAATTGCATGAATCAATTTGCCAATACATTTGAATATTTATACTGTTTAATGGACTTCTTGGAAAATTAAGCTGTTGATCAAGTCCCATTTGGTAGATTGAGACAGGAATCTAATGCCATGCCCTAAGAAAATCTTTAGAGATGCAAGATGCGTTTAAAACAGCATTATTCTAAGCATGTATCTATTATCTTATGCCACTAGTGAGATAAGAAAACATTCCACTTTATTTAAATTTTTATATTTTAGAAACAAAATAGGAAATCATTTACATTTATACTTGAGCTTTTGCTGCTATCAAACTGAAATATTTTCAACCATGTATAAAATACATGAGCACAAAAAGCCTGAAAACCACATGGTCTGTTGTTTGTAGATACACAGCAAGTTCCAGAGGTGCAGCAGGGGAAGACCCAAACACGACAGCTTAAAGAGCACCCACAAAAGGGAGACAAAAGCAAATCACTTTCAGGCCAAGCTTCAGAGCCAGACTGGTGGGAGAGGCCCAGAGAGGGTGGCCTGCCTCAGCAGATGGTGTTCTCGCAGCGCAGCCTGCGTGGAAAACCTTCCATCTGCTAACATGTTCAGCAGAGAGTAAGTCAGGAATTACAGGACTTTTATTATAAACAACATTTGTAATAGTCTTTGAAAAATATTTATTTGATTCCATGCTAACATTGATGAACTTGGGCTACATAGCCCCAGAAATACTCAGGAGGGGCTGAAAGGATTAGCAGGAGCAGCAGATTGCTGCTTTCGGTGCTCAAAGTCACAGCTACCACACAAACTGCAGAAGGCATTTCATCTGTTAACAACAAAAAATCATTCTGTTGCTACTGTTTCCATTAAATGAAATACTGGGTACCTACACATAAACACTTATTTAACCAGTATGTTTTCAGTATGCATTTGTAAATACCTTTTTTTCCTCCCCTCTAAAGGGAGGATACCTGTCACACGTATCTGTTTCCTTACATTGCTGTATCTTTTCATCATTGTTTCCACAGTTTCTCAGAAGTGAAGTGACTAATGAAGTTTTGCACAGTGTTGGGGCCACAGACATAGCTGCGGCATAGGTTTGGCATGGGAAATTTGCTGTGCATTTTTTCATCTATAATTATTGTTCTATGCTTATGTTAACAGAATTATTCAAAAAGTCCCAGAAAAAAAAAAAAAGTATTTAGTCCAATGTATTTTCTGCAAGATTATTATACATAGTGATGTTTTAAGGTTGTGCTAGCTAAGGAGGGCTGGATCACCACCTCTTGGAGAGCAGCTTGAAGTGTTATTGGAAACAGCTGACCAACCACTTGTCAACATCCCAGGATAAGAGCAAGCATCACCCTCTCTCAAGTCCTAGAAAAAGTATCTCCAAGAAAAAAAACAAGCTGCTGTCCTGAGTTAAATTCTCAGGGAAATGCTCTAAGCTTCCTTATTTCTGACCATCCTTTGACTGTATTTAACCAACAAAACTGCCACAGCATTTGAGACAATGCACCACACAGACCTTCCCTCTAGGCCAGGGGAGCACTGAGCTTCTAGTCCAAAAGCAAAAGATAATGCACAGAATCAAATGAGATGCAAGCAATTTTACTTTTCTGTTTACTCAGCCAAGAGATAGCTAAAAGATTAATTAATTAAAATGTATGAAAGCAAGGAGAAACTAATTGGGATAGTAATAAGGGAATGTTAGGAAGGGTCATGTGTATCAGAACCAGAAGCAATAGGATAAAATTAGCAGGGAATATTTAGGTTGCATACCAGAACAAGCTTTTAGACAATAAGACTAGAAAAATCTTTGACAGGATTTAACTATACCTTCTTGAATCATTTAAACATTTAGTAAAATCCTGCTTTGACAAAGATACAAATTGCTGAAATAAGAGGCATTTTTCATTTCCAGTTGCTATACATTTTTTTTTCCAGGGCAGGGCAGCACTTATCATTGATGGAAATCCATTAAGTAACCATAGCCATTTACTGAACCATCTACCATACACTGTTTCTAAAATAATATCATGAGGTAGTCTAAGCCTGCATCTCAATGCAATATTCATGGATTGCAGTATTTGTTCATTGCTTTTACTGTATTTGTCATTCTACTATCTCTGGTATTCAGGGAGTGGAAAACTCAGAATAAATAAATAAATAAAAGATGCTGGGGAAATCATCCATATTAATATATTTTTGTAAACTTTTTTTTTTTTTTGGTAAAACCTAGAAACGTATTTTATACTTAACCTCATGAATAAACTCATTAAATTAGAGCTCAAACCAACTGAGGGTTCAACTTTTCCCTTGCAAAGCATTTTTCTATGCTGCTTTGGAGTCTGAAATACATAACACATGGAAGCAAAATAAACACAACAGCTATGTGTTGAAAAAGAAAATAAAAGGTACTTGATGAGAAAAAGCCACCTGAGCAAGGGCACTGAAACAGAATCAGTCCTCCCTGACATCTGGATGCCTATTCCAATGACAACAGCAGCAAAGAGCCATTTTAACAAAGACCCTGGAGGAAGCTCAGAATATCACTCAAACACCTGAAGCGCTGCGCTAAGGTCACACTTTGCATGACATCTTTCACTTTTCACTGAACTCCACTGAAACATGGATTATTCACTGTGTAAAGCAGCAGTTGGCAGAAAAGAAGGAACAGGAGGGCCAGGGGACAGAGAAAATCAGGTCTGCAGCAACATAAGGATCATGAAACTCCCTTTTTAAAAATCCTCAAACAGGCTCACTTTTCCCTTATGGAAAGACAAAAATTATCCACGCGGAGAAAAAACAGGGGGGGGGGGGCCAGTGACCTGGAACTTTTTTGCAGCTAACTGGTCTTGTTAATACCAAATAGTGTTGTCTCAGCTGTGGATTAATAATGCAGGCAAATAAGCATTTTGCTTTAATAGAAAAAGAAAAGAACCAGCCCAATTCAGTTTCACAGACAGGATAGTAATTGTCATTAAATATCATTAAATATGATTAACCACAAACTTGTATCAGACAGATTGGTACACTTGCCCTTATTTCAATAAATCAGAAGTAACATGGTACCTCAGACTATAATTGTCAGTGATGTCAAAGCTGACAAATTACTATGACATAACTATGTGGCTCCCTGTGAAAACTGAGGAGCTCATCCTACACTTGATCCCGTATATGCATTACTTTCCTTTTTGCCTTCAAATTTTCTACAGGCTAAGTACAACTGAGTTTATTGTGGGTAAGCAAAAACGAAGAAAGGCTGGGGAAAGTACTGTGATCTATGAAAAAAGTCCTGATAAATAACAGGCATGCTCCATTGGTTATGATAAAGTTTCTGTTAGATGTTGACAAAAGTTGAAACTCAGTATAAAGCTTGATGAAGCAACAACATTGTTCTCTCATTCCATGGTCAATTCAGAGTAGAAGTTGCTTTCTGATGTAAATTGTGCTAACAGATGGCTCATTTCAAGAGCCTAGTGATAAAATTGTATGGCTGTCCTAACTCTCATGCAACTTGAAACGAGTAAGGGTGGGTAATTACTTCTTAGAAAATTGCTAAAAACTATAATTTAGGACTAAGGCACTTTTATTTTAAACAAGTTTATATAAAATGTAGGAATTCCCCTAAACCTTAGCCATAGACTTTTACTTGCTTTTGCATAAATAAATTAATGGATAAAAGACTAAGTCACACCTAAAGAAAAAGAAAACATTTTTTAAATGGGTAAAGTCTTCCCAGCTGCTTTATTCTTTTGCTTAGCCTCAGGGGACGTGTCTGAAAGAGTGCACCAGCCAGGGCAGATGGCAGCTAACACATTCCTTGAGTCATACATCCTTGTTCATACCAGGTCATGAGGAGTGCCTCAAGGCAGTGACTGCAAACTACCAGCAAGCCCTGTAAAACATGCCCAGAAGGAACCACTCATTCATTTAATATAAGTTAACCTGCACAAAGGAATGGGAATGACTGCCCTATTCTTTTGTTCTGTGTAGTCAACAGGGACCACATAAAGCCAGCTGAGCTTGGGGGCACACTGAGCGGTCCCCGCTACACCCAGCAAATCAGCTGCTGTCAAGGTTTGGCACTGATGCTCTCAGGGCCTGTAGAGAGCAGGCTGTAGAATGAACTCCCAGGCTCAGCAATCAACACAATATTGACACGAGATGCTGAAGTCTGGAGGTCACAGGCAGGGGTGAATTGCTCAAGGAACCTCATCAATAGTGAAGTAGGTAGGTGATCTAAAATGCTGCGTGGCATAATGGAATCTCATTTATTTTCTTCACCTGTCAGATGCTAGATGCTTACCATGTACCTTCTGTGCTTGTTGCTCTAAATCATGAAGCAGGTCTCTGCAGACTAGAAGGACTCAAATGTGAGCATTTTTGCAGTATTGTACTTTGTAGCAATAAAGGCCTCATTGACTACCACTGCATAGTATTTCAAATGAATGTGAAATATTTACAAGGGACTGTTGATCCATCCTACCTAGATTTCAAAGGGCATCATCTCCTGAGAGAAGAAGGAGTAACTGTCCATATCTAAAAAGCTCCAGATGTGCAGAGGCAAATACCTCAAATGTCTTTGCAGAAAGTGAAACACAGTACGCCCCAAAAAAAGAGTTCAATATCAGCTGCTACTACTTGGAATAAAAGTTTATTCCTTATACACACCATGAAAGCAAGAGGTCCAGTCCACCAGCATCTAAGGAGCATGAATGATCCATAGAGCCAGAACAAATGGCAGAAGTAAGGAAGTGCCATATCTCTCTATCAGAGGGCAGCAAAGTAGAAAAATACAATAGTTTTGGACAAAATAGAGGTACAGTTTAATATCTTGGACTGGTGATTGAAGACAAGGTAAAAATAAAGACCGATTTCACATTGTCTGTTATTAAGCTTTATGTTTTTATATTTATACATACTGTAAGGATAGAAGTCATTCTGCTATAGAGACAACAAAACCTACTGAAAACATGGCAACTGTGACAATGTCAGAGCTACCATCCATTAACTTCACTCAACAGACAATGACCTCGAACACAGCAGGTCGCAAACTTGCCTTGATGAACATCACCTCGTAGGAAGTGGATCCACACAAGAAGCAGACAAAAGTTTATTGAAAAACAATTACAATTGTTTTGGAAGTAAAGACTCTTTCCCATTCTTGTAATTGTAAAAACTAAAGCAAATACCTGACTTTCTGAAAATTTGGAAATTAACTAATTGGCAATTAACAAAAATCCCTGTGGAACCTACTTTTCCTGAGGGCCAGAAGTACAAGGAAGGGAGTGGAATAGAAGCAAAAAAGTATATATATATATATATAAATAAATAAATAGAAATTAGATGTGTTTAGCGAGCTGTTACTGCAATTATTTCCCTCTCTGGTATAAGCAACATTCTGAAAAGATTCAAACTTCAATGGTTAATTTATAATCTTGCATTTTAATGTTAAAATATTTTGTTGTTCATCATGCTTGTACCACTCTGTACCACTCTGCTGTACCACCTTGATTTTTATTCAAAAATATGGCCATATTCTCTATGGCATAATAGAAATTGAGCTAATAATACAATGACACATTGAAGAATATTTCCTCCCCAAAGGTTTTAATATGCACTATGTGTCAAGAGAAAAAAATTGGTAATGGATTGCCACACAATTCAAAATGAAGATAATTTTAGGCAACAGGACAGCAAATAAACAACAAAATAGAAGGTAAAATGATTTGAAATGCAACAGGCAGAACACAGTCATCTATTGAAATAAAAGTCAGAGGGAAATTTATGTAGACAAGCATGTAATTACCTAGACCGAGAGTTGGCCAGGATACCAAGTCTTTGTAGCTTTACTTCTGCAGAAACAAATGGGTTGGATGCTAAGATAATATTTGCATGCAAAAAAATAGTAGATTCAGCAGCAATTAAGTGGGTCACTGATTAAGTGCAGAATGGGAAAAGAATCAAGACCGGCACAAGGATTTCCAGCATTTACTTTTTTTAAAAAAAAAAAAAAAAAAAAAAAAAACTCTAAATGTACTCTGCCTGATGAGGCTTAGAAATACTCTGTGCAAACTGACAGCAGTACAGGGAAAAAAAAAGGACAGAAAAAAGGAACAGTATTATACCACTGAGAACTTGTGTTTACAGTTTTGAGATTGGTTGTAGATGAGTAAGATGGGGAAAGGTTTCCAGGGAAAAGCTCTCTGAAGTTTCTACATAAACCAAAGTAAATATTTTGCACATGATTCTATTCTCCTTCCTGCAAGTTAGGAGCAACTCCACCAAAGACAACCTAGTAAAACATGTGCTAGAAAGTCCACTGTGAACTGAGATTCATGATCATAACCAATCACCTAAAGACAGGTGATTACCTACAATCAGTTTGCATTTTACATCACTTAAATGATGCATGATAACTGGTCTTTTCAGAGAAGTGCTGAAAAACACCCAATCCATTGCTTTAATCATTACCAACCTTTTTTTTTTTGGGGGGGGGGGGCCGGCATGACTTTAAGTGGATGCAGACAGTTACTACTGGTATTACCTGTCACAAGGAATATGCCATCAGCCTCTAGAGAGTGCAACCTGGACTGCTGAGCAAAGATCATACACTCCTAGACAGGACTTTCAGTGGCAGGTACAATATGTGCCAAAAACTTGACTACATATTGGCAGAACTATGCAAAATTTGACAGGCCACAATAAGTAGAAAAATGTTCCCTTTCCCTCTTTGACCTGTAAACCCTGGTGTCTTCTCTTTTGTCTAGCTTTCCTACCTAGGCAACGGTTCAAATACTATGCTCTGATTTCCACAGGGAAGAAAACAAACAAACAAAACAGTTTCTATAGAGTAACTCAGAACAGTGCAGAACAGACAGATTTACTACTTCAGGGATTTTCTATAGCTGTACAGAAAGGCATCATTATGGAGATGTAAACACACTAAAGCATGATAATGCCTACTTATGTGACAAAACACTGATGATAACCATTCACTGAAGAGAGCAGAGAATAGAAGTGCTGGCTACATGGGACTGTACCTCTACTTCAGCTACAGGATAACCTACAACGTACTCACGGCAAAGGTGGCAGTGTTGCTGCCTGGTTTACCTTTCCGCTTTTCATTAAGATCCAAAATGCTGAGCATCCCAAACTGTTGCAGATAAGATTTGGCAGAATGTTTTCTCATGAACTCAAGTTTTGTCAAAAAACATCCATTAGGTGCCTCCTAATATTTCTCAGAAATGTCTTGTATTTGATAAGCTTTTGCTGCAGCCACAACAGGAACCCTGTTTGAAGCCTTCCTAGTCTGTCCTGTGATACCAGGTATTAAAGCTCCCTAGTGAATGTATAGATCCAAAGATAGATCAGGAGTCTTGGAGAGGTCTCCTACACTTTTAGCAATGGACACTGACATTGAAAACAAGGGATTTATTGACCTTGTAACAAAATATTGCTCAGACAAAAGGTCCACGGAGACTACTACCCTCTCTCCAATAGCCTATGGCAGTAAGACAAAAGGGAAGGAGACATGGCATAATTGTACTGATAGTTCCTGAATAACCCTCTAGCACTGAGCCGTAGGTTTGGAATTCCCTGAGCAAGTAGTCTTTATCCTCAATATTTTATGAAATTTTGTTCTCTTTCAATCTGCACAAACCATTAGCATCTACATCATCCAGCAGCAAGTGCCACAGCTGACTTATGCAGGCTATAGAGCAGAGAGCATTTTGATGCTCTAAAGAAGGCCCTTACTGGTTTCATTCGGTAGCCCCACAACCTTGTATCAGGAGAGAAGTAATGTTGCTGCTGCTGTTCACCTTCTCTAAGTTGTATGCTGCAGGTTTAATCAGTCTCCTCAGTTGTCTCCTTAGGCTGAAGAGTTCTTGATTATTCACTTACTCCTCATACAGAAGCTCTTCCACATCTTTGATTACCCTAGCTGCTTTTCTTTATACTGTTCCTATTTCTATAACATCCATTTCCCAAATACAGGAGGAGCAGACATGCACACAGCATTCAATACACAGGTGCACTATGAAATTCTACAATGGTCTGACAACATTCACTTTGATCCCTGCTTTCCTCTAGCAATACATAGCAGTCTGTTGTGAACAATATGTTGTCTCACATGGCTAGTGAGCACTGTCCTGACATTCTCCCAGAACTGATGGAATAACATCAACATTTTTTTATTATTATTATTATTGAGTAGTAATAGTCAACCCCAGGCTAATCACTTTGTACAGAAACTGAGATTACTTTACCCCACACACATTCATTTAAATTTATCTCTACTGAAAATCATCTGTCTTTATTGCACATTCATTCACTGTAGCAAGGTCCTGCCATTTCTTCACAGGTAGCCCTTCTCTTTAACTATGCTGAGTGACACAGTACCACTGAAGTCATTGTTTCCTTCATCTCTCCCTGTCTTGATAATTACCAGGACCTGTACTGTTTAAATAATTTCGCTACACTGAAAAAGCTTACCACTGAATTCTCCGCTTTTCCTCATCTTCCAAACAGATCCTCTCACTTGGGAAGAAACACCACATGGGTCTCCCCAGATTTCAGGATACAACAAACAATTCCTAAATCCTAAAAACTGTCTATGGCTCTTCTCTTATCCATGCATTAACCCAAACAGGATTCTTCCACTGCAGGACTTCCACCAAGCACACACTTTTAAACTGTTACCTCTCTCAAGGAACAGCTTTCGTCATGCAGTGTCTGAAGCATTAAGAGTGATTTGCAAGATTTTCAGCTCATTTATCCCTGAAGCGGTAATTGTATTAGTTTCATGTCTTAAATTTGTGCTATTAAAGGGAAAAAAATAAAAAACTGCATAAAAATGAACAAATGGATCTCAGAGTCAGTGTTCTATATAATTTCTCAGTTGTTCCCAGAATCTTGTCTCAGAGGTTTTTTCCCCATTTAACCATAAACTGACCATGAATTGAATTGCATTAGCATTAAATTCCAGTGTGGAAAGGAAAGCTGTTATCCGTACAGTTAGAATTTATCCCTGCCTGAAATGTGGATATTCTTACCTACTTGCACTACATCGTGCCCAGGAGTCCTAACCACATATCAAAATTTCACTGTACTCTCTCCTGTATAACCAGCTAGTACAACAAGCCTCGCTGACTGAAACTGGGCCAAGAGCAGCTCACCCCATGTTCAATATGAGGCTCTTCCCAAACTTCAAAGTGCCTGAGCATGAGCATTTGAAATCAGAGCAGCACCGACACTGCACATGCCAGACTGGTCGGAATGAAAAATGACAGCATGCATAGGGGAGGGGAAGCAGAGAGGTCAGCCCTCCAACAACCACTGTCTCTCTGGAAGTAAACATCTGTGGTCAGAACAGTTAACTCTTTCCTTGGGCAACTCAGCAATGTTACAGTAACATTTGCAGTTTACCTAGCATGAACTATAGGAAATGCTGCAGATACCAATGCTGTCATACCCTTTAATGAATGCAAAACTGGGACATCTCAAGTGGCTGCAGTAACTGGCACACAGGACACTCCCTAGGTAGTTTTTATAGACCAAGACTAAATGGAAATCTGACTCCCCCCTTCTGTAATTGGATTTTTGATAAACCAGGTTTCTGAATCTGGCTATGAACGGTTCTAGTAATAGTAAACAAGAGAACTACTTAACTGCATATTTTATGTGAATAATCTGAACCCTTACTTTGCTGTATCATAGCAGCATTCATCCACAGATAAGGGGAAAGCTTTCATGTCATATGGATGGTCCAGTTTGTCTCCGAGGGAGAAATTCCTGGGACAGAAATACCAGCAGCAAAGGGCTTTCAAATCACCAGAAGGAACTCTACTACTGGAGTACACTGTGTTACTACAGCCATTTGCAAAATATCCACATTCACCACATGGTGGACACAGATGCAGTGGGAAAATACAAAAAAAAAAAAAAAAAGTTAAGTGGGATAGCAATAATGTGACTGAGGCAGTAACAATTGAACACATAGTAAAACAGGGAATATGCATGTTTTTCTCAATTAGCTTCCTCCTATGTGTGTACTAAAGCTGTGTTTTGACCACCTGAGCCATTTGGATAGACAAAATCCATTAAAAAATGTTTACCCTCAGGTTTTCTGCCCCCCCAACCCTCCTCCCCCCTTTCTCCCCCCTCAGTTATGGTGCCACTAAGTGCACTTTTTATAAACAGCATGCAAACAGCATTGCACTGCCATGGACTTCTGATAGTGAGCAGGATGCAGGGATGGACAGTTTGGTTCTGTACTGAAAAATCTCCTTCACACAATGCCAAAACAAACACTTTACCACCTATTTGCTTTGCAAAAAATGAGATTATTTTTCCCTCAGGATAGCTGGAAGGCAAACTTAAAAGCCCTCAGTCTTAATTGGATTTTAAGTACTCAAAATCAACCCACGTGCAGCCTTATTTATACAAAGGCATCTTCACTGCAGCTAACAGTTGCTCAGTGGTAGAGGTGCCTGGACTGTCAGGAGCAGCAGTCAAGGATCAATACCTCTGGTAGATGCCTTCAAAAGCTGCTGAATTCAGCACGAGCTGGTCCAGCACTTCACGAGGCTGCTGCAAGATGCTGCTGCTCACACCTGGATGCACCACTGTGGGTGAGCTGTGAGTCATGCACACACTGGTACACTCTGAATAAAAATAAGTTCTAACATGGGCAAGGCTCAGGCCTAACAGAGAGGCACATAAAATGGGAAAAAAAACAAACAAACAAACTTCATTTTCCGGTAAAAAGATAACTGTGTGCTTAGTTGTTACCATTTTCATCTCAGGCAGTGAGGTAGGAGGAGTGGTGGTGGGTCAGTGAGTTGGTGATAGCAGTTTACTGATTTCCAAAACAGGCCTCCCTCTGAAATAACTAAGTGTCCAGGCTCTGACTTCAATGGGTGCTGGAGCATAAGAATGCTCTGAACTTGACCAGCCACCAAAATGGAAATGTCTATCGCTGTAAATCCCTTGAAGAGAAATTGGATACCAGGCATCAAGGAGGTGAAGAAATCAGTCACCTTAATGTGATATTAAACTTCTTAAATCAATGGTAATGTTGCCAGGAAAAGTGAAAAACTGTTTGGTTTTTTAATGACATATGAGCACTACAGTATGAGCACACACCATGACGCAACCATTTAAACTAATATTCAGCTACATAGCACAAAAGAAGTGTTTCCAGTATACCATTGAAGAAACAGATGTTTGCTTCCCATCCCAGTACTGAACAGCAGAATAGTATAATATTTGAGGAATTCACTTTACAAAATACTTGAGATATGCTCAGCTGTCACTAACACATGAAGCTTAATTCTTCCCTCACCTGCACTTTTATCCTAGGCAGTGTAACTCACTGAGCTATTAAAGCAGTCTGAAAGTAGTGACAGAATTATTTTCAGAAATACTCTGTTCTGAACATACATGTGTAATGTTTGCTGAATAGCAGAAAGTCCTATTAAATAGCCAAATGGTCCTGCCTGGCCTTAATACGTGCAAGTCTTTGAAAAGCATTAATTTATCTATTCATTACAAAAGAGGTAATGAGCAAAAGTTTGTCTGACACTTCCAAATAGCTCTCACTGAAATCAATCTGCTGATACACCTACACAACACTTACTTGAGAGCGCCTTACACGAGATATATACTGTAATATGCAAAGCATATTGATGTTACTTGTGGAGAAAAAAAAAATACAGCTTGCATGTCCAGGAAGCATTACCACGATATTTCCACACAGCTAGTTCATTCACAGTTATTCCTATCTTTTGAAACAAATCTTGCCTTGCTGGTTTGCCCATGCCGAGCAAAACAGATGCGCATAGACATGCATGCCATTAGCACTGCTCTACTAGTTCACGCAAGCTCTCATTTAGAGCAACGTACTTCCAGTATCTGTCAGACCTTGAAGAATAGACTCTGAAAATAGCATGGATATTCACAACCAGTTTTACTAAAATATTTCTGTTGCCTGTGAAAGTACTGGAGAAAAACAATCAAATGAACAGGGGGGGATAAATTAATCTTTAGATGGTGAAACTGCAGATCACCAAACAAGGAGAAAATCAGAAGCCTACATTGAAGAACATTTAAGAGCTCATGTGAGAACAAAAATTCAAGGAAAACTACAACTTCCAGATCAGTTCAACAGCATACACAGCATAACACCTTGACCCAAAGATTTGTAAAAATTGCAAAAATGATAAAATAGTCTGCAATCTTTTTTTTTTTTTTAAAAAAAAGAAGTGAATCATAAATCAGATCAAGAGAAACTTATATACAAGATTTCTAGGAATAAACTATCATGACTAAGATTTCTATGGTCCCCAAATATCCTCAATTTTTCTGATGAGCAGAGTGATCCACATATAGTTAAAAACATTTTTACTGAGGAAGTTTAAACAGAAATATAAATAATGCAAGCACCAAACTCTACTTCTCTTCAGTCTAGTTAATACCTAGATAGATTTTTACAAGATACAGGAGAGTTAAACACAGGTTGTCGTGTTCAATAAAAAACTAATGGTTTAAGATAAAAACTAGAGTCAGGTGATTTAAGATCCTTTCCTATCCTTAAATTATTTCTTTGCATTTATCAAAAACAGCAACAGAGCAATAAATTCTGGCTGAACTGAAAATTTTAGCTTGTGGTATCAACATTTTATAACATTCTTTAACTTTTCAATTTCTTTATTTCACTTTGCTCTTGTATAGCTAAAACTTGTCCTCCTTGTAAAACAGCATCTTTTCTTCCCCTCTTCTGATAATCATTGCATTAGATTCGCACGTTACTTGCATCTCATGGTGGCAGAGCTGGTACCTCTGAGGTGGCGTAGATATTCTAAGTTCAAGGTGCTTTTAGATTAGTCATGTGGATTTCACAAAGAAAATCTCAATTTAGTCCCACAGTACTACAGAGTACTACCATTTAATGTGATTTTTTTCTATGTCCTCTTTTGAAGTAACTTTTGCAATAATCAGCAAACATTTATAGCCACATACTAGAAAATACAGAACATAAATTTTATATGGCTAAAGTGAAAATCAAAGAAAGAATCTTAAAAATGGCTTCAAGTTAGCAATTGTTAATTGAAAGCCCAAAACATAAAAAACTACTTTTCATCTTGAAGACTTAGGTATCTTGTGATAAACACAGTTATTCTGCAGATAAGACACCAGAGAAAATACAGTTACAAAGTAGAAAGTCTTTCACAAACAGAATTAAATGAAAAAGGAAAGAATAGCTTTCTGATGTTATTTTGGTACGAGCGAGAAAAAGCAAGCAAAAGACTAGATAAGAAGCCAGGAAAAAAAACAAGTGACAAAAAGTCTATAGCGACACAGATTGAAAAGCCAAAATGAGTCCAAAAGAGATCAGAGAACACATTTTGACATACAGCATCTGGAAACTGAAAATTATTAGTAAAAGAGAAAACCTTCCCGTTTGTGTAAGGCAAGTAAATAGCTAATAGATTTTTATTTTTTTAAGCAGTATTGGAGGTCTTGTTGAACGTGCAAGCAGAAAGATAAATAAAGAATAAAGAAAGAGCAAAGTTAAAGACATGGCTACGTTATCTTAAACAGATCAAGTCTAAAAGATAGATAACTCTTCATGATAAAGACCTTCTGACAGTAGAACTGATTTAAAAGGTTCAAAGCATCCAAAATAACAAAAATGATTTAACACCAAAAGGGAAGGTGGTTAAAGATCGTTTGTTAAACAAGTGACAAATAGTCCCTTAGTCACCTCTTATGCTTTTAAAGAGATTACAGAACATACAAGTGACACCAACGCAGTTGAAGAAAAGACTCAGAACAGGCTTTTCAGATGATCATAGCATTGTCAGCCTCAACATCTAGCAAAAAAAAAAAAAAAAAAAAAAAGTGTTATCCTCAATATCAGAGAAAAATCAAGAGCAATTTCCTTCTGCAACCTGTCAAGAAGCAAGTAGGTTTCCAGAGCAAAACACACGAAACAGATTTTAAATCATCATTATCAAGTTGGTGCTTTCATTTTTATAGACCTAAGGTGAAATGACCTCATGAAAGTACCTTTCATGAAAAATATTAGATTTTCAAAAGTCTTTTCATAGCAGTCATGCTGTCATAAAGTCCAGGGGTTTGTAATGGTAACTGGAGTAAGATGAGAATGTACAGTATTCCTGTTATTGTTATTTAAAAATTATCTACAGAAAGCAACTAGTAAGTTTTGTGGACAAAATATGAAATACACTTGAATGATTTTCATTTCACTTCCCAAGTGGAAGATATGGACCAGTAACAGCAAAACATTTTTGTCACCTTATTGGCAGGGAAGACAAAAAATGTGGCTTTTAATTATTCCCAACCAACCCCAGAGCAGACAGAGGAACATTAATAAACGTGGATCACTTAACTTTCTAAGGAAATGGAATAGATGATGATGAAGTCACCCTCAAATTCATGCAAGGAAAACCAAGGCAGGAAGTGGCTTCTATAAACTTGTAGAAGTTAGGGGGACAGAGAAAGGAGGGGGTGTGTTAAAAAACATAAATAAATCAAAATTGGCATTAAATAGAAATTTTTGCTTATCTTTTGCTCTTCTTACTTGGAGCAGAATAAGAGCCCCACGCCAACATTTGACAGAAGAGAGTAACTCATTTCAAAATCCTCATGGGAAACACTTGGAATCCACTGTACAGAAATACAGCATTGGGTATCATAGGCTGAGCACACAAACATAAAACATTAAAGCCTAACAAGAGGAAGTGGCAGACGTGGTTAGCACATGTTCTGAGAATGGCTCTGATATGAATCTGCTATCAAGTGATAACCTGAAGACTGAGTGAGTGCAAAGAGGAGAACTAGAATAGCAACACAATTAGAGTTGTACCTCTGGTTAATTGCCGTAAAGAGAATGAGACCACGACATCAGAGAAACTGGTTCCCTGACTGGCCCAAAGGTGCAGGAGTAGAAACAACTCCCATCTGAAACTTCAAAACATCTCTAAGGAGGATGCAGACACACAAGGCACCAGAGAGCTTGGAGTTGGAATACAATGACAAAATCAGCTAGCTCACCGCTGAATACCAATCTAGCCATGGTAGGGGGTCTAGGCTTCACTTCAGTGTTTCCAATTACTGAGCATCAGATAGAGCAGTTAAGCAGAACAAGGCTTCTTTGGTGATGTCTGTCTCTGAATGCCAAAAAGAAGAACAACCCAAAAGGAATAAAAATGGGCTGTCAGAGAAAATTATCTACTGCTTTCTGTTGTTTTGAGAGGGCTGCTCCAGTCAAGTCCGGCACAGTATCACAGTCTTGCATATATGAGAGAAACAGTGTATTTTATGATGATTCACTGGCATCAGACAGCACAAGGGAGTTTTCATTAAAAACCAGAGGCTCTGGAGCAGTCAGAATTTGCAGTTAAGGACAGCAACCATTCTGATTTGCAGAATCAATAGGCAGCATGTCATGTCAGAAATGACACTCGAACCCAATATGCTCATTGCCTCCTACAAATTATGGACCAAAACTACTTGCAGACAACCAAAACAGGTTATTGGACAGATCAGCTTCATATACAGTTCTGAAAATTTAAAATAAGTTTTGCAATACTGAAGTGAGCCTTCACACAAATAGGGATATATAACCTTGTAAATGCTAAAACCAGCAACTAGTGCAGGCTCACTTACTTCCTTGTTTTTTTAAGACATGACAGATTTGTCAGTTGTATGTGATCAGTATGCCTTTATAGGAGACTAAAAGATTTTTCATTCTGCTCAAAATTCTGTAAGGAGTTAATACAATTTGTAGTTTAGATCGTTACTTGGTGTGCTTGGACATGAGTTCTCCATTCATTTTGAGGAACAGATCTAGTCAAGTGTTTGGACAGCACGAGGCTCCCCACCACGTCTCGCCAACATTCCTCACAGCCCAGCCCTGGCGCACAGAGAACATCTGGCAGGGGACAACCCATGTTGCAAACATCTGGGACCTGTCTGTCCCAAGTGTCGCCAGGCACGCAAACACCATGCGCTGTGCAAGGAGGAAACTTGTCATATCCTATGAACAGCAAATAGGCTGCAATTTTTCCTAGATATTTGAGTTCTGTTTTCCCAAAGGAACTCCGGTGAAGTATGCAGAATCTATTATAAACAAGTGCTAAGGCTTTTCCATAAACCCAATGACAGGAGAAAGAAATGTGTAAACACTTGGAGCAACCAGGACACACATACAGGCCAATGCAAATATGTTTCCCCTCATCTACTTTTCCTATCAGAAACAGGAGCGACTTTTGTTATGAATTATCATGAAGCACAATATTAACAAATTAATGATTTCGGGAGTCAATTTACTGGCAAATGCTTTTTTTTTTTTTTCTCCTCCTCTTAAGTTCTTAAATTTCTTGTGCAGTTATCCTTACAGCTATTTGAGAGGAAACTTCTTTCACTACCAAAAATTGTAAGGATATATTTTATCATCATTTTCATCCAGAGAAACCCCAAACCACCCAACAATTCTTATGAAAATCCAGACAAGCTTTATCTAAAGCAATCCACAATCTAAGAGTCATAGTCTCACTGGAGATTTAAGATACCATAATTCAAATCCCAGCTCAGGCTAAGTTGTAGGAGGAATATGAGTGGATATCCCATAACCTAGGTGAGTGAGTGCACTAATTATCAGGCTCTTTGATATTCTCAGGTGAACTGCTCTCAATTATTCTACTGGAGTAACCTCATCTTGTATAACTAATTACATATCCACAGGGCTAACAAGGCTGTTCCTCTAAGCCCACTGGTTATGGGACTCACCTTAAGTTGTGAAAGATCCAGATTCAATTAGTATTTTAATTACTTACATAAAACAGAACTATTTTCACAAGAGAGGCTGAAATTGTAACACCCCAAAAAATGCTTCAAGGTTATGACATTCTTAATAGGACATGGGGGGCAATTTCAAGCTTTCAACCTGAACTACATTCATAGGACTTAAATGTGTGACATGGTGTGCATGCCCTGCTAAGGTAGGCAATCCCATCTGGATGCCAAAAACATCCTAGGTTGAGAAGCAATAGCTCTTGCTGTTGAGCAGCTGTCCCAGACATAGCTACTAAGTATAATAATATGCATATACGCACACACACAGAGGTACATAGGTATGAACACTAACATTCCTATTCCATGCTAGAAAATAATTAAAGAATAAGAAAGATTATTTTCAAATGAAACAATAGAAGTATCCCAATGGAGAGCCTAATAATTCTTACAGGCACACAGACCTTGTCTGCAGTGGATATTTTGCCATTTCCATTACCTTTTCCATGACTCAAATAGTCTCAGAGAGCAAATTAACAGAATTACTTCTCTCAAAAGCACACAGCCTTAGGAGTTTTCTTTTGTGTTTTCTCCCTCTTCCCCCTTTTTAAACTGGTAGTCACATGCTATAATGATTAAAAGAATAAATAAATATGCTCAACAAAGAAAATAACACATTTCTTCACAGTATGAAAACTTTGAGTTAAGAGGTAATACTAAAATTTTGTTAGTTATTAAGAGCTGGCTGCTACTTCACTTTTTCCTACACCCCTCGATAACACAATGCCTATTACAAATGTGAAAAGTATGTTAATTACCTGTAAACAACTAATACATTTTTAAAGGAACATTTCAAAAAAACAAAACCAACACACTTTCCTTTTCTTGCAATAAACTCCTTTACAGTCTGCACTTTTAACATGCTGCAGAAAAGTTTGTGATTGTATATTAAATTGATAGTATGGTTATTTAATATATTGTTGTAGAATCAGTCTAACATTGGACATGATTCCAATTTGAATTGAAAGTACTGAATATTCAACACCGAATCAGGGCTTGGATTACATAGAACATGAAGACCATTCTTCCTATAGAATTTTGGAATACAAGTCTGGAACATTTCTTCAAAATCTTGGTTTGTCACTTAGGGAACTCTTAGGGTGTAGCAATGTAAACAAACTTATCAAACATGTATATACACATACATATACCTATTAAGCATAATAATTAAATGAATACATGAACACAATATATGGTACACTCAGCCTATAAAAGAATGTTAAACTATGTGATTATACACAATTTTTATATATATTTATATGTATATGCACACACATGCAGTGTTGTTCAAGCTACCCTCATTTTTCAAGCTATGACCAGCTTATGCCTTATAGAATAATTGAGCAAAATTTTAGTCATGAAATTTTCAGAATATAAGACAGTTTCAATTTGCTCTTAATATTATGGAATTTTTGCCCTAGGAAAATAACGACCAAATATTTTGTTTCAATAAGTTTGTACTTCGACATACTGATATTCTTCTGAAGCATATTTAATTTTTAATGTCTTTATGAAGACTTAGAATGTTCTGGGGACAAATGCAATCAAAGCTTTGGAACCGCCCCAGAGGACAGGAGTTGCATTTGGCAACCACTTCAGTAATGTCTTAAAGGGGAATTACTCTGGACACCTTGGGCTCCACAGATTTGATTAAATGATCACATTTCAACCCAAACCTTCTTAAAAATTTGCCCCTCAATGGCATACGTATCTACCTATGTTCCTAAGGAGTCTATAAATAGAAATGGCATTGGTATTCATGACTCACATACGTTGGCGGCACTGTGTGGGCAATTCAGCACAGCATGTTCTCACCCCAAGATGGATCTACCTGGCTGGGATCTGTTTTCACTTACACTTATCTTCTCCATAAATTTCATATTTGCATCCTGCCTCTTAACTAAACGAGGACATAAAAGAAAGTAACATGGATTTGATTTTGACAGATTGTCAACATCTTATCTTTATTGAAGCTCTGTAGACATAATAATGTTTCCTTGACTCCAGAGTCCATGAAGTTTTATGAAATATCTGGTGTGGTCATGTCTTTGCTGGATCCAATAGCCATAATATTAATTCCAAAAATGCTTTTCTGATCCTTTCAACAACTCAAACCTTTGCCTATCCTTCCAATGTTTTTTCTAATATTATTTTAATAAATAAAAGTTATGTATCACACAGTGTGTTGTGTTTATTTATTTTAATTTAGTATCTGTTTCTACTCTTCATGATCCCTTTTGTCATAACACATCTAACAAGCAATTTCGACAAGTTTTTCTCTCCTACATTACCTGTCCCTTACTCAGTGACAAGTTATCCTGGACAAGACAGACTCACATTGCAAATTCTTCAGAAGGAAAAATATCTGTTTTGAATTGAATTTTCCTAACTTTCATTTACTATTATTTGTCTGAGTACCTCATTCTACAGCTGGAGCTGTAAGTGCCCATATTTATCCCAGAGTAAGAAAAAAACTTAACTTGGTTTCCTGCAGTAGTGAAACTGTGTTAAGCAGTTCTCAGACTTGTATCACATTCCTCCTTCTTTCCAAGTCCTACAAGCAGTCACAGAGTAAGTCACATTTCTGGCTCTGTCCCTCTGTTTTTAGATTTGCTCCGTCATCTTTAAACAAACCCTCAAGCACAAAATCACCCCACAGCTACTGGGTGCTCACTCCAGCATCCTTCTGAAGCACCACAAGGCAAAGGCCTTCACCTGAGCATCAGCAGAACTTTAGCAAATGACTTCGGGGGAAGTTCAGAGGGGAAAGAGCTATAAAGAAATCTGCAAGAGAAACCCTGAAATACAGTCTGCCAATGAAAACATCCACTCCCTGGCACACCAACATAGGCAAGTGGGTGAGTAAGGAAGGAGGGTTTGAGGCCAGCAGCTTTTGAACAAAATGAGCAGACACTACTCATCCTGGAGAGCTGGGACTGGGGTGGGTGATGAATGACGCTACTGTGCTAGGTCTATTTCTTTTGGCTAAAGAATTTTGACATGCTTAAAAAAGCAACACAATCTAGTCAAAATTCACTAAATGAATAAAGATCAATTGATAAGACAACACAAAAATATGAGCAATAAATCTATATTCTCTGTAGGATAGGAAAAGTCTAACAAGAACAGCGAAATGAACACAAACCCACAGTGTGCTATAGAAGATTGCTAAGATGTGTTACCAAAACATGAGACAAAAATATCTCAATTGCAGAAATGATTTTGGCTAAGCACAGTTCCTGGCCTGGAGCCTCTTGTGGTGATGATTTTCTATTCTCCCTGTTCTGAACAGAAGAGATCCAGGAGTTCAGATGGATAACTATGGTGCTAATTAAGAAAACAGGTGTGTGAGTCTTCCCCACCTTCCATACTACTCCAGTCCACTTTTGCCATGGAGAGGAAAGAGGCAGAGAAAAATCTCATTTTGAATGAACTGGAACACAGCAAATACGAAATGATATAAAACCCACCACCATTGCAGCCCTGTAAAATCCTTATCCAGATACCTGCAAAAAACCAAGATGTTAACACAGTCAAATTCCACTAGGAACACAGATAATGACAAAGAAAGGAAGAAAGAAAAAAAACCTAAAGAAATGGTAACAACAAAAATCACTTTTCAGCAGTCACAGGAAATTGAAAAAGAGAGAGGCTGTGGTTTAATTGAGAAGATAGAGCTCTCAGGCATATGGGTCTCTGGAGAAATCTGAGACATCCTATTGAATGAAGCTCCAACTGTTCCAGGAAAGTAAGCTGATATTCATTTCCAACTTTGAAGATTGAGCCCCATCTTCAACCTCCCAGGAGCAAAGCTGGTAAAATTGAAGTTCACTGTGAGCAAACGACAGCACCAAATCTAGACAGCTGCTTGCTCTGCCTGCATCTACTGAGCCATGGGCCGTGCTGGAAGGAGGCTTCGGTTGTCAGAATAAGTGGTGGAGACAGATAAGCTGGCTAGATGCAGTACTCAGTAGTGTGGGAAGGTGTGCTAAAGTTAGTGACCCTGCTGCTCACCCCAGCCTTTCTGGCTGTCCTGCAACCTCTTTGTAGCAATAGCTGCTAAATGATGCTCTCTCATATTCCTCTGTATTTTCTCTTCAAATCCACAGAAAGGCCACATGAAGTAATAAACATTTGTGCCAAAAAGAAAGAACAACCATTAAGTAGTACCTTCTGCTTTTAATAGAGGAAAAACAGGTCCCAGATAGGAACCAGAGCTTCGATGGGTTTGAAACTCCTTTCCCTTTCAATCAATGATTTGCAGACAAGGTCTGACACATGCTGACAGCAAAAAATTACCTTTTCTCTTACACTCTGGCTTCCAGGCACAATTTCTCTCACATCCTTTGTTATATTGAAGTCTTTTTTACTAAGAGGTTGAACAGGAACAGATAAGGTGAGGGGAAAGGGAAAGGAAGGCAAGAAATATCTTTTAAACCTAGACTAAACGGTGATAAAAATTTCCATCTACAGTACAACAATATTTGCCTCAAGAAAGCAGTTTATTCAGCTGCTCAGGAAAGAGGCTCAAATTCTTTCTGATAAAGGGTTTTCTTAATTATGCCAGTGAGTCAGAAGCAATGCATTCCATCCAGCCACCAAATGTTTAAAAAGACTCTGTTCTTGAGGGTATCTGCTACTTTTTAGCATTTCTTCACAACTAACAATCAAAAATAAATACTAAAAAGGAAGCCTCCTCCAGCTCCACAGATAAGTCTCAAGAAAAACAGGCTGTTCCTTTTGACAGGACTCCAGCCTACTTCATAGAATGCCCAAGCTCAGCTTGCTGCTCTACCACAGCCTCGCTTGGAAACCATCAAGAAGTCACTTGGGCATGCTACATGGACTAATTCCAATAGCTTACGCTGTTCTTCCTGCAGACCCCAGTTAAACAAACCACTGCAAGTCTTCGTAAATCAGGAGAAAGATTTGCCATTGTAATGACTCATCTACAAAGGTTTGGCTGTGTCATCAATACAAACAGCCCCTATACCTGCATCAAGAACTGAAGAATTTCTTCTTGAGCTCTGCTGTGCAAAACCCCTTGCCAGTAACACCTCCAGCTGTATCTAGGTGGATCCTGGGACACAGGACAACACTAAGATACCTCATTCAGTAACTCACCCCTTGCTTTTCTTGGGAGAGGATTGTTTAAGTGACCAGATCACAGGACAAGCAGTATCTTCTCAGACCCTTTAACATGCTCATCTCACTCTTTAACAGACCAGGGAAGTCCATGTTTTCAATGTAGCTGTGAGGACTAGTTCAGCTTTTGTACATATTACAACACTTAACTCATCCAACAGAATCAATAGACTTTTTTGCCTCTGCTTTTCAAATCTGAAAGAGCATAAAAAGCATCAGGTCTGATGTGATCTGAGACAAAAAATATATATAGTAGATATTGCAAACAGCATAGTATAATGATAAAATCAATGTGTCCCATCTTCATGTTAAAAGGTTAGCACAGCATACAACACCTGTCTCTCAGACTCATATTGTAAAGATGTGCTATTGAAGAGAGCCTGAAACTGTCTCCTCCACTGCGTATTACATAAGGCAACATGTATGACTCATGAGTCATCACTGCCATATCTCCGCATTGACAAACGTATATATTTTTTCTGAAATACAATTCCTATGTTAGTCTAGATCCTTTCCCAGACAAAATATACACAGAGAACTGCTGGAAGAAAAACGTTGAATGAAATATGATCTACAATAAAGAATATCAACAACCAGTTCTGCTGCTGTTATAGGCAGGGCTACAACACTGTTGAGTATTAAGAATTATTCCTTTGCGCAACCTTGTTTTCAGCTACTTTTAACTTTTGCAGAGACTGGCAAGTGAATTTTCCCTCCATACCGTTACATTTCTGCTGCAGGATTTTTGCAGGTATGTTTCAATTAAAACAGTTTATCTCATTTATGAAAAAATCTCCAGAATACTTTCATTTTCATATCTATGACATAGTTTCCCCACCTTCAAGCTGCAAAACAGCCCCATTTATCTCAGAATAGCATTTTTGCTACAGCATCCTGGGATTCTATTAATGCACAGCATACAAAAGCACATGAAGGAAATTACCAACACAGCCTTCAGAGCAGGTAACAATAGTATGTAGTAAATTCAATCCTTCAACCTTACGTTGAAAGAAGATGAAAGCAAACCATCAACATGCAGCAGTTAACTGAATTAATGAGGCACTAGTGGAAGTTATGTGACTGAATAATTAGATGCAGTATCAGGCCATCTAGTCAGAAGTATTCAGAGTTACAAGCTAGCCATTTTACTCCTAAGCAACTTAAAACACTAAAATTACTTCCTCCCACTGTCTTTTTATTATTTATTAACTCTGCAGTCTGAGAACACATGCAGAATATCTTCAGCCTTCTAGAAAGATTTTGCTGGGACCATGTCATTTTGGAGATAATTTTCCCTACAGCTATTTTTGTAAAGCCAATTCTTCTGGAACACGTAGAGGGCCGAGTCTTACAAGGACTGTGGGATGAGCCAGGTTCAAAGTCCTTGCTCTTCATCATGCAGCAGTCTCCATCCAAATGTTTTTCATGAACATTTGGAAGCATCTCTGCTTCATTTCATTCTAGGCCAAAACAAAAATGTTAAAGCCTTCCTGCATGCTTGTGCAAAATACTTGCACACTAGTGAGACCACACTGCAAAACCCTGTATGCCTACAGTCCCAGAGGGCTACCAGGTGCCCTAATAGATAAGGCTACAGCAAGCACGGAGTCTACTTACACACTTCAAATTATATATGCTTAGGGCAGATTTACCCAATGTTTCAGCAGCATTCTCACTAACTCTTTCAATGTTGCTTTATCCTTTTATCATTTAATTAAATCATCTATAATACAATTTGTAGTTGAAGCTGAACAAAAATTATTATAAAATTCCAAAAGATACTGAAGATGTATTTTACAAACCGGAAACATAGCAATTAAAGTCTACCAACTCTGCCTCGTGACAACAAAGTACCGTGAATAAACAAGCTACAAATGGCTTTTAGCTCCTGATGAAGCCTCAGACTTTCTGATGTGTACAGCAATAGGGCTGCTGACTCAGCGTCAACAGAACACATCCATATCCTTCTACATCACTCTTACACAGTAAGGTTATTGGCCAAATGGTTGTCTGACCAAAATAAAAGGCAAGAAAAAAGAAAAAAAAAAAAAAGCCCGTCAAGAAGGGCTCAATAGGAAAGCTATTCAGCTACATACTTTCATCAAGAATGAAAAGCCTGGTCTACCTTCTTTTTCTGAACTCTTCTCAACAACCTGAGAACAATCCCTTCTCCCTGGCATAAAGGATTTGCTAAGCATCCATAAAAAAATGACATTATCCATATACGCTGCACTAGTTTTAACTCAGGTAGGGTACCCAGATTCTGCTGTCTCTACGGTTGGGCAGTTGAAATAGCACTGGGACGTTGTATCTGCTTCCCTCATCATAGGTGCTGCTTGTTTTATGAAAATCAGCCTCAAGATAAAGTCAGTTAACTGTCTAAATTTCTCATATACTTAAAAGAAACAAAATATACTGTGTTGAAAGACAATCCAAACCAAGTATTTTTACTGTGAATCTTTAACTGAGAATCCTCTGAATTGATATATAGAACAGCAGTTACCACTTTGAGATACTAATTAAAGTTCCAAGATCCTGAAAAAAAAAAAAAACTCACCTGTTATTTGTTTTGACCAGATACACTGATCCCTCAAAAGGTTGAGATGACACTTGCCTAATTCGATAAGGATGCTGCATAGCTTAATTATAGCTTTTGAAGCTCTTTGTGCCTTCAGAGAAATCACAAAGCATAATTATCATTGGGATTAATACCAATATACTTAGAGTCATAGAATCAAAAGAACAGAACAAAAAGCAGAACACAAGACAAAAACACCACACTTAAAACACAGGTTCTATTACATCTGAGGTTCATTTTAAAAGAAAATATAAATCCATGTGACAAATATAAGATCTGTGGGAGTCTGTTTTTCATGGCTTTTACTAGAAAGATTGAAATAAATTAAAATTTAGGAACCAATTTCACTCTGAATGCAAGTCTACCAACCTCAGCTGGGCTACACTAGGGACAGATTTGACACAGAACTATAACCAAAGCATTAAAGGGTTGTGATTGTTCAGGAACTCAAAAGAAACTTGAAAGTATTCCCAGATTACCATGTTAGACTTTCTGAGGAGTGGAAAAAGCACCATGGGTTTCATTCTATTCTCTCTGAAATAACTTCTAGTCTACATTAACTTTCACTGATATAAATACTACTATTTCTTTCTCCTCGGGTAAGCAAGATCAGAATCAGGCTACAAGTTTCTTGCTGTCTGGTCAGAGACCACCCCCAATAAGTATGCTATTGCTCCTTGAAAAAAATGAAACAAATGCAGTGAAAGGGTACTGGTGTGCTAATGCGTGAACTGAAACAGACTGCAATGAAAAAACTAAGCCGAAACAAAAGATACCTAATTAGGCTTTGTTATCCATATCCTGCACATCTTTGCTTCAACAAGTATTTGCATACTCTAGACAGTCATTGACTCAAGACTTAGATAACCTTAATCTCCTTCAGCTACCCAAACTGAGAAACAGTTGACTATCGTGACTGACTTTTTACGCTCCTAAGCACTGTCTTTTGGGAAGACTAACTACAATTCATTTTGTCTCCTGCATACCAGCAATACATTGCAAATATATTTGCTCAGTCTTGTCAGGTAACTCCTTTATCAGCCCTTAGAAGAGCATAGACAGAAGGACTCGAGCCCTCAGACAAAAATAAGATTTCATGAGTAGCAGAACTAACACAAGTTTGCTTTCTTGTCCTATTTTTTCCAAATCTCACTACACTATAGTTACTTCCTTCCATAGCCTCTTAGAGTACATTTAGTTTCCTCATTTCTAGTGTCCACCTCCATGAACATCTTCCCCATTTTCTCTTTCTACTTTTTGGCCACACAAGCACAATTGTGTGTCATAGCTCATTTGGTACAAGCACACAGGATGAAAAAGGAATACAGAAGGATGTATGGAAGCAGAATTAACCCTTTTGGTGACAACTACTATAAAGCATAAAAATTAAATAAAGCTACATTATTATTAAAGGAAGTTCTTTGTTGATGACATGAACACTTCGTATATCATTCATAGCCATGATGCAATAAGCCACGACTCAACTCTTGAGTCAGACTAGTGAAAATGCAAGCAGGAAACTGAAACAGGAGTGTTCTCATCTACCTGACCTTCTGGGAGACAAGCAGCTCTTTGGAAAAGTTATCATAGGAAAGCAAGGACATAGTTATGCTCTTGAATCTCAGTATTGCATGTCTAGATGTATGCAAAGAAGGATTGAGCAAGAATAATTAAGTAGTATAGAACTTGGGACACCAGTAGAGGGGAAGGATGAAGAAACAATAAGGCAGGGTATTTTCCTATTAGCTATATTTCCTATAAACCAAGCCCCATTTTTAGTAAAACAACTGTAGCTTCTGTTTTTCTAACTTGATGGATAATCCAAGTCATGCAGACCATCAAATTTGCTTTCTTGTTAAGTCTTGTGACAGAATCTATTACAGAACATATTTTAGTTATCTTTTGAGAAAGCACTGCTCCTTTCAGGCTTTACAAAATGTTATAAGCAAACTTCCAAAATTTTCATCAGTATTGGACAGACATATTTAAAGCAGATGCTGGAGAGCAGATCACCAGTTTGACTCCATCTGAACATTTTTTCCAGTCAAAAAGAAAAAAAAAATTATCAATCTTTTGTTTTTAATGTTTTTGTCCTCCTTTTAGGATGTTAGAAATTCAATGGCCCACCCCCAAGTAGCCTCATAAGGTTGCTCAGATGACTGAGCTTTTCTCATAAAATATTTCATTTGTGGGTTTCTCCCACTTCCTCTTTACTTGAAGACTGAATTAACCCATCTTGTCGTGATAAATAAGATTAAGATGCCCTCCCCCAGAAAATCAGATTTACTCTGATTTCCAGTTTAAGCTACAGTTTTACTAGACTTAGTGTTGTGAAAAGTGAAAGATACTACACCAATCTCTCATTCCAATTAGAACTACATATAAGGATTTCTTGTGTAGGAATGCATCCTTTCCCATTAGCCCTCCACAGCAAGTGCATGCCAGGCTAAAAGCAAGACAGCAGCTATTCATCCAAACTGCTTGTCTTTGCCACAGTATCTGCATTCAGCTGGTTGCAGCATCTAGCCCCAGCACTCTATGTTTGTTATGTCTTGTAAAAGTACCTCAAAGATATAAAGATATATCTGTGTCAAAGATATAAGCAGAAATGTGCTGAAGGAAACAAGCTATCCCCCTTAAGAAAATAAAAGCCTGTGTGGGTTAGAAAGAAATGTTTTTTCTATATCCTTTACTCTCTTCTTCTGTCATCAGATGTATGCTGTATCATATACAGCACCAGGTGCACTGTCAGAACTTAAAAGAAAATGCTGAATGTAAGAAACCAGTTACAATTTAGTTTGTTTCCCTGTACAAAGATCTTTCTTTCCTTGTGCTTGTTTTGAAAATGAACTGATAGAGTGACCTATGGTACTTTTCTTGGGAGATAATTGAGTAGGCTCACAGACACCACTATTACAAGACTGTCATCAATATTTACTTTCATATTTTCTTAGCTTAATTTCATTTACACCTTCCCTCAGAAAATCTGAGTTGTTCCTCCTTCCTTTTCTGGATGCTAGCAGGAAGCCTGACAGGTTCTTCACATTTTTCATATTTTAAGACACAAAAACATTACATCATAATTACTTTACATTATTAAAGACATTAAGCTAAGGGGTTTTCTCAGGAATAGTAAAAGGTTGAAGAAATAATCAGATTGTTATAGAAGTTTGAGAACCATTACTTAGAATAATACCTATAAACACACATGGTTAATGTATCAGTACCTTTATTATTAATAAAGCATGGAATGAGATCATTTATAGCATTCAAAGGTTAGTGTTCAGACAGCACACCGCAAGTAAATGTTGGAAACAGGTAGGAAAACTGAAATGGTGTTCAGAAGGAATTAATTTCCTACTATTTTCAATATCTCTTCTATACATTATTTTTTCGGGTATAAACAGCAAGAGAAAGAGCACGTTACTTTTTTAGTAAAGAGGCTAAAGGTAAAACAGAAAATATAGAAAAGTCTTGTATATAGGTGTTTTATTTCGTTATGAATCTACACTGAGGCTGAAGCGAGGATACTCATCTTGTCCCGAGGTGTACATGTGATTGAGGAAGCAGAACTGATTGCCCTGGAAGTTTTCTAGGGGAAATAGTCTGTGATTCTTCAAAGCATTTTGAAATTTTAAGACAAAGTTTTAGTAGGAATTAACAAAATATACCATTGTAAGAGATGCTCTGGAAGCACTTCAGCCCTGCTGATAAACTAAATCCATCCAGATAGAAAAGACCTAGCATCCCATAGTCCCTACAAAGATATTATTCAATTTGTTCCTGTGTTGTACAGTTGGTTATATACACAGATTTCATCCTTTTTTTTTTTTTCCAGGCAAAATTGATGTACTGCTCCACTTCACATGCGTTATTTAACCACAATATTGGGTGATCTTCTGAAATCTTTGACAAGCACATTTAAAATCTGATAATGTCAAAACAAATAAATGTTCCTGACAAGCAGGAGAAATGGGAGATTCTCTGCACCTTCCTCCTGAATTATTTCAAATCAGTTACAAACAGATACTTTCAGCTGGCAAAGCATTTCCTCAACGAGCACAGTTCTCTGAATGAGGGCACTGTAACTTAGGTCTTGAGGACTGCATCTGCAAAGGGACCTGAGTAATACAGCCAGATATGAAATATTGACCACATGAACAGGGAAGGAATGCTCCTAGCTATCTAGTTATGGCTAAAAGGAAAAAAGCAAACAAACAAAACACACACATATCCTTGTTTTTTTTTTTTTTCTGTGACTCAATGTATGCAAGCTACCTACGCTCTCTTAACTATGCTATCCCTTGGAACATGAAGACAGTAATTTTCAAAATCTAGACAAACTACTACACGTAACAGTGCAATATAGCTGCACTTCCTACTTTGTTCTCCAAGTATTAAATGAGTGCATTTTTGCTTAAATAAATCTATATACATGAGCCATTCAGAAATTCTTAGGTGACTACAGCCAGGAAAATGTCAAGAAGAGCTGTTACAAAAAACATAATAGGAACATACTGAAAGAATTCTCTCTGCTTCCCTCAGTAAATAACTGCCTTTATTTATATACACAGGGATAAATCCAAAAATCTAACCTGACAGTGCTCAAGTACACCAGTCTGTGCTCTTAACAAACTTGCCAGCCATCACAGCAAAAGGGCTGGAGCAGCCGCAGGCTCAGTCAGCTCCTCAAGCCCAGCTCTCCCTATGGCCTGCTCCAGAACATGGCCGGCTGGCACAGAGGTCCTGCGACACCCACAGTAATGCCCAGCACAGAGGATTATCTTGAAATAAAGGAAGGGGAGAAATAAGAGCTGGAACAAAGAGGGCACAGGTCCAAGGCCTAGACATCTGAATCACCAGCTTGAGTGCCTGCTCCATAGCACAAGGCACATGGGTACCCAGCTCACATGGGCGGCTGCCTGCAAATCCTCACATATCTCAAGGAACCCCACTCCTCCACTCAAAGCTTCTACTAGAAAAAAAAAAAAAAAAAACATTTGCAGAAACCAATTCACTTCCTTAAGTACAACCACTCAGTTACCTGTGTATGTTCGTCCTTGCTCTTGGGCAACAGCAGCAACTTCTACTCTCAGTCACGCCAGTGCAAATCTGGAGTACTTCATCAGCTTTCAGTAGGGTTATGATTTACGCTAGTGTGAATGAAAGCAAAATCTCACATTTTAAGACAAAGAGTAAGATCTCTGAGCCAGTATGGATCTCTACGCTGGTGCTAAATCCCAAATTTCTCAATTTTTTTTTACGTGTTTAAATAGAGTATCTGCAAAGCTTTTTATTCTGCTTAGACAAAACCATGCTCTAAGTAGAAATGACATTTCCACATGTTGACAGGCTCCAAACTCTTCTAAATCCTCCTTCTTTGTTCTAAACCAGTAGATTTATTTCAAATATTCTTAAGGAAAGAATGAAGAAAAAGAAGCTATACAAATACCATCCAACTGCCCCCGATTTGCCTGGAAAAGATGCAGCTCCGCACAGCAACAAAAATGTCACTGAGAGCCAGCTCTCCTAAAGATCCTATAAACCATCCACACTAAAGGAGGACTGAACTCAGATGTTCTCTACTCCTTGTAAATTTATATAAATAGAGTAACTCCAGAATGTCTCTCTGTTCTCCTGGCAGGATAGATTGAATTTACAGAGGAATGTCTCTAATATGGCAAGAAGTATGGGCTCAAATCCTCCCCAGCCACCAGTTCCACACGCAACACTGGGAAGCTACCATTTACATGTGCCTTACTTGTTTCTAATACAAGGGTAACATCCCCCTCCTTAGGAAGGTACAACTGCTTGAAAAACAGGGGACAAAAGCATATGAAATAAATGTGTTTAGCCCAATTTTGGGGGCTAAACACATTTAATTGTAGATTGTCATTTTATGAAGTCATTTGTTATACTTTCTAAATTAAAGTATTTTGGAAGTGTTTGACAGGAAAGGGGGAAATACTTCAAAATGACTATCAAAATGTTTACTTTTAGTTGAATCTATTCACTTAACTATTTATGAGTTAATATCCTTTGATAAATTTGAAAGTTATCACAGGTAAATCTAGAAACTTTACTGTGAATTAAGAATCCTTAAGAGTCACAAGCAGACTCTCTACACTTAAATTTCACCAAAACAGAGCAAATAGAGCAATGCCACCTGCACATTCACCTTTGTAAGTTCTGAGACATCAGAAAGAGCTATACAGACCTTAGCAGCTGTTTAGCTTTTCCTTTTTTTTTTTTCCTCCTTAAGAGACCTATTAAAACAAACAAAAACAAAAAGCATAGAAATTTGACTTAATTCCTTTGTTCTTTGTTTTATCACTTCCCATTCTCCAGCTGGATGTTTTGCCTCATCCAAACCTGATGAGCAAGTGTTTTCCAAAGGTGATGGATGCATCTTCCCTAAGGCAGGGATG
Source organism: Stictonetta naevosa (assembly GCA_011074415.1). NCBI lineage: Eukaryota > Metazoa > Chordata > Aves > Anseriformes > Anatidae > Stictonetta > Stictonetta naevosa. The sequence continues at coordinate 44,232,504 of CM021699.1, read as the reverse complement.
ATTTGCACTGGAAGAGCACTCTCTTCTGGTGATATTAATTTTCTTCATTTTCAAGAACAAATACACTTTACCAACTGTAAGTGCACAGAAATATTTTACCAAGGAGACACTAAGCTGTGTTTGCAGGTGACAATTTCAAAAGAATTGCGTAGTTCTCCAGCTCCCAGATTTGGGTCCAATCTCATGACAACTGAAATTATTTTTTTCCTTCCCTTTACTAGCACTAGCTCTCCATCCTTTTACCTCACTGGATTTACGTGTGGAGATTGTACACTGGAAGGCTTAACATGATCAGAATCAGAGGTTTTTGTTTCCCCCATTCAATCTCTGATTTTTACTAATTTTTGAGTACAGATACCACCTGCCCGATTCTCAGACATATTTCCTCATATATCAGTAGGGAGTAAACATACTTTTTAAATCACTCCAATATTCTGTAAAAGTATCGTTACCCTTCCAAGGCCATGTCCTGTCTGGAAGCAGACACTTCCATGGTGCACCTGAGGGGCCACACTCCAGGTTACTAACCTGTTACGTGCCATCCTTTGAGGTCAGTGAAGTTTCTTACGCAGCTTGGGCCTATCCAAAGAAATGTGTTGACTGTAATCACCAGGTGCTAAACTGGTGGTTGATTCCCAAGCTCTAGATTCTTCCTCCATTATTGTTTTTTTATTTTATTTTATTTTTTATGTCCAACACTTCCACAACCCTGACAGAAGCCTCTAGGTATTGCCATAGCCCAAGTGACATTTTGTTGAGCTAATTTATTTCATTTTAATAACATTTGCTTTCCTGAAGCATGTTATTTCCCCAAGAAACACCTAGTTTTTTTGCAGAGGCAGGAAACAAGGGAACTGTCACCTTGCTGCTAATATAAAGGGCAAATAGAGAAAATGAACATTTACAGAGAAATACTCTTTTATTTGATGATAAATGCACAAATCCTAGGTCAAATTTCGCATACTAAGTGGTGTGAACAGATATCAAAACCATGTTGCTGTAGTAGCTAGTCTGTGATCTTTATTTTAATGTTTGCAACCTAGATAGCCTAAAAAAAAAAAATGAAAATTTTGAATGAACTGCAGTGACAGAAAATCCTATTCAACAACCTTACCTGCTCAAGTACCCTCCTATAGCACCCACATGTGATCACTTCCACATATTTTCTACTTACACTGCATTGGAAACTCTACCACTGCTACCCATGGACTGGTAGTCAAACCCAGTCATGTTTTATTCAAAAATGTTAAAAATGAATGTTTTGTGAGTGGTATTACCACTTTGTTGAAAACAACAGTTCAGACCTTTTATCCAATCAACTCAAAGAAAAATAAGGTAGAATATAAACTGCTGTTACTTCACTGTGAAATACGGTCAGGCACACTACAGTGTTTAAAAACCACTACAAGTGAGGATGGCACAGACAGTGCTTCTCAGTGACATCCATCAGTGGCAACACAAGACAAACAGCCTGTGCGTAGAAGTGATATATTAGGCTGCATAAATGTTCCACGCATAATTTGTTAGAGGACTCAGAAGTCTAGAAACGCTTGCCTTGACCCCAGGAAAAAAGTTTCTGACAAAGTTCTTGTGAAAAGTTCTGGTTCTGATGAGGCAGTATTTTTCACTGAAACCAGCCAAAATACAGAGGATTGGTTGGTTGTTCTTTTCCCCCACAAGCAGGGGTTAAAATTTGATAAATAATTTAATTCCAGTAAAAATTGTTATTCTAAAACTGAACAATAAATGTCACCTGTTTTAAGCAGAGTGAGTCATACTTTTTTATCACCATTTATATAACAGCTTTATTTAGATTTTTTTTTTTGTTAGGTATGATTTTGTTCTTCCTTTGTTCATTCATTACTTCATAGATGGTTCTCCAAGCAATGAAATAATCTACACAAAAGTGCTAGTGTCCAAAGTCCAAATAATAATAAACTATTTCTGATCTGTTTTTCCCAGAAATAATCATAAAGAGAAGTCTTTCTCCTAAGATCTCACAGAACTATAAAACCATTGTCTAAAATACCTCTGTGCCCTTCTAAAGCAGATATGCATCTTCTCATAAATACACTGAAGCCTCAAGACATCAAACAGCCCAGTTCCATATGTAAAATAAGCATTACTCTACAAACCAAAGTCCTGACTCCTTTCATTACTGTGCCTACTAAACAACATCTGTCCATGACAGAGGGCTTTCAGACTTGAAACAAGCAGATTACGTTTGATTTGGTATTTAAACACAAGCTGGAAGTTGAATAGTTTAGGATTAAATATTAATGAAAAACCTTTCATGGTGATTAAATATTGCTCGGCAAAAAAAAAATTACTACAATTAAATCTCAGTCAGGAAACAAGCAGTTCTGAATCTTCTGTGGAGATCTTTAAGAGGAATAGGCAACAACAACAATTGAGCAGGTAGAAAATACTGTGGACAACAAATGAAACGAAGAATAGCTACTACTGTAAGGGAAAGCGGTGAGTCTCAGTGGAAGGAGATTTGGTTTGGAAATCTGGAACCCCACATTGTCTCTCCTGCCGTTGCTCTGTAGTGCAAGTTCTACCTATGCAAGTGGGGCTCCTCTAGGTCCAGTGTGCACATTTTTAGAAGAATAGGTAAGTCAGAAGTCACAGGAAGTACAAGATGATAGCTAGAGAACATCCTAAGAGACACATTCACTCCCTTTTGGTTCAACTCGATAGAACAAACTCTTTGGAGAGGTACCACAGCTACAGGAAATACTGGATCCTATCACATGCTTTTATCCAAGCCAAAGAGGGTACTTCAAAAAACAAGAGTGGAAGCCAGAGCCCAACACTTATATAGTTCCATTAATGAAAAAAAAAAAAAAAAAAAAAAA
>CM021699.1:44170507-44184643 GCA_011074415.1 Stictonetta naevosa | reverse complement strand
AAAAAAAAAAAACAGTAATGTATTACTCATTCTGTTATTTCTATTTTCTTCTGTATGAGGTACTATTAAATATTTCAGGTTTATCTCTTCACTGCAGATGAGAACCGAGAAACAGACTAAAAAGAAGAAAAGTTTTAGTTTGGTACATGTTGAGGCTTCCTCCTACTTCCAGATCACTAGAAGTGAGAGCTGTGATCACTGCAGCATACAAAAGGACCAGGCTATCCATTCAGGTTTTTAAACATGAGTAAGCATACTTTTAACTCCATGTTTAAACCTCAAGGCACCACAAATGACAAAAGACATCAATAAAAATAGTAGAGTATTTTAATCATCCAAACATGCAACTGCTCATTAGCACACAGAATACGGTGCTTCCACACCCCACCCCTTTCTTTTCAGATTGGTGACAGAAAGAATCCTACACCAGACTCAAAAGAACCCAGTAATCAGTCTGCTAATTACTGACTTCACACAAACAGCAATTAAAAAAGGGAAGAAAGCAGCTACAAAACAGAAACAATAATAGTGAAATAACCATCAGGAAATCTAAGCCCACTCCAAATGACACAGATCCGAACAGGGTTAGAATCTGCAATTTACTAAGCTCCTTCTGCACATCCAGAATAAAAGTACTTATAAAACTTTAGGTTTTAACTTCATGTAACTACTAAGAGGTCATTTGATCATTGTACCTACTTTAAGCGACTTAGATATGAAAAACTGTGTACAGATACTGAATCAGTTTTGAATACCTAGGAATTTGCAGTTAACTTCACACAGGCAATGCTGTAAAAACACCCACCTGCAACCCTAGACATCAAATCTTTGTATTCCAGCTCCACACTTCTCTGGGATGGATATAACCCTCTATCCTCCATAGAGGTGTTTATACAATGTGAATTTCCTGACACCTGCTACAAATAACTGGCCAAATGATATAAAACATCTACTTGTTTTAAGTATCCAGGTGCACAAAGAACACCTTTTCCCCTTTATTTCCAAAGCATGTTCAGAGCATTCACACAGTACAGATTTCACTTGCCACTAACATCCAACATGATATAACTCTTATGAAATTCCAAGAGTAACATACATATACAAGTACTGACTACAAGCCCTTTTAACTTGCACAAGATCTGAGCTTGAGTCATTTGATCAAATGCAGCCAGGCAAGTTAATTACCCATGTCTCTCCTTCTAGTCAACAGGAAAAACCAGGCAGGTCCTCAAATAAAATAAACTGTATCTTAAAGCACATAAGTACTTAGAAACAGAAGCTTAATTTTTGACACCTACAATGACAACAGGATTATTCTGTGTAACACATCCATTTGAGAATATATTTCAGTCAGAGTTGGTGGAGCTACCTTCTGACTTTCCTCATCATATCTCTGAAATCAAGTAATTAGAGGACAACTTTTTCTTCCAGATCATCAGCGTTTGTCTTGCTTCATTCTTTCTTTGCCATATCATTTTTTCTTTGGGGAAAATTATTCATAAACCTTGGAAATAGCTAAAAGAATTTACAGGTTAGGAGTGGAGGTAAAGAAGGAAAAGAGGATTCGGGGAAGAAATGGTATTTCAACATGTTTTTAATGAGACCAAACAGTAGTCAGCAAGAACATTAGAGTAAAAAGATAAAAAAATTCACTTTTTCAGTTCACTCTAATGAAAAATAATGGACTTCTTCACCCTACAGCTGCAGCCATCTATGTGTAAAGTTGTAGTTTGTTTCCACTTTAAAAAAAAAGGATGCACCATGCACCACAGCTCTCTATGAGGTACCATACTCATCACAGAAACAGTTTATCCTTGACTCCAGGGATTGCTAAGTGACTCATCTTTCCCAATGACACAAGGAACTCACAGCTAACACACTCTTGAGCAGGTAGCTGCCATTAGGGAACAGGTTCATTAGGAAATAGTTTTCCCACAGATGAATTTAAGTTAATAACCCTTGTTCAAAATCAAGCATCCTAACTCTTGAGAGTTACATACAGTTTTAGGATTTCTTCTCTGCATTCAGCATGATGTTTGCTCATTGATGACTACTATGGTCCACTCTGAAAAAAATATTTTAAAAGCAAATATTTTAAATGCAAATATTGCTACATACTGAGTGTCTGCCTGATTGAATCAGAATTGAGATTGTTTTGGTTTCTACTTTGGAATAAAAAAATGTGGGGGAGGACCTCATGCACAAAATTTCCCTGAACTATGTGAGTTGCACCATCCCACTACAGCAGTGCTTCTTGTATCATGAAGAAGAGAGGTGAGATCACTCTCACAAAGTCCTGATTCAACAGACACTTGAGATGACCATGACCAGCACACACATGAATCACACTTCAGCAGGAGTGAGCACCAGCTCTAATCTGAGGCAAGGAAAGTTCTGACACCAATTGTAATTTACCACCTATGTTATGTGATTACCAGCTACATTGTTTCATAGCTATGAACCCACCACACTTCCTCATTACTGTCTCAGTGGATATTGATCCTGAATTCATTTTTGGTTCCTCATAATCAAGGTTTTTGAGAAATAGGATGTGCCAGCCTTCAGCCATCAAGAATTTTCTAGGTGTTTTATCAGCATCTTCACAATAGCTGCAGAAAGTACAAAGTCAATAGGAGAATAACCCTTCGCCTCCACCAAGATGTTTTTTTACATAACTCCATACAAAATGGAGCATAAACGAAGTTCAATATCATCCCAGAACAACTTGCAGTTTAGCTTAAAAAAACAGACATGGCAGATGAATCCCCCAAAATATCAAAAAAGTGATTTAAGATCAAAGTTATTACATATCAAATCCTTCATAAAAAGGAAGTTATGGAGATCCAAAAACCCCTTCAACACAAGGGTTAAACAACTTATATTGCCTTCATCGTATATTCTTAAGGAAACAAAGATGCGAAGGAGAACAGTGCCCATAACTTGCTTCTTAAATACGTCACTAATGTAATTTTGTAACGATGTATGCAAGGTCATCATTTCCCAGTAATCAGATGAGGACCTGCATTTGAGTTCACTCAATATCTACATTTAGATTTAAAAAGTCACATGATCCCTGGAAGACTTGTATGGATCTCTGTTTCAAATCAGCATACAGCATAAAATCTGGACTCACAGTTAAAGTCACTGACTAGCAGTCCTGGTGAACAAGTTGAAAATAAGCCATAAATGCACCCTTCTGGCAACATAAGTCAACAGCAGACCAGGACTGCAGTGGAAAAAAGCATTGCCAGCAGGTCATGGGGGATGATCCTTCCCTTCTACTCAGGGCTAGTGAGACACCTCCAGTGCTGTGTTCATTTCTGGGCTCTCCAGTCCATGAAATACTGAAGCAAGCCCAAGGTGGACCACCACAAAAGCAATAAGGAATAGGAGCATCTGACAAAATCAGGAGCGCTGAGAAAACTGGGATTGTTTCACTAGGGACATCATCATCGTGGTAGTAGCACTAGAGCAATGAACATCAAGTTTCCACTGCTATGGGATGTTTTATGCTTTCCTCAGTATGATCACAACATGTGTTTCTTCAGCTAAGAAATACTGCCATCGCTTCTGTGTGTAACTTAAAAACAATGTTAGTGTCATTAGAGTTCAGTCTTTCATTAAGATTCAATAAATTCATCTCCCCTGTGGTCAGAGGCAGAGAGCCTGCAGTGCATTCTCTCCATGAGACAGTACTGGACACCCAGTCTTTGCTCCATCTTTTACAATTTTATTGTTCACACTTGCGTGATAGTATACAGCATCAGCAGAAAGTTGTGTGTTTTTGGAAGCTCAACCCAGGATTTGACAGTAAATCCAGGTCCTGACATTTTCAGTTTTGCCTTGCAGATTTCATAGGGCAAAATCTAGAGGTTTTACACAGTTCTCGTTGGCACTTCTACTGCATCTCCCCTCTGCTTTCCTGAAACTCCCCTACAAGCCTTCAGCTAGAGCATGCAAACCCCCTTGTAAGGGTGAAGCAAGTTGAAGAAAATATGCTAGCTTCAAATGCAGCAATTTCAGAGTGCTATGAGCTATCTTGCACATATGCTCACTGTCTTAGAAGGATGTGACAAAGAACATTGCTGCCAACTGCAACTTCAGGGAAGAATTTAGAAATATAAATGCTTAACTTGGACCTAGACCAGACCACAAAGCACAGTGTCTTGTATGTGTTTGTGCCTCTAATATGTGGTCAAGCTTATCATTCCCTATTAGATATAAAAATTATACATTTCTCTTTAACCAGTTTGTCAAACAAATCACTTTGTGGAAAAACTAGATCCCACAAGTCTAAACGAAGACTGCTCTACAAGTTCAAAGTTCCCTCTCAAGGAAATCCCCATCAGCCAACTTGCTTGCTTTTGGGGCAGGACAAGAAGGGTCCATGGCTTTGGGAGGGCCTCCTAGGGGAACACCTTGGTGAGATCAACCCTAAGCAGCCCAGATACACAGCTCCAGAGCAGCCCTGTCACACGCTGCTCTGGAAATGAGATGTGCCTCAAACATTTGCCGTTTCCAAAAATCCTGTTAATTGGCTATGCCCTCCAAGACACTTAAAGAACTTCTCCAACAGCAAGATCAGCCATCAGAATAATATGAAGTGGTGTTTCTATAATTCGTCATCTTCTCATCTGTCTGTACCATACATTTGATAAGAGAAACAGCAGGAAGCCTACATAGCCTAAAGCAAGCTCATAACAAACATCCTTTGAGCAAATGCATTACATGATTTCAATTCAAAAAAACACTTCAATGGTTTATGGAAAAACTCTGAGATTGGGCTCAGTCAGGATACCAGTTAGAGTCACCTCAGTTGCAGTCAGCTCTCTTCAGGAGCACTACAGTAAGATGCACGCTTCATAGAAATAAAACGGGCTTACAAAATAAGCCAAAGTTTGAAATAACATGACAGCAGCAGAGGAAGGGGAGAACAAAAACAACAGTTCCTTATTATATTCTCTGTGGAACCATATAACAAAACCACACTGAGTGAAGTTCATTGAATAGCGAGGGCACTTCTACATTTTACAGTCATATTTGGTGCCAAGGATTTGTTAGTAGGCACTGCGTGCATGTTTTCTAATGCATAATTACAGCAGATTTTTCAGTCAGGCATAAGTACCTCGCTCCCATCTGAAATACAGACACAGCAATTGAAGTGGGAGCAGACGTACAGGAGTTAAACACAATTACAGATACCAAATAGCAAATTGTAGTACTTAGAGCACTAAACATATTAAAAAAAAAATGAGAAACCTAAGTCCTGCATTCTCTAAGTAATCATTAAGCACTTCCTTCCCCCCCGAAGTTAAAACTTAAGAATAAGATGCATCCCTAATGAAAACTAGGTTTAAATTCATTTCAGAAATGAAGCAAAACTAATCCTCCTAAAGCCCAAGAGCCCACTACCCAGAATTCTAATCCTCAGCAATATTCTGAAAAGATAATGTGATGAGGCCAGTTACCTGCACTTAATTTCATCCCAAAGCTTTAACATTTGTTGTCCTTTATAAAATGGAAAAAGTAGATAAATTGACACTCTGAAGTTATATCTATTGCACAGAGCTCAAAATTTAGACTTTGTTCCACTTTCTAACATTATCAAGTTGAAACTTTTCCCTTCACATAGCAGAAAGCAAGAAAAACTTATCCTCTACCAAAACCTAAATATCACAAAGATAAAATGTGAAATTCCAAGGACTAAGAGAAGCTTGCTGGAAGTTTAGAAACAGGAGCTTAGTGTTTTCAGACGTGGAAATTCAGGGAAATGTATTTGTAATCTTCCTTCAGCCCTGGAGAGATTTTCACTCTCCTTCACTTTTTGAAATAAGCAAGTTTCTATTCATCTTTCAAGCACCCTTTTTTTACTCTACTCAGACCAGCAGAAGTACCTTTTACAGACACCTGTGTTCAGCAGCAGCCAGTTTTATAGTCAAGTTTAGCCCTTGGCCCATCATAATATTGAATGTTGATTTGTTCTCATCTGCTTTGTATCTTATCACATTCTATTCAGCATGTAAGATCTTTGAGGCAAGAATTGTTCTTCTGCAGTTCTATGTAGAAAAATAACAGTACAATGCTACAATAATGCAAATAATAAACTCAAGAAAAGGTTAACTTAATCTCGCACTGGAGGAAGTGCTAGCCTAATAGATGAACAGGAATGAATTCAAAGTTTAATAGCATTTAGAGCTAATTAAGCAGGTAAAATTCACAATACAGAAGCAGTGTTATGATGATGGTTACTCTTCCTGAAGCCATTACACAATTTTCTCTGCAAGAAAGATACAGATCTAGGGAAGTTTTGTGCCCTTTATTAGAAAGCCAGTAGAAAAACAATACCTGTAAAATAAAGTTCTCTAGGCTCCAGTGTGGTGGTTTTACTCAAGTGGGCAGCCGAGCTCCACCACAATTGCTCTCTCACTCCTCCCCTCCTCAAAGAGGAAGGGGGAGAAAAGACAACACACGGAGCTCAAGGTTTGAGATAAGAATGATTTAATTAAAGGGAAAGGGGAGGAAAAGAAACAAAAGAAACAACAAGGCAGCATGGAAGCACAGAGAAAATAAAAAAGTTACTCTCTACTTCCCATCAAGGAGCGATGTTCGGCCACGTCCTGGGAAGCAGGGCCTCAAGACATATCGGTTGTTCAGGTGGGCCCCCTCCCCCATGAGAGTCCCCTTTTATTGCTGAGTGGGACATCAGGTGTTATGGAATATCCCTTTGGTCGGTTTAGGTCAGCTGCCCTGGTGATGTTCCCTCCTCATCAATTGCCCACCCCCAGTCTGCTGGATCCTGGGGGCTTGGAAGGAGTCCTGATGCTGTGCCAGCACCGTGCAGTAGACAACACTGGATTGATACCAGTGCTGTTCCAGCTACGAGTGCAGAGCACAGCACTGTATGGGCTGCTGCAGGGAAAGGTGACTCCATCCCAGACAGACCCAACACATCCAGTTAGATGACTATGACCAAAAACATGTTGGTTCTTGCATCTTCAGGGCTTGAAGCATGCAGATAAGAAACAGAGACCTTTTATTTCCATGAAGGCAAAAAGATGATATAATCATTTACTAATATACAGGAGACAAAGAGACTTACTTCTTTTACGGGTTCTTCATCTAGGGCAGCATCTTCCACCACAGGCTAGTGAAGAGATAAAGGAAAGGAAAAACATCCTGTAAATATACATTATTGCATATATAATATTGCATTATTGCATAGGTATAGCCCTAAGCCAAGATTTAGTGCAAAAAGTAGTCAGTTTACCTTTAGTCAGTGAAATCAGTCCAAATATGTACTACCACACCAGGCATGTTCAATTACTCACATTTAACACTGACAACTTTTGAATCCAAGAGGATCTGCTTTCTCTCAGAAAGATATGTAAGCTACGATAAAACTATGTACTATTTGCTGAGTCTGCACGACTTATTCAGGTGTTAGCAACTTTAAAAGATACTTATTTAGAGCACATAGAAGAACACTGGCACTAAAATTGCTGATGAATTATCAAAGCTGGGTTCATCATAGAAATACACAAGAATGAAGAATTAAACCAGATTATTCATTAATAAGCTAAACTGGAGAACAAGAACAGTATTTCTTGCTGAGAAGAGAAGATGTACATACACTTGGAAAAGATTTTCCAAACACTCCAATTCCATGTGAATATTAACATTTAACTTTTCATGCTCAGCTCAAGTCTAAGTGATGAATCCTTTGGGAAACAAGTAGAAAGATTACTTAGAGCTTGAGAATGCATCCCTTCCTTGGGAAAACATTTCCAAGGCTGTAACTCGCTACCTAATCCACCCAGCTTGAGAGGGATCAATAACTTTGAATAAGCACAAATAAATTCCAGAGCCAGCAAATATCAGTGTTCTTGCTTACTTGTCAGATAATTAATGACCTCCTGAGTCAACAGGTAAAAGCAGCAGGACTTTTTTCCAATCTTCCTTTGCAAAACATAATACAGAATATGCCATCAACGCATTCCTCCTTATGAAAAAATTGATTTACTATAAATGTTGTCTTTAATATCTGCAAGTCATTCACCTGAGTCATGCGCAAGCACTCTTAAATGCATCTATTTTAAAAGGTTTTCTGGCATCAAGAAAGGGATGACAAGCAGGTCCATATAATTAAGAGAGGAACTGTCTCGCTCCTTGTCTACTAACTGTGAAAAGCTTCCGTGAAAAAGAACAACTTGCAGACAGTCATGAAAACATTTTATCCCACACAGACTCAGAGCCCATGACAGCTCCCTAGAAGGGGTTCAATCACAAATATTTATGCTGCAGCCAACTCATTCAAGAGTCAATGCCATCACCAATGGAAGAGACAACTGGTCTTCATGGACAATAGCCTATGAGAAACAAAATTAATTTGTACGCATCTTAACTAGATTTGAGCAAATGATTCTTCAGGAATTCTATCCACAGCATGACTTAAGAGGGTTATAATCTCTAGCATCTATTTAATGTGCTTAAAAGACACCAATAAATTCAAGAGACTAAGTGGTGCTTTATCTGTTGTTCTTATCTAAGCCACAAAAAGTTGATACTTGTAATTCCTTAATCGTCTGTAAACTTTTTATAGCTGAAATCTCATCAGGACTAATTATCTCAACATAGCTCATAAGTACAATATTCCTGAAAGCAGGAAACACCAAACAAAAAGCATCTGATTAACTAGCTTTGTAAAGAGTGAGTTACACTCGGTAAGGAGACCCACATAGTTTCCTCACTTTTACTGGAAGGAGGACCTAAATGCTGCCCAGGCAAGGGAGATGAAATTGGAAAGCTGTTGTCTCAAGCAACAGTCACTGGGACTTAGTGCAGAGCTGAGAGCTCATTCTACCATCTGGGGATGTTCTTCCCAGGGGCTGATGCAGATGAAGCTATCTGGGCAACAGTTGAAGTGTTTTCTGTCTACGGTATAAAGAAAAATGTTGGAGGAACACACAAAGATTAGTTTTAGGATGGAGGAAGAGAGCAACCTTGCACATGGACTTTGAATACTGTGGTTAATGGAGAGGCAGACTTGGTTTTGAAAAAGAAGAACACAATTTCTCTGATGTCCAGCAGAGAACTGTTCACAATGAATACAGCTATACAAGTCTCCTCACTGAGAAAGTGGCTCAAGGTGCCAGCTGACTACTTTCAATCATTAAAAATATGCGTTATCCAGATCTTGTCTGTTAGCACTCAGACTTCTTACACAGCACAAATTGGAGCAAGAGGCAGCACTCATTCAAGGGAGTGAACTACAGAGCACAAATCTCTCTGAGCCCCCAGACTAATTCTGAACCTAAGGACTCCACAACAAGCTGCACTGGTATTACACACTATAGTATCACTTCTACTATACTGCTCAGGTATTTAAGCTAACACCTAATAAAAACAAACAAACAAAACCCTTCTCCAGTTCAGCAACTCAGCTTTTGAGACAAGTGCTGTATCTCCCCTGTAGCTTGGAAGTTTAGTTTGCCTCTCCCTCCCAGCCCCCCCGCCAAAACCTATTTCAGAACTCTGGCCAAAGAACTTGGGAATTCTGCAAGAGTAAATGAAACTCAGTGGTACAAAACAAAGATAAACACACACCCCTTCCAAGGTTTACTGGTCTGTTTACATCACCAGGTACAGCCATGTACCCCGTGCTGGAAACGGTTGACTAAGAGCACATGACTTCTATTGCACTACTACAGAGTGACAGAAATGCCGAGGAACCCACTGTGCCTGTTACGGCACAAAACCGTAATGTCTTCCTTCCTAGACACAAGTAAGAGTCCTAAAGCGCAGGTAGCGAAGGCACTACAAGATGAATCGGGAGCATGTGCACCACAGCAGCCAGGCAGCTATCACAGCATTTAGTGCCTGCAGCATGACCCTGGAAACACAGCCTGGTGCTTCGAGGGGACAGCTGAGGGTCTGACTTCCCCTAAGGTTGTGCAGATGCCAACCCAGGCGAGGGGATACTCAGACCCAAAACAGACACGAGGACCCTGGACTCACCCCAGCCCCAAGTCAGAGCCTATGAAGGCTGCCCTTTCACCAGGAACCCAACCCTCTCAGTTTCCGACCCCGGCACAGGGGGGACTGCTGCCCTCACACCGTGCCCATCACCGTGCCTCAGGGCTGCCCCGACGCCCCCTGGTCCCCTCCGGGTTTGGGGCACCAAAGAGGATTCCGAGCCGGCAGTGGAGGGGGTGCCCTTCTCCCAGGAGGCTCGGAAAGGAGGTTGGGGGTCCCCGCAGCCCCCCTGCTCACCTCCGTCTCCATGGGCTCCACCTCGATGCCTTTCCATAGCTCCAGCAAGTGGGCGATCGGCATGCTGGGCGATGCTTGCCGCGAGCCGGGCGGGGGGGGAAATAAAATAAGAAAAAGCCGGAGGAAAGCGCAGCGGGAGGAAAGGATGGGGACGGTGCGAGGCGGCGCAGGAACCCCCCGGCCGCTCGGAAGGACGCTCAGAACCCACCCAGCCCCGAGGAGCCCGGGGGAGCCCCGCTGCGCTCTGCTCCCCGCCGGTGCCGGGGATGCCGAGGATGCTGAGGATGCCGAGGATGGCGCTGCTATGGAGACCGAGCGCCCCCGCCCCCGGGCCGGGCCCCCCAGCACCGGGCGGCCCCTCCGAGGGGCGGGGGGGGGGGCGGGTCTGCCCACCCCCCGGCTCAGTGCCAGGGAGCGCTGCTGGCAGAGGGGCACGTGAAGTTTACCCAGCCCCGCGTTCTGGACTTAAAACATGTAAGCCAGGAGATAAGTGCTTGTTTTCCCTTACTATGCCGACTGTAGTAAGCCTCTTCCCCTCCTCCTCCGGCTCTCACAGCTTATTGCAAGCTTACTACAACTGCCATGATACATCGTGCCAGCGGCAGGCACCGCGGTCCCTGCAGGTGCTCAGCCAAACCCAGGGTGAAACAGGCAGGTTACCTTCTTCTGGCAACTTAATTATCATTTCTGAAAGGCACTGCTGCTAAATAAGGCACTGTTCAAAAGAACCTTTTCAGAGCAAATAATGTGCAAAGTACATTTCTCTTCTGTTCCACACTCCAAAAGCCACATTTTATTTGCATAGCAGCAGTGCTCTTCACTGAGATTTGCACAGAGGAACGGTCAAGAAGGGTTCTTCCCTGGATTCTGTTTCAGTTCCCTCTAATGTGTCCAACAGTAAGCTGCTGAACTACACCGGGTTATGGGAGAATGAACACCTCACTGACCGCAATAACAAGAGGCACATCAAACAGGGCCACAAAGAGAGCTGTGCATTCAGATCCTCCAAAACTGCAACAACTGTCTTTTAATTCTCTAGAGAAATATGAACACCTCTCCTGGCACGTGCCAACACTGAACTAACAACTTGTAACACCAATTATGCAGCTTAATCTTCTCTACAGATTGGACAATTAGATACCTACATCACCACTTGCAAAAGAAAGCGAGGGTGCTATCAATAACATCCCAGACCCATACGTGAAATTAGAAGCTGCAGCACCTGGCTGCTGCGCAGCCCCTGGCCCTCGTGCTCTGCCCATGCTTCTCCTCCAGCAGCACGAGGCAGAGGTGGATGCATTTACTACCTGGAACCTGATGCACAGGTGCCCCGAACTGCCTCCTAGTGCCCTAGCTGTAAGATCAGAGCCAAGATCAAGTGTAAAATGCATTCAGAGCACAAACCATGCTTGCTTTCTAAAGCCCAGAGGCCTTCATTGATCAAATGGACATGTTCCCAAAGACATACAGAGGTTGTACATGATACTGTGCCATCTTTATATTTATAGAATCACAGAATGGTTTGGGTGGGAAGGGACCTTAGAGACCACCCGGTTCAACCCCCCCCTCCAGCCCTCTGATCATCCTCATGACCCTCCTCTGGACCAAAGCTTTGTACTTAGGTCTGACTTACAAGATTACATTTTAGTCTTTGGGACACAAAGCTCAGGTGCCAGAGGCTGAGAGCAGCAGTAAAGTGTCCGCAGTCAACGTGGAACAGCTGATACTGGACATGCCCAGATAGTCCTAGGGGAGGCCAATCAAGAAAACAAGCTGGGGATCACTGACACCTGCATTCCACTTACACAACAGGTGCAAGCACATCTAATACTTTAGAAGTCTTTTCTAACAGATTAAATTGCATCTCTCAAGACAATGTTTCCTTAAATATCTATTACTAAATCTTGGAGTAAGCTTTTTTAAAAAAAAATTCATGTTTGGACAGTCAGGATATGCATGAGGTAAAAACAAAGGGAAGGCCAAATGAAGTCTTGCTGTTCCTTTAGCGTATATGTTTTTGTTGCAAGTGTGATGAATGTATCCTGGAGTACTGCACTCTTTCAGCACTGGAAGTTGAATTGGACCTAAATCAAGTATTCAAGTTTATTAAACTAACCAAAATATGTATTTCATATTCCATCTCTTACCATACCTGAGAAGAAAAAAAAAAATCTGTCTTCAGTTAAGAAATTCAGATAATGCAATTTTCACTCATTTCTTTCTCTTTTGCTGCCATTATGAACCACAGTAACCCCACTGAAGTCTATGGAATATTTTTTACTAGAAGTTTTGCAAGAACAGAGCCTCCTTCACTAATAAGGATACCATTTTTCTTCTTAATGATGTAAGTATTGTACTAGGATCTTTATTTATAAGGAAAAGCATCTTTGCATGTTCACAGCCTCAAATTCCTAAATATTTGGCAAATTAAGTTCGTAATAGAAATGGGTATATTTGATCTACTTAAGAATCTGAAACAAAGGTTAATCACTAGAAATAATTGTGCCACTGCAAAGCCATCAGTAACACTTACAGTAACATCTAATGGACAGCCAGGACTGAGGTTCTTTTGGATGAACAGAGTAGCATGAAAAAAAAAATCATGCTTCCCTCCCCAGATCCCTGTGGTCTACTTACAAAGATATTGGGTCAAAAAAGGGACTGAATTTTACAAAATCAGGAACAGTCCCCTTCCAAAAATATCACATGGGTTGGGATAAACAAGTAGAAGGAGGGGATGGCATAGGTAGAATATCGCAGAGGCAGAAGATGTGAAATGAAGATGAAAGTCCAAAGCAATTTGTCTCCAAGGACACACAATAAATCTGGTCAGAGCAAGAAGTCATGGCTAGAAATAGTTATTTTTTTTATTTTATTTTAACCTCCACACACACACACACCAGAGATGTTAGTGAACCACAGTCAGTTTAGTAGCAGAAGTAATAATTGCAGATATGCTAACTAGGTCAAGAATTGCACAAAGATTACTTAACTTGTTTCAAGAGTATAAAAGCATTTTTATCGCCTGTGTAAGAGAGCACTGGACTACTTACATGGTGGTTTTTAATCTATTTTTACCTGTCTTCTGAGTACTAGCTAATGGCTGCTGCCAGATGCTGAGTGGGGGATTAGATACATCAATATCCTGCGGTGTTATGGTAACTCCTACACAGGCAGGAGATGCACAAGTGCAGAAGAGAATTTCTCCAGTGTTATCTATAAATTGTATCAGGACACTTGACACTTATAATTTATACCTCCACTGCTTTCTGAACCTGACAAGTACTACTTCCCATTTGAAACACAGAAGGGAAGAAATGCAGACAAGCGTTACTTTCTGTTGGTAGCTTAGCATCTATCTAGGCTCGTGAAACCACACATGCACAACTCCTCTTCAGTCAAAGCTTGAACTAGACAGCCTGGCTAAAAGCAGTATCTGAACACAGAGCACAGCTGGAACATACTAGTGACGTATTGGAAGCAGGTGGAAATCCTCCCTGCTTCAAAGGCATTCTCAAGTCCTGCTCCACAATCAAATACCTATTCCTGCTTGCCACAGCACAAACATCACCTATTATTAGGCAGGCCACACTGACACCAGCAGTATCTGACCAACTTTTCAAAATGTTTTCTGTCAGCTCTCCAGCCAAGCAAAGCCTCCTTTGCTGCACACAACTTGCTGCAGCAAGGCTGACACTCACCCAGTCCATTCAACACCATGTAGCACCATGCCAGCAAAGCTTCAGCTCCAGATTCAGCACCTCCCAGGTGTACAACAGCCACAGGGAACATTTAGAGGAAGGATTACTCTGAGTGTTAGCACTGAGAAGAGGTTAGCTCTCCCAGGTGTCAATATCACTGGACCAT
>CM021699.1:44046453-44169917 GCA_011074415.1 Stictonetta naevosa | reverse complement strand
GTCAGGAAAAATTCTGCCCTGCGGCACATACACACAGATTTCAAGCAAGAAGCTGACTTATTCTGCAGAATGTTTTTACCTATGGGTTATGCACGTGTATTGTCCTCTCCAAAACACAGGCACAGATTTGAGAGCAGCACAGGAAGATTAAGGTGCAGTTGAACACTTTGAGATATATCAGCTGACAGTAAACAACTGACATGAACTGGAGGAACAGAACATAGAATTTCATCAGAACATCTGATGGAGACCCATCAGTAAAGGATCAGTCACACCACAGTTGCCTAAAGCAATGCATAGGAAGACCACGCACGAGCAGAACCACAACAGCAAGTGGAGATGTCTGAGCACATCAGTGTCCATCACATGTGGATACATCAGTAGCCTCTCTAGCTTACCATGAAATACAACCCTCTGGCAGGAGCGTAGAAAGGAAGACCATAGTCCTGTATTATCTGTCTGTACACTCTGGAAGGCAAACGGATGAAACTTGCTGTGTGTGACCAGTTTCCTATAAGCTATGCAATTCACCTCTGTTCATATCCAGTTAGGCCTGTACTAGGGGGATGAAATCCAGCAGTGATAGATGTCAAATGCTAGAAGTATGCTGGTAAAAGTGGGGCAGTTTAAAAACTACACAAGAACCATGCATCACTATGATGGATGAGAGTGTCAGTTGCCTATGCCTTTGTGTTTTTATACAAGAGTCACCAAAATTATTCTTCCTGATTGAGAGCAGGCAAACAAACAAGATCCCCCACACTACCTCTTTTTTTTTTTTCCTTGAGAACAGATGTAGAAATGTTTTAAGCTCATTACTAAAACAAGATGACTACAGTACCTCAGCAGAAGCTGTCTTGATTCAGTGCTTCAACATTAACTGCTTCAGGTTCAGCATTTGAATGTTCACCATCACTTGTGTAGAGCATGCAGAGGAGCACAAAACACACACTGCTAAGTGAGCAGGGCACAGGGGAAAACATTGCTTACTCCAGCATAAGGGGTGTCCCTCATGCTGATAAAGCAGTTTGCTATTTAATTGTGAATTACACACCTGATCATTGCTGAGAAACCCATAGTGAACTAGCAGCAGATAAAATAAGGCATTCAACAAAGTAGCATGCATCTGTTCCCTGTAAAGCTCAGAGCTAAACATATGCATAGTAATATCATGTTCACTGTCTCTCCTGAAGTATTAAAAGCTAAACACCTGCAAGAAGGCCTACTTAATTGGTAACCTTTGCAGCACTCTGACTTGACCACCTGTACTTAATGAGGAGGTCTAAACTGAACAGCAAAACCAATGCTTAGAGAGTAACAGTGGTAATCAGGCTTCTTCAGTTTAAAGGGTGACAGACTGGTGTTACCACCAAACAAGCTCCTGTGCAGCACCACTGGCTTAGGTTAGGTGCAGTGCAAGGACTGGCCTCAGTCTGGGTGCCTCTGGGCTTGAGAGCCAACACAGAAACCAGAACAGCGCAAAACAACATCACAGGGTATCTGCCAAAGTCATCCTCAGCTGCCCACTCTACTTGAGTGCCACTTACACTAAGCCAGGTGGTAACTGTTATCTCAAGGTCAATTAGGAGACCTGCATCATACTTACACTGGTGAGCCCACAGGGCAGGAAAGCCAGGGCTGATTTGCTGCCAGTTTACTCAACAGCCAGAGCCTGATAGCCTCCTTGCTGGGAGAGCAACAAATCACTGGCAGAGCTGAGCTGCCAAGAACAGGACAGACTTATCTGCCACCTCCTGTGCCTAATATGAGATTAAGGGACTCCTGCAGCAGAGATGCTGACTTCTGGAAGCTTTCAGTCAAATAAACTCTTACACTGAAAGCCCCTATGAAAGTTTCTAGGATATTCCCCATTGAAGCAGTCCTTCTTGTTACATTGATAAAACATCAGTTAAACAGGTGGCTGTATTGGCAGTAGAGAAAATTTTTTCTTTACGAGCTTACAGTAGGCTTTGTGACTTGATGTTTGCAGGTCACAAGCATAAAATAGACCATTTTCCCCCAAATAGGTTGCATAAATCCTCAAGGAGCAGCCCAAAGTGAAGTAGGGCAGAGACCTGAGGGGCATACACAGTCACTATCACAGCAGCAACACCTCAGCTGATCGAATGGGCTCCAACTGGCCAGCAGCATGTGGCCCCTTTTGGAAGGGGACTGTTGGACAGCCCCAGCATTGTTCTCAAGACAGAATGCTCAGGAACTAGGATTTTCCATGCAAACTTTCAGAATTCCCTACACCCCAAAATATTCAGCACCAACCCCCTCCCAAAAAGCTACCTGGAGTTGACATCTAAAACCTGGCATTACAGAAAGAACATGGGGTAAGTAACCCAGGAGACATTGGGATAGCAGAGAAAGTTAAAAAAAAAAAAATTAAAAATGCCTGGGCATATATGTAGAGAAATACCTGGGGATTTGCAAGCAGTATTTCTCAAAAATAAAAGTCAACAAGGGCAGTGTTTATGTAACAGAAGTTTACACGCAAGTCATAGAAATCCACAAAGTAATTTCCACAGTAATTCTGACACAGATATTTTAGGTGAATGAGGACAGGAGTCCCAGCTCTGGGCGCACTTGCATTTAGAGTCTTCTAAAAGACTGCAAAAGAGATTCACTCCCCTTAAACAGTGTCAAGATAAAATAATCATAGATTAAAGCCCTTCCAAAAGAAAATTCAAATTCAACACCAGGGAAAGCAGCAAAGCATCAGGCAAAGGGCATCATACACGATGCTAAGCGACATTTAAATAGAGCATGCTATATTAACCAGTTGCCCACTTTTACTTCAGTGTGCCTGTCCAGGCAGATAAAACAAAC
Source organism: Stictonetta naevosa (assembly GCA_011074415.1). NCBI lineage: Eukaryota > Metazoa > Chordata > Aves > Anseriformes > Anatidae > Stictonetta > Stictonetta naevosa. Next base: position 44,167,082 of record CM021699.1, on the reverse strand, counting down.
TCCCTCTGCATTTAACAGAAGCATGAGTTTCTCAGCAGCTGCAAAGATATTTGCAGGAACAGCAAAGGAACAAAAATCAGCCATTCTGAATATTTGTGTGGAGGCCTCATGGCTTCAGCAAGGTTCAGGACACCGCCCCCTCAAGTTACTTCAAGACCTGCTCACAATGCTCAGCTCTCGGGCAGTAAATCGTGAGCTCACCCACACAGAAGAGGAAATGCAGCACTGATGGGAGTCATTGTGGCTGGCTGGGGCTGTACAAATTCCCCTCTGAGGGATCTAATCTACAGGCAGGAAACTAATAGTCTGTTCAAAGTAAACAGCACCAACCCACTAACGTTACTGAAGCTTTGCTGCATCAAGTGTCCTTAGCTATGAAGGGGACTGCTACTCTCAATCACACAGAAGCAACAAAGAATGCAGAAAGCATCCAAAGAAAATAAACAGGAAATCAAGGATTTCTAGCCAAAAGTGTGGTTTCAATGCCTTCAACCAATTCACACTTTCATCTTTTTGAAGATGACCTTAGCCTGAAAATAAGAATGTATCTAAGAGAATTATCTCATCCCTTGCACTACTGAAGGTAGCTTCTACCAATTCTCATAAACATTGCAGGTGCTAATCATCTGATTCTGGTAGCAGAAAAAATTACTCAGAACAGCTATTTTTGAGTGAATTTCTTCAGTGTTTTGAAGTTTAAACATGCAAAACACAGTAACAGTTTGGTTTGTTGTTTTTTTTTTTTTTTCCCTTTGAAGTGTGTCATGCTGTACATTTTGATTGCTTTTCCCAGTGAATACCACAGTTATTTTTCCAGACATGAGTGTAAGATCACTGAGGTACAGCCTTCAATACCGAAGCTCAAGAAATTAAGTACTTTCCAGAGGTTGAGTGAAAGCTTTTTAGACTGTAGTCCAACCTGCATCTATTAACTGCACAGCTCCAGGAAGATTTTCCCCCTCATCACTGCAGTTGCTGTTCACAAAGGTGACAGTGAGAGGAGATAGCTACAGACAGAAAGCTATAGCCCAGAGCTAGATCCTGTCATGCTGCGAGAGCAAATGGAAAAACCAGACTGTGCAGCACAGCTGCAAATCTCCTCCACATCATTCATATTTCAGTTTTCAGAGAGAAAGAGAAAAAAAGAGAAAAGGCTAAGGAAACAGCTCAATAAGCAAGTCAACACCACAACACTTACGGGAAAAAGCTATTTGTTGCCTGTGCTGCCCACTGGTAGAGAGACATATCTGCTACAATATAGCTGACTATTTCTGCAATAGACATTCCAAGACAAACAAGTACTTCTCATAACAAAGTAACCCCGAAGAGTTACACATCCAAACCAGAAATCCTGTTTACTGGCAAAAAAGCAGCACATGAGATTAAGGTGGGGTACACATAGGTGAGCTTGTCGTACCACACAAGCCAGACTCCAACTCCAAACTACAGCAGCAGGATAACCCAGACAGAAGCAGCAAGCCTGCTTGGGCAGGGCTGGTGTTTTCCAACATCCAGCTGATTTTTTTAAGACTGATAAACCAGGCTGGTAGCACATACCTTCCTGCCACTCAGTACCCTCCTTCCCCTACCTCAGAAACAGTAAGGAAATAGGGCTGCTCAAAGCCAGTTTCTCACCTTTACACATCCCAGCTCAGCAGTACAAAGTCTCCAAAAGTCCATAGTGCTAGCACACTTCCATATGTACCCCCACAGAAAAGGTTACTGGCCCCATATGAAGCACCACCTCCCCACACAGCAGCATCATAAACTACAAAAGAAGACCCAGTCAGAGGAGCACTCAGCCTGCACTAATATACAGCTCCTTGTTAGCGTAGTGAGGGCCACCTGGGTGAGGACTACCCACCATCAGGCCTCCACCTGATTCTAGGTTCCAGTAGGGAAGACAAAGCATTAAGTCTTTAGTACCAAGAGTGCTTTCCAGGGATTTCTGGACTGGAGTTTTCCAGGATAAAAGTGTTGTGGGATGGCTAGAGTGGTTGCTTCTTTGCTACATCAGCAGCATTTTACTTCTTCTGAAGCCACTTCCTGTTGGTCAGCCACAGGTCCTGGAGCATAAAATTTTAGTAATAGTGACTTACAGTGATGTTAGTCCTATTGCAAACAGTAGTTACTGAAAGAAACAGGATGTAATACAAAAAAATAATATCTAGCAAAACAATCTGAGTTATTCATTTCCTATGTTTTCCTTTGTAACTTGCTATCTTGCTGTCTGAAGATGTTGAGAAGCTCTGGTAGAATTCATAAGCTTGTTCCAATTTTGTCTGTTTTCTTGATTATAAATAAAATTAAGTCTACAGTAGAATTTTGTATTTGACCTATGTTTGTTGTTCCCTTCTAAATTATGATTTCTATGCTCTGCTTCAAGAAACATCATATCAATAGCTTGTTTTTGTATTTCTCAAAAAAAAAAAAATTTAAAGTGTAATTTGTGAACTAAGGCGTGAAAAGCAAAAGCCTGACAAGTTGCTGTATGAATACCAATCAATAAAAACTTACTTGCATTGGAAAAGAAACAAGGTTGTTCTGCAAGAATAGAATAACTTATTATCATAAGTAATTTTTAAGGTAGTCTTCAAGAAAACATCAATGCCTTATGCACAGGAGATCAAGTGGACCTGACCATCATCTGGCCAAAGGCTTAACAAAAGGAGACAAAAATTAGACTGGTGAGGATTTAAGACTTCTACAGCAGTACTCAACCAGGGAATGGAGGGTGACAGCAATCAAAGACAAACCAAAGGTCTTAGCTTTGACTGTGCAAATGAGTGACAATTTTCTCTGCAAAGAACAGAATTCTGCAAGAGCAGTTATGCTTCTAGATTTCAAAACAAAGCTCCCTTGTCCTCATTAGAGCCACTCAAAGAGACACATGGAATATATTGCAGGCACTGAGATGCTCTTACCCACTAGACATGCAATTTGCTTTTCAAGGCTTGGCAAGCACATATAAAACCAAGGTAACTGAAGAAAGAATAAGAACAAAAGCTTTGAGTTTAGCTGGATTGCAATTTCATTCAAACCTTGAACAGTTGGTTAAAGTCCCTCACAGTGTTTCCAACTATCTTCCATAAACGGTAAAACAAAACAAGGCATAATTCCTCCCTCATTCCCCAACTTAATTTAACATTTTCCCACAGGTGTAGCATATCCCCATGTGCATTTCCTTACACTCACTTGTGTCTTCAGGGTTTAACTCCCTAATAAAATTAACATCTAACTAACAAAATGGTTGCCTTCAGCTGATTTTTGAGGCTACAGTTGGGAATTAACCCTACCAGTCCAGCCATTCAAGTGGGAAACCAAGAGAAATTTCTTCTCAGAAAGAGCAGTCAGGCATTGGAAAGGGTTGCTCAGGGAGGTGGTGGCGTCGCTGTTCCTGGTGGTGTTCAAGGAAAGGTTGGGCCTGGTGCTTAGGGACATGGTTTAGTGGATGACATTGGTGGTAGGATGATGGTTGGACGAGATGATCTTGGAAGTCTTTTCCAACCTTAAGGATTCTATGATTTCTATGGTTCTTTTCAGCTAACCTGGATCATCCATAAGAATGTCACTGGTAAAGACTTCAGGGCCTTCGTAATGTTGGCAGGAGCCCTGTGCTCCTCACCACAGGAAGTCTAAGTTCCCTTCAGGGCCTGTCCCCTTGACCTTCTCCAACAGCAGGCTGCACTCACCCCTTTGACCCAGCTTTTGAGCTGAGTGAGCTCCTACTTTCCAGCTCTTCAAGCCAATGCCACTTTGATGTGGCATTTTCAAGGGACACCAGATGAACCTGCTTTCACCTTCTGATTCCCAGGTGGCTGCCATGTGTGAGCTGTCTGGTAGCTCCCGTAACAAGTTCACGTTCCCAAGCCAACAGAACCTATGAAATGTTTCAATAAGAGATGTGTTCATATATAAGTAAGATGTGCTCAGTCTCTTCCATCCTTCCAAAAAAAAAAAAAAAGCATTTTCAAATTTCCTGGGGGCGTCAAGCTCAAGCTCAGTGAAGGGGAACTGGGTTCTAACTTATTTGCAATGCAGAGCAATATCCCTTATAAAATTAAAAAATAGTAACAGTAATAAAAAACCACAGGAGGGCAGAAAATATAATGTATAATAAAATAAATATGGAACAATGAGTCTCCAGATTGGCTGACACATATAATCATAGAATACCGAGTTGGAAGGGACCCATAAGGATCATCAAGTCCAACTCCTCGTACCGCACAGGTATACCAAAAAGTTTAGACCATGTGACTCAGTGCACAGTCCAATCTCGTCTTAAATTCAGACAGGCTTGGTGCAGTGACTACTTCACTGGGGAGCCTGTTCCAGTGTGCGACCACCCTCTCAGTGAAGAACCTCCTCCTGATGTCTAGTCTAAACTTCCCCTGCCTCAGCTTAACCCCATTCCCGTGGGTCCTATCACTGGTATTTATGGAGAATAGGTCACCCGCCTCTCCACTCCCCCTCGCGAGGAAGTTGTAGACTGCAATGAGGTCTCCCCTCAGCCTCCTCTTCTCCAGGCTGAATAGGCCAAGTGACCTCAGCCGCTCCTCATATGTTTTCCTCTCCAGGCCCTTCACCATCTTCGTTGCCCTCCTCTGGACACTCTCCAACAGTTTAATGTCTTTTTTGTACTGTGGTGCCCAGAACTGCACACAGTACTCGAGGTGAGGCCGCACCAGCGCAGAGTAGAGTGGGACGATCACTTCCCTCAACTGACTAGCAATGCTGTGCTTGATGCACCCCAGGATACAGTTGGCCCTCCTGGCTGCCAGGGCACACTGCTGGCTCATATTCAGCTTGCTGTCAACCACGACCCCCAGATCCCTCTCTGCGGGGCTGCTCTCCAGCGTCTCGTCGCCCAGTCTGTCCGTATAGCCAGGGTTGCCCCGTCCCAGGTGCAGGACCCGGCACTTGCTTTTGTTAAACTTCATGCGGCTGGTGATCGCCCAGCCCTCCAATCTGCTCAGATCTCTCTGCAAGGCCTTTCCACCCTCAGCCGAGTCTACAACTCCTCCAAGTTTGGTGTCGTCAGCAAATTTGCTCAAAACACCTTCTAGTCCTACATCCAAATCATTTACAAAAACATTGAAGAGGACTGGCCCTAAAATAGAGCCTTGAGGGCCCCCCCTAGTAACCATCCGCCAGCCTGATGTGGCCCCATTTACCACAACCCCTTGAGCCCTGCCCATCAGCCAATTGCTCACCCATTGTATGATGTTTTTGTTTAGCTGTATGCTGGACATTTTGTCCAGGAGGTTCCTATGGGAAACCGTGTCAAAAGCCTTGCTGAAGTCCAAAAAGATCACATCAGCTGGTTTCCCTTGGTCGACTATACGGGTGATCTTATCAGAAAAGGAAATCAAATTTGTTAGGCAGGACCTACCCCTCATGAACCCATGTTGGCTGGGACCAATGACTGCATTGTCCCCCAGGTATGCTTCAATAACTTCAAGAATCATCTTTTCCATAATTTTACCAGGCACTGACGTGAGACTGACAGGCCTGTAATTGCTAGGGTCTTCTTTCTTGCCCTTCTTGAAAATTGGCACAACATTTGCCAGCTTCCAGTCTACCGGGACCTCTCCAGATTCCCAAGATCGTTGAAAAATAATTGAGAGAGGTCCCGCGATGACGTCAGCCAGCTCTTTAAGCACCATGGGGTGAATCGCATCCGGACCCATGGACTTGTATGGATCCAGGTGGAGCAGCAGATCCAGCACACGTTCAGGGGCGGTTGGGAGTTTGTCATTCCCACCATCACGGTCCTCCAGCTCAGGGCACTCTGGGTCCTGAAGCTCAACATCAGCGTTGAAGGCAGAGGTGAAGAAGGCATTAAATGTCTCTGCTTTGCCTACATCATTGTCTGTGAGGAGACCTTCCCCATCAAGCAGCGGACCTATGTTTTCTTTGGTTCTCCTTTTTCTGTTCACATATCTAAAAAAAACTTTTTTATTGTCTCCCACAGACATGTCCAGCTTCAGTTCTAGTTGGGCTTTGGCCACACGAATTTTCTCCCTAGAAACACAAACAACATCCCTGTATTCCTTCCTCGTCGCCTTACCCTCCTTCCAGCAGTCGTACACTTCCTTTTTTCGCCTAAGCTCCAGTAGAAGATCCCTGATCAGCCAGGCCAGCCTCCTGCCCCACCTGCCTGACTTCCGATATTTTGGAATTGCCTGATCTTGTGCTTTTAGGAGGCAGTGCTTAAAGATTGACCAGCACTGATGGACACCAATGCCTTCAAACGCAGTTTCCCAGGAGACTTTGCTGACTAGTTCCCTGAGCAGCCTGAAGTCTGCTTTCCCCATACCCAGGGCTGAATTTTTGGTGGCAGTTTTCCTTCTGTCACCATAAATTCTAAATTCAACCACTTCATGGTCACTATGATCAAGACGGCTGCCAGTTGCCACATCTCCCACAAGAACCTCTCTGTTCTTTAGCAACAGATCTAGAAGGGCACCTTTCCTAGTTGGCTCCCTTAGCACCTGCACCAAGAATTTATCATCTAGGTGCTTTATGAACCTCCTGGACTTGCTCATGTCAGCTGTGTGGTGATCCCAGTGGACGTCTGGCAAGTTGAAGCCCCCATAAGGACAGGGGGAGTAGATCTTGACGCATCTCTCAGTTCTGCAAAGAATAATTTGGCATTATCGTCCTGGCCAGGTGGTCTGTAATAGACTCCCACAATGACATCCCCTTTATTTGTTCGTCATCTGGTGCCAGCAGGCTTGGTGTCACGTAGACCTTCCTGTAATCAAAAAACCCAAAGTTCTGCTGGTTACACCAGTCCCGAAGCCACGTGTTAATGTGATGAGCCCGCTTGTCAGCATCGAGCCCCCCTATTGGGAGGACAGAGGCAAACACAATGTGTGCCCCTGATCCTTTAAGTAGTTGCCCCAAAGCCCTAAGGTCCCTTTTGATTGCTCTCGGACTTCTTGTTGTTACCTCATCATTACCAGTCTGAAAGACCAGTAGCGGGCAGTAGTCAGTGGGCCATACTAGGCATTTGACTCTCTGAGCAAAGTCCCTCACCCGAGCCCCACGGAGGCAACAGACTTCCCTGTGGGTTGGGTCCAGTCGGCATATTGGGCCCTCTGTCCCTTTCAGAAGGGAGTCCCCCACGACAATAACCCTTCCTTCTTTTTTGACAGATGATGTAGCAATGCGGAGGGTAGGTTGCCTTGCTTTAGGCACCCTCTCCAACTGGGACAGGGTTTCATCTACTTCGTTGTTCTGACTGCCATGTTCTAGACCCTCACACCTGTTATATAAGGGCAGATGGGAAGGTGAGGTGGGCAGGGACAGGGCTCGCCTACCACCCCGAACAGGAACCTGCCTCCATCCCCCCCTTGGCCTAGGTCCCCTCCTACTGCCTGGTGGGATGAGGTAACTTTTATCTTCTGCGTAGCAGGAGACACTTGTGCTGTGGCAGGCTCGTGAGTCTGTCCCAGAGAGGACAGAGTACACCTCCACCAGCCCATTTCCCTCTCTGTCTCCCTGATGCTCCTCAGCCTGCTCACCTCCTCCTGAAGCTCCGCTACCTGGCTGAGCAGCTCTTCAGTCTGGGCACACCTCCCACAGGCATACCCCTCGCTGCTGCTGTCGGATACCGACAGAAGACTCAGGCACACCCTGCAGCCCAAGACCTGGATGGCCGCATGTTTCCCTGAGCCCTCCATCTGAGTAGCCACATCGGTGACTGTGGCTGGAGAGGCCACGAGGGATGTGGAGGCCATGGTTTTCTGCCTGGTTGATACCATGGCCAGGTTCCTCACAAGCAAGTTACAAGTACCAAAGGGAAAGACTGCTGCAGTCGCTCGCGCTCCTGGTCGCTCGCGGGGCTGCTTTTGAACGGCTGGGGAGGGGGTGCTACTTGCTCCTCCTACGCCCCATCAGCGACCCTTGTGAGGGCTGCCGGGTCCCTCGGCTGCCTCGAGTGACCTCGGTGCTGAGAAAAAAAGCCCTGCCCACCTCGATCCCACGCTCTGCTGCACAAGGCGTCTGCCCTGGGGGCCGATGGCCTATTACTGTAAATGTAACATACGTATTACTGTATCTACAGTGCTTACTCCTACCTTCTTTTTCTTTACTCATACCTCATTCTATGAATGTGTCTTCTAGAAAAAGAGGTGCATTGCAGAAATTACCTTTCCTTTTCACAGCTGCAGATCTGCTATCATCTCTTTGCCCTGGAGATACTTTAACCCACACTTCCCACTCTCCACACCCAACAGTGTCCTTAATTGTTATTATCTGAGTGGAGGAACACCTTGGTCTTCTTGAAAAAGTTGCTGAACCTTTCATAAAACAACTAAATATTCTCTGAGAAGTAGGAAAGAGGCAATTAATATTCCATGTCCTGGACATTCAGCAGATGGATGGGAGTGCCAAGACCCAATCCTATCAGAAAAGACGCAATGTTGTGTAAAGGGAAACAGTGATACTAACAGTTGAAACAATCCAAACCAGATGGGTCTGCCAGGCCAGGATTCCCATGAGCAGAAGGAAATGCAGATCCTCTGGAGCAAAAAAGGGAGCAAAAAGAAGGATCCCTACACCCTGAGTATTTCAGCCCCTGAGCTAAACCAAAATATTGTCCTGTAGGGAAATTCTTATTATTTGTGCTGCCTTTTTACATACCATTTCTTTGCATCCATCTTTATAAAAGCTATTTTTATCTTTCCAAATCATTAGGATCTCATGCTTTATTTAGCATTAATTGAAATATTTTTCCACCCTTATGCATCACAGGTATTGCTCTATCTCACAGATCCTCAAACTGTGACAGACCAAAGCTGTCTTACTTTCAGTCTTTGATTAACTTTCCTAAGTAGTCTTCAAGCAGTAATGTATCTCTGTGGCAAAAGTAGGTATAGATCCTGTCTATTTTAGCCTTGAAAATGAGTTTTTAAATCAGGTAAGGTCACGGGATCAGAGCATTTTGCAACTAAATGGTTGCAAAACTTTTAGGTTAGCTGCACAGACAATAAGCAAAAATTCCTGTCAAGTACAGAAGGACTCTTAAATCCACAGTTCAATCACAAGCAAGTGAATTTGCTACAAGATCAGTGTCAATGTTCGTAGGTCTTGGAACAGTTTTATACAACCAAAAACTTTCTTTGAATTTTCCTAGTAGCTCTAAGGCACAATAAAGGAAAAATGTGCTTAGAATTCCTCAAAAGATTTTAAATTTAATGATTTGTCTGAGGACTCTACAAACAGGACTTGAAACTGAGGGAAAACAAGTTCCTACATCAGGTATTTAGCATTTTCAGTGTCAGCCACATATACAGCAAGGAAAACACAGTCAGTTTTACCAACTTGCTTGATGTGTTATATCCAGTTTTATTTATTTTATTTAAGTAGTATTTTTATGATAGTTTGAACACTCTACCTGATTTACGACTATATGTCTTCCATATTGAACTGAAATACCATAATAGATTGTCATTAAAATAAGAGATATTGGGGATCCACTCAGCCACAGATATGAACATGTAAGAGAATTATCAGTCTGCCCAAGAGAAAAAGTAGCATTTAGCTACAGATTCGTATTGTCTTGAAGACCTTTTCTGATAATTAAGTTTTGGCTTGAAAAGAAGAAAGTGCTGTTAGTGCAATGAGAAGCTCATGCTTTATTTCCTTCCTGTTGGAAGAATATTCTGTGCCAACCATTGAAAAGGTAAAAAGCTGTGCGGATTCGCTCAGGTGCTTCAAGGTATTATTTCTGCTGAGATAATGACTAGACCTTATGGATAATCTCCTAAATATGAAGGTCTCATGATGAATACAAGTGACCTCAGGGGCTACCTGTATAGCCTGGACCATCTGAGTTTTACCTCTCACTTTTAAGAGTGGAGGAAGAGAAATCAAAGCTCTCTAGCAAGCTAGACTTGTTTAGTGAGTAAAGAATTGTAGCTTTGCATCTGAACAGAACTGGTTAAATTAATAACCTTTGAGTGTTTCAGCAACTCGTGTACTTTTAAGAAACTCTGCAACGCTTAATATTCAGATATGTGTTCTTTGACATCTTGAATAATAAAGACGGTACGCATGTGGTTATCTAATCACCTAGGTATCTCTAATTTATCCTCATCTAATTTTAGCACCATAATGATGGCTGACCTGTGTATTGTCTACTGTGGATAAAGTTACATTTGCTTTAGTTACTTTAGCTGTGAATATAAATTTCAGCTTGTAAATTGTTCTTAAAACTTAGTTTTACCTTTCAATTTGCTGTTTTTCAAATGCTTCTACTGAAAATGCTTCCACTGCTTAAATGCTTAAAGTGATGTCTGGCTTAAACGTTCTAGAAATAATTACACGCCTATCATTTCTATAGGTCACCAGTACTAAGTCGTAGCTTTGAATCTTTGTTCAGCCTAGTTAATTGGAGTTGGGAAAATATGCATTTCTCATGGAAATTCTGACTTCAGTAATAACTGATGAAGTTTTCACTGCAGTATAACCAGCTTCATTGTAACCAATAATAAACCCTCACAATAGCATATTTAATAAGTATATATAAATTTGTTGGGCAGCATAAATATATATAAAATTGTTGGGCAGCATATAAGAAGGAGACACGTGAGACAGTATTATTTTCTATGTTTTAACCACTTGTCTGTTATAACTGGAGATTAGAAGACTTACATGAATAAGTATGATACCTCAGTGTCACTAGAAACAGACAAATATTGTTTATGACATCATAAATAACTTGCATGACATTTTAATAAATTTTGCTGTGCTTTGCCTTATGACATTACTGTGACTTGATTGACTAGAGGTTTCTTACATAAAGCAATTTAAACCATTTCTGTGACTGTGTTATCTTGCAAAAACATGACTGAGTAGCTAAAAGTCATGCAGCAGGAAAATAATAAAACAGAATAACAACAACAACAAAAAACAGCAGGCAAACAGCTGCCCTGACTTAGATGTATATCTAATTACAAGATCTCTCAGACAGCACCCTCCAAACAATTTTAACAGGGACAATTTTCCTTCTTTAGCCCCTGCTCTGCTTGGTGCCAGCTGGAGGAACCTCCTGGGATCAGAACATACGAGATCCACCACAGACTGCCAGTGGAGTGGAGAGGCTACTTTAGGTTGACTGAGCCTATTCATAGGGCTGGTGTTTATTCCACAAAATAATCATATTGCTATTTCAAAGTTCTTCTGTTCTTTTACTTCATTTCTGAGTGTAACTGATTAGATTAATCCCTGTTAATCCGCTACCCATTGTCAAACCTCTGACACTCAGAGACTTAAAGGTGAAATACCCAAGAGGAAGACTGACCCTTGCTGCACGCTGACCCTTTGCTCCCAACTGGGAAACAATCTCCTGCTTCACAGCAACTTTCAAGGTGCAGAATTTATCTCAAAGAAAACCTGAAACCTCTGGCAACGCCCTAGAACAAATGTTTGTGTTGAAACTCCAACTTGATAATGATGGTGCAGCCCCTCCTGGCACATGGTGGAGAACAGCTGCCCACATCTAGCTTCACAGCATTTGGGTAGGGTCTCAGGATTTGGGAGATCCTAATACAAGACCTTATTCTGCTTGTGAAGAAGAAAATATTTTCACCCCTGGATATCCCGAATCCAGAAGAATGGAAATTTGCAATGGTGACTGCCATGGGCAGCACCCTTCATGAAGCTCAGGAAAGCTCTCTCAGGCCCCCACGTCCTCAGCTGGTGGATACATCATTGAAACACGCTCTTCAGGCTGACTGCACAGTATGGCTTTCCACCCACTCCAGTTTACAAAGTTTCCATGCATATTGCCTGGGTGAAATGAAAGTTGTCATAGAAGTGCTTTAAAATGGATGCTGACTTGCCTTAATGCTCTAAATATGTACATTTTGAACTCAGATATATGTCATTTTGCTTTTAGACTGTTTTGCTCCAGCAGTCATTTTATTTGTAAAGCAGCACCTGTAGGCACAAAACATCATTATTTATAACTCAGATCTATGTCACACAAACCAACCTTCTGCCAAATCCATTACAGAACAGAGCAACTAATGCTGCAAGTCCAGTCTTACCTAATACATGCAGGACCAAACAAGGGTCTGGCCATGGCTTTTGTTACTTCTCTGTGTGAGCTGCAGCAAGTCGCTTGGTCCTTCCCCTCTTCTGTACAAACCAGAATAGGAAGGCTAATGTAAACTGCAAAAGTTCAGAAGTATTAGTACCAGAATTTCAGAAGTTAATTGTCTGACATATTGCTGATGCTTTGAGTCAGCTACAGAACACAGCACAGCCCCACATCGCAATGCTCTTGGAATTGCAAGTATCTTTGCTGCATTGGTACTTTCTAATGAATGTTGAAGTCGTGCTTCTAGGAAAGGCTCACTGGGAAATAAAATTTTGACTAGCAGAAAATGTTTGTCTTGGGAAGCTGTTCTTCCCAGTTATGAAAATGTGGCCAATGACCACTACATCAGCAACTAGGATTCAGAAATGTTCTGGCTAAGTTCAAGAGCAAATTGGCTCTTTGTCTTACATGAACAAGGTTGGTGTGTCAGCTGGTTTGACTGTCCCTTGTTATGACCAAATCCCACTTTTCACCCAGAAAACTGGAAAATGTTTCCCAGAACTGAATTGTCTCCAAAAAAATCATAACTAGGAGAATCTAAAATGATAAGAAAATGAACTGCTTATTGTCATATAAATTACACCAACCATACAAATTTAATCTATTTTAAGCTACCCTGGAATGCTTCTGAGAGCAGTGTACTTGGTAGTTAATTCCAATAATACATAAAGCACAGAAGAAAATTTGGTAATAAACCTTCTGGTGCAGTCAGGCTGCATTAAAGAATACTCCCTGTCTCACAATCTAAGAAAATGAAGACAAAACTGCCCCCTTCTTCCTGTGATAATCTAACTCCTTTTCTTAGGCAAAACTATTTGATTGACATGCTTATATCTGAAAACCTTTCTGATCTCTTACTTAAATGCAAATTGCAGTTCTCTTGGAATAGCAGCTTCTCTTAATGAGGCTGAAGGTGACTGTGAGAATCCAGAGGATGACCATGTAAATTATATCTTCACAAAGAGTGAGTACAAAGCACAGACTCTCGGTGTAGATAAAAACAATGCCAAATAACCTGGAAGAGAAGCACACTGTTACTGCAAACATGCAGTTAAAACAGGAGCTTTACTGTAAGTCATTTGTGATGCAAAGGTTATTTACTAATTAGCAGTGCCTGACTGTGATTTGTTCTACCAATAATAAATTTTTGTCTTGAATCAATAGGAGCCCCAAATGCTGTTATCTGGAGTCAACAGCATTGGTCTGCTGTGCTGCACAGAATTTCAGGAAAAAAATGCTAAACAAGTTTCTGAAAAGCAGCCTCAGTCTATGGCTTTCTTTCTCTAAATCTAGTCCTGATGCTACTTAATATTTTACTTTGCAATCCCTGGCTAAATGGAAATAATTTTATTCCAGTTCCTCATCTACAAAGTATTAGTATTACTCTAATATTGTTAATTGGCTTTTGGCAGCCTTATCACAGCTTAGGCAATCTCATTAAAAAGAGATAAATATAGTAAAAAATTTACAGAGATAGGTAGAATTGAAATCATAACAATTTTGCATTATAACAAAAATGAATGTGTATTTTCAACTAAAGTCTGTATTTCTGTAAAACTTTGTATTCCTTAATGTCATTAAACTCTAAATTACTAGAAATTCCCAACATTTTCCATATTAAGCAAACATAACAAACTAAGCATGTCAAATATTACTTTTTCTTGCTGCCTTTTTTTTTTTTTTTTTCCCTGGATAGTGTACTGGAAGTCACTGATGGCTGATTCAGTTCCTGTTGCATTATCTAAAGTAAAGCTTTCATTCTAGTCATCACAAAGGCAAAAGTTTAAAATAGATTGCTAAAAAATTGTTGATAGGACATCCATTGTCACACTCACTATTTCATTGCACAATGACGTATAATGACATAGTACAGTCAGATTGCCATAAAACATCAGGACTAGAAAAAGATCTCATTAGAAGTTCTTTATGAAGAAGGCAGTACTTTTACAGAATAACAAAGCAGCAGCTTTTCCTTACAAAATATCTACTAAAATATTCTTTTGAGAAACTGGGATAAATACCTGCAATTTAAGTTCGTGTAATTCTCCTCTGATTGACTCTAATGAGTCTCCATTTGTCTTGTAAACTGAATACTTAATCACTGTGTTCAAAATGACATCAGGTTATTACAGCATTCAGTATGTCTAACACAAAAAGCTATTAAGTGGCTGATTTGCAAGCCTTCGGGGACTTCAGAATCTGTATTAAACAATACATTATTTATATTTCAGGATTATGGAATTGGCTCCATCTGCCTCCCTGTGGCTTACAAAACGAGCTGCCTGACATGAAAATTTCCACCACTGACCACTGGTGGCTTCCAGCAGAATTCATCTGGAGAGGTGAAATGCTCAGAAATGCCACTTATCAAATTCTTAGAGATGGATTGAAAACCCATGTGTGCTTCTTGTGACATTCAGGGGAGTTTAGGCATGCAAATCATCAGCTCTGATCCTGGAAAACTCAGGTTCAACTGGTTTATCCCAAAGGGTTAGGAAGGGAGGTCCCAGCCTGCTAATTGGTGTAGTGAATATCCATTTTTGCCATCTTTTTGAATTAATTTTATTTTGAGGCATTGTTCTCGGTCAGGTGTATTCATCAGGTGTGCGCAAGCCTGATCATCATTCAGACATGCCAGAAAACAGGTGTCACTGGGAGAATGAATAAAGGATTAAAAGTTATCCATCAATGTGCCATCAATCATCCTCTCCTCTGGATCCCCCAGTGATCCTCACAGCCAGTTTTTCTCAAAACAAAAGGCTGATAGAAGGGCTTCCAGGAAGAAAAGAAGAGCAGAAGAAAGTAGGTATCTATTTTGCAAGTATTTTGTCCATGAGAGTTATTTTTCTTTTCTACAGTATCTGTGCCTTCATGAAAGATTTCGTTACTCTGTGAGGTCAAAGAGCGTGGTCTGTCCTTCCCTGATAATAATGAAGGGAATTTAAGAGAAAACAAAATGAGGCACTAGAGATGAGAGGGTCAGTTGTGTCCCAGAGCTATTTTGTTATGGTGATTCCCCAGTAGATTTGAGAAGTGACAAGCTGCTCTCTGGATCCCCCAGAAGTGGTGAGGATGAAATCACCTAAGATACAGAGGGGCTGGAGGATAAATGAGGCAGGGGCAGCTGTGGCTGGTAAGATGAGTGCCTCCCCAGCTGGGTACCTGCATGTCAGCCCCCAACACCCAAGGGCCCAGGAGACAAAAGTCCTTCCCACTTCACCCATCAGTCAGCCAGCCTCCTGGCTAGTAAGTCCTTCTGAAATGCATGCCTCAGGCATTTGGCAAATACCTGAGAAACGGGGTCTATGAGTCCCTTCACAACATTATTTTGAACAGGAACATGCAGTACCTGGAACTGATAGCACAAGACATCTGCATCGTGATCTTCGTGATCACAGCTGAACCTAAGAGATAAGGGAGACAGGTCTGTGGAAGGCTGACGGGTTAAAATGAGAGCACTTGTGTGATGTGACAGCTCTTCCTGCCCCAGCAAGCATCGTGCCTCCCCTGGGAGCGTGCATGGCTCCTCCACCTGCAGCTGAGGACCTGGCGAGAGGGCAGCCTGTCCCCAAGGCTAGCAACAGCAAGCTTTACTCAGCCATATTAAGCAGAAGTTAGTAATCTGGTGGCAGGTGCCTACTGGGATGCATCAGGCTTGTTTATGGAGACGGTAATTATTACAGGGTAACTGTTGTTCTTTTGGTTCTTGCTAATTTTGTTTTGACTTCTCTGATGTACACGCTCAGCACAGGTTCTTAATGAAGACAATTGTGTGACTTACAGAAAAATCTTAGGTGAACAGCCTCCTTTCTGGTAAGTGAGGTTGTTCTCAGAAAAGTATTTCTTACAAACCATGGGATTCTTCAAGAATTTTCTTATTAAATATGATCATTTTAGCTTTTTAAAATAAAAGATAACTAAAACATCAGTCCTTCAAAGTGAACTCAGTATCTGAATGTCAGTGCTGTGATTTTCATGCTGAAGATACACAGGGCATTCATACCACCCATGCGGAGGCACTCCTGGGCACAGCTGCTCTTGGGTCTAACAAATTCTTGCCCAACCTATGCCCATCCACTCAGTGTTTTTTTGGGTAAAGGAGTAACAAAGATCATAGATCGCTTCTTGCCGAAGCGATCGGCTCCGGGGCAGACGCGTTCTGCAGCGGAGCGGGGGATCGGGACAGGCAGGGCTGTTTTCCTAGCATCGAGGCCACTCGGGGCAGCCGAGGGAGCCGCCAGGACCCCGCAGCCCTCATGAGGGACGCTGACGAGGCGTAGGCGGAGCCCGCAGCGCCCCTCCCCGGCCGTTCAAAAGCAGCCCCTAGGGAGCGCGGCGACCAGGAGCGCGGGCGCGTCGGAAGGGCGGGGCGCGGCAGTTCGCGCAGGGAGGGCGAGCGGGGGGGCAGAGCGATCCCCCCCCGCCCCTAAGAACAACTGATCTGACGGTTTTCTACCGCTAGCTAGGCCGCGATGGGCCACGCTAGGCAGAGAGCTCTCTCTAGAAAGTCCATAGCCACCCAGACAGACTGCCCGCTCAAAACTGCGGCAGTTCAGGTCTCTGGATGTAGGGAGTGCCAGAGCCTGCTGCTGCTATCTGAGGGAGGCAGAGATACTGTGTGCGTGAGGTGCGAGCAGGTGGATGACCTGGTCCGCCTGGTGGCAGAGCTCGAGGAGGAGGTGGAGAGGTTGAGGGCCATCAGGGAGTGCGAGCGGGAGACAGACTGGTGGAACAACTCCCTGCAAGGCCTGAAGGAGAGGCACCGGAGTGAGACTCCCCAAAGGGGGCTGGACCCCCTGCCCGGTCGCTGTCGGGCAGAGGGAGGGGACCCAGGCGTGAAGGAGGAATGGAGACAGGTTCCTGCTCGACGTTGCAGGAAACGCCCCCCCCACCCACCCGCCCCACCTTCCCTGGTGCCCTTCTGCAACAGATCTGAGGCCCTGGAGCTTGAGAGAGCGGTGGGTGAGGATGTGGTAGGAAGTTTACCCAGGAAGCCTAGGGCAACGAAGTCTGCTCCACGCCTCAAGGCTGCCTCCACTAAGAAAGAAAGAAGGGTGATCGTTGTTGGCGACTCCCTTCTCAGGGGAGCAGAGGGCCCTATTTGTCGGCCTGACCCTACCCGTAGGAAGTCTGCTGCCTCCCTGGGGCCAGGGTCAGGGATGTTGCCAGAAGGCTTCCCAACCTGGTTCACCCCTCCGATTACTACCCACTACTGATAGTCCAGGCTGGCAGTGATAACACTGATGAGAGAAGCCTGAAGGCTATAAAACGTGACTTCAGGGGGCTGGGACGGTTAGTGGACGGAGCGGGAATACAGGTGGTGTTTTCGTCCATCCCCACAGTGGCAGGGAGGGGTTCAGAGAGGACAGGGAAAGCCCACCTGATAAACACGTGGCTCGGGCTGGTGCCGACACAGGAATTTTGGGTTCTTCAACCACGGGGCGCTTTACTCGGCACCTGGCCTGATGGCCACAGACGGGTCCCAACTGTCTCCAAGGGGAAAACGCATCCTTGCCCAGGAGCTGGCAGGGCTCATTGAGAGGGCTTTAAACTAGGTAAGAAGGGGGACGGGGATGAAACAAAGCTTGTTGGAGGTGTGCCGGGGGGAACAATAGCAAGGCTGGGGGAGAAGGCAAAGGCTCAACTGAAGTGCATCTACACTAACGCACGCAGCATGGGCAACAAGCAGGAGGAGCTGGAAGCCATTGTGCAGCAGGCAGGCTATGACTTGGTCGCCATCACTGAAACTGGAGTGCTGCAATGTCTGGCTATAGGCTCTTCAGAAGGGACAGGCAGCACAGAAGGGGTGGTGGAAGGGCTCTCTATATTAGAGAGTGTTTTGATGTCATTGAACTTGAGGCTGGGAATGATAAGGTTGAGTTCCTATGGGTTAGGATCAGCGGGAAGGCCAACAAGGCAAGCATCCTGATGGGGGTCTGTTATAGACCGCCAA
Organism: Stictonetta naevosa; assembly: GCA_011074415.1. Classification (NCBI taxonomy): domain Eukaryota; kingdom Metazoa; phylum Chordata; class Aves; order Anseriformes; family Anatidae; genus Stictonetta; species Stictonetta naevosa. The sequence goes on along the minus strand of CM021699.1, from coordinate 44,149,017 downwards.
ACCAGGACGAGGAGACTGATGAGGAGTTCTACAGGCAGCTTGCAGAAGTTGCAGAATCATCAGCGCTTGTTCTTGTGGGGGACTTTAACTTCCCAAACATATCCTGGAAGCACAACACAGCCCAGAGAAAGCAGTCTAGGAGGTGTCTGGAGAGCGTGGAAGAGTTTCCTGACGCAGCTGATCGGCGAGCCTACCAGGGGAGGTGCCCTGCTAGACCTTCTGTTCACTAACAGAGAAGGACTAGTGGGAGATGTGGTGGTCGGGGGCTGTCTTGGGCAGAGTGACCATGAAATGGTAGAGTTCTCGATATTTGACGAAGTAAGGAAGGGGACCAGTAAAAGTGCTGTCTTGGACTTCCGGAGGGCTGACTTTGAGCTGTTCAGGACACTGAGTCCCTTGGGAGGTGGTTCTGAAGGGCAGAGGAGCCCAGGAAGGCTGGGCGCTCTTCAAGAAAGAAATCTTAATGGCTCAGGAGCGATCTGTCCCCACGTGCCCGAAGATGAGCCGGCGCGGAAGAAGACCAGCCTGGCTGAACAGAGAATTGTGGCTTGAGCTTAGGAGAAAAAAGAGGGTTTATAATCTTTGGAAAAGAGGGTGGGCCACTCAGGGGGACTATAAGGATGTTGTGAGGCTGTGCAGGGATAAAATTAGAAAGGCCAAAGCTCGTTTGGAGCTCAGTCTGGCTGCTGCTGTTAAAGACAACAAAAAATGTTTTTATAAATATATCAGTACAAAAAGGAGGACTAAGGAGAATCTTCACTCTTTACTGGATGTGGGGGGAAATGTAGTTACCAGAGATGAGGAAAAAGCTGAGGTGCTTAATGCCTTCTTTGCCTCAGTCCATAGCAGCAAAACCAGTTGTTCTCTGGACGCCCAGTACCCTGAGCTGGTGGAAGGGTATGAGGAGCAGAATGTGGCCCCCACAATCCACAAGGAAATGGTTGGCGACCTGCTACAGCATTTGGATGTACACAAGTCGATGGAGCCGGATGGGATCCACCCGAGGGTATTGAGAGAACTAGCGGAAGAGCTGACCAAGCCGCTTTCCATCATTTATCGGCAGTCCTGGCTATCAGGGGAGGTCCCACTTGACTGGCGGCTAGCAAACGTGACGCCCATCTACAAGAAGGGCCAGAAGGTAGACCCAGGGAACTATAGGCCTGTTAGTTTGACCTCAGTGCCAGGGAACCTCATGGAGCAGATTATCTTGAGTGTCATCATGCGGCACTTGCAGGGCAAGCAGGTGATCTGGCCCAGTCAGCATGGGTTTATGAAGGGCAGGTCCTGCTTGACGAACCTGATCTCCTTCTATGACAAGGTGACACACTTAGTGGATGAGGGAAAGGCTGTGGATGTGGTCTACCTTGACTTCAGCAAGGCTTTTGACACCGTTCCCCACAGCATTCTCCTCAGGAAACTGGCTGCTCATGGCTTGGACTGGCATACGCTTCATTGGGTTAAGAGCTGGCTGGATGGCCGGGCCCAGAGAGTTGTGGTGAATGGAGTCAAATCCAGTTGGAGGCCAGTCACTAGTGGAGTCCCCCAGGGCTCGGTGCTGGGGCCGGTCCTCTTTAACATCTTCATCGATGATCTGGATGAGGGCATTGAGTGCACCCTCAGTAAGTTTGCAGATGACACCAAGTTAGGTGTGTGTGTCAATCTGCTCGAGGGTAGGAAGGCTCTGCAGGAGGATCTGGATAGGCTGGACCGATGGGCCGAGGCCAACTGTATCAAGTTCAACAAGGCCAAGTGCTGGGTCCTGCACCTGGGGCACAACAACCCCAAGCAGCGCTACAGGCTGGGAGGTGTGTGGTTAGAAAGCTGCCTGGCAGAGAAGGACCTGGGAGTATTGTTTGATAGTCAGCTGAAGATGAGCCAGCAGTGTGCTCAGGCGGCCAAGAAGGCCAACAGCATCCTGGCTTGTATAAGAAACAGCATGGCCAGCAGGTCCAGGGAAGTGATTGTCCCCCTGTACTCAGCTCTGGTGAGGCCTCACCTCGAGTACTGTGTTCAGTTTTGGGCCCCTCACTACAAGAAGGATGTGGAGGTGCTTGAGCGAGTCCAGAGAAGGGCTACGAAGCTGGTGCAGGGTCTGGAGAACAAGTCTTATGAGGAGCGGCTGAGGGAGCTGGGACTATTTAGCCTGGAGAAGAGGAGGCTCAGGGGCGACCTTATCGCACTCTACAGGTACCTTAAAGGAGGTTGTAGCGAGGTGGGGGTTGGTCTATTCTCCCACATGCCTGGTGACAGGATGAGGGGGAATGGGCTAAAATTGTGCCGGGGAAGTTTAGGTTGGATATTAGGAAAAACTTTACTGAAAGAGTTGTTAGTCACTGGAATAGGCTGCCCAGGGAAGTGGTGGAGTCACCATCCCTGGAGGTCTTTAAAAGACGTTTAGATGTAGAGCTTAGGGATATGGTTTAGTGGAGGACTTGTTAGCATTAGGTCAGAGGTTGGACTCAGTGATCTTGGAGGTCTCTTCCAACCTAGACTACTCTGTGATTCTGTGATAGCACACAAGCATAAATTAAACTGCTGATCTCCCACATCAGGTATCAATTAGCCTGTATACCAAAACTCTTTATCTCCAAAGCACAAGAATTTGAAATCCCTTCAAAAATGCATGATTTATATCAGGTCTGGGTGACCTAAGGCAATTTTGTGTAGCAGGGAATCGTTACCCACAGGAAGGGAAGGCATGACATGAGCCTTGTGAAAGAAGCTGCTTGAGCAGCAAGACAGTCTGAGTTTAGGATAAATACATCGTTCCTCATCATTGATTGCTCCATTACTAGGAAAGTGACTTGCAAATGCCTGACATTTTCCCTTTGCGTTCTCAGTACCATCATCAGGCAGCAATAACATGGTTAGTGGCGCCATTAACCTGCTATGGCCCTGGCTACATGGTGCTCACAGCCAGATCCAAACAGAGCACAGCTGCCTGAAGTACAACCGCACCAGAGCTGTGGTGGCCAAACACAGAGACATCCCTCTGAAAATCCCCTATCCTCACTGCCAAAGCCAGCAGCTGCTGCTTTGCTGCTGTAGGCGTTTAGACTGTCCGTGCTCGTGGGACTTGTCTTGCAGATCCCCTGTGTGGTGAGATGGGGGCTCCTTCCTCTTCTCCTGACAGCAGTGGCAAGGGCCAGCAGCACAGCATTGCACTTGCCAGTCATGGCAGGAGCCTGTGCTGGAGGTATGGGGTGGGGACACAGCACAGTGACTGGTCACTGCTCCTGCTAAGGACAGGAGCACCGGGGAGACCTCTGCTCTGCTCCTGATGTCCTCTGCTCATGTTCGTTGCTGCTGACCAGCTGTCTGCTGCCAGGGGGAGCCTGCTCCCCCTTACTTTGTATGCAGTCCCATGTGATAACTTAGTTAAGCCAGAAGGCCCGCGAGCTTTGAAGGTGTTTGCAGACCAGGGTTTGGAGGTGGCCTTAAGCACAAACAGATGTACGCATGAAGAGCTAATCGATTCTGTGTGCCTGCATGTATTACACTTTGGATGGGTTGAACACCTCAACACAAATTTCCTGCTTGTGTTTTAGGATTCACAGCCTACAGCCACACCCAGGGTGCCAACCAGAGGAATGGACCCTGAACTCACAGAGCAGGGCACCCCATTCTGAGCTACTGGGGCTCAGGATCACACTCACTTAACAAAGGAAATGAGTAGAAGCTGCTTTTTACAATCTCCTATTCTTGCCAAATTTGGCTGAAACTGGACTGCTATGTGGCCAAAAGAGGCCTAATACATAGAATCATAGAATCATTAAGGTTGGAAAAGACCTCCAAGATCATCTGGTCCAACCATCCCCTGGTCCAACCATCCCCCTACCACTAATGTCACCCACTAAACCATGTCCCTAAACACCATGTCCCTAAGACCATGTCCAACCTTTCCTTGAACACACCCAGGGATGGTGACTCCACCACCTCCCTGGGCAACCCATTCCAATGCCTGACTGCTCTTTCTGAGAAGAAATGTCTCCTAATTTCCAACCTAGACCTCTGTGAGAAGAGGCTGACCCTCAGCTCCCCTCGCCTTCCTTTCAGGTAGTTGTAGAGAGCAATCAGGTCTCCCTGAGCCTCCTCTTCTCCAGACTAAACGACCCCTGTGCCCTCAGCCTCACAGGACTTGTGTTCCAGGTCCTTCACCAGCTTCATAGCCCTTCTCTGGACACGCTCCAGCACCTCAATGTCCTTCTTGTATTGGGGGGCCGAAAGCTGAACACAGTACTCAAGGTGCGGCATCACCATAGCAGAGGACAGGGGGATGATTACCTCCCTGGTCCTGCTGGCTATTCCTGCTATTCCCGATATGAGCCAGGATGCTGTTGGCCTTCTTGGCCACCTAGGCACAGGCCAGGTAGAGGGCGAGGGAACAAAAGACAGAATAATCTGCCTATGGTCTAGGAAGAGGGGCTGTCCATGGAAATGGAACTGCCTGTGTTCTAACCTACACACCGAGGGATACTTAGGCATTTTGCACGGGAGAGCAGACAGACAAAGGATATAAATGAGTTTAATCCCTTTGTGGAGTTGACTAGAGTTTTAAAGCACTGAGACTGCACAAACAACCCCCCTGTTGGGATTTAGTTAATTTATTTAATGATGCAGAAAATAATAAAACTCCCATCTTCCCCAGGCAGTGTTGGTTCTTCAAGGCTGATAGATTTTATTTTGCTTAAGGAAGTGAGTGACACTTTTCAGAACTGAAGCGAATTTTAAGGCTTCCAATATACTTTTTGTTTACCTCTTGTATTTAAATTGTGTTAATCAAACTCTTAAAATTATATATATTCTGATGAAAAGCAATCACCAAGGTTGGTATCTGGCTGTGGGCCATTGCTAGAGATAGAATAAAGGCTGGACGTGATCTTTGTTCTGAACTGCTGCTACCATTCATTCATCTGCTCCTTTGGTTGCCCACATCCAGACACAGTCCTTAAAGTATCTCTTGTACACATCACTAATGTTTTATAATGTCTTGGCATTTCTCTGCATAAAAATCAGACAGTTGTTTTTAAAAAGCTTTCATAAAAAGCTTTTTAAAAGCTTCCTAGAAGCTACACAGGTGGGATTGTCAAAACCAAACAATGGCAGTTGCGTGTAGCGCTACTAATATATTAATCATAGCAAATTGAAATACTAAATGTATAATAGCATTGCCAAAATAAAAAGAATTTGAGTTGTTTTTTTCTTCAGGCAAATACAATACCTCAGATTTGTCCCTTAAACAGTACTTGAGCGTACTGAGTATGGCACCCAGGCTCTTTCCAGTGGTGCCCAGTGCCAGGACAGGAGGCAGTGGGCATAAACTGGAATACAGGAGGTTCCGACTAAACATCAGGAAGCTGTTGGCATCATCTTCACTGTTGGCACAGGTTGCCCAGAGTTTTGGAGTCTCCTTGGAGAACTTCAAAAGCTACCTGGACGTGGCCCTGGACAGCCTGCCCTGGGTGGCCCTGCTGGAGGAGGGTTTGGACCAGGGGACATCCAGGGGTCCATGCCATCCTCAACCATTTGTGAGTCTGTCTGTGAGGTTATTTTTAGCCCACCTTGAATTAGCCTTCATCAATCATTTTTTTACTCAGTAGCAGGGTGTTGCTTAGCATGCTGCTGACTTTGCAGTCTCCCTGCCTTTCTCTCCCTGTCCTGGTTCAGATAATACAGTTTCTCCTCAAAGTTTTAAAACTTGGTAGCTCCCTTACATTTCTTGCATTTGAAAATGAGGCTGAAAAGTGCATGGAAGCTACACTATCTACTCTGCTGAAAAGGTTGGTATTTTCTGACTCTTGTCTGTATCTGCTGACTATTTGATAGGAGTCGGCTTTACCCTTGAGCATCACACCATTAAGGCAGTTAAGTGTCTGGGCCACTTCCTTCTGAAGCAGGTATTTGCATCTGTTGGCTTTGCTTAAACTAACGCATTATGCTTGAACTGCAGAGAAGTCTTATACTGTAAATTTTGTCTCCCTAAGCATTATTTGGCAGTATAAAAGAAAATATAATTTATACTGCAATTAAAAAGAAAAAAAATCAGGCATATTGATTCAAGCTTCCATTAAGCAAATGCCTGTACAGGAACCAATAATGCTACCGTTGCTTCTAAGTTTGAGCTTTCCTTGCAACTGTGGAGAGGAAGAAGGAATTAAAACGACCGGCAAACTTTTTCATGCTATACCTGCTCCCAGGATGACAATATTTCTAGTAAGATTTTGAGAAGTCTATTGTTCTAATTGAGAACTGTGTTCACGACTGAACTGGTGACAGAAGTGTTGAACAAGATGTTCTTGTGATGGTTTGATGACGGTTTCCACTTCCCTTACTACTAATCAGATTAATAAGCAAGGACATGGCACTGTACTCCGTGAACTTTGAATGGAAAATGAGAGCACAGGACTTCACCAAAGGACCAATAATAATAATAATAATAATAATAATAATAATAATAATAAGCACAATTGTGATAGAAAAGTGAGTCTTTTTTCTTTCAAAAGCTTACAATGACAATTATAACTTACCATTCATTCCAATTGGCTTTCATGCCATATAGACCACCAAAAAACAATGTACCATTTAAGTACTATTTAAAAGAATTTTAGAAAGAAATTTTAAAAGTATACAAGCCTTGGGCTGGTCCTTTTCTGAGGAATGCATTTTCACAAGTAGTCTTTCTTTTCTTTAGGCAAAGATCATTTTATTAGTCATCTTAAAAAGATTCCATAGAAACCAAGTACACTCTCATCTTTCCAAGCACTTTATTTATTTCCTTGCCTTTTCTCGTGTAGAAGATGGCAGAAATGCAGGAATGAAGAATGGTGATTCTTCTGTTCACGCCTCTGTTCACGTTCACATGGCTAGTATAAAAACACTACATCCCGTTAACATTGCCTGATTTTGACAGCTTCCACCTGCCTAACTTCTGGGAAGATACAAAAGCTTTTTAAAAACAACTGACTTTTACGCAAAGAAGTGCCAAGAACCTAAATAATCTAAAATGTACATATGTGAGCATTCTGCACACAGCTTCTACTGTGAAAAGGGGTAGAAGATGGCATCCTGAAGTGCCCTCCCCCCACCCCCCAGCCCTTGCACTAGATATTGATATCGTCCTGGGCAAAGTTGCTCCAGGTATTCCCACTTATGGGGCAGAACAGCATGGCTTGCCTCCCGTTTCCCCTTTCCTACTGCTGTGTGGAGAGGTTTTGCAAGTGGATACCACTGCTCCTTGGAGGAGACTGGCATAAGGGAAAAACACAATGGGGCTCGATAGCACAGGTAGGGGAACAAGGCTGTCATCACAAGAGTCACTACAGTACTCACATTCAGCAATTCTAGTACCACTTGTTACTGTGGGTATTTAAAATTGTAGCATCAATACCACCCATCCTCATGTTATTCATTACTGACTGCAATCAGTAGTACACGCAGACAGCTGACTACTGGTTTCAGAGACAGGAACTAAGCATAGCAATCCCAGCCTTCTAGGGCTAACACCATATGTAGTGTCCTAATACTGTCCTGGACCTTACTGTGTTAGATCGGTACCATGACACATGGCAGTATCAATAACGTAAGAGTAAAGTCCTGCACAGAATCACAAATGCAGCAATGGGAAACTTGGTAATGCTGAAACAGAAATGGAAGAATTTAATTTAACTGAACTCATTGTGATTTTGTATTCATCTTTTATTAGCAATTAACAATTTCTTAAACACAATCCTTGAATAAAACAACCCTCTAGTGGTGTCCTTAGTTGCTCTGTTGGGTCTCTATTGCTATAAAAAGCAATAAACGGTGGAAAAAGAAGAGGAGTGTGACAAAAAATGCTGAGTGTGACACCATATGGTATGGAATATCCCTTTGGTTGGTTTAGGTCAGCTGCTCTGGTGATGTTCCTTCCTCACCTCTTGCCCACCCCCAGCCTGCTGGCTCTCGGGGGGTTAGAGGGAGTCCTGATGCAGTGCCAGTATTGCTCAGCAGCAGACACAACACCGGTGTGATACCACTGCTGTTCTAGCTACAAGTGCAGAGCACAGCACTATAGGGGCTGCTGCGGGGAAAGTTAACTACATCCCAGCCAGAGCCAGTGCAGTTGCAAACACGTTATCATACACAATACATACACAAACATATACATATATGGGAATTTTAGAAAGTACTGTCTGCACAGCTGTCTGCTGTTCTTATTATCACAATATGACGCATAATTATTAAAGTCAATCCCTGAGAAACTATTGAATCACCACAGCATTTCCAGAAGGCAACATACCTTTCCTGAATGTTTCAGGGAATGTCAGTGAAATGTCCAAAAATTACTGATAAGCAGATTATTTCTGGTCTTTGAATAACCTTTTGTGCTCTGAATGCATGCGAAGTTCTCAGTGAATTCAGCAGAAAATGTGCAGACACAGTCAACAGCAAGACTCATCCTGTTATACACTGCTGAAAAAGGATGTCTGAAAAAGGATGTAAGTACGAATGTTAGCCTTACCATCCCAAAATCACTGAAAAAAACACTTCTATCTCAGATTTAATACAATCAAACAGCACTTGAAACCAGTTCACCCGAGAATACTAACGTATTTAAAACAGCAGTAAATTTATTCCTTTATATAGCAAATACCATGTTGCATCCTAGCCTTTTCCCTTCAAAATTCCACAGTTGTGATGACAAAGGTCAATTTCTAGTACTTCCAGTAAGACCCTAATGGTAGAAGGGGAAAGAGCAACTTTAGAGGCTGTATAGCATACTTCAAATTGGTTACAGTAGTTATACTCCTGCTCTTGGGAATGAAGACATTTTGAAAGAAACACCCTCACTTTACTGAAATGTAGACACAACAGAGTGAGAAACATACTTATTACTCGGGTATTAAAAAAAAATAAAAATCCAAGTTTCTGAAGTGAGAACTTGAAAAAATGACAGCATTGTGGAAGGGCAATGTAATTGAGCCTGAAATGAAAGGGTCAAGGGCAGTCAAAATGGGAGTAAATGTAAATGGTTTCTAAACCCAAAAGACATGATAAATATGTCCTTAGCATTGCATTTGATGTTTTTACAGTTATATTTTTCTAATAGGTGTTTTTTTGAGCCATAATTGTCCTTTGAAAGACAACTTGAGACACTTGCATCAACACAGCACTGTGTAGAGGATATTACCCAAATCTAGTTTTATTTGGAAACATCCAACTTTGTGGCCTGTTGTCAACTGTTAATGGACAGAAAAACACTACTGCTAATATTTGTACTTTTCACTGAAATTCCTGCAGTGTTTACTGCTTATCTATAAGAAGCAGTTTCTTGGAGCTAAGTGATTTTGCGACAATCTCATTTTTAAATAGAAGTTTAGACACACAATTCTGTGGAAATGTTAAACATTCAAACACTATGAAAAATTAAGAATAATGTGTTTCTAGGGTCTAATGCCATTTTCCTATACTAGCAGGTAACTTAAGATCTGTCATTCTTCATGATTGTATGAAGTCACTGTAACAAAGTCAATCTAAGAATAGGCAAGGCTGCAACTACAGACTTACGGGGGTCCTTCTGGCAGAGAAGCCAAGACCCAGTGAATGCTATTTCATTCACTATGGAGTTATGTAAAGGTCGTCATCTTTGGTCCTTTGTGATCTCTGGGTGAGGAAAGGTTTAATGCTTCAAAGGATGTGGTCTTTGCTCAGAACTTCTAGAAAGCAAATTTACACAAGGCAGTGCGTATTGTCTGGGAAAGGATCTCCAGAAAGGTCTCAAGTTCTTCCGATTTATAACATTTTCTTCTCAAGAAATTGTCATGTCATCTTAAGCTGATAAACATCCTTTCAAAACAAAGAATGACACTGGCATAAAACAGAAGTAGCTAAAGTGGCAGACTTAACTGCATATGGAACTAAGAAGTCACATCTCTTGTTTGAACACTAATTCAAATTAAAAATGAGCCAAAATGTCCAGGCAGAGCTGTAAATCAGATACTGATCCCATCAATATCAGAGCAACAATTCAAGACTTCAGACTATGTAACTGATACTACAATACAGACCCTCCTTCTTTAATGGCAAAGGTTATTTTTTCCTCCAGCAAAAATCCTCACAGCATCCTGAAATAGACAGGGGTTTGTAATATTGCTAAGTCAAGACTGTTTTCCAAGATAAACTGTTTAAGGGATTTGTTGTTGTTAATTTGTTTTGTTTAAAAAGTTTTTCAAATTCTTGTTGCTTCATTTGCGATGTTGGACCTGTGAAGGATAATAGACGGGAAGCGTGTCACTGCAGACAGACAGCTCCTGAGTTCCAAGCTGCAATCTGTTGGATTCACCCTTTGGCTCTGTGCAGTTTCTCAGCTTCAATTCCTTGGTGAAGCAGAATTCAATCTGACCAATTGTTTGTGCTTTTTCACCCTAGAAACATGAGGAATGAGATCAGCTTATTGTGGAGAAGATAATAAACCAATTCTTCAGATATACTGCCTGTCTATTGAATACAGTAGTGCTTGTTTGTACAGTTGCCTCTTGAAAAAAGTGAAGGGGACAGGTATTAGAGGTATCCACTTCAAACAGCTTATGGCACATACTTGTCTTTAAGGAGCAAGCAGACAAGAAAACACATTCCATCATCATAATTCAGTAAAAGTTTGGGGAATCTGCTTAACTAGTAAGCCTCATTATGAAATCCTGGGACAGATTATCATAGAATCATAGAATGTCTTGGTTTGGAAGGGACCTTAAAGATCATCTAGTTTCAACCCCCCCCTGCCATGGGCCGGGATGCCACCCAGTAGGAACAGGTTGCCCAGGACTTCATCCAACCTGGTCTTGAACACCTCCAGGGATAGGGCATTATCTTAGCATTTACCAAATTTGTCCAGTACACAGAAGTTGTTCATCTTAGAGAGGAGCTCTGTTTGAACTCTGTAAATATTAAAGGATATGTCTGACCGAAAACTCATCTTTCATCATTTTTTTTCAGAATAATGGGAAGTGAAGCAAAGAAAGTTCACCAAAAAAAAGATAAAAACTTGTTTTTATAATAGTTTTTTTTTTTACTGAAAAGAAGTAGGCTGCCAAAATTAGCAGAAGTGTAATTTCTGGACTTCAGAACAGACTAGAGAAAAAATATTGACTGGAAAGAGGGAAGGAAGGCATGAAAATCTTTCATATAGGAAAGGAGAAAATATAGAAAAGTCCCAGAGAATGCACACACATAATAAAGTGCATATGGAAAAACAAACAAGCAAACAAACAAACAAAAAAACACTAATTTTGAAACCACTAAGAACACGAGATAAAAAATTAAAAAATTACTCTTTAAAAAAAATATTTTAATTTGGGCTTTTTGTTTTAAGAAGCCTAAGAACACTGCAATGGAGGGGTAATATGTTTTAAGCACCAGAGTCTCCATGTATGGCCCTTCAGGCACTGATTATGTTTGGTCTCTGAAAAGGGCTACCTTTAAATACCTGGGGTGTCCTCTGTCCTTTCTACTATCCATTAGCTTCAGCTGTTAATCACAGGAGATTCAAGCTGTAAATTGCTGTCACATAACATGAGCAATATCCCTATTGTACTAAAAACAGTATCAGAACTACAGTGAACAGAGCTACAAACTGGCGATTGTGTTAGCTCTATATTTCTTCAACATCAAGAGGTGGGTGAGGGTTCAAGCCACATTCAACTCACTATTTTTGCTGCTTAGAGCAACTTAAAAATACATTTAAAAATAATTTTATCCTTGAATTCTTCTTCATGTGAAGTGACAAAAACCTCAGAGCACTACTAAAGCAAATGAGCTGACAACACAAGAGCTATTAAACTCCAACAGCAACTGTATCTTGGCAAGTTTTCATAAAATTGCCGTCTGTGTATGGGCTCCTTTCAGCTCATTCTGGTTGGTTCTAGTAATTTGCTATATGGCAATTAAGCCTTAGCAGGAGCACAAAGTACTCAACTACAGTTCACTTCTAGCATGACGGTTACAGCATTCATGCAAGAGATGAGGGTTCAAATCTTTCAAGGCTCTAAAACCCAGAGCTCCTACTTTATGGGTACCTACCTAACATAAAGAATGGATAGTTCCTCTGTTAACGATATTTCTATGTTAAGAAAAGGCTACAACTTAACATAAGCTTAAATTCATGGTGCCAGCACGTAGGCAACGTTTTTGTGAACTCAATTTTAATAATTGAGCAATATCTGATCTCTAAGGAGCTGCATCCAAAAGGAACACCCAGACCATGCTGCAGATTTTTCACTATTTTTGTTTTTTTGATAGAAAGTGTTTTATTTGTTTGAAAGTAGTAAAGTGGTTGTGTGTGTTTGTTTTTACCTCTTCTGGAGGAAGACATTGGATCTTTAGTGTTACACCATAAAATTTTGTAAGAACTTCTTTTATGGCAGTCATCTGAAAAATTAAAAAGCTTGTATAATTTATTATGTCACTAGCACATCTTCCAACAGGTCTCACATTTCTAATTCTGCAAGTTTTAGAAAAGCACAACTTAAAAAAAAAAAAGCAATTAAAAAACAAGATCATTTGCTCTCTAGAAATTTATTAACTTACGCTGAAAGAAGTACACGCGATTTTGTTTCATATAAAAGATTTCTTCTTACCTGGTAATATGTACTGCTTGGCTTTATCCCAGCTTTCTGGAGATAACTGAAACAAAGATAGAACACATTTTTGTGGTTCCTATATGCAAGTATAACTTCATAACCATAAGGTAAATGAATAATCTTAATGAGAACCCAGCAAGCATTACAATGAGAGGGAGCAAAAGAAACTTGTCCTCTGCCAGGCCAAGGGAAGGTTTCCTTTTCTGAAAAGTCACTGCCCACCCAGCTTAGAAGGGTCAGCACAAACCCTCTCCTCTGCCTCTGTTGGAGGAGCTGGGAGAGTTGAGTCTTCAGAGGCAGCTAGGGGAAAGGACTATGCTACTGTCATTTGCTGGATCTTCATGTTGCTCTGTTGAGTGCCCGGTAGAGCATGTAGTTTAACTGTCTCCCTTCCCCTGCCCCAAGCCATGCCCCTGTGCTCTGACCCCAGTGAAGGAACTGAGGCAGATTTGTGAGGCCGCCTGACACACCCTCGTGTTCTAATGCAGGGAGGGCTTGGCTGGGACAGCAGGTGCACAGCACACACAGGGCTATGGCACGAGGATCAACATCAAGGTCAGAGCAGAAATATTTCCAAAATCACATTTTTTAAGGATGTTTTTTAATAGAAAGGTTGTTCACATAACAGAAACAAGGCAACTCTTAATATCCTGTAGCTTATATACCCCTTCCTTTAGATTCAGTCCTGAGAACAATTTAAAGTGTGGGCTTCTAACAAGACTCAGGACCCAACAGGTTCTGAGTATTCAAGTCCCAGCTTCTTCAGTAATAATTGGGAATGTTCAGCATCTCTCAGGATTTAATCCATGAGTGCTAATAATGCTCAACCCTTCCAAGATCAGGTTCTGCACTAGGGAAATTTAACCCAATTGTCTAAAGGTCTACCTGTTTATGAAAGTCATTTGACACTGCATATGAGCAGGCCAATAAAAGAGATGATGTTCTGTCATTCTTACAGGAGCCTGTATGACATCCTCTTTTTAATAACTTCTCATTCGGAAAGTTTTAATCACTCTAACACTACTTTTTCTCATAAAAGTATAAATAAAGCACAGTGAGAACATTAGCACTCTTTACTCTTTTCAGTGAAGATTAAATTAATTATGTTCATTTTTACAATGCAGAATACGCTATGAGCAATTAGCTTCAAGATGTTTCAGTCTCTATTATTTTTCATTACACATGCTGATACAGAGTCACATAATCGGTCACTCTGCCATCTGTAAAATGTTTTAATCACACCATCACTGCTACTTAGGCAATTGACATACCAGACATTATTAATTTTAACACTACATATGACATGCCCTTAAGCACTGTGTCTAGAAAAATGTGATTAAGTTTTATAAAACATCTGCAAAAACAGGAGGGGGATGGAAGAAAGACATTTTCTTTGTGCATATGAATGAGATTGTTACAGAGACTGCTTGGACAAGACACTGACAGAACATGAACTATTTTTTTTTTAATTTTATTTTTTAAATATACATTTCTAGATACAAAAGGACAACTTTTCTCCTCTCTCAGATACTGCTTTTTTACACCAAAAAAAATATTATTGGTCAACAAATCTGAGTCAAACCCTTTCCCACGCACATCAAGCATTTATCAGGAAAGGACTCTGCACTTTTGACATTCATTGGCAGCCATGTTGTGCATATACAGTGCTTGGACACACTGCCCTTTGGGACATCCTTTCTTGCTGCTAGCTCTCAGCCCCTTCCCAGGATGTTCTGCACAATTTGGCCTGCAGCTTGTCCTTCCCTCTCAGCAGAACACTGCTTTTTCTAAACACGGTTGAGTGTTTAGGCATCAGTACAACTCAGAGGTCTGGGAGTTTCAACGCTTGGTTTAGAAGTCTACAGGTACCGTAGCTTTTGGTAGTGAGATATAGCTGATACAGCTTCTCAAAATGTTCTGGCTTATATTGTCTAAAAGGTTTCTGTGAAGCATGCTGCTGCCTTAACAGACTCTGAAGTGACCAGAGACATTCTTCTCAAAGTAGACAACTCCTCTGAATTCCAGTACCAGAAATAATTTACACTAATACTGATTCCCCCTCTGCCATGAGATGTTTATACTCACGTTTTAAGTTAGATTTTAAACTTTTACTAACTATGTGAAGTAAGAGCAGACCATGGAGTTCACTAACATACCCATTAAGATCAACTTGCCGGTAGAGCTCCAGGGTTTTACCAAAGTATTTCTTCTGAGAATTGAGGACCTCAAGTGTGGCTGCACAAGTCCCATGTTTCTCCCATTCATGTTTCCTATAGGAGGTAAGCAAAATTCAAGTTTCAGAAAACATTACTTGCAAACATCAAGAACCTAGATAAATCTTAAATCTTAAAGTCAAAAATCTTAAAGGGTTTACTTAAGAAGTATGATATAGCACACAAAAAAACCTGCTCATACAAAAAACAAACAAACAAACAAAAACCATCACTCCTACACTTTGACTAAGTTATGCTTGGATCTAGAGAAATCTGTATGCTATTTCTAAACAGAGAATGAATAAATGAACTTGTAGTGTCAAGAGATTTGAGGCAGGAAAGAAGATTTTAACTCTAAGTTCCCAAAATCAGCATAGTTGAGTGTTCTCATCTTGGTTGTAACACTCGACTGCACATTAAGTGAATTGCTTACCACCTGCAGAAGTCCACTTCACTTGAGTCAAAGATCAGGTTTCCCAACAAGGGACTTGAAATTACTGATGACAGAAGAGACTATTTTTTAAAAAAGAAATTGAAGCTATTTCAGGTAAATTTGGCAAGAGATACTGGCTGAGCAGTTGGTTTGGACCAGATGCAGACAACAGTCAAGTCCAAATAGCTACTGGAGCAGCAATAAGCTGGAGGCAAGGATTTGCACGTAGGATGCCTGTTTTTCTTCAGAAAAATATGTATTTATGCATGCGTGTAAACCTTATGGTAAAGTGTTGTGACTGTCTTTTACAGTCTGTCAGTGGTATGTGAATTTAAATGTCCTGCTGTTTCCAGAAAGAAGGCAGAAATAGAAGGCCAAAGATCTGATGGTGCTCAAGAAGCATATCACTGCTAACATGAAGCTGCTGTTGGAATGGTTTGGTACAGTTTGCACTGGTCACAGTGGCCAGGCCATGGGGCTGTGGGGATGCTTAATGGAAAGGCACAGAGCTACCCACAGACAGTGCCCACGCTTCATCAGCTGCAGCAAGCCAAGGACGCACTGGGCCCAAGTTTTTGAATCAGTCTTTTGAGCATTCCAGACTGGAGACAGTTTAGAGTCACTATAAAACAATTACCGCAACTTTTAGATAACATTTCTTTTTACATTGTTACTTGTTATTGTGCAGCACAGCAATGTGGAAAAACAAAGTGATGCAGATATAGCTAATTCTGACCGCTCGAGCACAGGCATATGAAATTTCACCTTCACCTCTTCCACTTAAATACAAACTGAAGCAGGTAGGAAATGAAGGAGTTGCGGGTAACGGAATAATAAACAGTTTGTTTAGAAATTGAAAGAATTAACGTCTCAATGCTAGTCACTGAGACATTATCCTTCACGTAGGCTGCAACTGACAAGGTCGTTTTACTTGAGCCTTAACTCATATGCAGAACGTAGCCTCTTGTGTTCACAAAGACCAGCCTCCCTTCCGTAACTCTTCATAATTATAAGCTAGGCAGTAACACAGAGTGTATGTGTTACAAGAACTTTGTGACATTTTTTCCTCCTGACAGGACACAAGTAATTTGGCAAGCTCACAGGAGCGAAGGTTGCATCGTTAGATTGGGTGCCACAATGTAATTTGTCCTTCTCCATAATTTTATTGATAATGCTCTTAAGAATAAATGCTATACTTGCATACCTGGAAGCTAAATCCTACAAATGACATCTTAAGGGGCTGCAGAAATGCAAAGGAATGAAATAGAACTCATTTGCATGGAAAAAATGCTAAACCTCAGAAGAGATTTTGCTTCTTATGTACAAGGATGGAGTTCCCCCAAGCTCAAAGTCATGGAGATATGGCAGAAAGTTGGAAGCACATCAGATGGATCCAAGGACTGTAGAAACAACCCAGCTTGAAAACTGGTTCCTTGGGATAGCAACTAAGGTCTGCAAGTGCTGCCCACAAAATATTTAAGATTAACATGTAAGTTTACAACCAATTTCAGTTAGTAAGTTTTGAGATTTGCAGTTAGTAATTTTGAGATCCAAAGCACCCATACCCCTCTATCCTGTTATAAGCAATTCAACCCTGTCCAGTTTAAATTCTTGGGTGGCAATTGCCACAGTTCACAAGATGAACAGAGATGAGCAATTATCTTTGCAGAGGCACTCACAACCATTTTTCAATACCCATGAAGAATCCTCATCCCCTCCTTTAAGCCAGAACTACAGTTAGAGGTAGACACATGAAGAAACACACTATGAAATTACAGCAGTCATGGAAAAACGCTGATGATACACTGAGATATCCAACATACATTTTGCTTGTCACTGCTTATGTTCTTTATGTAACTGAGGTAACTTCAGTGTACAACAATGAAAATCAATCAGATTTACTTTCAGATTCTCTTTTCTGCCATATTAGTCCTTCCTTTTTTTTGGGGGGGGGGGGCGGAGAGGGGGTTTTGTTTAACACTAGAGATAAACATGTTTTTTAAAAAAACTTGAAGTAAATATTTTAACTGAATTAAGATGTACAATGGAATTTTATTGGCTTTCAACTATCTTAAAAACTTAAAAGCTTGCATTTACAAAATCTGCCATTAGAACTGCCAGTTACAGTGTACTTGTCACCATACTGAAAGGGAATTACTCTGTCAATCAAAATATTGGTTATGGTGTTCTAATCTAACTTTTCTATCACTGTTATACTAGTGACATTTCCAGGTATTTAAATAAGTTCTGTTTGCTATCCTTGAACTGAAACAAAAAAGACTGTATCTGTTTATACCTACTGTCTACCAAAGTATCCCTGTTAGTAAAACAAGGACTGGCATGCACTTGTTTTCATGAACAGGTAGGTGTTCAAGGCATGGGAGGTGCTAGATTTAGGACACATTTTCTTGTTCTTATTCCAGGAACAGTTTAAGTTGGCGTAAACTTGTGATACCACTGAAAGAGGCAGTCATGCTCTCCTTGGAACAGTGCAAGGAGAAAGAGAGATTACCACGTCTGACAAGTTCAGACTGCCGTAACAGACTTGTAAAACCAGTTTAGGACTTGGAGGGCACAGATCTTCTGTAGAACAAGGACAAGACTAAAATTACCACCCATTCCCTTCAAAGTTCTTCCCTAGTGACACAGGGAGGAAATAGTCCTCCATTCCAAAGGAAAGCCCCAGAGGCACTTAGAGCTGAGACAGCTAGAGGCAGCAGCGTTTAAAGCTACACACTCTACATCTTATCTGATGTTACTGCTTTCACAGTAGATCTGGAAGAACAGATTACATTGACTGCATTATTTTAAACTAAAGTCACGGGCAATTCAAACTGAAGCCTGTGCAAACTCAGATAATACTCATACTGCTCTTCAGTCCAAGTGTCTGATGATTTAGAAGTAAAGAGAAACATAAAGAAGGAAAACTGTTGTCAGGAGAGGTCTAAGTCTTCTTCTTTCCTATAAGCCAAGCAGGTTGATCACTAAACAAATTCCCATTTGATCTGATTTAGGCTGCTAGGAAAGTAAAGAGGAAAGTCTGTAGGGAAATGGCTAGGAACATACAAGGAATCCTGTTTGTTCATTCCCTCCTCTGTGTGGAATTCCAAAAGGAAAGGTCTCAAAGCCAGCAACATAGTGAAGGTAGCTAGGATGAGGTCTGATAGCTGCTCTTGCAGCGGGTTTTGACATCCCCAGAGCACAACTGCTATGCAGATTTAAATGTGTTAGCAGCAGCTGCTTCTCCCTGGGGGACAAAGAGAACGAACACATTCTCTCTCTCTCACAAAGTTCCACTTCTCCAAAATTGCTGCCATAGAGCCCCTTCATCAACAGTATGCATTTTGCAGGTGCTCTAGCAAGAAAACTTAAAGAAAAAGAAAAAGAAAAAGAAAAAGAAAAAGAAAAAAAAAAAAAAAAAAAGCGTGAAGATGTATCACTTTCAGTGTCTTCCTGGATGCTGTTTCTCATGCATAACATGATACCTGAAGAATTACTAATTCAGATTGACTTTTTTGTAAAATAATACCCAAAATACTTTTAAATTTTGTTTGTACTCACCAGAAATGGGTGCGATTCAAAGACGAATGAATTACATCTGGCCAATAGCGTCTCATGTCTGGCATAAGATCCTAAAAATAACACAAGTAATTTATCAATAAAAACTTACCTGCAGTTGAAAATCTATTTCATACACAGTCTACATATATTGATACATTTTCTAAAGCTGAAGCCTTGCCTTTCAATAGCCCGAAAAGAAACATTTACTTGCAGAAAAACAAGAGAGGTCCTTTTCCCCATTATTTTGAAAATGCTGTTGGTGGTGGTGACAGATGTGACTATCAGAGTATATTAATACTGACACACTGCCTTGAAGTAAGATTTTCCTTCTACTGCCCCTGCAGAAAGTGTTCAATCATGGAGCTTTTCACAGCTGTAGACTCAAGTCTCCCATCCCCGCTTACATGAGGGGGTGGAACCTCATGGCCTCCAGAGCCCCCTTCCAACCTCAACCATTATGTGCAATTCTGCAAATTAAACATGGATATTTTAAATATATAAATAACCTTTTTTTTTTTTTTTTTTTTTTAAAGAGAGGACTATTGCCACTGGAGAAGACACACAGAAACCCTGTCTTGTTTTCTGTGTTCTGGCTTTCCAGTGGAAAATGGAACAGTGAACAAAACATTACTCTGCATTTTTTCACAGGTACTTGTTACCACTGGAGATCTGTGCCTATGTTCTCTAGATTTTTTTGGTAAGGAAGAAGTAGCTGAAAAAGACAAATTACATGCCTGCAAAACTGAGTTTGAATAGATGAATGGCCACTAATGAATGCAAGCACTGGAATTTCAATTCATACCAGAAGCACCTAATGAATTTTTTGACTCCTTAACAGAACATACCTCTCAGCAAACTACATTAACAGTGATGTATTATGAGCTACAGATTTTGCACATAGGAAGTGCAAAAGTAATGCCACTCAGCTCTGCTTGGTATGACTTTTTTGGTTTCATGTTTTAAAATAAATACCTTAATCTCTGTGACATTGAAATGCCATGTCCTATTACATTCTTCACTTTTGTCAGGCCTAGAAAAGCAAAACACAAATGGAAAAAAAGATGTCTTCCAAGTCACTAACAGTAAGAACAACATATTACTAGCCTGAATCTTAAATATGCAAGATTATTGCTATAAATTTGATATAAATATGCAAGTAATCCATCAGCATCTACAGTGTTTTATAAGTAAAAAAAATACTAATCATTATATAAGTTATGGCTAAAACTTTTCCCATGTAGAGGTTCTGAGGCCTTTCAATCCATCACCCTCTGTAAACAGCGCAGAGGGGGAGTAATGCTATGAAAGAGTCTTGCGCATCATGTCACTGATGACACTGACCTTCCCAACCATTGCACCAAGTGACAATTCTGCAAGTACCACCAGAAAGTCACTGGAAATCTGCACATAATGCTGTTCACCTTTCCAGGACATATAGCTTACCAACCTCCTGTCCTGAATTTTTCCCTATGTTTGTTATGAAAACCTTCAAATTGCTACCATGGACAATGATTCCAGGTAGTTGATTCCAGGTAGTTGATTCCTTTGAAACAAGTTGGTTTTTTGTGCAGTTTTACAATATTTGTGCTGAGTTAAGGTACTTCAAGGCACAGCCAGTCATGAGACATTAACAAATCCTGTGTACTCAGGAAGAAAAAGAAAGAGGGGAAACCATACTTCCCTTTCTGTTTGAGAACATCAGTTATGTTATAAAGAGTTGTGTAAACAAAATGCTCATGTGACAAGAAGATTTTAGTAGCTTAGTGAATCATGGGATATACAAGAGTGCAGAGTAGTTTTATATCAAAACATAGATTTTAGATTTCCAACAAAACAAAGGCTTTTGTTTGAAGCAATTATAAGATTAAACAGATAGATTGAGCACTTCAAAAACATCACTAAACATCCCAATATGAAACTTAAATTTCAACCTTTCCAGGTTGAAATAAAAACAATCTACAATCATACCACAGTCCATGAATTGTCCAGTACTCCGGCGGGTCTTGACAATCATTAGCAGTCTGCTGTGGAAAACAAAAATATAGAATATTTGCTATGTGTGTCCAGGGATAATGGTTTAGAGGGCACTATGAAAAGAAGACAAAGGTCAGGTTCTGAGCTAATAGGAAGTAGTCTGATCCATGCTAAATGAATAGAGCTAATTCTACGTTTATCTTATATTCTAGGTGGCGATTCTAAGTATTTTTCTCATCATTGGATCTTTTCAAGAAGTGCAGAACCATTAAAATAAAATTTAACAAATCAAAATAAACTGTAATATTGGACAAGCATACTTTAAGTGTCCAAGAGTACTTTTGGTCTTATATTAAAAAAAATAAAAAATAAAAATACAAAGAGTAGATTAAAAAAAAAAAAAAAAAAAGAGAGCACTTGGAATAAGTAAAATTATTAGAATGGGTTTCTAAGTGTTTTGACCTGAGGGACAAGGAAAGGGAGAAAGAGGAGGAAAGAACATATACATTACTACCAACAACAGCCCCAGCCAAAACTTCTGATAATACAGGAGAAATAGTCTAAATGTTAACTCTTGTTTAGAGCAGAATACATATTCCTCAACAGACAAACAAAAATTTCTACACTCAAACATCACAAATAACATTACTGTATTTTCCTTGATTACACTGCTTAGTAATTAGGGCTCTTTTTAGTAAACACTTTTCTCCATTAAATAACAGCCTCTTGAGACTTTCCTTCCCCAAAATAATTGCTTTCCTTTTTACTTTGCATCACATATCCTGCCTTAATTATGCGACAATGCCTTTTATGCGATGCTGGAACAAGAACAGTGTAGACAAGTGCAGAGAGACCTGTAATCTCACTAATTGCCTTCTGCATGCCACAAACCAGTGGCTGCAAAACTGCAGGATCTGTAAGACTTTCTTGTTCTGTGTCCATTTCCTTCCTCTTCTCTCCTGCCACCAACAAATAGAAACAATTAAACCCAGCAACAGCATTTATTCCTGACAGGTTTTCAGCAAACACACTTTGGAAGCATCTAAACGATACTGTACTCGTAACGACACAAGCTTTGTGGAGCTGAAAGAGTGCAGCTATCCAGACCAAAATACAGTAAATCAATAGCCAGTGGCTAATCACTCCCTGAAAAACAGTCTGCCAGATAATCAGCTTGTGCAACCAGGGTGGAAACAAGAACAGTGCCATTATGCATCTTACACAATCTTTTACTGCAGTTCCCATTCAAGCTAAAGGAAACCCCACAGCATTTTAAATTCAAGGCAGTTTACTCAGTCAGGGTTTAGACTGAGACCCAGGACCCATTTTGGTTCCAATCTGAAACAATATATTCTGTAGTCAGAAGCAAAGCTAAATGGTCAAAATGGGATTAGACTGTCAACATCTTAAAGTCTCCCTAAAGATCAGATAGGGCTCCCCACTGACTCTGAAAAGCTCAGTAGCATGGCACTAAAAGTCACCAGCTTGTTTTCAGTGGGTAAGAGCCTCCTCAAGCCAGGTGGCACCTAAACACTCCAGATTGAAGTGAGCGAAGATCTAGTGTCCTTTTAGCTTTAGGTCTGTGGGACACCAGGAATCGGCTCTACCCTATTGCAGCACTAACCCAGCTCGCTATTTTTTCTACACGTTGTTGGTGTCATGCTGCAGGCTGGCAGAACCATACAGTCAGTGCCACCTATGACACAGAAGGTCACACATGGCATTTTGGCCAGCTTCATTCACCTTCCTTTGAAGTTCTACCCATGGTATTTTTCCAACATTTCCTTTAAACCAATATTGTAAAATAAGCAAACATCAGCCTGAGAAGCTGGGTATCCCTGCTACTTCTGCAAAGCACTTTGCATTAGCCTTCCTGTTTACCATATACTGCCTGCTGAGGGATTGATTCAAACTAAGGCAGCTGCCAACTTGAAATGGAGTTACAAACATGTATTTACAAGCAGGCATTGGACCTCAGAAACTTTTCCAGATTAGATTAATTGGAAAAAGGAACATTGTCTTCTGTTTTAAAATAATCTGACAACCAGACCCACCCAAGCTAACTATGTGGCCTGTAACACTGAGACAAGTAGCAGGGGGCCCCTGCGGCACCGCCATGCTGAGAGGAAGCACTGCAGCCAAGATGGCCGACACAGAAAGGCTACTGAAGACTGTCAATGAAAGAACTGAATTTAGAAGATTGCTTTAAAAAAAGATTGGGAGGACGGAAACAAAACATTTACTTCTTGTAGGACAGTTTTCTCTAGCATGAAATAACACACAAAATCCCTTCATGTGTTTATCCTTACAGCATGTAGCAAAGACCCGCACAAACATCTATACCGGACATTATTCACGTAGAAGTTCGAGGCGTAGATTAAGAGTTATCTGCGGAGTTACACTGGTATTTAGGAAGAAGTTTTCTCTTCTGTTCCAAAATAGCATCTGTCTAGTGCTTGACTCACTTCAACAGAGGTAGTTTTATATGCAAGCATACACAGAGATAAAGGAATCACTTTACCTGAGAAAGTTTTTGATCTAATGCTTGATCACAACACTGAATTGCCAACCTCTTACTCCCTTTAATTCTCTCTATATTATTCAACTATTTTTATCAGAAAAAAAGGAAGGAAAAAAAAAAAAAAAGAAAAATAGTGCTTTTACTCTTCCTTTAAGCCTTCACTACACAATTATTTCCAGAGACTGAAATTAGGAAAACCTTTTATCTCATGAAAAAAAATTACCTGCTCCTTAACACTACATTAAAACTTGAATTCAGGTGCTCTGTCCACCAGCTTATTCTGTTGTCCTTTCTTTGATTCTTTCATTTAATCAGCACATATATGTAGTAAAAAGATCACAACAGGATTTAGTACCCATTTCTTCATAATCCTTCCCATTCTCACCACAGCAGGAACTGAATAGCATACACACTTGCATCAGATTTGCCCCATTTCACAAGGGAACATCCAGAAAAGGTCTTCTCTTTTTACAATCTCCAAGAAACAAAAGCTGTAATCATAACATTTCTCTAAGTTCTTGAATTAAGGATCTTCATAACTCCATAATAGGGGAGGAGAAAGTCCCTCTGGCTGCCCTTGACTTGCTCCTACTTCCACCTAACAGGATTCACACTCATTTGAGACTGAAAAGTCTGTTTGAACTTACTACATTTTTTTTTCTAAAATATGTACTTTCCATTTTAATTGTGCAGATCACACTTGGTATTAAAAAAGACACCAGTTGAACACAATTGCATACAGCTTAAAGCACAGGAAGAGCCGAGAGATGTACAGTCTCAAATTTCTAGCATGCTGAAATGTGTCCAAAAATTTTTTTAAAAAGGCCTTTCAGGAGTCTGAAAACCTTAAACGCTTTTTGATGCACACAGATACACAAACAAAAAAGGAGTTAAGATGCAGGTCATCCACACACCTATCAAGAATACAGTATGAAGTGAAGTCCCCAGTCTGCAACCAGGTTCCTCTACACAGGAAGCATAAACTACTAAGTACTTGCACAAAGTAGTGTAACAAAGCTTTTTGTAAACATAAGTGATAAAATGCATTATGCAGGCTCCTTCACCCAGATACTGTTTTTCCTTTTGGTATCATGTCAACGGTTTTGAACCGAAGAATGATATTAAAAATATTTCCTCACTGAAGTAAAATAGCAATCATACATAAATACGCTGAAGATGCTGAAGAACCTATATACTTTTTTTAAGAAAAAAAAAAAAAAAAAAAAGAGCAGAATTTGGGAACCCCTCAAGTTAATACATAGCTTAACAAAAAGAAAGCTGTTAGAAGAGTAGAATTGGAACTCCGTTTCTTCGTATGACTCAAGGAAGGAAAACTGGGCAAAAAGTCACTTCACACGATTTTAATTTCATTTTTTCTTCCCTCCTTTGAGATGCTTCTGTCAGAAAATCATAAGGAATTAACATAATATGTAAGAAAGCCTACATTTTCTGAAGCTTAATATCCTCAATTATTCACTGCAATTTCACTGTAAGTACATACAGGTTATTTGCCAATTTACCAACAGCAGTACCCTAGAATTAAGAGTAGCAGCCCAAACGTAGTGCCTGAACTAATTGTTTTTCTCACTCTTCGTGACTCTGCATCTGATTCACTTACACAGAGGGTTTAAACTTCTACTGACTCTGAATGCCCACTCAAGCCAGGTGCTACATATTCCAGAAGACCAACACCTTTGCCTGAAGTTAGTTACAGTGATGTTTGTTAAGCAAAGGAAAAAAAAATCAGACACAAAGTGCATCAGGTCTCACTCTGACCCACCTCAAAAAAAGAGCAAACAAACATAAACCAGAACAATGGCCACTCCTTGGTCTCAGTTAAATGCAAAGCTTTCATACTGATATCTCCCCTATACATTTAACTAATTTAACTAAAGCACATCCTTTTCTCCACAGAAGTTTCTGGCATTATATAAGTTTTGCTGCTACTGCTTTTATATGTAGTTCCAGAAATAGGAATGAGAAATTAAAAAGTACCTAGAGCATTAAAAAAAAAAGACTCTACTATTGTAATAAATAAACCTAAATGTCCCAGAAGTGGGAGCTTTTTGGCAAAGCCGTTTGACTGAGACTGAAGCTTCTGTATTATCCTCTGAGTTCTTAATCCTTGTGTCAGTAAATCTGATCACATCTTCCACTTTGAAGTACAGCATATTTTAATTCAACTATATAAAAAGAGGCCTTCAAAGATTTCTTGCATTAAAAAAAGTTCTACTTACCAGATGGTAATAGGTATTTAATAGCAAAAGGTGCATAAAATTATAATTCTTTACAATTTATGTTCTTGAAAGACATACATTGAGAGGTTAGGTTCATTTTTCATTCCTACTCCCAAACACAGAAATGCTCCAAGGTACCCACAGCTTTACAGCACTCTTCTTCCAGACCAAATCCGTATTTGATGCGTTATCATTAAAACTTTGAAGCTAGCATTATAAAACTAAACCTTGTTGTGCAGCAGACAGTTTAAATACTAATCTGCTGTCTTCAGGCAAATGAAGCATGCAAGTCTGCTTACAGAGTCTGGTAAAAGTCTAGGACTAATGAGAGATTAAAAAACATGTAACAAACAATTAAGACAGAGAACAGTATGTCCCACATTGACTATTATAGTTGTAGCATGCCATGGTTCTCTCATTTACAGCTACACTAGAGAAAAACTCAAAAAGTTACAAAAGTTGCACCAGGATCAGTAAAACCTTTTATAAAGATATAGGTGTATAAACAAGATTAAATGCTTAAGGGGTTTTATTTACTCTCTTTTCAAAGATTTATTGTCCAAGGCTCCCTTTGACAGAATAAAAGAGAATGAAACACAAAAATCTCACCTTACATACAGTCACTGGCCAATGATGAGCAAGATAAAGCTTCTTCCAGGTATGAGGGTGGCTGTCACTGGAGAAAGAAAATATTTTTTTTTTTCTCAATTATTTTAAAAGAACAACACCTCCAGCTAGCAGCACAATGTCTACTATGTATATACATATATATAGGATAACGCATTGCCTTTATAGCTAGCTGCTTCTGTTTACAGCTTCTATTGCAATAGAACTCCAAACACTGCAGGACCAAACTGTAACAGATCACATAGAAATAGCATATTTAGAAACCTGCAAATACCCCCTCATTGTTAAACAAATTCCATGTCTGGCATCCTATCTCCATATGCTTCCTATTTCTTAAGATATGGAAAAAATGTGGTGTTCTGTTTTATATTTAGGAAGGTACCTACTGGCAAGCTTTAACAACAACAACAGATATTTGCTTAGGATATTAAGAATCTTCTAATTCTGGTTGATGGGTTCATTACCTAAAAAGAAAGTATACAGCATTCTTGGAACTGTAAGTACTCTTCTGAAATAAAAGACTACAGACTACCACAAACAATGCAGTTGACACTACAGGAGACATAATTTGATCTGGCAAGTGTCACCAACCTTTCAGACAAAAAAAAATTGAATAACAAATCAGAATAAAAGTAACAACCATAAACCTCAAAAATGCTTAATTCATCATTTTACAGACAAACACTGCATTTTTAAATGTTTAACATAAATTAACTAGCTTTTCGAGTACCAAACTTGAAAAAAGTTATCAAAAAATTAACAAACTGTGACACAGCCTATAAAAGAACGTACCTAAGAACTAAAGAAGGAATATCCCATATTTTACAAAAGCACTTGTGCTTCAAAGCCTTTTAGGATAAAGAGATCTATAACTCACTGCTTATTCATACGCAAGAAAAAATAATAAAAGTTTACAAATTGTTTAAAAAGTGATGTGTGATTTGTTTAAAATGACACTTTAAGAAGTATCTCCAACACTTCTACAGAAGCATCTCAATTTTCCAACAATTCCAAGCAGCCATTCTGGATAAACTGGAAATGGATAAAAACCGGTTGCTTCAGACACTGCAACAGATGCATTAAGCTATAAAGCAACCACATTAAGTAACTAAATTAAACAACAGGTGAAAAAAAAAAAGAAAAAGAAAAAGAAAAAGAACAGTGAAACTGTGACTTGTTCAAACTGACAGCACTATGTGCAGAAGTGTCAAAATAATTATTTTCTGGAAGCCAGTAGCCATGTCTCCTTGTTTGTGCTTGCTGGAGTTTATATTAAAAAAAAAAAAATGTTATGTGAGAAAGCTATTTCTCAACTTGAAGGAGTAGGGATATTCTCATGTTACATCAGTTCTTTTTTTTTTCCTTCTAGTTTTGCTAGTTTATAATGGTCATGTTTATTCTTAAGTATTTACATGCATATGTGTTTTCTATATAATTTCGCCAAATAGGTCTAGAACAGATCAGGCATAGTCACAACGAAAGCTATTAATGCTCCTACCTGTTTTTTTACTATTGCTGTGGAAACCTGAATACAAGAATTCCATAATATTGTGGAGCACTTAATTTCCTTGCTTAGAAAAATACCATCTTTCATCTGTATTTGAAATAGTAGGTGAATTTTCACAATGACAACCATGCCAAAACAAGTTCTCGTAAAACACATTTTTTGGCTAACGATAGATCAGAAAATTGATTTAGGTTATTAAAAAAATGTAAGTTTTAGAAACTTAAGCTCAGTACTAGAATTCAAGGAAAGACATTTTAAATACATCAGGAATGTCTCCCTTTGTTTTCAACACCAGTTACCCTGCTCCATGCAGTTCAGCACTGTGCCTCTATTCAGAGCTGCCATTGTTGCCATCACGGCCAAGCCATAGCTCAAGTCCTGTGAATTTGAGAAACCTCAGGACAGTGTCTAAGTCACCAACAAGTTGCCATTTCAGCCAAGATTTTGCCAAGTGCAGCAACCACCAGAAGGTTGCACAGCACTCATCTAGCCCCAGCTGGGATGCTGTATGAAAAAGAATTTAAAATTAATGGAACTGAGAAAATAGCATGCAAAAAAAGAAAAAAAAAAAGTCCAAACAAACAAGCAGAAGTATACAGTGTTACCGCTGGTGAAATTCACCCCCTAGGAACGATTGCAGTTTTTATTGGTCCCAGTTCTCTTTTTTGGCACTATTACATTGCAAGTTTAAACAACCCATCTAAGTAAAAACTGTGAAGCTTTTAAGTTTACCAATTGTAATTTAAGTTTCCCTCTTTTTTCATGCTGACACATTAATAAAGCTCTCCTTTTAGGCATACCCTCCACTCCTCCAGCTAATGTATGTGAATCACTTTACCAGTCTTCTAAGAAAAGTGTAACACATCAAAAATAGCACATAGTAAAGCAAGAAAATTTACACTCATTAGAAGTTAAACTATAATGTTCTGCCTTTAAGTAGTAACTATTAGAGGTTTCTTTTTTAATCATAGCTTACCTCTGAGGGAATTTATCTGAAGTACACCAACAACATAACGCCATAGAAAAACAACCCAAAATCCAATAGTGCAGCTTAGCAGGCTTCATTTTGTTAATCAGATGGCTGTAAAAAAGTTGTTAAAAGAAATCTTTTACTTATCCAAAGTTCTTAATTGCAAGTGTAGAAACACAGAAATACAGCAGTATATCAGAAAAAGCAGAAAAAGCAGGCAATATCAACTCTACATTTACAACAATGATTAAAATGAGGATCTCTTTAAAGGCTATGCCTGATTTTCCAGTTTTTATATTCTAACTTTCATAAACTAATGGGTGAGATCAGCTTTGAGGGTTTTTCTTCGGTTGGTTTGGTTTTTGGTCTCAAAAGAACCCCCCTCCAATAAAAAAAGATGCATACACTTTCCATGCAACTATACTTTAGGTAATGTAAGACTATACTTGTGGTCAGCTCACCTGCTAGGAGTGACTCATTAAAGAAACTTTGAAGTTAACATTGAACATTCATGTTGGATTGACCAAGGCTGATATTAGAAACCCACTGGAAGTAAAGTATGATATCTAAGGATGAAATTCCCTCTAAATGCAAGTCAGCTAGTAAACTTATGTTTAAAAAAAAAATGCTGCTAAAAACAAATTGGTGCCAGTTCTTGTTGTAAACCTGTAAGAGCCTCTACAAAAACAGGCACTTAACTGGTCTACTTATCGTCTTGTGAACCCTGGAAAACAGAGAAAAAAAGCAAACAAACAGAAAACCACCTTAACTTTCACTAACAGGCAACTTTCACTCAGCACAAGTCTAAAAACCACAAATGCTTACTGTACAAATACATCACAGCATGTCAAATGCTGCCTCTTAGATGCCAGAAATAGGAGCACAAGTACATATTTACATGCAATTTTTAACGCCTTACCAAACCTACTTTCCAACTTCCTCATTTTGTCAGCCCCACAGACTGCAGTACACAGATACCCTGCATATAGCCCATGTCCCCCTTCCAACATCACTCACTACACAACTGATATCCCCTTTTTTTCATGAAGGCTTTAAAATTAATCCTCTCTTATCCTCTAATAGCCAAAAAAGCCCATTTTGATAGCAGTAAAGACAGTGCTGATTCAGCCATAACAGATAACTTTAGGAAATTCAGTGCAATTCTAACCCACAGCTGTTTATAAGCAAGAGTCCATTTCTCCACCATTATCATGTAGCTTTGAACCAAGTTATGAGCCTGACACCTGCAGTTCTGCAAAACATCTGTGGCAGAGCTCATCTACACAGGAAATGGACTCCCAGCTTGCTAAATGTGTCAAAAGTTCAATACTGGTGAGTGGTTGGGGCAATAACTGCCTAAGTTAACCAAATAGATTTATGACAAGTTTTTTGCCAAATTGTGAGGGAATTGCAGCCATTAAGCTATTTATTTTTTTTCAGATGTTAATGTTTCTATAATTTGTGATGGATACATATATGGTCAAGGTAAACAGTGTGGCCTACTTTAAGATACAATCTAGTTTCAGAAAGAGACAGAGAGAGGTGCAGGATTTTCACTAATGAGGTGAAAACAAGCACACAAAAAATCATGAAACTTAGTGTGCTATGTTGCATACAAAAGTGACTAATAAAGTAGAACTGAACTTTTGATAAAGATAGCCAAAACACAACAATTTCTGTCATATAAGATGTGTTATATTTACGTACTGTACACACACACACCATAAAAAAACACAAGTAAGCAATTAACTGCAGGGTATTCAATTTCCTTAGGAGTTCTGCATTAAAAGTGAATTTGAGTCTCATCACATGAACAGCAGGAATTAATAAAGTGATACTGAGCTTTATAGACCTGTTTATGATTTCACCTACTGTTATTTTCATTGGACAACCAAGCAAGCAAGACTTAGCTTTCTGCATGATAAACCACATAGCCAAGTTAAAAAATTGAGAGACATATGGAGTCTTCACATAAGGTACTGCCCTGCCTCCAAAATCACATTTGTTCAGACAGCTCAAAGTACCAAGTAAAGACAATAATGTTACACAGCGTCATTATAAAGGCTACACTGTAGAAGGGTCTGGGAGAAAAAAACCAAACATCTTCAGGAAATAGCCTGTGAAAGAAAGATAAGATAGCCAGCATTATGACACTTCCTTTGCAAACTGGTATGACTTAACAGGGCAGGCAGGCACAAAGTAATTGATTTTTTCCAGAGACAAAGTTGCAAAAGAGCATAAAGGCAATAATCTCCTTTTTCATTTAAGTCCTACATTTGGTCAAATAACAGCTTGATTGGAGGCTTCAGAAAATGCTGTTATCTGATCAATGGAACAATGTTTATTCTGCATATTGCTTTGCCCCCTGAAACTGGAGCATAAGGACAACAGGGACAGCAAATAGTTCTAACAGCCCCTAAACTTTTATATAAGGACATTTTCCACTGATAAGCAATACATGCTGAGGTTTTAGTTCAGAAGACCCTAGTGGAAACTAGGAAGAAAACAGTGCAGCTATGATGACATTATCATGACAGACTGAGTGATTTACTTGAGTTCGTCTTTTATCAGTCTGACATTGGTGGTGGGAAGGGAAAAGTGTCAGTCTCACCTCACAAGCACCCAAAGGACACAGGCCTGAGGAAATACACATCCAAATTAAAACTGTATTAACAACTAATATGTATGAAGCATGTTCATGTTTTAATGGAAATTTGCTTTTGTTTAGTAAATTACACTGGATCTCTAATTCCACGCATAAAATGGAAAAAAAAAAAGAGATTGGTGTGTAATTAGCATATGTTAATAAGAGGAAACATGAATTTTGTATTATGAAAGTTAGTTATAACAAGTCATAATATTCCAAAAGATTGTAATTAGGAGAACCTACAACTTAAAAAAATGAAACATGCACAGAAGCACAAAGTCACTACTCGAAACTTTAGTTTATTGACTTATTTTCCCTATAGATAAAAACCCAAGTAATAAGAACAGCTTCAGGATGATTCTTGGTTTACTGTGTCTGGATACTAATGCAAAGCACTACTGTGTGTGTGTGTCAGGACAAGCCCACTTTCAGCTACACAAACTGCTCTGTGCTGATGTCAAAATTACCTGCCCAGACTTAACAAGGACTGGGCAGAACTTGCTCTTGTAATAAATACTGACAGGACCTTTAACATGTTTACTGCTGTTCGAATTCTAACACAGCATGTTGAAGAGACTGTTGACATAGCACATGCTTCTCTTGGATGTCAGCAATTAACTTTATTCTACTCCCTTACTTTTGTTTTGGCTTTTAACAACTAGCTTGACCAATAAAGGTCATGTAAAGTTTCCTGGTTTACATTTAGTTCAGGCATATAGACTCAGAGAACAGAAAAGAGGCTGCAGTGGATCACTTAGGCATTTGTGAGAGGACTTGCATCACCAGCAGCATAGCTCACTGGCGGCTTGATGTCGGCAGCAGTGGCTAGAGAGCCCAGGGCACCTCAGCTGCCTGGCAGCTAGAAGTAAAAAAAGGAGCACCCAGGTTTGGTGCCATCTCAAGCAAGTGAACGCGCACAACCTCTGTCACGAGTTAGACAGCCATGTTACTAAACCGTGTGTCAGAAGCACTAATTTATTTCTAGCAACGCTCTCAGCTCTAGCAGCTTTTACATTACCTCTCCTGGCTACCTGCTCTTTCCAAGCCTGACTGCTAAGGGAAAGCACTTTAAAGATTTCCAAACGCAGTACTCACGTCCCCTGTCACTGCAGCCCTTTAGCAGAAGTTTCTCGGTACTTCTCTCACAAAGCAGAGCTGGGGCAGGAGGGGTTTGGGAAGCTGCGCTCAGCAGCTCCGCTGACTTCCTGGGGAAGTCTCCAGCAAGGCTGCACGCGTGCTCTCCACGCACATTAACCCGCACACTGCTCCACTTTTGGCGCGGCGTTGAAACTTTATTTCCTGAGGGGAAAAAAATAAATAAAAATCACATTTTAATACAGAGACATTTCTGTAAAGAGCGCAGCACAGCCAAGACCTCAGAGAGATGGCTGCAAATGACAAGAGGATACCAACAGTGACAAGTGTCCGTGTCCGTATCTTCTTCCTCCTCCTCCTCCTCCTCCTCCTCCTCCTCCTCCTCCTCCTCCTCCTGGTCCCGGAGGCCGAGGGCGGAGCGCACCCAGGCCGCCCGCCCCGGAGGAGGCCGAGGCCGAGGCCATGCCGGGCCGTGCCGTGCCCGCCTCCCCGCCGGGGATCGCGTTTCCGCCCGCTACGGCCGGGAGTCGCCGCCCGGCTTCCAGGCGGCCGAGGCAGGGTTCTGACCCGGGGAGAGGTGCTGAGGCCCAGCGAGGCCGCTGCGTGCCCTAAGTGTGCTCAAACCGCGGGTGAGGGGAGCTAAGGGACGCTGAAACACAGCTGTGCTTCCTCAAAATGCCGGGGGAAGCTGGAAACGCCGGCAGTCCGGTTTGGAAACAACGGGCCGCTTCCCGGGAGAGGGAGCCCAGGGCAGTGATCACAAGGATCCCAGACAAGACTTAGCTCGCTTCTTTGCTGTGGCAAACCACACAGCAAACACTTGTCTCTCTGCTAATGCATGAATCGTAAATGCCATGTGTGATTGTTAATCCCTATTGTACGCTTTTGAGCTATGGGGGATATGTCGCAACCGTCCTCCATGAATACGCTTGAGAAATGTGTGGGCAGATCTACTTCTACAGGCAAAACAGCAGTTGTTTTGAACAAAATAATTACAGTCTTAGTGGTGAAGTCTTTGCTTAAAGTTGCCTTATTATTCACTGGTAACATATTCCAGTTATGTTTACACAGTAACGAGGATGAGGCAAAACTAATCTTTGCCCACCTTTCTATGGAAACATGAAAATGTCATGCTGAATGGAGCCAGTGATCCATCTGCTGTTGTCCCTGACAGTGTCTGAGGTATCAGAAGTTTCAGAAATTCTGTTGAGAGTTAAAAAAATAATGAAGTTCTCCAGAACCTTGTATTCATCATTACTTCTCCTCCCCCTGTTGCTGAGGGCATCACCGCTCCATCTGGCACAGAAATCGTCATCGCTGCCCGTGAGGAGTCAGCAGACACAGACACAGGGTTATTCTCTCATCCTCAGACTTTATATTTGCAGAAGATGGATGAAAAGAGTGAGCTGTGCTGCATGTACAGTACAGCTTGCGAAGTTTTGTGCACCAATGCTGATCCTGTTTTGAAGCACAAGAGGGATTTACACTCTGAGGCTGCAAACTAACACTTTGCATTTTGTGGAAACTAAGCCCAAAGACAAGTTTCCCCTTTAAGGTGGTTTTAAAGGGAGGTTCAAGGCTGATCTGAAATTATGTAGGTATGTAAGTTATTAGAACAATGAAGCCATGCTTTTATGTCATGGTATCATTACAAAATAGTGTATGTTAATGGAGGCTATTATTAAAGTAAGTGTTTTTGGCAAATATGAGAAAGGTAGACAAGGGAGAGCGACTCTGGATAGATATCACCCTAAGAATTTCCATTTAATATTTATCTGTGTACTGGAAACAAGAAAATTGTTAATAAATCAAAAATCTTAAATCAGTCATTGTATCAGATACAGATGTTGACACATTTAATGAGAAAGAAAGACAGATTCTATTTGCAGTGCTTTCAACCTTTTTATATCACGATGATATAACTACAAATCGGTGGAAGACTGAGGGTATGTCAAAACATTTGAAAAATTTCATCTAAATTTTTAATAATATCATTCTCCTCAAAAAATTCCAAACAAATTTAATTGTATCTTATACTTGTAATGAATGCTGAAATGTTTTGTTTGGAAAACAACAACAACAACAACAACAACAAGAGTTTGGCATGATTCATCTTTAAAGATCTTATATAAAACTCTTCAAAACAATACATTTTTCTAGCTTCCAGCAGTTTTCATTCAGATTGGGATTTAAGAGTCAAGAGTCTATTATGAGACAGTGGAGTTCAGGATCCTAAGGGCAGAGAGGAGTTTGAAAACCTCGCTCATAACCCTGGACTCTACAAAGGTCTGCTTGGAATAATCCTGTAGGATAAGCTCTTGGAGGTAGGAGAGGTCCAAGAAAGCTAATTAATATTCAAAGATCACCTCATCCTAGCTCAAAAACTTTGCATCCCAATAAATAGGAAGCCAGGCAAAAATGTCAGTAGGCTTGTATGGATGAACATGAGGTCCTGCCACAAAAAGGAAGCATGCAATTGGTGGAAGCAAGAAGAGGTAACCTGGGAGGAATGCAGACACAGAGACCACAAAATAGCAGTGTACCCCAGAAGTCAATATTGGGTTCAGTCCTGTTTAACATAGAATCACAGAATCATAGAATTGTCTGGGTTGGAAAGAACCTTACAGACCATCTAGTTCCAACCCCCTGCCATGGGCAGGGACACCTCCCACCAGACCAGGTTGCCCAAAGTCCCATCCAGCCTGGCCTTGAACATTTCCAGGGATGGGGCATCCACAGCTTCTCTCTGGGCGCCTGTTCTAGTGCCTCACCACCCTCATGATGAAGAATTTCTTCCTAATATCTAATCTAAATCTACCTTCTTTTAGTTTAAAACTGTTCCCCTTGTCCTGTCACTACACACTCTGAAAAAGAATCCCTCCTTGTCTTTCCTATAGGCCCCCTTTAAGTACTAGAAGGCCTTACTCCTCTCCCTGAAGCCTTCTCTTCTCCAGGCTGAACAACCCCAACTCTCTCAGCCTGTCTTCACAGGAGAGGTGCTGCAGCCCTCTGATCATCCTCGTGGCTCTCCTCTGGACCTGCTCCAACAGGTCCATGTCCTTCTTATGCTGGGGACCCCAGAGCTGAACACAGTGCTCCAGGTGGGGTCTCATGAAAGCAGAGCAGAGAGGGAGAATCACCTCCTTCAACCTGCTAGCTGTGCTTCTTTTGATGCAGCCCAGGTTACTACTGGCTTTCTGGGCTGCAAGCACACATTGCCAGCTTATGTTGAGCTTCTCATCCACCAGTACCCCCAAGTCCTTCTCTGCAGGGCTGCTCTCAATCCACTCATTGTCCAGCCTGTATTCCTGTTATGGGATTGCCCCAATCCACGTGCAGGACCTTGCACTTGGCCTTTTTGAACTGCATGAGGTTCACATGGGCACAACTCTTGAGCTTTTCAAGATCCCTCTGGATGTCATCCCTTCCCTACAATGTGTCTACAGTGTGCACCATACAGCTTTGCCTCATCAACAAACTTGATGAGAGTGCCCTCTTCTCTCTGGTGACCAGCAATAGGACCTGAGGGAATGGCATGAATCTATATCAGGAGTGGTTCAGACCAGATATTAGGAAAAGGTTCTTCACCAAGAAGGTGTTTGGGCACTGAAACAGGCTCTCCAGGGCAGTGGTCATGGCACTGAGCCTGCTGGAGTTCAAGAAGCGCTTGGACAACATTCTCAGAAATGTGGCTTGTTTTTTGTGTGGTCCAGTGCGGAGCCAGGAGTTGGACTCCATGATCCTTGTGGGTTCCTTCCAACTCAGGATATTTGAGGATTCTAAACGGTCACCAAGAAGATGACTGGAACACCTCTCCTATGAGGAGAGGCTGAGAGCAGAGACTGTTCAGCCTAGAGAAAAGGAGGATCAGGAGGGATCTTATGCATGTACATCAATACCTATAGGGGGGTTGCAGAGAGAACAGAGTCAAGCTATTTTCAGTGGTGCTCAGTGCCAGGACAAAAGGCAATAGGCACAAACTGGAACACAGGAGGTATCATCTGAACATCTGGAAGCACTTTTTTCTGTGCAGATAACTGAGCCCTGGAACAGGTCCAGAACAACCTGCTCTACGTGTCCCTTCCTGAGCAGAGGAATTGGACCAGATAACTGTGGTGGTTTTACCATGCAGCAGACACAACACCGGTGTGATACCACTGCTGTTCTAGCTACAAGTGCAGAGCGCAGCACTGTATGGGCTGCTGCAGGGAAAGGTAACATCCCAGCCAGACCCAGTACAATGACCTCCAGAGGTCTTTTCCAACCACAACCATTCTGTGATTCTGTGGTAGGGACTTTCATATTTTGTTTCCTTAACAGAACACCTTGATTATTCCTATTGCACAAATAGAACAAACTAATCTTGCTAGACTTTACTCTTTATTGTTCATTAATAAGACAATCATTTGCAATACTCTGATCAGATACATGCATTTTGGAATGTATGTATATTACCATGTCCTAATTTTAAGATAATGGAATTGGTCCATTGTTTTGGAAAGCCTAAGTTTGACTTAAATTGTAATTGTAATGCCACCAGTTGTTTTTTTTTTTTTTTTTTTTTTTTTAATAATGCAGTATTCATTTTATAGAATCTTTTAAAGCCTATATTGGGTTTCCCATGAAAAAAAATGCTTTCTCTTCCTTCTATGGTAATGTGTTAGTCACATTTACACTGTAGGAATAATTTTTGTGTGTCTCTTGCAATGCAGTCCTATGATTTTAGACTTGAGAATTATATAGATCTAAGACAGCATAATTTTCTTCATAATGGCATGTGAGACTGTCTGAGACAGTACATTGTGTGCTGGATAGGAAGTTGGACAAATAGAATGCTTTGCTGCCCTCTACGTGATGAATATTTAGCAAAGTAATATTCTGGTATTTCGCAGAGCTCGAAAGGATTATCTGTAGGCAGGATTGAAATATTCTACATGTTTTTGAGCTGGAAGCCACCGTTGCTGAAATATTGAAGTGAATATTACAAACCACAAATGTTCTTCCACTGATAAATTGTCTTCTAAGTTTAGTGATTATTATATATATATATATTTTCCTTTGCTATACAAACTCTATCTAGTATTTTGTCAAGAGGGTTTTGTCAGGACAACAAAACATAAGGCCAGTACCTAAGTCACATTCATATTTTGAATGCTGGTACATTCAGAATAATTTGGGGGGGAATGATTTGTGTCTGTCAAATATATACCAGAAAGAATAGACCTACTGCCAGATTCTGCAGGATGGTTTGCTGGCTTAAAGAGACATTTCTTGTAACTTTGGACAATATATGTATTTGTTTTAATTTGCAAGTGAGTGAGTGCTGCTGTGCCTCCATCTCACCATCCACAGTAGTACCAAAAGCATCCCCACTCATGCCCTTGCTGTGGTTCTGTAAGAGTGGATTTCATTAAGATATCATAGAGTGGTATTGCTATGAAGATATCAGAACTGACAGAGTTAATTAACTTGTAGTGAAAAAATAAGGCCGGTCAGGGGATTTCAGTCAGAAGTACTGGGTAAAGCAGGACTGGTTATAGCAGAAAACACAGCTGAGCCATGGAAGATCTTGGAAGAATTGAAGAAAAGGAAAAATATACATAGTGAAGGAACACAAACCAGAGAGGTCAATTTGTGGAAGAAGGAAAAAGAAGGGAGGAGAAAGCAGTCTCAGAAAAAAACAAGTATAGAGAGCTCTGTGGGAAGCAGATCGTTGTGCAGTTTGGAGAGGGGCCAAATGCATGTCTCAAAAGAAAAGGTCAGCAAAGAGAACATTGCAAGTGTTATTTGTTGCTGAACTGTGGTGGTTTCACACTGATCGCCAGCTACACCTCTCTCACTCCACCACACTTCTCTCACTCCTCCTTCTTAGAGGAAAAGAGGGAGAAAATACGATGAAAAGAGGCTCAGAAATTGAGGTAAGAACAAGGAAATCACTCACCAACTATTGTCATGGGCAAAACAGGTACAGTGGGAGATTAATATAATTTATTGCCTGTTACTAACAGACCAGAGCAGTGAGAAACTAAAAGCCAATTAAAAACACCTTCTTCTAAAATCCACCCACTTCTACCCCCGAGCAGTGCAAGGGAACAGGGAATGGTGAATGCAGTCAGTCTGTAACATTTTGTCATCTGCCACTCCTTCACAGTCACTCTCATCCCATTCTCCAGTGTGAGGTCCCTCCCACGGGATGCTGTCCTTCCTGAGGTGACCCTACGTGGGCTTCCCACAGGCTGCAGTTCCTCAAAAACTGCTCCAACGTGGGTCCGTCACTCACTGGCCCAGCTCTGGCCAGTGGTGGGTGTAGCAATGTGGGAGGGAGAAAACCTCTGAGGTTCCAGTAATGCCTTTCTAAAACCGCTGGAGGCAGTGCAAGTAATGAAGCAGACCTTTGACTCCAGGTTGCGCTGGTCAGCTTGGATGGGTACGAAGTATCTGTCAGCTGTAGAGCTGGCACAAAATAAATTTCCTCTGGACAACTGACAAAGATTGACCATTCTTGATTACTGCAACAGGACCCAAATCTGTTCCTGTAGCAGTGATT
The DNA here is from genome assembly GCA_011074415.1 of Stictonetta naevosa. Classification (NCBI taxonomy): domain Eukaryota; kingdom Metazoa; phylum Chordata; class Aves; order Anseriformes; family Anatidae; genus Stictonetta; species Stictonetta naevosa. Next base: position 44,110,071 of record CM021699.1, on the reverse strand, counting down.
CCATGTGCTGGCCCTTTCTTAAGGCTTGTATGGCTGATAGAAGAATGTCACCATTATTATTTATTTTGTTTGTGTGTGTGTGTGTCTGTATTCTTCCCTTCTGACTCCTAGACTGAAACTCATTTGCCAGTTTAGACTCTTAGCATACTGATGCCTTTGATTGGGCAGTACTCTGTGTATCAAGCTAGATGCTTTCATGGTTTCATTGAACCAAACTTTCATTTTGCCTTTTGGCAGACCTATGATACCACAGACAGCAGAGATTTATAGCCTGGGATAGCATGGTTCTTTTGATCATAACATCATAAGAAAGTTCATGTGATAACTGAAAATAAGGTGTCTGTTTTTTCATAAACACATCTTCTGAATTGCAATTGGGAATTAAGAATGAAGCTTAGTTACTTGTGGTCTTGTTTCAAGCCTGACGTTGAAGCTTATAGACTCTTTTGCCATTTAAATCAATAACAGTACAGGCATTGTTTCTACACTTACGTTTTGCTTCTGACGGGGTTTCAGAAGTCAGATCTAAATTACTACTATTCTGCGTAAAAAGTGCAGTAGTTTAGGCTTACTTTAACGCAATTCTGCACAACAGCTCAAGACTGCCGAGACTGACTGACTTCAGCAGCTTCAATAGACACAGGAGAGTTGTAGTGGCACCTGCCCCCGGGCTGGACCGATACTTTTAGGGCACCGTTATAGAATTGGACAGAAAGAAGAACATGCAGTGCCACCTACTGCATGCGTTCTGAAATTGTATCAGCTTCCAGTGGTATTTTACTCCATCCACGAGGTAAATTCACACTTTGTGTGTTTGAAGCTTCTGAAACTCTTTATTGTTTAATTGAGTTCTTCTGAAGAAAACTCAAAGGAAACTCGGCCTGGAAAAATAGTAATAATAAAAAGGCAACGCGCAAAGCTACAAATTAAGCGTTACGACTTACAAACCTTATTTGTATATATAAAATTGCATTGAAATCTCCAACGCTTCTGACGCTACCCTACACCTGTAGCGTGCCGATTATAAAATTAGCGACCTAGAGTGGGTTTTAATGCTTCCACGCCGGCTCCGTGAGGGACCCGAGGGCAGGGGCGAGGAGCAGCCGCAGCGTGTAGGAAACCCCTCACGCAGCCCCTCCGTCCCGCCTGGGTCGCGGCTCCTGAGGGAGCAGCCGTTAACGCCCCAGCCGTTATCGCCACCCGCTTTGAACTTCCCGCCCGCCGCTCGCCGGCCGCGCTGCCCGTTCGCCGCCGCAGTTTCCGAGGAGCTGCGGCCAGAGGTGCTCTGGGCGGCCGCGGCCCCGCTGCGTCCCCTCTGCGGCTGCCGCCGAGGGCGGCCCCTGTCCCGCAGCTCCTCCTTCCCTCCCGGGCCCGCAGCCGGCTCGGGCGCCTCCCCCCCGGCGACGGAGGCGAATCTGCGGGCCGCGTCCCGCCGCTAGCGCGGTTTGGGCGGTTGTCAGGGAGAAACAAGATGGCGGCGGCGGAGGAGGACACGGAGCTGCGGGACCTGCTGGTGCAGACGCTGGAGAGCAGCGGGGTGCTCAACAAAATCAAGGTGCGATAAGGGGGCAGCCCCGCCGCCGTGCTGGGGGGGAGGAGGGGGGGCTGCGGCCGGCTCTCGGCCCTACGATGCCGCCTGCTCCCGCCGCGGAGCTCCCCGGCCGCTCGGCCCGGAGCCGGGTCCAGCCGGGAGGGGAGGCCCGGGGCCGCAGGAGTCTGCCCGGCCGCAGCAGGAGCTGCGAGGAGCCCAGCTCGGGAGGGGAGCTCACGGCCGTCGCCATGGGGAACCCGGAGCCTGTGCCCTGTCGTGCTCATGGGTACGGAAATAGTCTGCTGCCGAGTCGTGTTGGATGAGGTCCAGAGGGTTTCTCTCCACTTCATAGATCATAGAATCATTAGGGTTGGAAAATAACTCCAAGATCATCAGGTCTAACCATCCCCCTTCTACCAATGCCACCCACTAAACCATGTCCCTAAGCACCAGGTCCAACCTTTCCTTGAACGCACCCAGGGATGGTGACTCCACCACCTCCCAGGGCAACCCATTCCAATGCCTGACCACTCTTTCTGAGAAGAAATGTCTCCTAATTTCCAACCTAAACCTCCCCTGGCACAACTTGAGGCCATTCCCTCTAGTACTATAACTAGTTATTTGTGAGAAGGGGTCAACCCCCAGCTCCCCACAATTTTCTTTCAGGTACTTGTAGTAAAAAGCCCCTGTGGCTAGCTTTAAGCGAGGGTCCTTGATGAGGGCCCTGTTTAAAGATAGCTCCACCACCCCATGCTCAAAAGGAGCCATTGGAGCTGTGTCCTGGAGGTGTGCTAAAACTGAGAAGTGTCTGGCAGTGCTGCCTGCATATAGGGCATCAATAACACTGCATTAAGAAATTCTGTTGAAGACAGTTGTAGTGGGTTGTAGTGGGTTTCCAGTCCCGTAGCCTGGACTTGTGTCAGTAATGATGTGGAAATTGGTTCTTTGGATTCTTCTTCAAGGTAGAAGCTTCCATCAATAACTGTTGTATACAGCAAAGCCCCGTACAGGTACTGAAGCATAAGAACTGTTGAATCTCCTTGCAAGCTCGAGGAGAGAAAAAGGTTGGATATAAAATCAATGGTCGTACCATTTACCCTCAGGACTCTGCTTCAAGCATTTCAAAAGGTGAATGATCATTACAGGTACATCAGGAACATTTGAACAACTGAAATAGTTGATGGCAATGAGAATATTGTTGGGTGTGTGTATTTAGTCCACTGAGTATTTGGCTAGTTGTCATACTTTTCAATAAAAAATGATTATTAAACGTTTTTTGCTCCTGCATTTCAAATGCACAATCACAGAACCATAGAATGATTTGGGTTGGAAGGGACCTTACAGACCATCTAGATCCAACTCCCTGCCATGGGCAGGGACACCTCCCACCAGACCAGGTTGCCTAAAGCCCCATCCAGCCTGGCCTTGAACATTTCCAGGGATGGGGCATCCACAGCTTCTCTCTGGGCGCCTGTTCTAGTGCCTCACCACCCTCATGATGAAGAATTTCTTCCTAACATCTAATGTAAACCTCCCCTCTTTTAGTTTAAAGCCACCCCTTGTCCTATCACTATACTCCCTGACAAAGAGTTCTACCCCAATATTCCTGTGGTCTCCCTTTAGGTACTGAAAGGCCTCTATCTGGTCTCCCCAGAGCTTTCTCTTCTTCTCCAGGCTGCACAACCCCAACTCTCTCAGCCTGTCCTCATAGCCAGCCTTCTGATCACCCTCATGGCCCTCCTCTGGAGTCATTCTAATACATCTATGTCCTTCTTGTGCTGGGGGCTCCAGAGCTGAACACGGGGCTCCAGGTGGGGTGTCGTAAGAGTGAAGTAGAGGCAGACAATAACCTCCCTCGACTTGCTAGCTCATATAACTGTGTTTTGAGTAGAGAGACTTTTTATTTTTTCTAGATAGGTGCCAAAACAGGCCTGTTGGGCCACCCGTTGCATGGTGGTAATCAGTAGAAATATAGTGATAATAAAATACCAGTAACAACTTTTTTTTTTTAAAATAAAAAAAAGCACAAGCCCATTAAGAAACTACAGCTCACATGCTTAGTATGACCTAATTCCTGTCTTTGTGTAGTATGCATGTTTTTGAACTACTGTTGACAGCTTGAGTCATGTCAATATTTTTGTTGTAGTCTTCACTATTCTCTAATATTAAAAGGGTGTAGTATCCAATATGGTGTATGTTACCCTCCAGGCAAACTAGCAAATGACTTAGGAAAATACAATCTGCCTCCTATTTGCCAGATAATCTCTCTTTTTAATACTGGGAGTTACTGTTTAATAATTGGTAGGCTTATGGTTAATGCTACTCATTCGGGGATTTTTTTTCTTAATTGTAAACCTTAATTGACATACTAGTTTGTTGGCTGTCTTTTGATTGCTAGTATTAATGACTTAAAGAAATTGTTCTGCTGGTACGTGACGAAGAGCCCATTGTCTTCCAGAAGAACTCATGGTGAATGAGTCTCCTTAAATGGTTAGCTTTTAGTTGAGGTTATACCATGCATTAAAAAAAAAAAAAAGCCATTTGCCTTTTGTTAAACTAAATTAAGCATAGTTGTTCTCTGTGGTATTTCTTTATCTACTGTGTATATGTCAGTATGTTTTATTAGCTTGTAGAACTGAGAGACATCTAGATATTAGCAAAACAATTGTTTATTTTAATACTTCAGAATGAGCATTGGCCATTTTTTCAAGGTGGATGAGGCTAGAAAGATAACTAATAAATTTGAGGTCCAGCTGAAGTAGATATATTAAAGAGAAAGTTATATGACCGAGGTATAGCTGACTTGGTGTGAGGTACTGCAGGTAAAGACAGCTCTGGAAGGATTAGAATAAAAACACAGTGATTTCAGTGGATAGAGTGTATCAGGCTGTCAGCATATTATACACTTGGGAACACATAATGACTGGGCAATTTTTAGCAAAGAACTTATGGTGCCTTTGTTCTCTCATACAACATGATTTTGTAGTGAATTACAACTGATCAGTTTCTTATTTTGAATTAATTTGGGGGCACATTGGTAAAGATTTAAAATATTTAGCTGGAAAAGAAAAAACAGTTGTATGGTCACTTGTGAATCTGTTCAGGGCTTGTCTATTTACGTTAGGCTTTAAGCATTGGAGTGTTTAATGAAGTCATATTGTGAAAACTGGGAAATGTGTAAATATATTTGCGCTTGCAGTTGAGAATTTCCTGCCTTTTCTCTGAGCTGCAGTGTGTGCGTATATACACATGCACCGTGTGCATATGTGTGCTGCATATATATATATATATATATATATATAGCACTTAATGGACTGAATCTGATGAATAAGATTGCTTCCTAATGAATTCTGTAAACTTATAAAATGTAATTCTGGATATTTGTATTTCAGTGAAAATAATCACTGATACTGTAAGCGTGATGCATGCTGTACAAATACAAATGATCATCTGTCTTGAAAAGCATGTGATCATTCTTACAGAGAAGTTGTCGTGAAATCACAGAATCCTAAAAGGTTTGGGTTGGATGGGACCTTAAAGATCCTCCATTGCCATCCCTCCCCCCCCCCAACCCCCCCATGGGTAGGGACACCTCCCGCCAAGTCATTATCTAAGGAAGAAGAGCCATTATGCTGCTTAATGTATTGCTTTGTTATTTTGTTTTGGTTTGTATCTTTCAATCTCTTTCCTTATGGAAAATTAAGTTTATGTCACCTGAGTTTCACAGCATCTCAGGAACTTGCTGTTACTATACTACAAATATGAGGAGAAAAAAGCAATATAAATGTCATATGTTTGGTAATGCTTTTTTGCCAAATGATACTCTTCTTGATAATTTGGTTCAAACCGTAGACAGTTGAGGTGCTGGCAGATATTTTGTTGTAAGACAGAATAAAAATACTTTTTTTTTTTTTTTAAATGAGCTGTTAAATGCGCATGGGTAGGTCAGTTAAATTGTCATATGTATTCTCATCTTTCTACCATGTATTTAAAAAATGCATTCCATGTATTTTAAAAACATAATGCTTTTAAATGTCTTTGAATTATTAACTGTCGTGATCAGTATGCTGCACACTACCGTACACCTGTTTTGTCCCCCCCTTTTTTTTTTCATAGCAGAAAATCATTTCTTCGCCTCAAGGGGAAACATTTTTTTATTTATTTTTTTTACATAACATCTATTTCTTACTTTTAGAAGTTAAATAAAATATGACCATTTATAATGATTTCAGATGAAATGAAATTCAACTTTTAAATGGCAGTATCGCCCTCTTAACCTTGGGGATGTATCCTGCCTTCAGGAATATGAGAATGAGGACTGCATGTGACATGCAGAATAAGCACATGATAAATGTAGCTGTACGTATTTAGGGTTTATGGCTCGTAAGCTTTTTCTCCTTCCTCTGTGGTATGGGTTCTCCATCTTTTTTTTTCCAGCATTTTTAATCTTTTCAGTTACATTGCCAGAAAGTTTATCTGGCTTAGCCAGGGAGGGCTGCTGTGTTGAAGGGCTTGCCACTGAAGCAGACAAAGAACAGTCATGGAAATTAGTGGTCCTGCTTAGGGATGAGGACCTCACAGACCTTGCGGCAGGCAAGTGACAGGACAGAGCTAACAAAAGTTGCTGCTTCCAGTTTGGCACCAGCTTTGGATATGGGCTGGTACAGGCTTTTAGCCAGGGGTGATCACTTCAGACAGCTTGATGTTACGCTTGCTCCCCAGAGGCAGATAACACTGTTTCTCCCAAGGTATGTGACAGTTATTTTTGAGTTAGGAAGTGGTGACAGTGAAAGTGAGGCAGGAGTGTGCCCTCGTGCTGCTAAATTTTATGTGTGCAAAAGGTTGTTTAAGCCTGTGCATCTGTGGAGTGGTTTCGCAGCACTGGAGCAGATGGCAGCAACACATCACTGTGCTTTGTCTGGAAGAGCCGTGAACAGTTACCTCAGTTGTAGTGCCTTCTTCTACCATGTGAAATCTTATGCTACAGGTATTCACTGCCCTAAGCATATATTCAACTGCACCATGTTCTCATGCATGCATTATTGTTAACTGTTGAATGCAGCCTTGCAGAAGGAGAGTTTTGCACTTCCAGCAGGCTATTGCAGACCGCTGAGGTGAATTTATTTATTAATTTTTAAAATTAAAGCATAAGATTAAATAAACATTTTTTTAGCTGTTGGTCAGAATGTAAAATGTAAACTGATTTTGTAAGAATAATATTCAATTTAATAGCTTCTAAGATTATTTGATGATTGGATGCTGTACACCAGCACCTGAAAAAAAATACTGTATATGACCATTGCATACAACTGATGAGCATTTTACTCTTCTTCTGATGAGAAATCTTTCACTTTTTTTTTTGCATGATTTTTTCCTTTAGAAAGGTGTCCAAAGAGGGTTACGTTTAAGTTGACTTTCCTTTGCTAATATACATGAGGAAACCTGGGCACTATACAAAATGTTCTTAATTTTAGTTATGCAAATTGGTCTTTCTTTGCAAATCTTTATTTGCTCTTGACCAAAGTGGCATACAGAGTAGCTCAGTCCTTTTTATATTTGATGCAGTGTAATCTACTGTCTGCTTAATAAACGTCCAATTAAGAGTTGATTAAAGTGGTAAACTGCTTCATCAAATGTAATAACTTATGTGTTCGTTTAGTATGTTCAGTAAAAGAAGCAGAGAAACTGTAGTGTTTAAAAAATAGGCGAGACTTAAGCTTAAATATTCAAAGCCTTCTTTAGAAGAATTGTGATCCTTGACATTGCCTCAAAGTCAGGCAAAACCTCAGTACAGAAGTATTTGAATGACTGGAATCATGTTCTTTTCCTTGAGAAATTCTGGTTATTTGAGTGTGATCTGACAAGAAATAATAGGAATTTGTATATTTTAACATTAACTTTTTAAAATGTATTATCATAAGCTATTTGTCTTTCCTGAAAGAATTGTAAATTAAGGGTAGGTGTTTCAAAGCTGCCTGAAAAAGCTGGATTTCTAACTCTCAGACAAAGGTAACAGGAGGTAGTAGAGGTAATTTTGAATCATTTTGAGCACAAATAAATAATTCAGGAAGTCTTGTATCGCATCCTCCCCCCACATACATACACCCCATTGCTTCTCTGGAAACTTTCTCAAACTTTCTCACCCTCAAGTCACATTGCCTGCAACCTTAAGTGTCGTAATTGCACTGATGTAGATTGTAATCAATGCCAAGTTGCTTGAGGAGAAACAAATAGATGTTAAGATACTTGCCAGCTCTTTGCATTCAATTTGTATAGGGAAAACAGTGCTTGTGGAAATGGCATTTCTTTTTTTCTTGTATTTGGCAGGCAGAGTTGCGAGCAGCTGTTTTTTTGGCACTAGAAGAACAAGAGAAAGTGGAGGTAAGAGAATTTTAAAAAGTGTTTCAGTTCAGCGTTCCTGGCAGTTCTTAATGTAGGTCTTAATTAAAAATAATAGCTTTAATACTTTATATTTGTGAAAGGTATCAAGAGAAAATTGTATATTGTTGCATAAGAGCATAAAGAAAATGAAGCAGGCATTGTCAGGGTGTTTCCCAATGTTTAGAAATAGGAATTGTCATATAGACTTACTGTAAAACTATAGCTTTAAGTAACTATCTTTGCTGCTTTTATATTTCTTCTGTCTAGTTGATCAGAATAACTTATAGATAGTAAAATCAAGAGATAGTAGAATCAACAGAAAGGTAAATTTTGGTACAGTGTATTACGTGTGACAGGCGTTATGTGGAGTAGTATACACCAAAATAACCACTTGCTATGATTTTTAAAATTTCTTAGTAGTACAAGGATATTGTTAATTACCATTTGTTTTTTGCTTTTTGACAGAACAAAACCCCTTTGGTAAATGAAAGCTTGAAAAAATTTTTGAGTACAAAAGATGGTAAGTTCTTTGATTACTATGCCTCTCAAAATAATAAAATAGTAAACAAAGGATTAAATCTTTTATTAACAGTACTATCTTGATGCTGTAAAGTATGCGTTTATTCCTGTGAAATAAATGTATTACTACTCACTTCAGAATAGAATACGATCTAGAATTTTTAATGTTACTGAAGTTGTATTTTTAACTGAGGTGACTAATGCGTTTAAGTTAATATTTCATGTTGAGTTGTGATTTTGCTATTTCAGTAAAGCCCTTCTAGACAGTAAGCAACGAAAACAGACTGTAGAGGTACAGTAGTGAACACAAATAGAAGTGACAAAATGATGTTTTTAAAGCCACTGAACAGTTAAAAACAAAAAATAATCTTTAAGACTGAGTTTTGTAAGAAAACTCTATTTATGTTCCTGCAGTATTGCTGACTTCAAATAATTCAGATACAATGGCTGAGTTAGAAATTAGGGAATTAGCACACAGATTATGAAGTGCATGTGATGTGAGCTTGTGTGTAGTCAACTGTGGGATGGTAGCTTGCTGAATGTCTAAATGATATCTGTAGAAGTGTTGATTCAACATAGATGTTCATCCTGAAGCCATAAACATGCTGTATCTTTGAAGTCAGAATTGTTTCTGTCTGGTGTATTTTTACCTCTCTCATTTACTTTTTAGGTCGCTTGGTGGCAGGTCTTGTTGCAGAATTTCTACGTTTTTTCAATCTTGACTTTACATTGGCTGTTTTTCAGCCTGAATCAAGCACAGTAAGACATACTGTTTTTGCTTGTACGATATACTGATTGTTTGGAGTGCGTGGCAATGAATACAGAAGCTATGGTAGATTGGTTTAAGCCAATCGCTTGTGTTTAGTTGAAGAAATTTTTTATACTTAGTCTACAAAAGGTATACATTGCCATAAAGACAGATTTCCCAGGAAAATGTGCCAATATGAATGATTATTGCCTTTCAAAAGTCAATGCTTGACAATATGTTAAATTTGAGTTAAAAAACTTTTGCGAAACCCTAGAAGAGTATATATGATAGAATACTTCTGCAACATTTTTTGTCGGTAATCTCACCATGTCATATTATTAACTTAATATTGTTACATGAAGGTTAAAATAACGTCAGTAATCTACTCTGAGAGAAATTTCATTGAAACAATGGACTTTTACAAAGTGCTTTTAGGCTTTTGATACTGAGGTAGTTTTTCTGTTATGTTTGCTTCTTTGTCTCTTCGTGGTATAAACATTTTTGTAATAAATTTTGGGTTTGAAACAGTTTGATTTAACTGAAGAATTTCTCTTTACGTTTCAAATGCTTGTTTTTATTCTTAATGTCACTTTAAATAGTTAATTTACTTTAAAAAATTAAAATCCATTCATTGACTTCTTATTTGAACAGTGATTTTCTTTTTTGTCATTTGAATTGGATACTGATTTAATTATTTTAGGAAAAAAATATTGGGGAAATACACTGAGTACAGTTTAAATCAACTGGTGTTGTAGTTAAAAAAAATAATTTTGCCCTTCCTCAGAAGTCCACCTATGTTTTTAAGGGCTTAATCATATAAAATCCCATACACTCTTGTTCTTTGCTAAATAATCTTTAGCTGTATTTATTACATTAGGACACATCTGTGCCAAGATTCAGATTCATGCTACCGAACAGAAACAGTCATGCTTTCTCTCATGCTGCCACTTGCTGTTGGGAGGAATGCTTTGTTTGCAGCATGAAAGCATCTTATGCTATTTGAAATGCTTTCTTTTTCTGATGAAAGCATCATCTCCACCTGTTGCAATGTATTTCTGAAACTTGGCCAAAGTTAAGCCAGTTGGCCAATACTGCTGTGTATAATGCTGAAAGATTTTACTTTACCTTCCTGTACTAGTCCCCATTTCTGAGCAGCGTATTCCATTGTCTTCTTATCCTCCACGTTTCAGTATGCTTGGCTAGTGTTTTTGTATTTAAAACAACTTTGGATGGTTAGTTATAAATTCACGTACAGATCAGAAGTAAATGATTTAAATAGGCTGTTATTACTTTATTCCACATGCAACAGGAAGTCTTAAATAATGACTGATTCCTCAGATTATTGCTGTTTTAAATAAGACCAAAAAGCTTTAGGAGTTACTACAAAATATATGTTGTGTTTCCAGAAGTTATTTCTGTGTTGTGAGTTATTTTATTTTTTTTCCCCAGTTAAATGGCTTGGATGGTCGAGAAAACTTAGCTCGAGATCTGGGAATTACAGAAGTGGAAGGTACTGTGGGTGGTCCCCTGTTGTTGGAAGTTGTTAGAAAATGTCAGCAGAAAAAGATTTCGGGCAGTGGAGAAGTAAGTAGTTATAATGTGTAATTTCTTTTTTTCATAATAGATGATTTTCATTTCAATTTAAAAAAAAATGAAATGAAGAGCACTTGGCTAACATAGTGTTAAATTATTTCAAGTCTTTACGGTTAGTATAACAGGAAGAGCTTCCAACATAGCTTATAGCAGAAACCAATGCTGCAAGATGACTACCAGTGTTCTGTTAATTCTAATACCACCCTTTAACTAATATTCTGCAGAAATGTACTAGCACAGAGTGAATCTGGAAAAATGATGCAAAACATTTTGCCACTTTTTTTCTTATTTCTTGTGTGGTTAGATAACATCTTTAGTTAACATCTCTGTTACGTATTTTTTATCTTTGGTGTACATCTAGACTTCTCAGGTCTTAAGATAAGAATTGGTTTTGCCAAAGCTTTATAGCTCTTTTTAAGACAAATACATAATTTTAAAATTAAATATATGGAAGTATTGAATTAGCTTATAGCAGTGAGAGTAATATTTTAATGTAGTATAATAATAAGTTGTTAATTAAATGAATGAAATCTAACCAATAGCATTTCATTAGTGTCTGTAGTGATTGTGGTTTGAAAGAAAATCCTGTGTACCCGAGATGCAGTTGGTACATTAACCAAAGCTTAAATTTAGAAGCAGTTGTCATAGACTTCCTATCATAGCAGCATAGTGTCACAATGTGCTTACGGCATGATGGTATTATGGCATGAACCAATATATTTTAGTAAGTACTTGTGCAAAATGTTTTAGATTGCTCCAGTTCTAAGTGATAGCCTGTGCTCCACATCAAAATCCTCAGATGGAAGATCAAATACACACCCCATACTGAGTAAGGTAAGATATTATTTAAATAGAATGAAAAAGCTACATAGCATACAGGAGAAGTGGAAGTTAGGACTCTAATGGAACTCCAGATAGAATTGCATTCACTTAAAATGATCAGTGGATTTTTCTCCATTTCTCTCTACTATTAGTATTTTATTTCTGTGCTCAGATGCTAAGGATTTTGTAAATGGAAGAAGTGTTTGGAGCAGGTAAAATGTCCGAAAAAAAGAATATGCTATCTAATGTTTTAGACCTTCCTTTAGAGGAAGAAATAATACACAGGTTGTTTCTGAGCAGCAAAAAGAATGGATCCAGGCATCTTACAGAGTAGGCCCTATATTTTGGCATGCAGCAGCAGCTGAGGTGGTGATCAGAACATTTTAATTTACATACTCATTCTGATGTGATGAATTTTCAAGTAGAATATTAGTTCCAACAAGTTGGAATTTATGATTGTGCTTTTTATACTCTATATACCCCTGTTCTTTCCCAGGGAAATCATAATTCCATTGAAGTGGGAGACAGATAAATGTGCTCAAAATACTTTTCATGATATATTCCCAAATCCTCGGTGAAAATATCTTCTCTCAGAAAGAGGCAACAGTTGGTTTCTGTATCGATATCTGGTTTAAAAACAAACAAAATAACAAAAGCAACAGCTCTTGGTTGGACAAGTTAACCTCTAAGAATAAGCAGTGGATATCTTAATGGGACTACAGTTCTTCAGTTTTCCTGGTTCTCTCACTCCTTGGCAGCAAGATGGAAGAATATTATGCCTGTGCACCATACATACTTGGGGTAAAAATAATGCAGGAGGAAGAAATTTTAGCAAGTCACAGCTGCAACAAGACGAAAGTTAGCTGAACAATGTAGGTTTTCTGTTGGAAAATTGGAATTTTCTGGTGGATTTTCAGCAAATCTGAGTTGAATTGGCTCTGGTTATGACTCAGCAGCCAATAGGTGTCATAGAAGGGATCGTGTAAGAGACCAAGACCACAGCTCCTGGCAGCAACAAGGATGACATTTGTTTAAGTGCAAGTGTGAAACCACACTCTGATTTATCGTATTAACAACATTAGACTGAAATCCGAAGTAGGCATATTGTTCATTGAACCATTAGTCACGCTTAGCTTACCGCTACAATTTGAAAGTAGTTATTTCCCTTTAGCAAAGCTTTAGGATATATGAATTCAAGCAAAGATCAACTGTTGTGCTTCCAATTTCTCAGATAAGATAGTAGCAGCTCACTCCCTCAGGGTGCAAAAGAGAAAAGTGGCTGTAACTTCCCTTTTACTCTGGTCAGGGTATCACTAATTTTCAGCAACTCGGTGTCTCAGGGACAGGGAATTAGAAAGTTGTAACTACCACTTGTAGGTGTAGGTACTTCTTCTTGACCTGGAAAAACTAAGCTGCTGCCAGCAATTGCATGTGGTTCTGTGACTGAAGTAATATGATCTTGGTAGGCCTTCTTCAACTTCCATGGCCTACATTTTGAATTAACTATTTTAGCCTTCCACATTTATTTATTTATTTATTTATTTATTTTTAAGATGGTGTAATTTGCATGAGTTTAATTTATTTTGAAGATGATGGCTTTAATTCAATACCATTTTTATAGAGGATTTGCAAAATAACACTAAGAAAGCTTCACGTAACTTTCACACTTAAAAAAAAAAAGTATTCAACGCTGGAACTTACGAAGCAGCATGCATGTAGATTGCCTTTTTTGATGAGTGACATCTTTCAAAATAAGTTGCTCTTATAATAGAGCTCATCTAGATAGAAAAGCTATTCAGAGGGTGGAACAAATTTTTTAAAAGGCAGCAACATTCAAAAAAAACCCCACTTTCTAAAGTGGTAGAAACAGCTTTGTTTCTGTTGTATGATTTCTGATGATTGCAGAGGAGTACTAATAAAATTGAAATAACCAATGTCAGTTGGTATATATTATACAACTGCTTACAGTATTTTAAGAAATAAGTTTGCATGGGTTTTCTTCAAGAGATATTACTTTTCCTTTCAGTGAGGTCTGTTTTCTTTATCTTTCAAGGTTGCTGAAAGCACTCAAAGTGATACAAGTGTCTCATCAGGGGAAGCAAGCAAAAAAAGTATTCATTTTCTGCCTAATGAAACAAAACTAGATCCTGAGTTGCAAAACAAAGACTTAAATACAAAAGAAAAAAGTGACCCAGGTATGGATGAAGATGATGTAGAGGGAGATTCTTTTTTTGACGATCCTATACCCAAACCAGAAAGAACTTATGGCTGGTAAGTGACTTGGATTCTCTACTTGATTTAGGTTTCTTTTATACTCAATATTCTTGCAGACCTTCAAGAGCTAGATGATGTTTGATTATTCATACTTTGTAAGTGCAAGTGTTCAGATCTGTTCTGAAGTATTTTGTTTCTGAAATGCATAGTGTCAAGTGTAATCTCTTGAATGTACCTGAGAGAAAAACCTCTATCATTTTAAGGTGCATCAGTTAAGCTGTATAATGTTCCCAGGCTATTACTTTGTCAGAGTGAACACGTGTGAGGTACAGACACCAGTCTTTCTTTCTGCAGCAGATCTGCAGTTGTGACCAGCAGTAAAAGACGTGAACAATGAGAGGGATGGTGTTTTGGATATCTGTACAACTTTGCAAGGAGTACAAAAAATCTGGTGAATGTGTAAACAATAAGCATAAGGAAAGCTTTCTCACAGCTGAGGATTTCCTCTTCACACCGCAGCACCTTTTCTGTGCAGATCTGTTTTCAGCAAATTATTATTCTTCCTGCATATGTCAATTCTGCAGACGTTTATGAAGGGCATTTTTATTGGTCTTCTGTGGCTGACTGATTACTGAAAAATACCATTTCAAAGAAGAGCTAGTGATTGAACTGTGCAACTGTTTTGTTATAAAACTGCACAGTTTATCTTTGCATTATCACATCAGAGTTGTGATTCTTTTGGAGCTTAGCTATAGTTTAGCTAACTATATTGAGAAGTGCTAGAAGATCGTTTTATGGTGTTCTTTTAAGGTGCTTGAGTAATTGGGGAATTCTTCTAACAATTGGAGGGTTGTCCTAGCATGGTAGGGATTACCAGAAGAGGCTGCAGAAACATTTACAAGTCCGTTTCACAGTAGCTCTCCTCAAATTTACTTTTTCCCGGGCTACACTGATGGTGGGCAGAACAGTGTAAACCTTTTTGTATTAGTGACACAGTGGATACTTACCCTTGAAACAGGATCATTTTGGTACATCACAAAGTAATCATGCTAGGTAAGCTAGGTTTCTTTCTAATAAATGAATGGACTCTTTGAGAAAGATTATTGATAATTCATTTTTAGTTAGAATCATAGAATATCCTGAGCAGAAAAGGACCCACAAGGATCATAAAGTCCAACTCCCGTCTCCACACAGGACCACCCAAAAATCAGACCAGATGTCTGAGAGTATTGCCCAAATGCTTCTTGAACTCCAGCAGGCTCAGTGCCATGCCCACTGCCTGGGGGAGCCTGTTCCAGTGCCCCACTACCCTCTCAGTGAAGAACCTTTTCCTAACACCCAGCCTGACCCTCCCCTGTTGCATCTTTCTGCCATTCCCTCTGGCCGTGGATAGTTGGATGTATACAAAGAAGAGATTTTTTTTTCTCAAAAAGCAGTGATTTTTCTATGGAAAATACTGTGTGTTACAAGTAACCCTACGATGGTAGTTCTTCTTCTTATTGGAAATATCAGGAATAAAGTTGCATCTTGAGTACATTTACTGTTCCATATTCAAGAATGTGATTAAGTAGCTGTTAACCAAAATCTAAGCATTGTAGCATGTGGTTGCATTGCCATGAAACAGGTTTAAATGATAATTTGTAATGTTAAAAAACTAATAATTGAACTTAATCTTTAAACTGAACTCTTAAAGGAATTCAGTCCTTCAGATATTGAACCAGAGATTGTTACCAAACTACAAAGAAAATAGGAATTACTGCAAAGTATTATATTTGCATGTCATTGTAGAAGTGTATCTTAGGTTATTCATTTTTAAATTGTTGCAGTGGCCAGGTGGTAGAAGCACAAAAGGCTTAACATCTGGGTAATACCTATTTCTCATTGTTCAAGCATTTTCATATCACAACAAGTCAAATTAACTCTGTGGGTAAACTATCTTTCTTTAGTGCCTACTAAAAAGATCCATACAAGTAAAAGACTCTTAATTATTAATTAAAATAAGGGTTTCCTTTGTGGAGAAACTTCCTACAGGAGAAATGATTTTCAAATTATGTCTGTAGTAGAGTCCCAGTCTACTGACTAATAGATTTTCACTTGCCCTAGGTCTCTGACCTAGGTCTGTGTTCAATATTTAGGTGGTAAAATGCATGATATTTCGGTCGTTTAGGTATAATGAACAATTCAAATGATACAGTTCATTCTTAATAGGAATACAATCAAAATAAGAGTTTTGATAATATTAGATGTGAAAATATTGAACACATTTTTAATAATAGTGTTTCTTTATCCTTTATTTAGAAGAACTATTTCAACTTGGCACTTTGAATGTATGAATGCAATGAGTAATAACCAAGTGAACTTTAACTGATGATGATGAGATCCAGAACTGAGAGGGTTTTCATTCTGTGGACTGATTGCTGTTGGGATTAATAGTTCTATTGGACCTAATCTTTTCATTGTAAAACAAGCTGATTTAAATACTGTTTTACATTTGAATCTTCTTTTGGTTATGTTTACCCATGGGGATAATAAAAGGCTCCTTGATAAAAATGGTGATGCTGATATAGGTGCAGGAGGTCTGTCTGTGATGAAAGAAGTCAGGCAGAAGTCTTTGCAAGGAGAAAGTCTTTGTATGCATTTTGCAGCACTCCAGAATACTTGTTTATTTGGTTTGTTCTAGGAAAACTGAATCCAATAAAGCAGGAAGTCTAGCATCCCTTTCTGATGCACCGCCTCTGAAAAGTGGGTTAAGTTCCCTGACTGGTGCACCTTTGCTAAAGGAGCCTGATGGTAAGCTTTTGCGTGGTTTTGTGTTTTGATGAATGTAGGATGTATTTCCCATAACACACTGAACAGTCTGTACGTTCAGATACAAATATGATGTAAGTTGACTTTGTGTTGCCCCCTCCTGGCTGTAACATGCTTGACAGTCATGCTTATTTCACTGAGTGATGGCATACTGTTTATGTAATGCTCCCCAATAGTAGCATAATAGAGCAAAATTTATCTACACTCCTTTTTTGTGTAAAACGATTTTCAGGAGTATAAAATCCTAAGGCTCATTTTTAAATGAAACTACTTTAGTCCTTTCTACTACTGTTATTTGCACAAGTTCTTTGGAGACACTTAAGGATATTCGTAAAACCTGCACCTGAATACTGGGATATTGTCTATGTTTGTTGCTCATGTCTTTAAATGTTAGCACAGTTCAAACCTGAAAATTGAATGCAATATTGTCATGCTATATTATATATATGTATATATATATGTATAAATTATATAAGGTTATTATAAAAGACCACTTTCTATAAATGGTTGATGGGTGTGTTTCAGTCGGAACTTGGAGTCACAAACCAAATTTATGTTATAAATGGTTTGTTTTTTTACAGAGTTGAACAGAAATTCTGTTTTGAAAGACCTGCGGTTGGTGAATGCAAAACTGGGATCTTTAGAATTAGGCAAGTAGCAGCAACGCAAGCTCTGATATTTCTAACCCTAAGTTCTGGCACAGCTTCTTAGAGGAATCTGAGAAACTGAAATACACATATTGAACTATGATTTTCAGCTTCTGTTACTCTGTTGAACACCATTGTGAGACTTGCTGGAATTAGGAGCAAGATCCCATCTGAAGGAATACAGAGAAGTGAAAACTTGAGTTTTGTGTGCAAATCAGTGTTTCACCCATGCAGCAAAAGTTTGATTCATTCCATGCATAGATTTGCTAATATCAGGTGTCTTGGTTTCTAATAAAAGAAGGATTTTACGTCTTTTTTTTTTTTTTTAAAAAAAAAAAAAGTAGCCAGACAAGTCTTGCTGTTTTTCAGTGACATATTTACTTGCCCTCCACACTTTTTGAAAGTTGTCCTGTAGGCTTTAGCAGCAGCAATTAAATATTAGAAATACCAATTGTCTCCAAATAGAGCTGCTAAGTGTTTAAATTTTGTCTTCAGCAATACTGTCAAAATTCTGAAAATTCGTGTATGATTTCAAAACATTATTTCAGTGTGAAAGAGATTGAGATTAATCACAAACATAAACTCAGCTTCTCTTCCTAATCTGCATAAGTAGTTTGATCTATTCACACTGTTGCTGGCCATGAAAATATGAGTCTTGGTGCAGGAAT
The DNA here is from genome assembly GCA_011074415.1 of Stictonetta naevosa. Taxonomy (NCBI): domain Eukaryota; kingdom Metazoa; phylum Chordata; class Aves; order Anseriformes; family Anatidae; genus Stictonetta; species Stictonetta naevosa. The sequence continues at coordinate 44,092,140 of CM021699.1, read as the reverse complement.
AGATTATTCTTTTGCATTTTATGAAAAAGAAAACTCGTTTGATTAATACCCTGTAAAAATTCTTTAGGAAATGGAGATGACGATGAGTACGCCGATGACTTCAACAGGTAAGAGAAGGATGTGATTGCACTAGCTTAATATTTCAAACTTCATAAACATATCCATTGATATATTTAAATTATTTCCATAATATTTCAGCCAGTCATGATTGCTGGACTCTGCCAGTATTTCTGAACTCCTTTAAATTTCAATTAAAAATAAACTTAAAAGCCAGGTGCTATCTTTAAGATGCTCTTTAACTTTAAGTTGCTTTTGTAATGGAAGTTCTTTTCTTGAACGTGCACTTGGCAATGTTTTAACATTTTGATTAATGATATTAGGAAATTAATAGGGTGCATGCTGAATTATTCCAGTATAAAATAAAGCATTATGCATAGTCAGTAATAAATATTTAAGAGCTTCATCCTTTTAATGCAAAGATATTGGTGTTGTAAACTGTAGGATTATAGGCTTAAGCCACGATTTATCGTGGCTTCATCTAGGTAGAAGGACTCTGATTATTTCGTGTGTTTTTTTAAGTAACTTCATATTTAACTTGCTAAGGAGTGAAATCAAAATCAAATGTCAAGTGTAAATTATATGAAGGTGAATGTAATGCTTGGATGTTTGAAAAGAAAGTTTTAATTCTGTTTGTGGTTTTCTTTCTAGTACTAGCCATCGCTCAGAGAAAAGTGATATCAGTATTGGCGAAGAAATAGATGAAATTTCTGTTGAAACAGATGACTTGAATGCCAGTGATAAAGTATGATTCTTTTAAATTTTTCCTTCTTTACACTCTTCTGATCTTGTGTTTGTAATTTTTAATCCCCTGTGAAGAAATGTACTGTTATATGTTCCAAAGTTATGTGCTGAAGTTGTGTCATCTATTATACTCTGTATTTTTGTACCTAGTATTTCTATCATGTTAGATACTATATTGATTTAAAAACAAACAAAAACCAATACAACAACAAAATTGTTCAGTAGCACAACACACTCTATTTCAAGGCAAGTAAAACGGATTTGAGACTGAGTTACTATCCAGCATAGAAATGCCTTATCCCTTTATCTTGAGATCTATCTAAGCACCTCCTGAAGGTGTTAAAGTCTCAATGAAAGAGCTTGAGGCCAAGAGGATGGGGTGATGTGTGAAGGACTATATGAAATAATGCATGTTTTTTTCTGTGCTTTCTGAGTTTGTGATTTCATTGATTTTTCTAGCTTGAAGACATCACACAAGACCAAACCATTTCTCAATTAAGTGATGTTGCAGATTATCTAGAAGATGTGGCACAGAACTGAACAGCAAAAATGTTTCATTGTGCTGGACTAGAAGACTGCTGTGGACTGTTAATTTCAGACAATCACTTTTTGCTGGAATGTCCGCTCCCTATTTGTGCCTTGTTTCAAAAAGACTGGAGGTGGAGAGGGCTTTTAAATATTCTTAACCAGAACTAAATGAAACTGTGTTCCCATTTGAGTCTGGTATTAGAATTATTTTCTTCATTTGGTTCAGCCAAACCTATTACAACAGGAGATGGATTTTTCAAGCAGAATGTCCATTGCTGGCAGTGGGCATAATAAAAAGCAATACATCAGAGAACATCTACACAGAGGGATGTGGCTTCACAATGAAATTTTTTAATTTTATTTTTAGAGATAACCAAAGCAAGAACCTTCAGAGGTAGTGCTTCAAACTTCTTGTAGTTTTAACACAGTTCTTTTCGAGTCAGCATGTCATATATTTATGGTAAATCTAGCCACAATACCTAGTTGCTCCAGACTTACTTGAAACTACAGTTTTTCAGACTTTTCTGAAAGTCAGACTTCTTTTTAAAGGCTTATCAAGTTAAGCGTATCTGAAGTCTCAAATCTAAATTTAGCTAAATTTAGGAGCTAAATTTAGTACTCGTCTTAACTCCAAATATTCTTGTTTAAATACGTTTGTCAGACCATTGATGGCAAGACCTAAGCTGTTCTTATGTATGATAATTTCATCGATGTTACTGGTCGCTAAATCATGAAAAGTAATTCTGTAAGGATCCACAAATCATTAACTAAATCTTCCTGTTTTTTTGTTGTGTTTTTAATAGTGTGATAATGATTTGTGGAGCTTTTGTTATTGAGGGCTCTTCCTTTGCTGTAAGCACACTTTCATTCTTGAAAATCCTTGTACAAAAATGAGCGCCAAAAAGTGAAACCACTAACTGTCTGTTTTTCAGATTGTAACTGCTGTACAGAAGTAAATCCAAAAAGTTAAAAATATGATACCGAAGACATTATTGATGCTAAGTTCTAGCTAAGAGCAAATTTCTGTATTTTCATTGTAGTCTTGCAAAACAGGGTCAGTAATGGAAATGTTGACAGTTCCTTAACGATACTATTGTGCACGGCGCTGCTATAATATATAGGTCATGGACATTTACAATACTGAAACTAGACTTCAAAATGTGCACTTTCTGAACATTGTGAACACATTTGAAAAATATATATGTACATGAATATAAATAACTTAATCATTTTTTTAGACTTTGTAAATTGTTTTTTTTTAATTATTTTTTTCAGGAAAACCATTGTCCTCTCATCAATAGCCATCTCAGAAGTAGCATGCTAAACTAAAGCCATTGGTTAAGCATATAGAGCTGCTACTAGTTTTGGATGCTGACTTGGAACTTTCTTGCACTGGGCCAGCAGGCATGGAGCAGTGCTGGAAATTTAGGCTTGTACAGTACATAAATAATGAGAGGAGAGGGGAAAAGTGTGCCTTTTATTTATGTGCACCCCAAAATAAGCCAGCAAAAAGCATCAGAATATTTAGTCACCATGTTAACTTCTAACTTTGTGCCATGTTGTAGCAGCTGAGGAGAATTTTTTTTAACCCCAAAAAATCAATGTGCCATAGACTCATAGACTTCAAATAACAGCAATGTTGTAAAAATGATACACCCTGTGTAAAATTTGCTTGAACTTTGGGGGAACCTGTGCCTCAAGATACTACACGTAAAAGGGTTGTTTCTGTTTGAATTCTTTTAAGGAGAGTAACAGCATGTCTGAAGGATGTAAAAGTCCACTTGAACACTTGGGAACAATTGATTTCTGGCATTCATTTTTAAGGTATATGAAATAATGTAGAGACAGTGCTATTTGTGTTTTTACATGTCTTGGGAAAACATGATACTGTTACCTGTTACCTGTAGGATATCTAGCAGTTGGTCATACCAAAAGAAGCCAAAATTTTATTAAATGACTTCTAATTGCATTTGAAGATGTGGCCTTTAAATAACTAATTAATATTTTAAATGTTAACATCACTTTTGTTAACAGCAGCGTGTTGTTCTCTTGCCTTGGGAGCTAATTGGAGACCTTGCACTTTGGCTTTCAATTAGGAAATGCCAAAAGGTGGTAAGTCTCTGTGCTGTTCCTCCTGTGGGATTTTACTGAATTGTGTATAATACTTCAAGTTGCAAAATAAAGCTGTTGTGCTGGCTAAGTTGTATTTTTGAGACTTCTTGAATCAAAAATATTAATGTTTAGGAAATTTGGGAAGCCCTGTGGTTTTGGATGTTTTCTGGAAAATTTTTTCTTCTTCTCAGTCAGTGTAGACTGCAGTTGAGAATGTGTGTGTGCTTGGGTTTCTTTTAAGCCCAAACTATCCTGCAAATTCCTCATGGTGATTCATAAAGTCTGATTAACACCAGACTGAATAGGGTTATCGGGTATCAGTCTGAGTTGTCAGATGGTTTATGATTCAGCAGAGGGGGAGCGAAAAATACAATCTTGGTCAACAACATTTCATATTCTTTACCATTATTAGTTCAACTGAGTTTCTTAATAATGACTGACAAACTACGTCTGTTCAGAAGTGCGCACTGTGAAACACTCATATATTGTAATTTCTGTAGCTAATCCTAGGATTTCCAGGAGTAAAAAAACTCAGGCCTAAGCTATAGTTGACAGTGCCATATCATTTATATGACTGTGCTGTTGCTGACAGATTTTTTTTTTTTTTTTAAAAAAAAAAAGGAAAGAAAACCTATGTCTGCTATGCTTCAGTTTTTTGTAGTGATGTGTTCCACTTCATTTTTTTTTATTATTATTTTTAAGCAAATGAGAAACTGCAGTGCTTCTGATCAAATATTTCTTCATAAACGACTTTCCCCTTTTTTTAACTGTGGGCTGTTTCGGCAATATAGTCCTTATTTAGACTATATATCTAGCTGTTCAGAAAACCGACAATACTTCTGTTACTGACGGGTGAATTGGGTGCTGATGATAAATGAGGTTTTTCTTCTTTGCATTTTAGCAAAGCCCAGCCTTCTCTCCAGGAAAGAATGCATTCTTAGATTTCATTCATCCTAAAGCAAAATCCTCTACAGACTAGTTGTAATGGCATATTGCAAAACATAACTTGCAACATGACTGTATTGCTTTCTACCCAAAAAAAGAAAAAAAGGAACTTGGCTATTCAAGACCATTGAGTCACCGTAGGTTGAACCTCCAAGAGAACTGCAGTGAACACTGAAAGTGTCAGTTCCTTTGTTCATATATCATGAACAGTATTAAATTATAATAAAAATGAAGAAAAGAAAAAGACCTCTTCCATACATATTGTGTCTTGGGGACTACTGAGGTGCTAATAGCTGTTGCAGCTGTGATTTTAAAATACAGAATAATAGGAAAAATACATAGCTGTTCTTGAATGTACAATGTGTCTCTTTCCAATGAGTCCGTAAAGACTTAGTTCCAAACTTTATATGCAACATTTCCAAATCATTTAGTCTTCTTTCTTTTTTTAATATTTCAGAGGGCCAAATTTATAGATTGTGGCCCTCTTTTGAACAAAAATATATCTCCCGGGCCTTGAAATAAATCATCTCAGTCAGCTAGGTCTGTTGTGGCACTTGAATTTGTACCTTTCAGGGGAAAAATGGTCCATAAATAAATTTAAGTTGAAAGAGGGTGGAACTTCGTTCGCTTGCACACAACCGTCTTCAAGCGCTGTTTCCATACGCTATCTGAGGAACAATAGAGAGATCATAACAAGGCTGAGCATATAATTAAAAGGTTACTTTGGAAAACATTTGTTTTATGCGTTGAGCTGTATGTTTGCTTTTAGTGTTGTGGTTTTTTTACAAAGTGTGTCACTCAACTGAGGGGAACAGAGTGCTTTGTAAGCTCCTCAGAAAAGCTTTTCAAAGCCTTGTAAGCGCACTGCAGGAGAAAAGATGCAGACAGGCCTGATGCTCATGAACTAATGAACCACAGCTGAGAACCAAAAGGCAGTATGAGGAGTTGAGCAAAGAGCAAGAAATCTAATGGGGACAGAGCAGGTGTGCATCAGCACATGGTGCCTGGGAAGCAGCCTGCCTGGTGGGAGGTGGGAGATACACAGCCGTGACCTGAGGCTGAGAAGCTGAGCAGTGAGGAGCAGAGCAGGCTTCATGTTCCTGCTTAGCACCTAGGGACCGCTGTGACCAGCATGTGCAAACAGCAGTAACGGAGCTGGTGAAAGGGTGAACGGTGAGGCCAGAGGCAGTGCTGAAGACCACTACAGCTGACGCAGTGACGATGGTGACAAGCCACACACCATGGTGCCTAGTGCTAGCCAGAGCAACTGCGCCGGTGTACTGGAGGCCTCAGTGCAGACACAGCCCTGTGGCGGGTGTAGCTGTCCGGGGGGAGCCTGCACAAAGTGACTGGAGCTCTTCCTGGAGGCTGGGGCTGTTGTTGAGGCTGCGGCCTCACTTGCAGGAGCCGTGCTCTGGGCAGGTCCCTGAGCTGCTGGGTGAGCAGGCTGTGTGGCATCAGGAAAGGCCAACAGGAACCAAAGGTACTTTGTGGCCATCATAGAAGCAAGGACCTCTAATCCCCCAGTGCATGTAAGGAGGGGAGGATCAGAAGTAATGCTTAAGCAGGGGGAGGACTGATCTGTGTGAGATTATACAAGAAAGGTTTTTCTCCAACTGCAGATGTCTATTTGGAGAACTGTAGCTCCTTTGCAACAGGTTGAAGTGAGTTATTGAGGGATACACCTAGCCATGACATTGGAGCCACTGATGCTAGAGCAAGTGACAGGTTAACAGTAGTCAGGGACTTGCTTCTGCAAAGGGTTTGATGGCACCCCCTGCCAGTTGGATCTGTTGTTTAGGGAATTTTTGCCTGCCTCATCCTATCTCTAGTACAATGTTGAGGATCTGAGGCTACTACTTGTTGTTTCTCACCTGTGCAAACCTGAAGACATTGGAGGGGATCTAGAGTGACTGCAGGACTTGGGTCTCAGCTGAAGGACATGGGAGTGATTGTGCCTCATCTCAAGTTCTTTTTCATGAACAAGTGTGCAACAATAAACGCAAGGAATGGGAAGTCTGCAGTCACAAAGCTATGACATCGCTGCATGACAGGAACATGGTGGGGTTGCACTATTGGAATGTTACAAAGGATGGACACAAGTTTGGCCAGCAGGTGGGAAAGAGAAACGGAGGATTTCATAAATGGGTAGTTTGAACATGCAGAGCTGTCCTGGTTTCAGTTAGGACAGAGTTAATTTTCCTCCTAGTAGCTGGTAGGGTGCTATGTTTTGGATTAGGATGAGAAAAGTGTTGATAACACACTGATGTTTTAATTGCTGCAGAGCAGTGCTTACACCAAGCCAAGGACTTTTCAGCTCCTCGCTCTGTCCTGCCAGCGGGCAGGCTGGGGGTGCAGCAGGAGCTGGCAGGGGACAGACCCAGGACAGCTGACCCCAACTGGCCAAAGGGGTATTCCATACCATCTGACGTCATGCTCAACAATATCTAGGGGTGGCTAGCCAGGGTGGGCAGCCGGCTGCTCGGGGTTGGGCTGGGCATTGGTCAGCGGGTGGTGAGCAATTGCATTGTGCATCACTTGTTTGTACATATTATTATTATTATTATTATTATTATTTATTTCCTATCTTAATAAACTGTCTTTATCTCAACTCACAGGCTTCACTTCCCTGTTTCTCTCCCCCATTCCAGAGAGGGAGGGGAGAGGGTGAGCGAATGGCTGTGTGGTGTTTAGCTGCTGGCCGGGTTAAACCACAACAAGAGCCTAAATGGAATAGGAGATGTGACAGACCTGTTGAGAGCTTATTGTCAGGGATAACGGGGTGGTCAACAAAGAGGATATTGTGGTAGGCACCTGCTACAGACCACTTGATCAAGAAAAGGAAGAGAATGAAGCCTTAAATAATTTGAAGAAGTGTCCTGACTGCATGCTGTGGTTTTCATGGGGATTTTTAACCAACTCAAAATTGCCAGAAGAGCAACATAACAAGACACAAGCAAGCCAGGAGACTCCTGAATGGTGACAAGGACAATTTTTACTTGAGTGCTGGACAGGATTTTGGGGGATGCATGTGTGCTAGGGAGGTAGAATAAATCTGCTGCCCAGGAATAAGGAAGAGCTGCTCAGATGCAATACCCGACTCTAACCTTGGCTACAGTGACTATGAGATGACCAAGTAAAAGATCTGAGGGCAGAGAAGATAAGTAGCAGAGTAATAACCTTGCACTTCAGGAAAGTGAACCGCAGCTTGTTCAGAGATCTGTTTGGCAAGATCCTGTGGGAGGCTGCCCTGCGGCTTAGAGGGGTTGGAAGAGCTGTCTGCTTTTCAAAAGCATTTTTCCCACTGTGCAAGAAAATGAGTAGGCATAGCAGGAGGATAGACTGGCTCTTTGGGGAACACCTGGCTGAACTCAAATGTAAAAAAGCGCATGGAAGATGGGAGTGAGGATGGGCTGTGCAGAAGATTACTTAAGGAAGGTGCACAGACATACAGGAACAGTATAAGGAACATTAAAACTTGGCTGAAACTGGAAATAGCAAGGGATGTGAAGGTAGTGAGCAGGTTGTTGTTTTTTTTTTTTGCAGGTGGGTTATCAGCAAAAGGATGATTGAAGAAAATGTGGGCCTGCTACTGAATGGAGTAGGTGACTTAGTGATGAAGGTTAAAAAAAAAAAAAAAAAAAAATGGAGGTATTGTTTATTCTTCACCTCTGACTTTACTGACAAGGTCCTGCTCAGGCTTCTTTGAAAGGTCATGGTGATTAAGGGTTATTCCGGATGACTTGAAAAAGATCATCTAGCTTTTAAAAAGGTGAAAAAGAAATTACAGACCAGTTGGCCTCACCTCAGTCCCTGGGAAATTTGATAGAAGTCATAATGGCAGCCATTTCTAAGTACAGAAAAGGTGACTGATTTCAGAACATCCAAAATGGGTTTATGAAGGACAAGTTGTGCCTGACCAATGTGATCACTTTCTGTCATTAGGTGATTGATTTGGGGAACAACAGTGGATGTCATTTTCATTGACTTTAGCCAAAGACTCCCACAGCATCTATGTAGCCAAATTGTGGAGAGGTACAATACAGAGGTGCGAGAAAATTACTTTTATATGGTTTAAAGGGTTGTGAAAGTTGGTGGTGGGTTGAAATCCAGGTGGTGACCAGTTAGAAGCGGCATTCCTCAGTGCCAAATACCAAGCAGTTAGGGGGATCATCTGGAAAACAAACCTGGACTCTTTTTTAGGTGCTCAGTGAAAGGACAACAGTCAACAGTCAAATTACATTAGGAGAAGTTCCATCTGCGTAGATACAATAAAAAAAAATCACCAGGAGAATGTTCTGGGAGTGGAGCAGGTGCCCAGGGAGTTTGCACATTCTCCATCCTTGGAGATTTTCAAAATTCAGTCTGACAGGCCCTGAGCAGCCTGATCTAGCTTTGAAGTTAGGTCTGCTTTGAATGGGAGGCTGGACCTCTAGAGGGCTCATTCAACCTAAATAATTTCGCGATTCTACCCAAATGGGCCTTTATAGGGAAGATTAGTTACTATGGGGATAGATAGACTGAATCTGGCTGCCTCTGTGCATGCAAATTGCCTTGTTTCCATGTAGAAACAGTTTTGTTACACTATTTATCTACGCAGATGTTCATGTACATGCTAACTGTCCAGCAGAGAAAGGCCATCTTTTGCAAATATGGTAGGTTAATGTCGACTCTAGCATAAGGTTTTTAACCTTACGTACTTGAAAAAAATCTTGTAGAAAATACGAATTTAGAACCTACCTAACTGGATTGTGCACTGTGTAGGTAACTGCAGCTGACCCTTATACTGGATCTATCTAAGTTTAAAAACAAGCCATACGGTTGTTTTTCAGTTTCTTAGCAGCTTTAATTCTGTGTTGGTGTGCTTTTTTTTTTTTTTTTTTTTTTTTTTTTTTTTCTCAATTGCTGAAATGCTATGGGGAAACCACAGCAGAAACAAGGTACTAAAATCAGGTCATTTGCACAGTTCCCCTGTAGAAGTATCACATGTCTTCATAGCAAGAAGAGGTGCTTCAATTCTTTTTGCTCTGAAGTGGAAAAATTTCCACCTCATGCTTGCAAGATTGCTATTTCAGCTAACAAATGTCCTTCAGGGAGGGCATGCTGCAAGTGCACCACTAGGAAAGTTAAGGTGTGTGGCAGAGCAGTGTTTCCAGTTGGATTTGTTGCTTAGGTGGTTGTGGCAGAATCACTTTGAAGTGATTGTTACTGTTATGCTTTGGGCATACAATTCTGGTGCTTGGTGCTAGGCTATGTGATGAAAGGTTCATCTCCACAGCTGGAGGTTAAGGTAATCCTCCACCTGGGCCGCTCTGATCCTGCAGCTCCTTCCTCAGGAGCAGGCCTGTAGGGCTTAGCACCCTGCAGCCACAAACTCCCACAGACCCCTTAGAAGAGGCCTTGCAGCCACATAAATTTTCCTGCTTGGGGTGCACAGCCCTCCAGTACGTGAAACATGGCTGGGAAATGCTGAGGGAGGAGAGAGGATGGTGAAGTCTCTTCAGGTTTTCCTTTTATGTTGGTGACTGTTAGGTTATGGGATTAAGGCTCAGCTCTGTGAGCACCGATACTGAACTGGAGACCCCAGAGCCCCCTGCCACATCTCCTCTTATCCTTAGGGCCAATGCAGGAGAGTCATCATCCCACGGTCTGCCAGCCAAGCCGATGGGAGAGGCTCTGCCTTGGGCCACCTCAGAGGCTGGGGGACCTACAAGGCCATGGGATCAGGCAGGAGAATCTGGGGAGTGCACAAGGACCTAAAGGGGCAACGGGGAGGGATCGTGGTGGTTTGGAGGAACAAGGAACACCTGCGGCCTGCAGCTGGAGAGGCCCATGCACGGCTGCGCTGGGCCCAACTCCATGCACAGCCGCTGCAGGCCTCAAGCCACAGCGGCCAGACAGCAGGGCTGGGTCTGCTGAGAGACCAGGCTGAGCAAACTTGGAGGGAGAAGGCGCCTGTATGGTGCCAAGTGGCTCGAATGAGTGACTGATGTGTATCAATTCATGTTTTCTTCATCTCCTTCTGACTGCAAGGTGGGAGGGCTGCGCTCTGTTTGTTAAAAGGAAACTGATAACCTTGAAAAACAAGTGAAAAAAAAAATTGAAAAATTCTGAGCAAACAAAGAAAAAATTACAGTATTCTGGTTTTCAGAAAAACAAAAATAAAGAATAAAAATCCTAGAGTTTTGAATTATGTACACTTATACTTCATAGTTTAACATGTATTAGTGGGAGAAATAGGAAATTTAGAAAAAATCTTTAAGGAATAAACTGTGGATTTAAAGAACAAATCTTGCAAAAAGCAAGACGTGCCCCCACTCAGTTATTGCAAGCGTAGCACTGCAAAAGTAGTGTTCCTCAGTTACACCCAGTCAGTATGCTGAATTAATTAAGTCTTAAGGGAAATTTTAAGTTAGGCACCTGAATCAGAACCTGAGAGAAAAAACTATGTGAAAATCTGGATTTTGAGCTGGTTTTAGCACTGTACGTCCCTTTAATGAGTGATTACAGCTGTAGGCTGATGCTGGCATCAGAAATCCAAGGTTCCTTGACAGAAGTAAAACCAACTCCCATGGGCCTCTTCCATTAAAGAATTTCAAATTCGTGAATAGCTTCTCTTCCCCTATTTCTGGTTTTAATAAATGTGTGCTAATTTGATAGTACTTATTTTGATGGATGTTAAAGTACCAGTCAAAAAAAATAAATGCACTGGGGCCATAGGCCTCATTTAAGTTGAGAAGCTAGTGTAGAATCAATTAGTGTTATGTTAGCACACAGTAGCTGTTCTGCTCTGAATACTACGTGTGCATGCTCATTTTGCATTAAATATCAAAATGCATTAAGCTAAACTGTGGAAAGATACAAAGGAGACCAGAGAAGTATTAAGAATATGGGCAGAAATGAATGCCAGGTACCATTTTGAAAGAACTCAAGCTAACCCAATTTATACAAAGAAAAATAAATCAAGCATGTACCCATGAACTGAGAGACCAGTCCGAGGAACAATGAAGGTGAGAAGGCAATGGGTGGTAGCAGAGAGCAAGTTAAGTAAAATGGTTTGAACCAGTAATGAGTGCCAACAGCCAGCACATGAGAGACATGGCATGGTGTGGAAACTCCCTTTATGCTGCTGAAGCTGTGTTCCCTTCTGTGCAGGACATGGCCACGATCATGATAGTTAAGCAGATATCGACTTGGGTGAGTTAGAGTTGTGAGCAGCAGATGCAGGGATTAACCTGAGTTAAAAATTAAGAAGTCCGAAGAAATAACAGCAGCGGGTTAGAGATTGACTGCAGAGAACATTTTTGAGGCAGAAAGTTTTTGAAGCAGAGAGGTTTTGAAGCAGAAAGTCAGAACCCCTTTTGTAAACAAAAATTTAGGAGGTGGACTTAGGTTTTGACTCTAGCCTGTTATTGTAGGGGATGTGATGGAAATTATGTTTGTTGGGAAAAGATGAAGAATTACATGCCTGTAGAAGCACATATAGAATATATGATCCCATAGCTCATGCCAATTGTTTTTTTGTTTTGTTTTGTTTTGCATAACAGAAACGCCTTGTGACCCAACAGCTTTTTGGGCTGATAGTGCACAAAGCAGGCACAGCTTATTTGCTCTACCAACCATGCAGATAGATGCTCTGCTCTTGAAAAGCACCATTTTGGGGGGCAGCCACACAAACATCACTGACTCCCCTCTCCTTGTCAATGGAGGGAGCAGAGCTGCAGAGGGCCCCTTCCTGTGCCGCAGCACCTTCACCACCACAACCAGCAGCAGCCAGTTTGACCCTGCCTCGGGCTTTGGCTTTGCTGAGCAGTTGAGGCTTGGGGGCACTTCAGAGAGAAGAGCCTGCGACAGGGGCTGTTCGTCTCTTTCTGTGTCTGCCTTTCTCCCTTTTTTTAAGAATAGCATTGAAACTTCATTTCAGATTTAGATCCAAGTGAAAGTTAGAAAGCATGACAGAGCACCATGCGCCTCATTCAACACTCTCTGTACCCAGCAGTGACCATTACCACTCCTTCACAGTGCAGGCTTTGTACCAAAGGCTTGCATCTCTGCAGTACAGCTACAGACCTGAAAGAAAAATGGGGTCACAAATATAGGCCAATTACCCATACATCACGGAACAGGAAATCTTGCAGAACTGCCTTTTTCTTTTTCGTTTGCTCATCTCCCAGTGTGGTGTGCTCTTGTGGTCTTTGAATTAAAAAAAAATAAATTTAAAAAAGGATGCATCCTGACTCACACTGTTGTATAATAGTACTGTTACTGATCACTTAGGATCTGTTGGTTCTGGGAAGCAAACTGAAGACTGTCCAGTTGCGTGGTTGTTTGCAAGAAATAGTATCTATATATTTTGTTGCCACTGATGTGCTTTTAGGCAGGTTAGCTATTTTTTTCTGCACAACAGAACTGAACTCTGCTAAGGAGTTATTACTATTAATTGATCCTCAATTCGCATTGTCTCAAGGGGTTGGGGAAGTGAAATGAAACAAACAGCATCAACAGGTAGGAACATGAAAGAGATCATCCAGATCAAGCATGCCTAATCAGTTGGAGCATTCTTTCTCCCTCCTTGATTCCAACAGTATAGGAGTTGAGAAGCTGAGCTGTGGTAAGCTGACCACACAACAAAAGACAAAGTGCTTTCTTGAGCAACAGTTGTCCCCTACCTCCCCCTGATTTTGTTCGTAACCAGAGGGTTTAATCTAAAACCACAGAAGTCTATTTTTTGCTACCAGAGGGGGCATGCAGTTATCTGGATTGCTCCTTAGTGAACTACAGTCATTATTTTAATAAATATGGTATTTCACAGAGTGTGATTCTCCCAGTCAAAGCTGTGGAAGTGCAGAGAAATCACACAGTGGAGAATTAGCCAGGGCTTTTGGAAATCAGCAGTTTTGTCACTCAGGGTATTGCCCACCAGTGTGAAGTGCTGGGGGGACAATGTCCCCACCATGCACTTTGACTGGACACAAGGTTGCACCAGGGGAGGGGAATTTAATGGCATGATGTTAAACTTGCCTAAGTGACTGAGTGCAGGGACACTGACATCTCTGAGAATCCTATGCTAACCTCTACCTGTGGAAAACTGTAAGCCTAGATGAAATTAAAAAAGGACGAATTTGTATCCAGTCTCAGTTAGAACCATAACAGAGGGATAATGGGCAGTGGAGGATTTTCTGCTATATGTTTGGAGACTGGAGGGTCAGTGCTGAGGCAGTGCTGAAGTCTCTGTGGAACAATGATGAGACACATTTGGGCTGCATGGTTCAGAGCCTTCCTTGCTCTCAGGTTTGTACAGTGGTGTTAGCAAGAGGTTGGGATGTTCTTTCTTCCCTTTAGTTTGATGGGTCACGAGAAGGTGAACAACACTGTTCTCAGAAATGCTATCTGTATTCATCAGTCCTGAGACCTCAGACAGACTGGGAACTCAACCATGATAAGTACACCATAGGTAGCCACAAGATGGTGGCTTAAAAAGTCCCTTGACTGTTTCAAGCTCCTTCCCATTGCATACGGTGTGTTTCCTTTCTGAATTTCTTTGCCAACTTTGTTGCCTTCATTCCCCTCCGTTTCCTGTTGGATCCCTCTCTCTCCGTTGTTGTCCCTGCATTGTCCCTGCTTATCTCACCTCCTCCTCAGCTTCCAGCTGGTTTCTGCAGAGCAGCACACCCCCACCACCCCCTCTGCTCCTAGCACCAGGAGAAATCACTTCTGCCCAAAGATGTTATGAGGAAGGCCCTTAGGCAACAACCTGCATCTCCAACGTTGCAACGTACATTCACAGCTCTTCCACAGCCTTCATGGGTGACTCTGGCTAAGCTGCTTCCTGTTTCTGCGTGTCAAGTCCTTGACTATTAAACGTGGATGGATGGTGCAAGCTAGCAGTTTGTCAGTCCATTCAGCTTGTGAAGTATGCTGCATTCCCGAGCAGCGCTCATGCTTCCTTCCATATTGGCAGAATCACCAATTTCCTACCCAACCTGAGTCTATGGCCTGTCAATAATACTCAACAGCTCTTCCAAAAGTGAGGCAGACTGAAGCTGGCCTACTCTTTCACTCTGGAGTAGAGAATGCTTGGTTTTCCCCTATTTTTTTTTTCCCTCTAAAATCCCTTGAGACAAAGACAAGCTGAAAGAAGAGGTATTATTTTATAGAGTCTGCTTTTAAAGTACTGCTTTTGGAGTCCCATCTTTGAGGAAAAGAGATCACCCTGATCACCCTGATCACTCCTTGTAGATCACCCTGATCACACTCATTATGTAGTTCATGAAGTGAGCAAGAAGGCCTGCACTTCTGGTGGTTCTGGTGGTTCTGTTGTGGGGAGGGAGGAGAGGCAGAAATCAGTCACACTGAGAGATTACACTTTCAGGAGGGTCAGCTAGGCAAGACTGGACACCCCAAATACATGCTTAGAGATCCTAGTGCAGGGGCAAGGCCTCACACTAGTCTGAAGTTCAAAGCATTTGGGTGGGAAGGGAGCGGAAGAGATCTGCTGAGTGAGTAGGCTGTCAAATGGCCCAGGAAGGAGCTGCTGCCTGCAAGAGCTTCAAAGCCTTGTCAAGAGTGCTGTGAGGGGGAGCAGAGTAAGACAAAGTGAGGGGCTTGGATGCTAGGTACTCTTACACAGACTGAAAACCATTCTGGGCCTTGTAGCAAGGAGAGCAGACAGAAAGAAGATGAAAGAGATTTAGTGTAGGATGTTACCGCCTCAGATATAACAAGATAACAAGGGAGGCAGTGAGCAATCTCTGCACTTATGACTATTAAAAGAAACAATCTGATTCTAGTCTTTTCCAATTATTAGAAAAATGAGATTTCAACTTTATCAAAAATCACCTGCAGCCTTCTCCAAAACAAAGCAGCCTGAGTACATGGTTTCTAACAAACTGTACTCTCACAAAGCTTCTTTCTTCTCTTTTCAAATAGCAGTTTCTTCTTTAACATGCTAAGAGGGGAGCTTTTAAGAATAAAACCTTGTGCTGCCCTCAGTGAGGTGGCATCTTCTACATTAGGAGCTCAAAATAACTTCTAACCACACACCTCCTGTTGCTTCTACAAATCTTTCAGTCCAACATTCTGTCTTACCTTTTACAGTCTTTGTTGCACTCAGCTGTGATGGAAAATGAAAATTAGTGAATACAGAAGTTACTTCAAAGTCAAAAGAAAACCCACGGGGAGAACTGCAAAAATACTGGCTTTCCTACACACCTTTTGCTGCAAGCTGGAATGGCCTCCCACTTACTCTCCATTCTCCCCACAATACTTCATCTGTGCCTAATCAAAATGCTCTATAATCCAACCAAAACTGGAAGAGGATACATCAGGAGGCCAGGAAGGCCATTGTGATATTTCATGCACAATTTACCAGATGTCAGATCCCCCATCTAGGATTGCTCTGAAATCCTTTGATCCTTTGTACCAACTCACCTCAGCTGAAGATCTGGCCCTTGGCTCTCAAAGTGCTTAATGAGGCAGAATCTACTTTACATGTCTGATGGTTTCTCTCCAGCTGTTTGTTGGCATGGCCTCAGCACACACAGTGACACAGCTGAGGGGAGGGGACACCTCTGAAATTCAGCCTTTTCCTTACCTGGTAATGTCTTGCCTTGAGAACTGTCTACCTGAATAATGAAACATTGCAGCTGATGAACTACCAGCAAGGAGATAAATAACTATTGCAATACCGTAACATAACAAGAATTTGTTTTTGAGTAATTAACCCTGCCACTGGTTCCACTTCTGTAAGGTCAGGGAACTTCTGATTTCTAAAGTGTAGTTCACAATTGTTATCAGACAATTGCATCTGAATGACACAAGACATGAATCTAGTAATTACGGTATAGCTCCTTTCACAGTTACTCTTCAGTAATACCATTAACTAGGGCAACACAGTTCGTTCTCTTTCATCAAATTTGTTTGGATTAATTTTTTAAGCATTCCCCTATTATCTCTTCAGGACTTCCAGGAAACTTCTGGCTGAGCTGGCAGCAAGCCACCCCTCTCTCTTGTACTGCTGAGGCATGGTGTTTATCACATAAAACTACTGGGAAAATTGCAGCAAAAATCTTTTATTAGTGGGAGCTCTTTGCCTGTTTTAAACATACTAAAGCATTAACAGCGAAGGTTTTTGGGCAAGGGTGCAAGCTAGGGTGTGCTAGAAGTGGCGTGGGTCAGGTTGGTCAGACAGATCTGGCAGCATCTGAAGGGGAACAAAACTCTCTAGTCCTGCTACCTAGGACTGGAGGGTTGGGAGGTGGTATGACATTTTTCTCTTTTTCAGACAGGTAGAATAAGACTTAGAAGTCTCCTTACTGCTTGTGCTGGACCAGTGACGACAAAAAGCAGGTTTTCCCCTCATAAAAGACAGTAGATAAACCTTGAGACATGTAACACCTTTGTATGTCAAATCGGAAAAAGGAAAACAACCCCTTGGACAAATCCTGGCTGAGCGTAGGATGCTACGTGAATTCAGACATGAAGAGTGCATCCCATGGTGGAGCCAGGCAATGGAGATGTACTCAGAGATCTGGCTTGACAGTGGATGCCAATCTTGCTGTCAACATGACAGAAACCTCTCATGGTTGGATGGGGAGAAGGGAGCTCCTGAAGCATGGTTTCCTCTGCTGTCCATGTGCCAGCCACAGCAGAGTAGCCCAGGTGTGACCAGCACGCATCACACGTTGTGCTGTGCCAAGAACCAGGCCAAGGTGAGGCCAAGGGACCCTCTCCAGACTTCACGCATCTCTGGGTTAATGTGGATGACCCTTAGCTGCCTGGGTGACACCTCTGCTCTTGGCTGCAGAAGGAGTGGCAGTGAAAGGACAATTCCCGTCAAGGAGGACTTCTTATTCAGAAGCAGAGGGAGGGTAGGTAAGGCAGACTCACTTCTATTTAGGGTCAAGGTCTGTGTCCTTTTGTTGGCTTTTGCCTGACCCCTGAAGGAGTTGGGTCCATTTATTAAACAAGGGGAAAATTACTCACTTAGAAAGAGACAGAAATCAAGAAACCATTTACAGGTTTGCATTCTGTTTTTTATATATTTGGTATGGTAATGTAGTCTGGAAGACAGTTCTTGTGACTTGTGTGCCTTGCTAGTTGGGGCACTTAGACCTGGCACCAGAGACTGAACAAGGAGCTGGTATGTGCGATACAACGGGACAAAAGGTGAAAAGCAGCAGCAGCTCTGCCTTGATGCCTGCGGGCATGTGGAAGGAAATACACAACTGGACCCAGGTCTCATTTCAGCATTTCAGCACGCAATGATCAGAGGTATCTGGGGAGAAAGTGAGCTTTGAAATGGGGAAAGGAACACAGCGGTATAACATATGTATCTTGTGCCTGTAAAATAGTGAAAGAACAAGACTGCTGACCAGCTGAGGCCTGGTCCTGAATCAAAATCCGATTGCAGACTGGTGAGGTCGGTTGAAAGTGGTGAGAAAGAAGGCTTTGAAGGGAGATAAAAGAGAACATATCTGTGAGATGCACCTCCCTGAAGGCAGGGGGAATATACTGGGACATGGTAAGATCGGTTCCTCCCTTTCCCTCTCTGTAGGAGGAAGCAGACAGAGCCATGACTGCTTTGCATGAGGCCACAGAGACCAGCCACAGGAAGCAGCTGCAGATTGTAGTGAGGGCATGCTGGCTAGTACCTTGGTGGTGACTCCCGGGATGGGCGCGAAAGCTTCAGGGCAGTGAGAGCCCACTGGAGATGAATGACAGACCAGTGAAAATGTTGGTGTCTTGCAGCCCTGGTCAACACACTGTGAGGAAGCTGCAGTGAAACAGGAAGTGGTTAATATTAGCACACTTTCCCAATTCTCAATGGTGGAGACGACCAAAACATCCTGGGGAGGAGAGAGCATGCACAGCCATTAGTTGCCAGCTGTCTCAAGTGTGTTCTCACAGACACCCTTCCTTTATCCCTTCAGTAAAGCAAAACATGTCTCTACTGCACAAAATATTGTGAAGAAATGAGTAAGGTGGCTGTGTGGGCATCTAAAGCAGTCTATCTTGGAGCAAGATAAATGGATACTATGTGGATTGTACCTTGTCTGATACCTGAGCTATCTGGCACGACTCTGCACTGAGTAAGGAAGATATCCTCAGAGACCAGTTATAAAGTCTTGGGCTTGCTGCAGGTGGACAAGTTTCCTTAACAAGGCCAAGAGCCATAACCAAGTTTCTGTTTTTCCAACTCTAAATTTGAATCAATGCCAGACTGCCTACATAACTGAATCTGGCCTTTTCTGCTACCAGTGCCGCCTGGCAAGAGACTTATACATGGATATTTGGATAGTAAGATTTACCATGCCTTACTATCCAGTCTGTTGCTCCATAAGAGCATTCCAGCAGCCTTAGCTGTGCTTTATGGTTCTCCAGCATACCTGCCCTACAGTGTTATTAGGTGCCTGCCTTTGTGCGGGCTAGGGTATATTTATGGAAACAAACACATCATCTCTAAGAAATGAGATGTAAGGACATGCTTGCAGCACAGAATTAATCAAGAGCAGTTGCCAATTTGCTGTTCCTGTGAGGAAACGATCAGAATGATTAGTAATGTACCTCCTGTTACTTGAGGTTGTTGTTTTTTTTTGTTTTGTTTTGTTTTTCTTTGCCAGTTCTATGATCACAGTGGAAACATAAGCTTTATCAAAGCACTAACCAACAGTAACTGCATGCACAAGACCAGATCATAACAAGATCAGATGATAACAGCAGTTGCCCACTGTTGGAAGGGAAGTGAAAGGTGAACTATCCACTGCAATATGAGTTCAGAGAGCTGTGGTAGCTGTCTGCAGTGCAAGATCCCCTGTCAGGAACCACTCTCCCCGTCCTCTGCTTGGCACAGCACCCCATGTACACTTCCTTTGTCTCCAAATCCACACAGAAATTCACAAGTACGCTCAAGTCTCTAAAGGCACCGAGGTAGATCGTGTCTATTCATTGCAGTGAGACTGGAATCCCAATACATTTAAATCTTATTAAAAGGAGAATGATTTAAACTGTGCTTGATTATCTTCACTGATCCACATCTTACCATGGAGAGGATCTGCAACCAGGACACAAATTCCCTCCTACACCAGTCTGCTCAAGTGGCATCTCAGTAGCAAGTGTTTAGGAACACTAATTTAATTCCTGCTGTGCAGAAGATCTGGAAGGAGATTTTCCTCCTTGCAGAGCAATCTTTTCAATCTTTTTTTTTTTTTTTTTTTTTTTTTTTTTTTTTTCTTTTTTTTCCCTGGGTTGCCTCAGATCATTGGTGGGGTTAGTGGTTACATCCCACACGATGGTGCATAAGTAACACAAGGGAGTATCTCCCTTTCTCCCTCCTGTGAATTCTATTTCTGTGCCATCCTTTTCTCTTTGCGGTCCCTACTTTCTTATCTGTGCTCTCTTCTTTTTTTGTTCAGGCCAAATTAAGTGGCATTGTTGGTCCACATGGGTGGTGTGTACAGATGGGATGGTGAGTTTTGGACTAACACAAGCATGTGCTTTTCCCAAGAAACAAGTCACTTTCTGACTTGTCAGATGGCTGACAGTGGGCTTGCCTTCTTGAAGTTGCCAGCCAACCCCTCCAATCTGCCTTTATGATTGGGAAAATCAAATGGGCTGAAAAACATGCACTGCATCTTGGTCCACTGAAGGACTGAAAGAAACCTCGTTTGAGCTGTACCCACCCCACCCAGGGTCTGCATATTGTGCAGGCACGATTTCAAATGTCATTCTTCCATTTTAGCATTTGCGGCTTTGGGTGGGAGTCGGGATCACAGATGCCTTAAAATTTCCATAGTAAGCAACCAGTTACATCATTAGGTATATAAGCACCTTTTAAACACTAGCTTTCAGCTCTTAGTCAAGCTATGAAGGCTGCTGCTGTGGAAACAGAGGTGACTGGGGCATTCCATGGTGTCAGGCTCTTGTAAAAATAGTCATATAAAGAAAGTACAGCTCTAAAAGAAATCAGGTCAATGAATTCAACATACGCAGGTTGAAATGTCAGTGCTTGGGAGTATAGACTGATGACATGCTTTGAGAAACTACTTTGGTAGTTTTTTCAATGAGACATGAAACAGAGAGTGCGCGAGTAAGCGAGCAAGCAAAAAAAAAAAAAAATTAAAAAATTACCGCAAAGGTATCATCTAGCTACAGCATCAAAAACATAACAATTATGTCAGTGACTGTATATTTAACTCTTCTCTTTGCCTGGTGTTTGCAGCATTTTTGATATGGAAACTCACTCATTCTCCACAGCCTAATGTAAATTAGTCATACGTTGGCAGACAATTCAGCAGAATGTTTTTCAGGGGACCGTTTACCTCAAATGGCAGCAATTACTTCGAAATGTTTTGTGATATTTTGTGTTTTGTAGCAAAATACTTCATTAAAGAATTCGGATCCACTTTTGCAAGAAACCAGCTTTAAGAGCCAGTTCCTTAAACTGGCTTTTAACCACTCTAAAGAGTTATTGCTGTGTGAAGCGTGGTGGTATAATGGCATATTTTCTAAGTGTTGCTGTAACATGGGCTAGGTTTCACAGTTTCATTGACTCAATTAGGGTCAAAGAGTAGTGTAATAGGTGCTTCTGATATGCACATCTCCAATGAGAAGACATGACCCCAGAAAAGGACATTTACAATGAAAGCAACTGAGAAAAAGAAGATCTCTGGGTGATGCACAGGTATATGCAAAGCTTTGCAGAGGTGGTGGAGAATAAGGGGACTGGGACTCCTGCTATTTTCTTCCATGGGATTTCATGAACAAACATGTAATTTCCAGTCAACATAACAGTTTTTCATGGGCAGACAAAGTAGATAATTCAGATTATGAGTTCCTGGCTTCTTCAGTCAATTGTCCCTTGGCTGTTTGTCACTGTGTAGTTTCCTTAGCTCTATGGAAACACGGGAGATGCTTTCACCAGGAATGGTTCTTAAACCTCTAAGATAGCTGAAAGGCAACACTAGGAAACAGGCCAACACAACATAATTCATGTAAAACTGAATGAGTAAAAACTTAAATGAGTAAAACTGATACAAAATGCTCTGCTCAAGATGTTTCTTAATGGAAAGAAACATTATTTGAATAAACCATTTTTTTTTTTCATTCAGAATGCCTTTATTTATCTCAGAGGCATTTTGTTAATAAAATGAAACGTGTTGATGCTGCTCTTATGCCTGATGTAAGTTGTTGTTCCTTGTGAATCCCGGTCTTTTTCATGAGACCTTAGACCATGGAATGACATTATTCATTGCCTACTTTCTCTACCCTAAACTAGGACATGTAATCAGATTAATAACCTCACCCTACATAAGAGAATAAAAGAATGAGCAACCATATATTAACTCACCTGTGCATCTTGGTGCTTTTTCTAAACTGGCATTTTTGTCATCCAATCTTCCATCAAAAGAAACACATTTTTTGATCAAAAATGTTTTATCAACATTTTCCTCAGAAAATAAAATATTTTTTTTAACCAGCTTTTCTGAATCCACTGATTATCCATGAGAGGACACACTCCTTATGCTTCTTCCTGGCAGCCACAGCAGCTCAGCTAGGAGATGGGCAGGCTGTAACAAGCAATGCTGCAGTGAAACAGCGGAGTACTCTGAGTATGACTGTGCTCCTCCTTCAGAAAATTCCAATTTCACTATAAGAAGAAATCACCTGTGATTCTTTACCATTTTCACATGAACCACAAACTGGTTCCCATCATTTATTTTAGTCCCTCTACTTCCCAAGTGCTCTGTTTACCCTTGTAACCCATTTTATCTCCTGAGCCCTATTTGCTCATTTGACTAAACCCTGCAGAAGACCTTGGCAGGGCTCTGTCTTCTCTGACTGGTTTGACAGACGTCCAAGTAACTAAACCCTTGATGGATGCCTGTGCTGGGATCATGTTAGCTCAGTGCCTGACACCCCATTGTATGCGAGGAGGGCTGCTTCAGACATGAGGGGGTGAATGGAATCAAGTGGGAGTGAGGCTGAAAATATTAACAAAAAAAGATTAAAGGGAAAATGAGTTGAGTCGTGCTACAAAAAGTAATGCTGGAGAGAAATGATGAGGATGGAAACAAGAAATGGAAATAAGAGAAAATTAGAAAAGCCAAACAACAGAAGAGGAAGAAATAGGGACACACACACACACACACACAAACCACATATAGAAATACCAAATACAGACAAATGTAAGAGGGAGCAAAAAGCCAGGGGCAAATAGAAGAAGGAAAGTTTGAAGAAAATAATGAGAAAAAAATATATTGACAATATGGGGTGGTAATGTTAAATAAACAAGTCATAGATTATCCGAGTTGGAAGGGACTCACAAGAATCATCGAGCCCAACTCCTAATGTAATAGTTAATCGGGTAATATAAACAACCTGAATGTAAAAATATAGTTTACATTTTGTGGTCTGAAAGAATGATGGGGAGACCAGAACCTCAGCTGGTGGCTAGTTTTTTTTAAATCAGATTAAACTGATCTAAATTTAACTGAATTAACATGAAAGCAAGAAGGAACAGAGTACAATGTATGTGCTGCATCTCTTTTAGAATCATAAAAACATCCTGAGTCATTCCAGAAGAAACGTGGATCCTGGAATAAATCATAGAGTGGTTTTGTTTTCCTTGTCTTTCAATATTTTCTTTAATTAGTGGTGGCAGAAAACTAACATGTGGTGAGATTTGAAAAACCACAGTAACCATACTAGCTAAACGAGAGTAAATTTCCTTTCAGAGCTCTAACATGTACAAAAGCAAACTACATGTGGGGACTTCATTTGCATAGCATGCAGATTTTCAAATAGGTGTCTTAAAAAGAAAAAACCCTTTCCATTTGCCACAGTGTGAAGCACAAAGTGTCTGCAAGGAAGGCTGTCTGGGCTTTGTAACTGGGTCAAAAGAAAATGCACTAAGGAGGTAAGTTACACCAGCTATCTTTTATTAATTTTGGCATTAACCTAAATGGATTTAATTCTTCTCTTACTGAAAGACTGTTTTTCCTTCTGAATTTTAACTATATTGCAGATTAAACATGAGATACATTGAAACTGGAAAGAACATGAGTATGGAAAAAACTGAGCAAAGTTTTTGTAGTGGGTAATCTAAAATTCTGATTTGTCTTTTAACGAAACAAGCCATCCCATTACATTGAGTCACATTCCATGAAACAGAGTTGATAATATTGAGTTGCTTCTGAGGCAATGCTGTTAGTTTTCAAAATGTGGGCTAATGTCTGGAAGAGACGCTGTTTACTATTACTAGTAGAAGACGTGCATGTTTGAATATGGATTACAATCATCATGGATTTGGTTGGTGATTTGAATTCACATCCATTTTTATAATACAGAGGGAATTATTACTCATTATTTGCTGCTTACATGACTGCTGTGGGCTAGATTTGTCTTGTGTAAAGATGTTTGCATTGCGAAGCTCAGAGCCTTTTCATCAGCTCCAGAGATAAAAAGAAGACCCACAGAGAAATGAGCCACAATGAAATACCAGCAAATCCCTGTACCAACACAGAAATTGTTCCTGCTCTCAATGTGCTGTTTTTAACAGGATTGGGGCCCATGTTTCAAAATGTCAGATGTGGCGAGCAGGAATCAGTGCTTTGCTTCAGACAGCATTTAGACAGCAAGTTATCTGTAAACAGGATCTAGGCTGGCATACATATCTGTTATTACAAAAAGTATATGCACCTTATCTTATCAAAAGTAGATGCACTATTCCTCACAGCACTTCAAGGACAGGAAAATTAGAAATGAAACTTATATTTCTTTTTCAAGAAAGTACAGAAGATGCCTTATGAGCCCCATCTGTAGCCCAAATCAGAGGTAACATAGGCAATCTCTGTTACTGCATTTTGAAATGTAAATAACTTAGGGAAACAGTACAAAATTATTATATATACATATATATATAAAGTAAAATCCCTTCCTAGCAAAGATTAACAGAATGTCCTGAAAACTCATGAGGCTTTAATGGTGAAAATTATTATGAATTATGAAATAAATAGTACAGAGAGGAGTACTTCATTATTGTGACTGAGGATGTCTTGAAAGAGTCGCAGGATCTGGACATGGTGCCAGTCATCTCAATGCACAAAACCAAAACACTGTGCCATAGTTTTACACCTTCCCCAACATCATTCATGCATCCTCTCTACTCACGTTGCACCTCTCTCTGATGCTAACCAGTGTCTTGGCTCTACCTGCTGCTGGTCCTCCCAGGCTGCTGAAAAGATAGATGTGCTGCGAGTGCTGCTATGGGGTGCCTTCAGAGCGGTGTGGCAGCTGCCAAGAATACACGAACTCTCCCACAGTGGGCCAAAGGTCCACTCAGTGACGTGTCTTACTTGTGGAAGCAGCCAGAGGCAGACACCTGGGATGAAGAAACACCTGCCTTGTGGCGCTTGTCCTGGGATCTGTGTGCAGCTCTCAGGAATCCACCTTTAGCTGATTTCCTGGGCTGGGGGCTTCCCGCAGCCTGTTACAAATAACAACCTACGTGGGCCTATTAGATCTGTGCTCGCCTAATCCCTCTTTGAACTCATGTATGCTTTTCCTCTGTGATGCCCAGGAACAAAAAATCCCCCAGTTTTATCAGTGCTGTGTGATGATATCTTATTTTACCTGATGGCTTCACGGGCAGCCATCTGTGTGCTTTCATTGTGCGACTCAGTAAATAATTATTTTGCATTCACACCCTCCCCAAACTCATGGTTTTAAAGAACTATCATGTGTAAGTAGTCTCTTTTCCCGGCTGCCTTTTTTGTCTTTCTTCAGCTAGTTGTTCCTTGCTCCTGATTACTATAGCAATAATCTTGCCTTACCATATACCTCCCGAGAGGGCATGAGCAGAACAACATTGTAGTTGTGCTGTGGGGGCCTGACAGATTTCTACAAAAGTATTACATTGATTTCCATTTTCTTATTTCCTGCTTTTCTTATAATTCTTAACAAAAATGTCACCCTTTTATGCTGAGTTTTGTGGAGACTGAGATAAGGTAGAACAGCCCCCAGACCATTTAGGACATTATAATTTAATACCAATGCATTTGAAAATAAATGGAAGGTCCTAGGCAACTAGAGAAGAAGGACGGATCTCTTAAAGATGTCCCAGGTACCTAGAGAGCAATGGAATCACTTGTGGTAGTCAGACTCCAAAACTTCGTGCCCATCCCATTGCCACATTGCACATCTTTTGACCATTTCTGCAACCCAGGTCTCTAACTGAAGCTGCTGGCTTGATTTATCAGGATCAGAAAATTATAAGCAGAAATTTAAAATGGAGACAATCATAATTGTCTGCTACAATTGTTTCTCTTTGCCTTCAATTTTAACTCATCTTCTCTGCAATGAAACTCACATATCTCTCTTCAATGTACTGAATTTTACCAAACATATTTCAAATGCTCAACTGCTTTATGGAGTTAACCAGATCCATAATGACAGACAGTGAATTAGTTCAATCAACAATAAGTCCAAATTAATTTTATATTGAGTCCATTGAAGTTAGTTGGGTCACAATCCAAATTGATTTTCACTTTTTTTTTTTTTTTTCATTGTATGCATGAAACAGTGAATTTTTTTTTAACTTTTTTATTATTTTTTTTTTCAGCAGTAAAGTTAAAACATGCATGGGTGTGTCAACATACACACACCTATAGAGGGAAAAAATGAAATCCTCATTTCAAAGTTTTTAAGGATCTATGTCAAATCACATTTTGACATGATGCAACATTTTTGTTTCATTCCCTGGGTATGGTTTGTGGAAAGCAGTACCATACTTAAGTGGCTAGGGGACCACTGGTACTGTGAAATATTCTGTTTTGAAAGAAAATATGAGATGACATCTCTCATCCTGTATTTCTTTATGTCCATCATTCTATTAAGCTAAGCATAGCTTACAAGGCTATCTGTTGTCTCTAATGACAAAACAAGACTCATCTAAGTGCTCACACACAATTTCTGAAATAAGAAATTAGAATGTAATTGTTACCTTTTTTTTTTTTTTTTTTTTTTTTTCCCTGCTAACATGAACATCTAAATTGCATTCAAATACTAAAAATACTAAGGACAGAGGTGGGGGAAAGAACATTTACAGATTTTTTAATTCAGGAATCATAAAATGAAATATTTTCATGTCTAGTTACAGCTAACGTTAACAACAGACCTGAACAAATCACAGAACCATAGAATGGTTTGGGTTGGAAAAAAAACCTTTAAAGATCATCTGGTACAAACCCCCCCATACCTTCCTCCAGATCAGGTTGCTCAAGGCCCTACCCAGCCTGACCTTGAACACTTTCAGGAACTGGGCATGTCTGTACCAAGCAGACAAATACAATTATATTTTCCATCTTTATCTGGGTATTTGTATATTTTATTAGTGGCTCAGGCAAAAGATTTGGATAATATGCACCTTGATGTATGCCAGTTTATTATTTTTTCTTCAGAAAACAGTTCTTAGTCAGTTCTGTAGTTAATGCTTGCTGCAGTTTTGCAGTTCTTCATGACTTTCAGTGCAACCTTTGCGGAAACAGGCCATTATTCAGGAAGTATTCTGATGACAGTGACGATCGACACCTTATATCTTATGATTCTAATGCTGGCTTGTTTATTTTAAAACAGTATCACATTATATATGTAATTGAATTAATAAATGACTTGCCTCCACCTTGCATGTCTTCAGCACAGATAAGGTTAAGCATTTTACTTTATGTAAAAAAGCAGGTTATTGTTTTTGCTTGTCAGGAGGAAGTGGTGATAATTTCAATCGAACTTCGGACCTTTGACTAATGCTGTCTACTGAGGCTGATTGTAAATGTGCTTGAGACAGCTACGAAAGAATGTAACAGAATCACACATCCTCTTCAACCTGATCTTCTGACCATTTTCAAATCTGGTAAGTACTAACATAAGATAGTTTATCTATAATGTATGGTGAATGTACTAAACCACATGCATTTGTAGGAGTGTGCTTACAATGGTAGGTAATGCTTGAAAAATAATTATTGGTTTCCTCCAAGTGCTGAGATTTTTTTTCATTATAGAGATCTGTCTTTTTCCTGAGGTTTTTCTTTGTTTTGCCTTTTGCTTGTGTAATTCCAAATACTTTGTACTGAAGAATGCATTTTAGTCTTCTTTTTGAGTATTCACATACTGCTTTCATAGTGAAAAGAAATGTTAATGTAGATAGAATGGAAAATAGTAGGGTAAAAAATACAAGGCTTATATGACATTTAATATGCAGAACCTGAGTGTGTTTGTGTACATGTGCATAGACGTGCCCATATGCAATATATAAAGAATATTAGAACATACCCAACCACACCCACCCTTATATATGTGGAAATTTATTTTTGATAATTGCCTAATACATTGGTGCTAAATAAAGCCACAAATATGCAGATTATAAATTACAAAGCTGCCTATTGTAAGACTATTGGAGAGATTTAATTTATTGTGGGGAAAAGTGCTTAAAGAGGTTCTGATTCACCTTCCTTTGCAGCCAGTGCACCTTCCTAATAACTTCAGTGAATGCTGTTTCAAAATCATAAAAGGAAATCAGCTCAAGAGATTTAAATCAGGTCCTAAATTTGATCTTTGCTATTCTGGTTTCAGTTTGAATCTTTGTCTACGACTCTCATAGCAACCAGCCTTGGGAAGCTTTTGCTGGGCAGTGGAAGTACTTTTGTGAAGAAATGTGTGACTGCTGGTGTCCTTGTGAATGTCTGTATCACTGGAGAGAGCATGCAGCTCTCCTATGCTTAGTAGCTTTCTGCTGAATGCTTCTGAGGAGCAGAGAGCCTTTCTTCAGTGCTATTCTGAAGAGCTGTCCTTACAGACTTTAAGAAACACTTGTACTTCCCTTCTACTAAATTGTGTTCACCCTGCCTTCTTCTCTGTACACCTTATACTAGTGTTTAAGAGTTACTTCGGCAACATGGAACACGTTTTTTTTTAGAGAGAATATATACCATCAGGGTCTTTGTATGTTACAACCGTGGACATCCTAGAAAGATATTTGTCATTCCATTTTTTTTTTTCCAACAATAAAATAGCAGTTCCTAAAATAATAACCCAGAGGGGTATCCATATAGTGTTGACTGAAGAGTTACTGTGCTTACAGCCTGGTGCAAAGGGTAACAGGGACACCGAGAAGGGGGGGCGTGTGTCTGCCTGGCTGGGGGCAGAGGAGGGTAAAGAAGCAGATGGAGACTAGGGGTACTCAGAGAACACAGGCTAGGAACCACAGCCCTAGGTGAACTGTACAGCATCACTGCTTGCCTTATACACCTTTGCACTTCAGAGAGACACTTTAAATTGTTAAAGTTTGCTTCAGAAAGTGTTCAAGGGATTTCAAGCTGTCATACACCAGCAGCTTTTAAAAATCAGCTTTGAGACGGTGGCAGAGGAAGCTGGAGTGGTGGTTGAAGGTTTATTTAAAGGAAAGGAAAGCCAGAGAAGCTGTGATGCTTAGACAATATAACATGGTATGGGTTTCTACCCATCTCAAGACCTGCAATGTGAGCCAGCCTCCTCACATAAGTCCCACAGAGTCTGATCCTTTTTATGCCTTTGGACAGTGAAGAGTGTTCGGTCCCTTCCCTTGCCAGCTTCCTTCTAATATCTGGACTGCATCTGCCCCACTTTTACAGATTATCAGTGTCTCCCTTTTTCAAAACTCAGGTAATTCCCAAACAGGAAGGATTTGTTAATCTAGATTTAAGATTGACCCGCGTATACTTTCTAATTAGCAACACAACTAGTAAAAAGCAGAGAAACTCTGAATGAAACTGACGTTCACACTCTTGGCAAATAAGGAGCTAGTCCCTGCTGGTATGTGCAGTTCTCATGGAGCAGGTAAGGGAAAGGAAGGGAAGACTGATTTCACACAGGGGAAAGCTGAGGAGCTAAATCTCCTACCCCCGGGGTTCCTGTGTGAGGTTAAGCAAGTCATTTAAACCCAGCTTTGTGCATGTGGCCACCAATGGCATGTTCCCCATTTTATCCACCTGTGACTTCAGATCCTGTGGTCTGATTTGCGGAAGTCTGAGCCTCCCTGCAACCAGAGTCAATGGATTCAGTAATTTACATAAATGAAGTACTGTACTGCATAATGCTAGGCACTCCTAAAAGTGATGTTGGGGTGGGGGACAAGTGCCTCAAACTGAACATCCCAAGTGAATACTTAGAGTAATGACTCAGTGCTCTACTAGTTCCTTCTCTGTAAAACAAAGATAATAAATAAATAATAATAATAAAAAGTTTAAATGGTGCATTATTGTTATGGAATATAGTAACGTGCTGCTGTTTTACTGTTCCAGTTATATCTCAATACACTGATTTACATTGTCATACAGAGTTTTTGGAAGTAAAATGTCATTTATTCATTTTTCTTGTGGTGCAAAGTCAATGTGAACTGAGAATCACATATTCTCATGTATTGCTTATTAGCTCTCTGACTAAACAATCCATATGTAAGACTGTACTCATAATCATACCCATACAAACCACCCACCTTCCCAGCTGCGCAAAGTGCTGCAGCAATGTGTGATTTGTTGAGATGTTATGTTGTTGGTATAGCTGAAGTGAGCTGATTCTTCTTTGAATAACTTGTATTTCCAATTGTTTTCCTACTTCTCCACATTTCTTGTGCTGCTTTCCCCATCAAACTCTTTTTCTTTTTTTTTTTTTTGTTTTGTTTTGTTTTCAGAAATCATCGGAAAGCATTTTGTACTTCTTTTCCACATATATAACCTTTTCAGAAGTGTACTGGCAAAATGAATATTGTAAGTACTCAATTAACACATTACATCAGTAGATAATAAAGCAATGAACCTGGCAGTCCCAGCTCTTTGAGACTGCTGGTCAAACTGCCATAATTTCAGGAGTGATTGGGGGATGAGAAGTTTCTTACTCAGCAGATTTCACTGAAAATGCATGCCATTTCTTAGGTTTGTTACCTCCTCATTTAACAACCAGTCTGGTGTCTGCATTGCAAGGAACTGCATCTCAGGCTAGCTATCCCAGAATTTAGATTCTTCTGTGATGGCAAATTATTCCTTTCTGCATAATGTATTTAGGGATGGAATCCTTTGGGCCATCCCAAAAGATAATCTCCATGTTTATAGTTAAATTAAGATTTTGTGAACTTCACTAGTTAGTTCTTTTATGTGTGCTCTGCAGAGTTAAACACATTTGTAATTTGGGTGGGTGGAAACAGTAAAACAGGTAGTACTGGAGGAAAAACACTGCTATGGACTGTCTCAAGAGAAACTTGATATGGGCTTGAAGCTGAGGGGTAGGAAGTACTAGACAGAAGTATTACAGTTACTATAAGGGAAACGTCACTTCCATTTCAAATCAGCAAGCCTTGCAATACTATTTTTTTCCAAAGCCATTACTATATTGTATTTGTATAATGTTGTTATCTATCATCTTTCAATTATATAGAAATTGTGGAGATTTAAGGTGTGAGTTAACCTGTGATCTTCTTTTTTACAGACAGAGTCTAGTGTAACAGATTATCAGTATGATTCAGACTATGCTTCTCTAATTGCACAACCCTGCTCTAAGTGGGAAGTAAGGATCTTCACAAAAGCATTTCTGCCAGTTGCATACTCGTTGATTTGTATCATCGGCCTAGTTGGTAACATCTTTGTAGTGATGACCTTTGCTTTATATGAAAGAACCAAGTCCATGACGGATGTTTACCTCTTCAACATGGCCATTGCGGACATACTGTTTGTTCTCACCCTCCCACTGTGGGCAGTGAACTATGCTGCTGACAAATGGATTTTTGGTAATTTCATTTGCAAAATGGCCAGAGGTATCTATGCGATCAACTTCAGTTGTGGCATGCTGCTTTTGGCCTTTATCAGTGTGGACCGGTACATTGCCATCGTACAGGCAACAAAGTCATTTAAGCTAAGGGCAAGAACACTTGCATACAGTAAACTGATTTGTTTGGCTGTGTGGGTATCATCAATTTTAATTTCCAGTTCCTCTTTTCTATACAGTGAAAGTTACAGCTTCTCCGTCAACGAAACCAAAGAGATTTGTGATCACAGATTTGACAAAATGGCTGAAAGCACTATGCTGAAATCACTGCTGTTGTGCCTACAAGTTGGATTTGGATTTTTTTTACCTTTCATATTTATGTTTTTTTGTTATACATTCATAATCAAATCCTTACAACAAGCTCAGAATTCCAAGAGAAACAAAGCAATTCGTGTGATTGTATTAATTGTAGCTGTTTTCCTAGTTTGCCAGGTACCCTATAACATTGTTCTTCTTGTGGCAGCTGTAAATATGGGTAAGATGGACAAATCTTGTGACTCTGAAAAGGCAATGGCCTATGCGAAATACACCACTGAAGCCATAGCATTTTTACACTGTTGCCTGAACCCTGTGCTCTATGCATTTATCGGAGTGAAGTTTAGAAGTTACTTTGTGAAGATAATGAAGGACCTATGGTGCATGAGACACAAGAAATACAACAAACGTGGTTCAAGGACAAATTCTGATATTTATCATTCAAGACAGACTAGTGAAATTCTGACTGACAATGCGTCTTCTTTTACTATATAATACAATTTGAAAAACATTATTACTGAAGGACTCTGCTCACCAAGCAACCCAAACCAGCCCCACTATACCTGTGGTAGCCAGTCTTCTGGGCTTCTCGGCACCTCAAAGGGAGCTCTCATGACCTACAACTCCTTTCAGGAAAACAATTAAAATAAAATAACAACACTGTCCTGTGGAAAACTGAAGTCTGATTCACCTCTCTTAACATTCATGCTCTTCTAAAGTGCACTCTTGTAGAATTATTAAAACTGAATTTTACAGAGGAATGCTTCTTGTTTTTAATAATAATAATAATTTTTTAAAAAGTTCTACATCACTGGAATATCTCAAAAGTACTAAGTAAATGAATCAGTCTATGTCCCGGCTCATTCTACTTACATTTATGTTGTTGCTATTAACTATTTTTACTTGGAAATCTTATTTAAGTGTAGGTCTCCATGGTGCTTTTGCTGCAGACAGGTCACTTTATAATACGAGCCTAAAATATGGCATTTTGAGCAAAGTATGGCAAGCAGAGCTAACACAGAAATGAAGAAACAAACTCAGGGATTCTGGAATAGGTGGGCTTAGGTGTCAGGTCTCATAAATCTTTGCCCAGTTCTATGCTCCACCTGCTCATGAGGAATTGCAGAAGGTTATGCCAAAGCTGAGACTGGTTAAAGTCAACAAAGACATGCCTACTAAAGACAATGTTACAATAAATAAATAACACAAAATAAAGAGAGCTTTGCAACATGCACAGAAAGGTTTTCTGAAATCTCCTTAGACTATTTTCTGAACAGAGAAAGCAGCTTTACCTGAGATATTCTTCCCTTCATTTGGCACTAGATTCCAGTTCTGCCTTCAGCTGAAGCTGATCAGCTTGTGAACGTTTTTCTGTGTTGTTGTTTCTTTATGTTGTTATTTTTTTCTTTCCAGCTGAAATTCACACTCCATTTTCTAGAAGCTATAAAACTGAACAGAAATGTAATTATTCAAATTCCAACTCTTTATTCTCTCTCTCTCTCTTTTTTTTTTTTTTAACTAGATTCCTCAAGAAACATGCATTTCTTTGTATTTTGCTATTGTTGGCAAAGTTTCTTTACGAAGGGATTTACTAGCATGAAGTATGTATGTACGAAATTTATTCTGTTAGCTCCAAAATTATTAAGGTCTATGCCTAAAAATAAAACCAGAATCTGACTTAATTCAGCCAAAATTTTTACTGAGAGTCAGCATTTAACTCACTCTGGATATAGGGATATTTCTAATAAATTTAATTAGTTTTACCCAGCAAACCCTCAGTGGAACTTTTTTTTTTTTTTGAGGGAGCTTCACCACCTTGTAACTGTGCAGGGTGTGGAGAAGTAGAGAGGAACAGGAACTGATGCATTTCATAGAGCTGGAGGGCAGAGGGTCAGGGCAAGACGTAGGAGAGGACAAGAACACACCTGCTACCTGCTTGCAGTCTGCTGAAGTTCCTACAAAAAATTAATGCAATGTGCAGCTCACAGTTTGCCTTGGATGTCCTCTTTTATACTCATGGCTGAGGAGACAGAGAAAGAAGTAACCACATCTTTCAGTGGCAATCCAAAGGGCCAAGAGGGGCAGTGCTGGAGCTTAAGAAAACTTGAGGAAGGGTGTTGATATGGTATGACGTGAAATTGGTACTGCTTGTGATGGTGCAATCCGTCCTTGTTTACAGTGCACTGTGAGGTTCTTAAATATTGGTGCCAGATGTGATAAAGAGTGTATGCATTTATCATCACTGAATAGTAAGTTAGGCAAGAATATGATGCAAAATAATGTAAATGCATATGTGTGCATTTGCTGTATGATTTTCTGCATGAGAATTCAACAAATAAAAAATGTTACTGAAAAGGAAAGAAAAGCCTCATCTCTAAGTTTCTTGCTACATACATTTATTACCTTGAAAACTTCCTTATTCAGTGCAAAATATCTCATGCCTAAGGACAGCATGTCACCCTCAGGATCTGGATGAAGGACCTATGCCTTGATGCACTGACTTAAACCCACCTGGCGCCACAACAGCTCTCAGGCTGACCCCTGTGAGGCTTGAGCAAAGCCCGCAGCCTCCTGTAGTCCCTGCAGCTACGTCTGCAGGGCTTGACATCAGCCTGTGACAACCTTGATAAAAAAAATCACTTGAGTTACAACTGAAACCATGAATGATCTCCCCACCTCTGGGACAAATGGGGTGAGAGTGTGGGAAGAGCTCACAAGGGGCTGCTGAGCAAGTACAAATGGGGTTCCAACTAGCGGGGTGCAGGCTTAATGTCCTTACAGTTTTTATTTGGATTTGGTAGGCAACTACAGAAGTGTGGGTAGTTAAACATTTAATTTACACATAATACCTCCTTAATGTGTGTGTGAGAGAGAGAAATTTACGCTCAGATAAAAGAGTGAGAGCAGTTCAGAGTGAAACCACGGGAAGGGCAGACCCCAACTGCTAGGCATTGGGCAGCTGATGGTCAGCAGATGTCACTGGTGATCCTCCACCTCCAGACATTCAGTGTCTTGTGTTCAATGAGCACATCAGCAGAAATGGCAGGTGAACTCAGGCTGGTGCTGGGAGTTTAAGAAATGAAAAGGGCACAGATTTATAGGAAATTGGGTGGTATTCTCACTGCAGAATAACTTTTCAGAGCTTGCTATGGATGCTGTTTTTTACTAAAATAACTTTGTGGTAGCCGTGCAGTACACTGCATATGCAATACATGCAATTTATTTTGTGTTGCGTATATTTTGGCAATTATTAGATGGATCGTCATTTTCTATTATGTTTAAAGATGGAAGAATACATACTATGTTGTGTTAAGGCATAGACACAGAAAATGCAGCTGATAAGTTTTGACAAGGCAATTCATATCCTCCTCCAGCTGGGGTTGGGCTGTGCTATTGGTTGCATGTACAAATTCTTTGCTTGTGAGTGGATTTCATTCTGCTTTTGGTTGCTACATGGGGGCCTTGCTTGACACTTCCCATTCAAGTGGTCCAGAAGGAGGTAGGTCATCTGTGCAGTGCATAAAATAAAGCTGTAACATCTCAGTGTAGACAGCCTAACTAAATCTGTTTTCTGACACATAGTTTGAAAACTGACCTGACTTACTGACCAGCTTCCCATAGTGTCAGTTCTCTTCCCATTATATTCAAATTTTGTGTGCTAATTGTTCTGTTTATATATTCATTTTCTTAGAAGAGTTATCACTATAAGCTAGCGAACCTGCAAAAGAGTCATACTGGACAGAGGAGATGAAAGTCATTTGGGCCTCGCTCCTTGGAAGGACAGACAGAGGAAAGAAGGTGAAAATTATGTGCAAAGAGAGCTAACGGTTAGAGATGATGGGTAGAAACTGAAGAGAAAAGGGATGAAACAGTCTAGAGAGGATTTTTTTTTTCTTTTTTTTTTTGATAGAACATTATTGGTAACTGATGATTAAGTACATAACAGGTCTAACTGATAACTCTACTTTTAATCTTTGTAGGGCAATCTTACTGTGTAGAATTGGGAAAATTTTGGGAATTGCCTGTGTTACTGATAAAAGTACTAAGAAAATGGTACTTGAGGCTTTGAGAATTTGGACTGAAGTTGAAAAATAGATTTTGATTCAGTGAAAATGGTAAAATTTTCAAAATGTCAAAACAGTATATCTCATAAAACATCTAAAATGTGTTGACATTTCTGGTTAGTTTTCAGATACTGTAATAAAAACCAAGGAAATGATTTCACAAAACCACTGAAAGAATCTCATAATCTGTTTTTTTAGGCTGTTGCTGAGAAACCAGGGTATTCCCACCACCACCCACCTGTTGGTGTGGAACTCATACCCTCTTGAAAGGAGCCCATGCAAAGTACTGATCCCCTTCCTTCCCCCACACCCCACCCAAAAAATAAAAAGAGGATGCTTCACCCTTAAAGTTTGCTACATGTATATCTCTAATTCTCTTCTGGGCAGTGTAGTTGCAGGTCCTTCAGGCTGAAGAAGGAATTAAATAACATCTCCTCTTGTGGGCAAATGACATAACCTGATGGTAAAGATGTGACCACTAAGCAAGGAGTGGGTCTCTGGCAGCTTTAAACAGAGCTAAGTTCCTTTTATTACAAGTTCCTTAAAACATATTCTCAGTTTTCTGTTGAATGAACTCCATTTTCTAACCTGAGTTAAAAACTGGCTAGGTTTTACTTAGTCAAAAAAAGACCTATTCATTTAAAAGCTATTTCAATAATGAAGGTTTTTATTGACCACGTCAGGATCCTTTCCCTATCAAACAGAAAAACTTACTGCTTGTGCAATTTCTTAACTGAAATCTGTAGTTGGTTTTCTTTGGATTTATTGTATTATGTAACTCAATTGTATATCCTGATGCATGACTCATATTTTTAAAGAAATCATCATCTTCCATTTATTTTTCATTGTTTTTTAAATAGAAATATGTGCTGAATTACTGTATTATCAATTTGATCTCTATATAAAGGGAAATTAAAACAATTGAATCAATATTTTTCTATCAAAATGTTTTAAAGCTCTTATTCAGTTGTTACAGTTTTACCATTCCTAAACAATTATTATAGTTCATCCAAAATAATTTAATTAATATATATTTTATCTGTAGTAACTGGAATTTATTTACAGACCTGTATTTCACTGAGAATTAGGGGAATAAGAGAATATTCAGCTCCTTTCATAAGAAACAAGGGAGTAAGAGATGAAGATTGGAGAAAGAGCTTTTATTCAAAACAGAAAATATTTGTGCTCTTGATTTATATGAATGATAGATAGCCCTGCTGTTTTAGCACAGAACATGGTAGATTTCCTTATGAGGTATTTGTGCTTAATTCTATTTGGTAAGTAGGAATTATAAAGAAAAAAAAAAGCTACCTAATTACCAGAAAAAATTGATGTGGGTTTTGTTGTTGTTTATTTGTTTATTTGTTTGATGTTGTTTGTTTCTTAGCCTGGATTGGATTATCCAGCTATGGCTTGGTTGTGATCTCTGGTCCTATTTCTGAAAAAAATTTACAGACATATGGAGTCATTAAAGTAGTTACAACTGTAAGTCAATTGCTGTCCTTGATTTTCTTTGTTCATCTTTTGTTAGTATTCTGTTTTTAATCTATGGACTTCTTGTAGTTATCAGATCAAGCTGTGCTTCTATTCCAGGTAATTTGTTAATATTTTTTACTAGGATCAAGCTCTTGGCAAAATATTATTAAAAAACATAACTATGTTCTGTCTTCCATGAACTGTAATTGTGTGATATTGTTAAATATTCTTTCAGCCAGTATGCCCCTCCCTAGAGAGTAAATGCTGATGAGATTTTCTTTTAACATTTCTGTTTTGTTTTGTTTTGTTTTGTTTTTCTCATTATTAAGACATCAAATTAATCTTTGCTTCATTCTGTAAGGGCGTTTATGAACAAATACTTCCTGGCAAAGCAACTGTGGAAGAAACTTCTTGCCCTGAATGTCTTTTTTTTGCTTCTCTCTTCTCTGGAAATTTGGCCTAGTAACCATTGTTAGAATCAGAATCCTGACCAGAGAGTATGATGAGAAATGTTGCACTCCAAGTTGGAAATTGGAGAGGAAAATGTTCATGTCTATGTGAGAATTGTGCTCAAACAGCTGATTACAATTTTCTTACACCTGAACAGATGCTTATGCCTTTTAACTTTAAGCCTGAGAAGCAACAGGGAGGTTCTGGGTTTCCCTTGGGGACAGTGTACTCTTCTGTATTTTGCTTCTATACAAACAGGGCAAAATTTTAAAGATGCGTTGTCAGTCAAACAACCAAACAACTTTGCACGGCATTACATGTTCCCCCCCAGATAGATCAAGCCCTGAATGCAAGACCAGACAGGTAAATAATGCCAACATGTACAACTAACTTGGAAATACGTTACTTTTTGGCAGCTCTTTGACACTTTGTGGGGCTTCACTGTACTTCAGTGAGAAGAATGTCTTCTGGTGTGAACTGAAATTATCCCTCTATGCCACAATGTCTTTTTTTTTTTTTTTTTACTTAGTTGGATGGGTGGGGATGGGGCAAAATTCCTTGTGGACAGCTGAAGGAGTTGCCAAATAATAATAAAATGTAGGTGAAGGACAAGTTCCTTCTCTGTTGTTGTTGTTTTTGTTTTCTTTTCCATCCAGTCTTATGCCAAAGGTCCCATTTTCTGGCCTTTGGCAGATTGGAAGCATGCCGGAACACTTCACACTACGCAGATCATATTTGTCTGACAGGATAATATCATACCCGTAGTCTGCTGCAGGCTGAAAAATAGCCTGTGCCTCGGGTACTTTTTGCACAAAAGTCTTTGCTTTTGTTGCTACATCCCTGTAAGTCTCCAAGGGGGAAATGAAACTATCCTATTCAGCAGAAACACCATCCAGAAGAAACTTCACTTGTGAGGGCCTGAATTCTCACTGAAACCAAAGGCAGGTATAGAATCATAGAATAGCCGGAGTTGGAAGGGTCCCGTTAACCGCTGTATTGGACTTCCGGAGGGCTGACTTTGTGCTGCTGAGGACACTGGTTGGTAGAGTCCCTTGGGAGGCGGTTCTGAAGGGCAGAGGAGTCCAGGAAGGCTGGGCGCTCTTCAAGAGGGAAATCTTAATGGCGCAGGAACGGTCTGTCCCCACGTGCCCAAAGACGAGCTGGCGGGGAAGAAGACCAGCCTGGCTGAACAGAGAGTTGTGGCTTGAGCTTAGGAGAAAAAAGAGGGTTTATAATCTTTGGAAAAGTGGGCAGGCCACTAGGGAGGACTATAAGGATGTTGCGAGGCTGTGCAGGGACAAAATTAGAAAGGCCAAAGCTCATCTGGAGCTCAATCTGGCCACTGCCGTTAAAGATAACAAAACTTGTTTTTATAAATACATCAACACAAAAAGGAGGACTAAGGAGAATCTCCACCCTTTACTGGATGCGGGGGGAAACTTAGTTACCAGAGATGAGGAAAAGGTAGAGGTGCTTAATGCCTTCTTCGCCTTAGTCTTTAGCGGCAATACCGGTTGTTCTCTGGATACCCAGTACCCTGAACTGGTGGAAGGGGATGGGGAGCAGGATGTGGCCCTCACTATCCACGAAGAAATGGTTGGTGATCTGGTACGGCACTTGGATGTGCACAAGTCGATGGGGCCGGATGGGATCCACCCAAGGGTACTGAGAGAGGAGCTGGCCAAGCCTCTTACCATCATTTTTCAACAGTCCTGGCTATCGGGGGAGATCCCAGTTGACTGGCGGCTAGCAAATGTGACGCCAATCTACAAGAAGGGCCGGAGGACTGACCCGGGAAACTACAGGCCTGTCACTTTGACCTCGGTGCCAGGGAATCTCATGGAGCAGATTATCTTGAGAGTCATCACGCAGCACTTGCAGGGCAAGCAGGCGATCAGGCCCAGTCAGCATGGGTTTATGAAAGGCAGGTCCTGCTTGATGAACCTGATCTCCTTCTATGACAAAGTGACGCGCTGGGTGGATGAGGGAAAGGCTGTGGATGTGGTCTACCTTGACTTCAGCAAGGCTTTTGACACCGTCTCCCACAGCATTCTCCTCAAGAAACTGGCTGCTCTTGGCTTGGACTGGCGCACGCTTCGTTGGGTTAGAAACTGGCTGGATAGCCGGGCCCAAAGAGTTGTGGTGAATGGAGTCAAATCCAGTTGGAGGCCGGTCACTAGTGGCGTTCCCCAGGGCTCAGTGCTGGGGCCGGTCCTCTTCAATATCTTCATCGATGATCTGGATGAGGGCATTGAGTGCACCCTCAGTAAGTTTGCAGATGACACCAAGTTAGGTGCGTGTGTCGATTTGCTCGAGGGTAGGAAGGCTCTGCAGGAGGATCTGGATAGGCTGCACCGATGGGCTGAGGTCAACTGCATGAAGTTCAACAAGGCCAAGTGCCGGGTCCTCCACCTGGGGCGCAATAACCCCAAGCAGAGCTACAGGCTGGGAGATGTGTGGTTGGGGAGCTGCCAGGCAGAGAAGGACCTGGGAGTGATGGTTGATAGTCGGCTGAAGATGAGCCAGCAGTGTGCTCAGGTGGCCAAGAAGGCCAACAGCATCCTGGCTTGTATCAGAAACAGTGTGACCAGCAGGGCTAGGGAGGTGATCGTCCCCCTGTACTCGGCTCTGGTGAGGCCGCACCTCGAATACTGTGTTCAGTTTTGGGCCCCTCACTACAAGAAGGACATGGAGGTGCTTGAGCGAGTCCAGAGAAGGGCGACGAAGCTGGTGAGGGGCCTGGAGAACAAGTCCTACGAGGAGCGGCTGAGGGAGCTGGGATTGTTCAGCCTGGAGAAGAGGAGGCTCGGGGTGACCTTATTGCTCTCTACAGGTACCTCAAAGGAGGCTGTAGCGAGGTGGGGGTTGGTCTGTTCTCCCACGTGCCTGGTGACAGGACGAGGGGGAATGGGCTTAAGTTGCGCCAGGGGAGTTTTAGGTTGGATCTTAGGAAGAAATTCTTTACCGAAAGGGTTGTTAGACATTGGAACAGGCTGCCCAGGGAAGTGGTGGAGTCACCATCCCTGGAGGTCTTTAAAAGACGTTTAGATGTAGAGCTTAGGGATATGGTTTAGTGGGGACTGTTAGTGTTAGGTCAGAGGTTGGACTCAATGATCTTGAGGTCTCTTCCAACCTAGAAATTCTGTGTCTGTGTCTGTGTCTGCATCTGTGTCTGTGTCTGTGTCTGTGTCTGTAAGGATCATCGAGTCCAGCTCCTGGCACCACACAGGTCTACCCCAAAATTCAGACCATGGGACTCAGTGCGCAGTACAAACGCTTCTTCAACTCCCACAGGCTTGGTGCAGCACCTAGTTCCCTGGGGAGCCTGTTCCAGTGTGCGACCACCCTCTCAGTGAAGAACCTCTTGCTGATGTCTAGCCCTGCCTCAGCTTGACACCATTCCCACGGGTCCTATCCCTGGTGACTATAGAGAGTAGATCGGTGCCTGCCCTTCCACTCCCCCTCGTGAGGAAGCTGTAGGCCGCAATGAGGTCTCCCCTCAGGCTCCTCTTTTCCAGGCTGAACAGGCCAAGTGACCTCAGCTGCTCCTCAGACGTCTTCCCCTCTAGGCCCTTCACCATCTTGGTAGCCCGCTATCTTACTGACTTGAAGAAAGAGGCTTTAATCTATCCTGCTTTGTTTACTAACAAAGGAGCATGAAAGAGATGCGTGGCCTTGTCTCTGAAGAGGAGGTGAAGGAACAGCTAGTGCAAGGAACACAGAAATCAGTTGTGCCGGACTGATAGGCGGTTGTAGCTGAGCTTGGAGACTGCAACCCTCTTCCAAGTTGCAGATCTAGAGGAACACTTTGGCTGCAGTCTAAAAGCCACGTGTACATAAGCTCCCCCAAGCCAGCCAATCTGCTTCCCATGACCTGCCAGGAAACAGCAATGTAGGCATGTAAGCAAATTAAAGCCCAGAACTTCAGCCCAGTCCTTGACCTGATCCCTGGTGGGCTAGTGATTCTGTGATGCTGACTAGTGAGTGAGGATCCGGATCCTGGCATTTATACGGGATAGTTTATACGCAGCCCGAGTAAATACTGTAGTCAGAGGTCATGGGGATAGCTTTTGAAAAGTCCTGCATAAAGAAGAGATCTCAGAAAAGCACATTTAAATACCATTAATGTCAAGAAAAGCAATTCTGATTGCTACATTCTTTATCCATCATGGCTAGACAGACGAAAATCTATGACAGCAATTTTGCCTCGAAGGTCGTTTTCTTTTTACTTTTCTTTCTTTCTTTCTTTTATTTTTATGTATTTTTTTAACAGGCTCTGTACTAACTTTCCTCACAGAATGACTGAGAGCAATATGACCCTTGTGCACCTGTTGGAGTTAATTCATTAGGTCAGCTCTAACCACTAAGCCCCTGGTCAGCTTATTTCTACTGGTGATAAGGAGCAATTGACCTTAAAACATTGAAGCCAGGTAGATGAGCCTATTCCACAAGGTCGGTCTCTTGGCTCCACCCTTGTGAAGTGAAATCTGCCAGCTGTGGATCATTTGACCTTGGCTCAGGAAGCCTGACGACTTGTGGGGAATTGCCTCCCTGGGGAGTTGGAGGCTTGGGTTGCCTGGGGTGCTTTTCTCTTGTGGCCAAAGGGACTCAGTGTTCTCTAGTAGGCTGCTTTTTCCTTCATGCCTTCTACCGTCTCTGTGAAATCGTTTAGAGACTCTATGATCTAGTTCCATTGGTGGTGCCTTCTCAGGACAGTAAAACCCTGGTGGTACCACTTCACTGCGAAGCAGGCTGGAAGTGACTCAAGTTCAGAAGTCAGTAGGTAAGTGTTCCTGGGTTCTACAGTTGTTAAATGTTGAGGAGTTGGAGTACTTCCTTCACCTTGTCTATTTTCAGTGAAATTGCTTCCATGGATTCTAAGCTTCCTTCCCAGCCCTAAAAAAAAACACCAACCAAAACAATCCAAAAAGAAACCAACCAACAACCTCAGAAGCTCAAGTGCATATAGGTAAGCCTGACTTTGAAGAATGCTCTTCAGAATTTAAGAGTGAACAACAGGCCGTGTGAAAAAAGTGCCCTAATGTGAATTCAGATTTTGCCTTGAGGTAGGTAGAAACAAATTCGGATAGATACGGGTGGCCTGATTACTACTTTCACCAAGTGGAAATTGTGAGAGTGTGCTGCTCATAAAAGAAACACTGTTTTCACCATATGTAAGTCAAAAGCAGTCAGAGGAAAGTCTGTCATCTTCCCTACAGGCCT
Source organism: Stictonetta naevosa (assembly GCA_011074415.1). Classification (NCBI taxonomy): domain Eukaryota; kingdom Metazoa; phylum Chordata; class Aves; order Anseriformes; family Anatidae; genus Stictonetta; species Stictonetta naevosa. The sequence goes on along the minus strand of CM021699.1, from coordinate 44,049,439 downwards.
GGGTCTCCACTGGGGAGAAACTTGCTGAAGACCTCCACCACATAAAGAGAACGGATCTTCCTCCCCACCTGTACAAACCAGTGACTCAGCTTTAAGGGGTAAGTGTCCTTCGGAGCAATGGAAGAAGAAGCAGTGGGTACACATGCCGTGACAGCCAGTGTCTTCACCGATGTGCCCATGGAAAGGACAGGACAAAGAGGGATGAAAATACTAAAAGGGTGCTAGAGGAACGGGGAGGTGAGTCTCGAGAAAAAACGAAAATGGGAAAATGGGGTGGACTGAGAAAACTGGTGTGCAAATACTGTGTGGAGTGGTCCCCAGGTCCTCTGGTCCCCAGGTCCTCTGGTCCCCAGATCTGGTCCCCAGATCTGGTCCCCAGATCTGGTCCCCAGATCTGGTCCCCAGATCTGGTCCCCAGATCTGGTTTTTTTTGCCACAAACACTATTCAACCCAGTAGTCATTTTGTTCTTTAGCTTTGAGGATGCCATGGTGGTCTCTGGCTTGAAAAGATCCAGTTCCCAGCCTGGCTCTAGAAGTAGTTACTTAGGGCCAAGATCTGAGTTTGCTTTGTCTGTCGTGAATGTCCCGAGAGACTCATTCCTCCCTTCTCGGTTAACTTGGGTGCGGCCTAATCTTAAGATTTTCAATATTGAGTTGCGTAGCCCCTATTCTCGTAGGTTGGGAGGGACTGCACTCCCTTCACACTAGATGGGAATCCCGTTTTCCTGACTCAAGGGTGAATGGCGTAAGGCACTTCAAAATCATTCCAGGTTGTGGTTGTTGTCAATTGCCATGTCAATTAAGGCCATGCAAGTACCTTCTACTGTTTCATCTTCCCTTTCACTTGTTGTCTGGTTACTTGTCAATATTACGTATTCGGTGAAATGTCCTCCAAAACCCTTACTTTTCCATTTTAACAACTTCTGTTTTTTCTTTCTCTAGGTCTGCCAGTAGCTGACAAGGTAGAAACACGTGCTTTCCTCTTTCATCCTGGTGAAGTTAGAGGCATTGCCGATTTACGCTGTGACCGGGGCTCTGCAGTGGCGCAAGTCTGTCTTCCTGCTTGAAAGCCAGCGATGCAACCTGAGTTGACATTAACCAACTTTTGAGCAATTTAAGGCTTTTGGGCCATGATAATTATTTGAAAACATTCCTCCAGGTTTCTTTTCTTCATTGACACTTGTTTGCTATCTTCATCTCATTCAAAGCAGTCAGGTCTGGTTTGCTTCTCTCTGCTCTGGAAATTTGCCCTAGGAACCATTGTTCGAATCAGAATCCTGATCTAAGAGTATGATGACAAAGGTGGCACTCCAAGTGGGAAATTGGAGAGGAAAATGTTCATGTATATGGAAGAATTGTACTCAAACAGCCGATTACACTTTGTCTTACACCTGAACAGACGCTTACACCTTTTAACTTTAAACCTGAGAAGCAACAGGTAGTTTCTACATTTCCCTTGGGGACAGAGTACTCTTCTGTATTCTGCTTCTATACAAACCGTTCAAAATTGTACAGTCATGTTGTCAGTCCCACAACTAGACAACCTTGCACGGCGTGACATGTTCCCCCCCAGATAGATCGAGCCCTGAATGCAAGACCAGACAAGTAAATAATGCCAACATGTGAAACGAACTTGGAAATACATTACTTTTTGGCAGGTTTTTTGGCCCTTTGTGGGGCTTAACTGTTCTTCAGGAAGAAGAACGTCTTCTGGTGCAAACCGACATTATATCTCTATGCCACAATGTCTTTTTTATTTATTGGGATGGGCGGGGTGGGCAATATTCCTTGTGGACACCTGAAGGAGCTGCCAAATAATAATAAAGTTTAGGTGAAGGGGAAGTTCCTTCTCTGTTGTTGTTTTTGTTTTCTTTTCCATAGAGTCTTAAGCTGAAGGTCCCATTTTCTGCCCTTTGGCAGATTGTAAGCATGCCGGAACACTTCACATGATGTAGATCGTATTTGTCTGAAATGATAATGTCATACCTATAGTCTGCTGCAGGCTGAAAAGTAGCCTGTGCCTCAGGTACTCTTTTATGCCTCTGCTTTTGTTGCTCCATCCTTGGAAGTCTTCAAAAGGGAAATGAAGTTATCTGATTCAGAAGAAACACCACCCAGAAGAAACTTCAGTTGTTAGGGCCTGAATTCTCATGGAAAGCAAAGGCGGGTATAGAATCATAGAGTAGCCTGAGTTGGAATGGTCCCATAAGGATCCTCGAGTCCAACTCCTGGCACCACACAGGTCTACCCAAAACGTCAGACCATGTGACTAAGTGCCCGGTCCAAAGGCTTCTTAAGCTCCGACAGGCTTGGTGCAGTGACGACTTGCCTGGGGAGCCTGTTCCAGCGTGCCACCACCCTGTCAGTGAAGAACCTCTTCCTGATGTGTAGCCTAAACCTCCCCTGCCTCAGCTTGACGCTGTTCCCACGGGCCCTATCACTGGTGACTAAAGAGAATAGATTGGCACCTGCCCCTCCACTCCCCCTCGTGAGGAAGCTGTAGACCACGATGAGGTCTTCCCTCAGCCTCCTCTTTTCCAGGCTGAACAGGCCAAGTGTCCTCAGCCACTCCTCATACGTCTTCTCCTCGAGGTCCTTCACCATCTCGGTAGCCCGGGATCTTAGTGACTTGAAGAAAGAGGCCTTAATCTATCCTGGTTTGTTTGCTAACGAAGGAGTGCGAAAGAGACGCGTGTCCTCGTCTCTGAAGAGGACGTGAAGGAACAGCTAGTGCAAGGAACACAAAAATCAGTTGCACCAGACTAGCATGTGGTGTATGTGAGCTTGGAGACTGCAACCCTCTTCAAACTTCCAGATCTAGAGGAACACTTTGGCTGCAGCCTAAAAGCCACGTGTACATAAGGTCCGCGAAGCCAGCCAATCTTCTTCCCGTGACCTGCCAGGAAACAGCAATGTAGGCCTGTAACCAAATTAAAGCCCAAGCCTTCAGCCCAGTCCTTGACCTGAATAGTGAGGGAGGATCCG
>CM021699.1:43996244-44041574 GCA_011074415.1 Stictonetta naevosa | reverse complement strand
CCCCCGATCTGGTCCCCCCGATCTGGTCCCCCCGATCTGGTCCCCCCAACACAATTCGCCAGAGCACTCACCTCTTTCTTTAGCTTTGAGAATGCGGATAGTGTCCCTGGCTGGAAAAGAACCCATTCCCAGCATGGTCCTAAAAATAGGTGCTTTGTGTTTTCTTTCTGTTGTGTCATCATCCAGAGAGATTCCTCCTCCCTTCTCAGCTGACTTTGGTGCTGCCCTGTCTTACGGTTTTCAGTACTCAGTCGCGTTCCCCAGACTCTCGTCTTCTTGCGCTCCCCTTACATAAGATGGGCATCCCATTTTTCTGTCTCAAGGGTGAATGGTGTAAGGCACTTCTAAATCATTGCAGATTGTGGGTTTTGTCAATTGCCATGTAAATTAAGGCCATGCAAGTTCTTTCTGATGTTTCATCTTCCCTTTCATTTGTTGTCTGGTTACTACTCCATATTCCAGTTTTGGGGAGATGTCCTAAAAAACCATGACTTAAATTTTCACACCTTTTTTTTTTTTCTTTCTCTAGGTCTGCCAGTAGCTGGCCAGGTGGCAAGATGTGCTTTTCTCTCTTGTTCTTGTCAAGTTGGAGACAGTGCCGATTTAGACTGTGACTGAGGCTCTGCAATGGTGCAAGTCTATCTTGCTACTTCAAAACCAGTGATGCAACCTGAGTTTACATTAGTGAACTTTCAAGGATTCAACCAACCTAAAGCTTTTGGTCCATGGCAATTATTTGAGAACATTCCTACAGGTTTATTTTCTTCATTTACATTAGTTTGCTATCTCCATCTCATTCAAAGCAGTCAGATCTGGTTTGCTTCTCTCTTCTCTGGAAATTTGCACTAGGAACCATTGTTAGAATCAGAATGCGGACCTGAGAGTATGATGAGAAATGTTGCACTCCAAGTTGGAGATTGGAGAGAAAAATGTTCATGTATATGTGAGAATTGTGCTCAAACAGATGACTACACTTTTCTTACACTTGAACAGATGCTTACACCTTGTAACTTTAAGCCTGAGAAGCAACAGGCAGTTTCTCTGTTTCCCTTGGGGACAGTGTACTCTTCTGTATTTTGCTTCTATACAAACAGTTCAAAATTTTAAGGACACGTTGTCAGTCAAACAACCAAACAACCTTGCACGGCATTACATGTTCCCCCCCAGATAGATCAAGCCCTGAATGCAAGACCAGACAGGTAAATAATGCCAACATGTACAACTAACTTGGAAATACATTGCTTTTTGGCAGCTTTTGGACGCTTTGTGGGGCTTAACTGTACTTCACTCCCAACCTGCACAAAGCAGTGTCTCAGCTATCAGGGGTAAGCGTCCTTCAGGGCGACAGAAGATTATGCAGTGGGTACACGCTGTGCCAGACTGTGGTTTGAACTACATGACCATGGAAAATACAGGAGAAAAAGGCATGAAAAATGGGCCAGGATGCTAGAGGCAGGGGACGTGGGTTTCAGGAAAAATAAGAAGGGATGAAGGGGTCCACTGGGAACCGTGTTGTTCCAATAGTGAGTGGAGGGCCCCCAGCTCAGTTCAGTGATGGTCTTTTCCTTCAACAAGGACAGCTTGTATACTGTTTTTAATATATAATTCCCTTGTGGTATTGGATCTGCACTGTTTTTGATAGCCAGCTGTTGTGTTTTGTTTGTTTTGTTGTTGGTTGGGTTTGGTTTGGTGTTTTTATGTTTTCTTGGAAAAAGACTTTTGCTCCATGTGTACTTTTATCCTCACAGCCAATCTGCTGCCATGTGCCTCAGGCAGAGGTATGATTGGGTCTCATGCAAGAATTTGAGTTGATGCTAAGTGCTTAGCCTTTTTTTATGTTTTATATCTGTGCAGCTAGGTTCTCTTTGGAACTTATAGCTGAGGTATGAACACATTGCCTGAGGCTCCAAAGAAGTATTGTATGTGTGCTCCAGGTGCTCTCAGTTATTAGATTTCTCCAGCCCAGGGGCTGTTTTCTAGTCTTTAGGTATAGAAGCATGCCATAACACCTCCACATGGCTAACCTGTCTTACTCTGCAGACCAGGGAGCTGTGTCCAAGCCACTGGCCAGACACGACCCCTGGCCTGCACTGACCTCCAGACCTTGCCCATGCAGTACTGGCTGGTGTATCCCAAGACTCGAGGTCAGGCTAGCAGTATGGCACTGTGAATGACTGTACCCCTGGGTTCACGTTTCAGCTTTGATTAGTTGATTTGTACAGGTGCAAATCTCATGGAGTTCTGAAGAGGTTGACATCAGCTGAGATTTTGGGGAGAATAGCTCGCTGGCTTTTATTTTGCAGAAACTTAAGAGTATTGTTCAGTTTCCAGTGGAAGATGTTAGATATAGGTTGTGCATCTTGCTTTTGTTCTAGCACGTTGTATTTCAGGGCAACTGGTCTTGGATTTAGAGCAGTGGCTACACATAATCACACAGCAAATATATATATAATATATATATGCTAACTTTCTCAGATTAATGTGAGAAGAATTAGTACTTCCGTTGAACATTGCTGAAATATTTTTAGCATGCATTTAATGAGAATATTAAACAGGCTTATAGAACACAACCAAAAAATAAAAAGTAAGTAATGAATTGTAAAGAGCAGTGGGATATGGGGAGCTCATTTTTATCTTACTGCTGTTGTGAGCTTTCATGTTGGTTTTTTTGGGGGGGGGTGTCAGAGCCCAAAAAGGACTGTGGTGGTTTTACTCGGTTGGGCGGCCAAGCTCCACCACAACCGCTCTCTCACTCCTCCAACTCAAAGAGGAACAGGGAGAAAATACGATGAAAAGGGCTCAAGGGTTGAGATAAGGACGAGGAGATCACAGTAATTCTTGTGACGGGCAAAACAGACTCAGCATAGGGAGACAGTAAGATTTATTGCTTATTACTAACAAGTTAGAGAAGTGAGAAACAAAGGAAAGAAACCAGAACCACCTTTCCCCCCCCTTCACCCTCTTCCACCTCCTCCCCCCGAGCGTCAAGGGGGAATGCAGCTGGATGTGTACATGAGTGCTCCAAGTGATGAAGGACATGAGTTTTGAGAAGTGCTTATTCACAATATAATATTGCCACTCTCAGCAATATGGGTTTGTGTTATGCCCAAGAGCTCCAAAAATCATGCCCAAAGAAAGAGCATCTAGAGCCAGTCCTTTGTTAGTCTTTATGACAGCTTCATATTCTTTGTTTACCCTCTGACAGAACACAAATGGACCAGCTGAAGACTGTTGGGAGCCAGGACCTGACTCACCCCTTGGAATACAATAAGGAGCAAGTTCACACACTGCAGAAGGAAAAAGTTATGCATAGCAAATTCAAAGGAACAGCTAGAGTCACTGGAGAAAGCATGAAATCAGAGGAAATACAAGTAAGCTGTCTTCTGTGGAATAAATGTGCTGTTCTCTTCAATGAATATCTTTCTGTGCAGGCATCTTATGGTAACACCTGAATCCTTCCATTTGTCACAGGCAGACGATTACTCATGCTACTTCTGGAAGATGGCTGTGTGTACAGTAAAGATATTTCTGTGATAATAGGACATTGCTTTGGTTTGTGTTTTAAATGTACATCCTGCTATCTCTATATAAGAGGAAAAATATGTTGAAGTGCACAATCTACTTTGTACAGAAGGGAACAAGGTCCCTCTATTCCTTGTACTTCTTTACACTGGCTTTTCCAGCTCTAAGCTGACTCTTGAATTTTTTGTCTTCTGCTATAGCATGCTTTACATCTTTTTGATATCAAATGTCATAGTGACAGTGGCCATTACTCTCCATTCTCAACCCCAAGCTGGATTTTTTTTCATTAAAAAAAAAAAAACTATCCTGACCTTTTGATTTTGAGGTGCTTTGTTTGTTAGATACCTCATAGGGTATCTAACAATCTAATCTGTGTAATCATGTACCTGATTCATTTATCATGGTTTCTTTTAAATTCCTTTAGGGGAATTTCATCTGCTTCAATCTTCTATTTCATCTTCCTAAGTGAAAAGTAATCTTTGAATATCTGTGGCTATTGGCCCTAGTAAAACCAGCTATATATAATACGACTTTAAGTCATTTTCTAGAAGAATCACTGATAAAGAGAAGAAAAAGATGGTGAGCCCTGTGAGACAGTGATAGGACAGTGACAGGGGTGGGGGCCTCTAAAAGCAATATTCTTATAGGATAAAACAGTAGGCAATGATCATGCTCAGAAATGTCTGGAACAATGTTCTGCTGCAAAAGGATATCTAACCAAAGTAAAGGATGTCTAAACAAACTGATACACTTGACAGGAAATAGACAATTTCAGTGATTTTTCTTGACCAGGAAAGTTCCTGAACAGCAAGAAATCCACCCAGAAATGCACCAAATTTCATCACTTCCATGTGTCTAAACTTGTGTCTAAAGGGTCCTGTTTGTAAGGACCCTTTAACTAATAATGTGCCCTTGCCATGACACGAAGTTCTGATGAACTGCTATTCTTACAATTAAAACACACTTTGTCTTTGCTTTTTTATTGTTTGGGTTTTTTTTTTTTGAATTATAGACATCTAATGGTGTTTCATTAATTTGCATCTCCTGATTTTCCTTCAAACAGCAAGGACCTCTCACTGTCACCTTTGTAGGAGTGTTTGTTTTTTTCTAAATATAGGAGTTCACAATTATTTTAAAGATTTTTTTCAATGTGTTTTTGTATTGTAGACCTTTAAGCAGAACAAAAGACTCCATGGTTCCTTCTGCATGTGTAAGGTGAGAATGCCTAGTCCCGAGCAGGCAATGACATAATTTTTTTTTTTCTTCTGGTAGATATTAAAGTAGCAGATTGTGGGACTGCAGGAGGAGTTCAGGAGAAATGAGACCCGCAGGCATGCTGCCTATGGCAAGCTAAGAGACCAGGTTGAGATACTGACTAGACAGAACATAGAGCTTTGAGATGAGCACATTTTCAGAACATCAGAGGCTGAAAGAAGAAACAAAAAGAGGAGCTGTGAATCTCATGGACAGAAAATCAGAGTCTCCAGTACTGGAAGACACTGTTTAATACTATCTGAATAACTTAGGTTTAGCTTTTCTTTTGGCCAGGCATGCATGAATACTGTCACTCCATTCCTGCCATGCTTAGCCTGAAGGGGAGAAAAATCAGGTCTGTATTAAGCCATGTTTAAACACATTCTTTGCATGGTCCTCTTCCGTTTAGCCTTAGCCATGAGATGGGTACCTCTACAAGATGATTCCACTCACATAAGGGCAGATGGTGCCTGTCTCCCTCCTCTAACTAGGGAGGGAGTCTAGGTAAATAATGTACATTTAGCACCAAACTCAGACAACTAACCTCTCCTAAAATTAATTCTACTTTTCACGTATGTCACTTGACTTTTTATAAAACAGTTTTTTAACCAGATGCAAGCTGGTTTCTGGCAATAAATATGGTGGGACCTCTTAGTAAACCTCATTTCAGTTCTTAGTGCAGTAAACTTTCTGGGAAAGGAAAATGGTCAGTGGCCTGCCCTACAAAAGCACAAATTGGACTCTTGATTGGAAGTTATACTAGGCTAGAGCAGGAAAGACAATCAAGGTAGAAAACGTAACTGGCTAGTATAAATGTCTCTGCTCATCTCCTGAAATCAAAAATATTTAATCATAGTTTAACAGATTCTATTGTCCTTTCTTGTTAATATCTCATTTGTGTAATATACCTGTAGGGTTACTTGTTACCTTACTATGTAACTACGTAACTTCATTTTGGGGATTTAAAAGAAGGGAGAAGAATCCCATTACCCCCACTTCCTACACAGGAGACAGCAAGTCTTGGGGAAATTAAATGGTTCAGACTAGAATCCAAAAGACAGAGGTGTGGTTTGAGCAGACCACTTCATTTCCCTGTGTATTCAAGGGAGAAAAAAATATATGCCTTTAAAGAGGGATTAATTTCATCCTACGTGAGTTGAGGTGACTAGAACAGCTAACCATCTTCTAAATAGTGCAGTGGTAAGATGAAACCTACTTTTCCACAGACAGCCTGCACCTAGGAGAAAATCAAACTTAGCCCTTTAATCCTGGGTATTTCCCTAATTTGCAAATCTAATTTCTAGTAATGTATCTTTAAAAGATGCTAGGCACAGCAATTAATCTGTCCCTTGCTTTATGAAGTGAAGATGTTTTGGTCTCTCTTCTTATTTGATTTTAATGTACTCATTAATGAGATTTTTCACCTAACACTTAAGTTCCTTTGAAAATGCCATTTCAAGTCATGTTTCACTTTATTTTTAGTTTTCTTAAACATACATGTTAGTATGACTCATCCTTTTACAGGTAATGAGGGCCAGAATGAAAACAGTCGTGCAGAAAGAAAAGATTTAAAAGTTGCAAGAAAAGTAAGGGTAAGAAAAAGCTACTTCACTTCTGTTTCAAGCTGTGACACGTTAACTCAGTATGTCAAGTGAAATGCTTGGTTTTGGTTGATATTTATGACTACTCTTCCATAGCCAGCTTACAACATTGCTTAACACATCGCAGTGTTTAGAGTATATAGGTATCTACATATCTCATGCTTTTCTTTTTCTTGGCTTCATATTTCATGCATTTCATCATGGGCATCTTGATTACTACAAGTTTTCCTTCTTCCTTTTGTTAACATTCAGCTGAAATCTGTGCTTTGTTCAAGTGAACACTTTCTCTGACCTCCCTCATATTTATTGGAAGTTAATCTTCTGCTTCCATTGGATAGAGCAAAAATTAGCTCAGATTAGCCAATGCATTGCTCTCTCTGCCTATTTATGGACAGAAATAAAATTTAAAATATGTCAGGTGAGAACGGAGGCAACTATTCCACTCTAGTGATAATGACAGTGTGTGACTTGAAAGTGATCAGACAGTGGCTTTAGTGAATCTTGCTTGGTACTAGATATGGAAAGATTCATGAATCATGAGAACACTTCTAAACTGAGTATGCTTAAGTGGGCAGAATCAGTCATTTGAAATAGTAACTTCAAATATGATGCAGACAATAAGTGTCTGCCTTTAAGGCTGGTCCTATTTCTAAATAATATATGCTACTTATAAGTCACAAGTTGGAGAGTTTAACCGTAGGAAAATGTTTTATTTGTTCTGTACTGATGCCTGATCTCCCCAGTTCCTTCTACAGCCAGGATCTCTCCATTGCTTAGTGCTGCAGTGGGCAGTTATAAACCAGCCAAGAAGATAGACTATCTGTAGTTAAGGTGGGCAGTAAAGTCAAAAAGCTTTGGTAGCTTTCCCTAGAAGCTTTCAAAGTATGAAAGTATATTTCATCTGAACATCTCAACCACTCTTGCAAAATGAGTTAAATCCCAAAATATTTATTTTATACAGGGACTCACTGTGATCTTTTGTTTCTCTCCTGTGGCACTCAGCCATGTGCAAAAAGAAAATGGGGCTTCAAATGGGGAGAATGGAGAAGATGAGAACAGCAGACTCCTGGGCTTGTCATTATCTGAGCTTTCACCATCCAACTAGCCTTGGATCCAAACCAACTGGAATCCAGCACAAGCATGAGCTAGACTGATGGGCATACTGCCCAGACATCCTGAGTGAACTCTCAAATGTCTGATGGAGACACATGTTCTTTTTCTGATCTGATGGCAGAGGAAGGCCTTGCAGTGAACTATGTGAATGAAGAATTGAAGGCTCAGGGAAATGGATGGAGCATTAAACAGAAGCCCCAAATCTATGGCATAGTGATAGATCTGAACATCGTGACTGCTGTCTTGTTAGCAGATGGATGTTTTCAATGAGATCCTGTGAATTTGGACAGTTCTAAACAGCTCTAAATTTTGTATATAGATGAAACAAACACTCATGCTGTTTTTCTGTGTAGAATTGAGATACTGTGCATGGGAGAAAATCAAAATAGATGGGATCACCCTAACTGAAGCAGAGATGCATGCCACAGAGACATTTGGCAAGCTTTGTATGATATTAGGGAGAAGCTAGCTAGGGATGGTGAGTTTCCTCAGCTGTAACCAAAAATGCAAAACAACACTTAAGGTCTGATATATTTCTGTCAAAGCTAATAGAATTTAAGGATATGTACAAAAATGTTTGAGGAGCAAGTCTGAATAATGACTGGTACAGGTTAAAGAACAAGATTTTGGGAGGCCATCATATCATGAAAAAAACATATCTGAGAGAGAAGTATGCCACTTGCTCTACATCTCTGAAAAAAAAGTACACTCTGTTTGCCTATAATTCTTTTACTAACAATGAATTCTGTTTGCACTGTAGCGTGATCTAATTGGTGAGGAAGTAGCCACTTCAAGCCAAACTTCAGTGACACAAGAAAAATGTCAATTTTAACTGCATGTCATTAATGATTCTTTCAGAAAGAGGCTTGAATGATGTACAGGTTGGTTAAAATGGTTAACACTTGGAATTCTCTCAGAATTTCTGAATGCATCACATTAAAAATTTGGCAGAAACAAGTTGCTAGTTTCCTGCCAGACATGCAGCTATAGGTGAATGTTAGTGACTTCTAAGAGAAAGCAGTTATTCATTTGTACAGGGGAGAGTTTTACTGAAAGGCATATCAACATCACTTTCTAAAGGTCCTGTTGGATAAGTTTCAACTAAGGTCTAATGTGCTTCCAATCCCACTAGATGAACTTGCTATCTAACTTTGCCATGGATTTTGATGACCTTTGAACATGTTATTTCCTCATCTATGAATATTCTTCCTGAGAACTGATTAATTATGAAGCAGGGAAGTATGACTTCTGAGAACACGTAGACAGCCTTTTGTAGCTTTTGAGTTTTCACTGCTTTATTCATGAGGATTTGTTGATTTATCACAGTTTTTAGATCTGTTAGTCAAGGTCTGGGAATGAAAATCCCACACAAACTGTGATATTTGGAGGTTATACAAAATCATTCTTTATGGGATTTTACAGTGAGAGCTTTCTGGGACAACTTAATTTGTATCACAATAATTAAGAATTATAGGTATTAACATCTTGAGGGAAAAACTCATTAGAAAATTTAAAGGATTACTGTTGTGCATGGGGATCTGGGAGAACATCACACTTCTAAAGTTTGTCTGGGGTAAAAAAAAAAAAGTGGGGGGGGAGGAAAAAAAAACTGAGTAATAGCATCTGCTCTCTGCTGCCTTCCTGACAGCATAGATGTATAGGAATAGAACAAACCTCAGGAGGTCACCTGGTCCTTCCTTTTGCTGACAGCAGGATCAGTGTCACTGTCAGTTATTTAATCTGTGCTTCACCAGCTCCCATGAGAACAATCCAAAATGAGTTGGCATCTTCTGCTGCTTAGCTGTTCTTTAAGTTAGAAAATTCATAGCTAAACTCCCATTTCCTTTGTCACAGCTGATTAATTTTTATTCTGTTTTCAATGCAAATAGGAAACAACTGATGTATTTTGTGCATGCTGGAGGGCTATTTCCTTTCTTGGTCCCCATTTGTATCATTTACTGGTGATCGCTGTGTTTAAAGAGAAGAAAAATGGCATTACTTATTTAATTTGATTTTGCTTATGAAAAGTGGTGGAGTTGAGAGACTCTTTACCAAGAAATTGATCACAAGTACTTGTCTCTTAAAAAGTGTAAAGCTGAATTGCAGTGGTTGCTTGAATTATGGTGATTGTTATGATTTATGAAACATTCTCTAAGATTGACATCCAGCTTTATGAGAAAGACCACAGATAACTCACTAAGCCTGTCCCGATTCCTCTGATGTTATTGCTTTAAAAACAGGTATGCTAGTGTATAACTTAAAAATTTGCAATCTGTGCTATGCATAAAAAAAATCAACAGTTTTCACAATGGCATACATAGCAATGGGGAGTACTTTTACTAACACTGTACTGAATGGAAGCTCTCTCTACAGAACTGGTTGTTGTTTAGATACATAGTGTACAAAACTCACCATGTTCATGGAAACCTCTTCCTTCTCTCTGGCTTCATTTACTAGTTCACTTATGCAGTCCAATAGTTCATCCTACTTCATGAGTTCATTAGTTTTAAACTTACAGAACTAATGAGCAAGTGCTGCTGTTATAATATTTTTAAGCCAGAGTCTTTGTCCCTTGGCTAAGGGACATCATCCATTGCATTGCACCAGTAAATGCTGATTTCTGAACAAAGGACACTTAAGTAGCTCAGGAGGCTTTGTATTCTAAAACAGACCTCCTAGGCAACTTTGTGTTAAAATCTTGCCATAAAGTATTTTCTATTTATCACTCTTACGAAGATAGTTCTTTAAAAGCTCTAATTACTATAGTCTTCCTATAATACACCACAGCAAAGCAAAGAAACACAGTGCTGCAATATATTAGTGTCTGGCTGAAGCTGATGAAAATTTGAGCTACTGTGACCCTGTTGACAGTTTCTGATGGTGGTGAGATGGCTCAAAACTAACCAGGCAGAAGAAAGCAGCTCTTTTTTTTGCCTGACTCTACTTACTGAACCAGCTCAGTCCTGCTCTTTGGTTCCTGGTGCAGTACAAGGGAGGGGCTGGAAATGTGCAGCTGGGGATAGGAGGAGAGGAGTGGGACTCAAGCAATCTAGGCTGAGGTTGGCTTGAGCTGCTGTGAAACTGCACCCTTGGGTTTTCAAGTTCTCTTCAATCTCTACAAGCTTCAGTCTTAATATTTTTAGCAATAAAATGGTGGCTTAGGAGATCTTTCCTTCTTGCAGTCTGCAATTTCTGAATTATCTCTTCATCAAAAATAGTTTTGAAGGTCTTTAGTACTAAAGTTGTTTGTTTTGAGCTGAAGGCCCAATCATATATTGACACTGCCTATACACTTATAATAATTTTAATTACATTTGGAGAATTCGTGCATATTCACAGAATCTGTCTGCAAAAACATCTCCAAGTTTATAATGGAAATCATATTCCTTTAGCAATGAGTTCTATTCATTCCTGTATATTTTAGCATTGTTGTCTGAAAGAGCTCATCAGTGGCATATCTCCTGCTCAGAGCTGTTTTGTGCCTGGAGGAAAAGATTTGGCCACTTACAATTCTCCAGCTTTCTGTTGTACAGACAGGTCTTCTTTATTTGTTCTTTCCATGTAAGTATATCCATTAAATTGTAATGTCATTTATTAATATAAATATGATGAGAACACCATCCACAACAAATTTCCTGGATTTTATTGATCCAATAGAGAAAATTTTGCAGCCGTCATCAAAAAATGGACATAGTGACTGTTTTTGGAGAAGGAATTTTATTGTCTCAGTTTGCAGCTTTGCTAGTACCACAACCCTTGAACAATCATTCATGGAGTTGGGCAAATTAAGCTGATAGCAAATGTGTTTTCTTCCATGGACTATTTAGTACTCATCTTCCCAAGCAGCTACTGTCCAGTGTGTGAGACATTTCAAATTAAGAGGCCATGTAGGCTAAGTCCTCGATTTAGATAACTCTTTGATCACTGTTTGCTTCTTCCCTCATACATTCTAAACCTCATGCCCTTTCCACGTTTCTCTGAATGTTTTTGTGTTTCTGACCATCACCTGCCCACTGCTTTAGTTATTCAATGGCTCAGTACTTCAGAGATTCTTCTGCTATCTGTTGTGATAGGCGCACACATCTTCCCTTGCCATTCCTGGGACTGCTTTCACAATGTGAACACTGACCACACTGTTTCTACTGGCAGGAATCTCTGTTAGATGCAGGACTTCCAAAGGTCTGACTTGAGAGTGCAACCTCAGTTTTTCTTTTATGCCGACATATTGCTTACTTTGCAGGTCTTGGTCCCTGGCAGTTGTTCTGTCCATCCAATATCTCTTATGCTGGTCATGCCAGGAACATTTTGTTTCCTGTGTGATCTGATTTAACGTCTCTGAAAAAAACTGGGGAAGTGATGTTGTATAATTATGATATTCCTAGTCAACTATCTGCTATCGTATGTTTGAAACTCTTGACTTCTCTTTTCCCTTCAGTGGCTTACATCTGTCTTAGGGTCCTATGGGTCTTGCATCAGCCTTGATTGATGGGGAGATTTAAGAGCAAGATTAAAAAGGGTGGCCATCTGGCAAGTAAAAATGAACTCTCACACAATTTACTGGATCAGCTCAGTCATGGTATCCTAGGGAAGGATACCATTGTCTGTGATTGGCAGGGTGTTGAACTGAGGGACAGGAGCCTGAAAGCAGCTGTTGGTTTTGTGATGTGCCCTGTGGATTATCATTAACTTGCATCACTGTCCAAGTAGAGAGAACTGTGGGAAGCAAGATAAGAGCCCAAATAGAGAATTATGTATAAGACATGCATGTGTATATCCATATACACAAATAGACATTTTCCTAGAAGTTTAAAAATTTAATGAGCCACCTGCTGTAGCAGGATTTTAATGCTATGTTTATATCAACTTAGTGCAAATGTGTTTAAATCTTTTAGGCAATAAAAAGCTCTGTGCAAAAGACTGATCCTTTGAGATTTGTAACAAAGGAACATCAAGAAAAGAAACCATCTAACTGCTCCCTTGTCAGAAGCACAACACCAACTGGCAGGAGAACACCTCACCATGGAAGAATAACACCATCTGAATCAGAAAAGTAAGTCAGTGGCAAGGTCTATTTAGGCAACCTCTATTTTCTGTTTACAGTATTGTTCAGAAGGTGGATTGGGATCATATTTCTCAGAAAGCTACTGCCTGGTCTTCTTGCCCTGGTATTGCACTGGTTTTGCCAGAAATGATCTTAGGGACTGCTCATACATTGAGTTATTTGCACACCTTTGAGCCAGAGTTTGGTTGAACAATTTGAAACCTCCCCCACTTGCCCTCAGAAAATGTTCACGGCAACAGGCCTCAGGGCACTGTAGGGGTGAGTGGCTCCTGGGGTCTAGGGGCTGGGAGCAGCAGGGGCTCCCCATGTGGCCTGGCAGGGCAGGACCCCAGCTGCCTGGGCCCATCCTGCCACCCAAGCCAGGGAGCAGGGCTGGCTGGGAATAGGAGTCAGGGTCAGGCCAGAATCCCAATTGTAAAAGTCCATAGTGATGAGGCAGGTCATGGGAGGAAGTCAGCCTGCTGGTCAGGGTAGGGATTTATAGTCATGATGTGCATGGCCAGACACAGGCGAGCCTGTGATACGGTGTACCTTGTTGTGACATGGCAACCCAATGAGCACCAAGAGCAAAAGCCACAGCTAAAATGCGACTCCTGAGAGGAGGAGGGAGGGTTGCTTCAGGTTGTATGTCAGCCCTCTCCTACTGGGAGGAGAACAGATGATAGGAAATCACATGGAGCTGGCTCATGTCTGAGTATCTTTAAGGGACATAATTCACCTTCTTATGTCAAAGGTAAGATTTGTGGGAACTTTCTGTTTGCTCAGAGTCCTCTGCAAATGACTTGATCCCCAACCCTTGGCTAGTAGGCAATGTATTGTCACTAAAACTCTCTTGTGACATTTAGAAGGGGGAAAAAATGTGTATTTGACAAGAGAAGGAGAACAGATTGCGCTGTTGTCTGTAATTACATACTGAGTTTGTTATCCTGGAAGCCCAGAAGGTGGAGAATGGAGGTCATCTGCCCTTCTCTTTGGTCCAGGACAAAGCACCTTCAAAGAGGATGGGGCAAGCAAACACCATCAGTATAACAAGCAATCTGAGAGCTAGCATCTTCCAAAAAAAAAAAGCCTTCTGTGGTAGGTGTGGAAACATGATTGGCAAGTTTCTTAGCCTTTAATAATCCCTTTTACTTTGCTTTTTCTATAGGCAAACCTTTGTCCATTTCAGGTAGCTCAGAAGACATGCCCCTCTCAAATAAGCACAGCAATAACACAGCTTTGCACTCTGTAGTAACAGCGAAGAAGCACAGGTAAAACACTAAGAAACTGTATAAAATAACTTACTATCTGTGATCTCAGTTTTCATATACAGCACGCTAACTCCGATTTAGCTGGCAACAGTATTCTCCTGGCTTTATTTTCTTGTCTCTACCCATGATGAGCACAGTCTTTAAAATAATATTACAATGACTTACAAATAACATAGATTTCTTTACCAAGATATTCCTGCTTGAACACTTGACATAAATCTATTAATGTTGCTAGTTAACATTTTAATTTTGGCTCAGGAAGAAGAGACTCTTAATCTTCAAAAGAAAGGAAAAAAAAAACGCTAAAATCTCAGAATCAAGTGGCTTTTGTGACCACACAGAGAAAAAGTGGCATAATTGCTTATGACAACAAAGTACCTACAGGCAATTCTGCTTTTCTGGATGAGGAAGCAAAGGTCTGAGCAATTTATGGTTCTAGCTCTTATATGATCAGCAACTGTCTTCTTTCCATTTGTGAAATCAAATGGAACACAGTAAGAAAATCTTCCATTCTCATTTCCTTCATGTCCACTATAAAATTCAGAACCTTTAATCTGAGACTAATACTGGGTTATAATCTCCTGGGGAAAAGAAACAAAAAACAAACAAAAAAAACCCCACCACTAACAACAACAAAAACCTACACCTTTTGTTTTCTAATGAAATTGAAAATGTTTTTATTATGGAGGCAGAAGGAATACTGCATCTGCTAGTTTTGTGCCTGTCTCCAGCACAAAGCTGAAGTAAGCAGGATGACATTTGATTTTTATTTATTTTTTGCTAGTGTTCAGGTGCCACTTCTGGTTTTGGAGCCCTCATATCTGTGGCTTTTTCCACCTGTTGCTGGGCATTGCTAGCATGCTCTGGAGGCAGTACTGTGAAAGCATGCTCTGTCCTTTGGACATAGCTTGATATGGCAAGGAGCTTGGAGGCAAGCAGCAGATACTTCAAACTGCCTTGGCCTATGCATATGAAGTCTGTATTAGAAAGGGAATAGAGAACTGAAGAAAGTTATATTTAGAGGGAAAAGAGACCACTGTAGAAAACACTGAGAATGTTATGCAACGAACACAGGTTTGGGGATGGACCTGGCAACTTAAAGCACAGTGTTTACAGCTTCTTGTTGGAGCATATAATTGCCCTGTGAGGAGCAGTACTCCCAGTTCCTTTGGATCCCACAGGTCAAAACGTGCCACATCTTCAGATTGTAATTAACGTTAATTAGTAACGGTTCTGGATGCCATGTGCCAGTTGTCAATTAACTTAAGGCTCCTTTATGCTGCCAGACAGTGCAAAGACAACTCATTGTAACAGTAAATTGGAGGTGCAGCATCCTGAATGGCCTTTAGTTGCATAGTTAGCATTACATACAGCTAAGAACCATGTAATTTGTTTAGGAAGCGTGGATCTAACTAATACACACACCTTTCTTTGCAAATCAGTAACCCAGTATTAAGAGCGAACTCTGTTTTTGTTCAATTGTTCATTCTCTATACAACCTATAGTGCAGATTCCCCAGAATATACTCTTATTCCCTAATTTTTTGACTTTTTGTATGCTATCTTTTGCTTTTCTAACTGAAGTTAACTGGAGCTAACGTGCAGCACTTCTAGTTATGACTAAAAGCTGTTATGACTGTGTCTTCATAGATATTGCCTCCAAAATCAGTATTATCTGGGTCGATGTTACATCAAGAAAGAAGAAAAAGTGAGAAAGAGGTGAAGGAAAAAATAGAGTATTGTGATGGGAAGTTGAGATAAATTAGGGTGCTTGAAGAGCTGCGATCGATAGGAATCACAGCTTCAAAGTAGTCACAGAGAATTAAGTCTCAAAAGAAGAGTCCTTTCCTGAAAGTAGAGCTCAAGTATAAAGTTCACACTATGAATGGCAAGAAATACATAACATTGACAGGCTGGAAATCAAGTAACTAAATTCTCTTATCTCCCACCTGGATTTTTTCTATGACTTTCACTGAGGCCTTTCTGTTTCAGCTGCCTCCTTGAAAACGTACTAGTGGGGTGGTAATGGTGTTTAGTAATGCAAGATTTAAGGCCGTTCCTTTCTTTCCTTGAAAGTGAATCTAATGTGAGTGAGCTGTGCCAGCTGGACACCACTTGTGGGAGAAGTCTTTTGTTACACACAGCTGGCCACACCTGGAGTAGCTCTAATGCTGAGATGGGCTCTGTGAAAGTTTCTACCAATCACAGTTCCTTCTCAGAGAAGTAGAAAATACAGTATCTGTTTTGATCCTTGAAAGAAAAATAATTAAGAAAAAAGTTAATTCTGACTTTTTTTACCACTGGATTTGATTCTTAAAATTGATGGGTGGACTAGACTTGTGCAACAAGAGAGAAGTCAAAATGGGGACTGAGCCATTAACTCTCATTTAAACCAAGTGGAATTTCTAGTAGCAATGCCTTTTGTTTTAAGTATCTATAAGAACATCTTTCTATCGCTCACTAATAATAAATAATTTAAATAAAATTTAAGTACAATTATTTCTAAAAACTAAAATCTTGCCCTCAGTAATCATTACAATGCTAGTCTGGAAAAATACTGCATTTCTCTTGTGCCGGGGACATTTAGTCCTTTTTGTTTTGCTGGAGAGGTATTCTCTTTTTCTGAAATGTCTATAATGACGCTAGTACCAAACTGAAAAGCTATGATGCACCTTCTGGTTGTCTTTTTTTGAATTCACCAAACAAAATAAACTATGGGATTTGATATATGCTGAATAGAACTAGCTGCTATAGTCATTCCAAGGAAACTGATTAACTAGAGGCCATGCTAGGTAGAAAGTAGTCTTTGACCACTACATTTCTTGTTTGTAGAACAGATACTGATGACATTAATGGCACTCATTTAATAAGTCTTGATCAATTGTGTAGGGGATCTCTGCATGCAATCACATTAAATTCTGTAGTACTGATTGTCTGTATGGGCTTATGTTACTTGGAATAAAATGGTTGTTAATGTATGTCAGCTGTCTGTATTCATGCACCAAGTTCAGTCATTTTGGTTCACGCAATTCAGAACGTATGTCTACTGGGTGACTTTTGTGGGATGTGTACTAGCATATATGAAATTGGTAGAGACAGTAACTAACTGAAGTCAATTGAGGAACAACCTGTATGGCTTCACTATTGCCACATGGCTGTATGCCTTGTCTTGCTTAACACAAAAGAAGGTGATGGGGTGGGAATTTGATCCAAGTGCTCGAAATTAGATCATTTTGTAAAAAGATAATGTCTGACTTTTGATCTCTTTTACACACAAATGAGGCAAAAAATGTACCTGTGCTGCACAGAGCTTTTGAAATACAAAGGCATAGAGCAGGCTCACTGAGTTACTTCAAGCTCCAATTTCATTGGAAGGCAGGGCAGCATTACCCATTTCCTTTGACTTCATTTACCTTACATGCTCTGTTTTTTGAAGGTAGAAGAGGTGCTTACTGATAGATGTCATATCACTTTCTGTAATGGTACTATAAAAGAGATCAGTGCTGATGAAAGGATGACAATTATTAGGTTTTTCAATAGAAATGTAAAGATCGTGCCAG
Source organism: Stictonetta naevosa (assembly GCA_011074415.1). Classification (NCBI taxonomy): domain Eukaryota; kingdom Metazoa; phylum Chordata; class Aves; order Anseriformes; family Anatidae; genus Stictonetta; species Stictonetta naevosa. Next base: position 44,024,213 of record CM021699.1, on the reverse strand, counting down.
ATCAGCGAATGGTGAGTAGTGTTTTTTTGTTGCCTTTTTTTTGTTTGTTTTTAAGGAAAATTAGATGATTAAGTGATTTTTTTCAAACAAGTTTGTATCATTTATCTTGATATATCACTTCTGGGAGAAATTGGTGAGGAAGGGAGTTGGGTTTGCAACCCTGAACAGGGAGGCTGCTCCATCTACAAGGACAAGAATGGAAAGAGGCAAAGAATGGAAAGAAGTGAAGGTAACAGTCATAAAGGGACAATAGGGTAGTTGGCTAAGCAGATCAAAGGAAACTGAAAGAAGGCAAAGTGCAGGGGCAGCCTTCTGAAGGAATGACAGTTTTTAATACATTTTAGGGTAAGTAGCACAGGGGGCTCTTCACTCTTGGCATTATGTAAATATAAATAGTTAACTGTGAGCTAGAGTGGAGATGAGTAAGGTCTTGGCAGGAATGTGAATGTTTTAAATTAATAGTGCATGGATTGGAGCTAGAGCTCCCAGCCATGGGGAGGTGGGAAGATCACTCTCATGCGTGCACTGTTTTGCTCTGTGCTACAGAGGAAAGTAGTAACTTCTAGACACAGCCAAAAGGAGGGGGGTGAATGAGAGGAAAAAATTGAAATGCAAACATAGCTATTTATATGTATGGCAGATATGGAAAATGACCTTGAAATGACATTTTCAAGTTGCTTATTTTTAAGCACATTGTTATGGTTGAATCTGCTTATGCAAATATTGTGAGCATGCTGCAAACAGTTTGCTCTTCTTCCAGATTTATTATTATGCAGATGCACAGACATCTCCAGATGGCCTGGAGGTGCAGCAGTTCCCTAATAATCAGATAAGTATGCAAAAGCTCATAAAAGTGAACTATATGTACAGGAAGATTTTTATTATGAAAGTGGTGTATGAGTCCAACTCCAGAAGTTTTTTTTTCTTAATTTGCTTTGCCTTTGCATTTGACTTTCAGTACAGTCCATCACTTTACTCTTTCTTTCCTCCTACAAAAAAGATAATGAAGTGTAAATGCATCTTGTCTATTTTTTACTATTTGATTGATTCTTTAATTTCTTTAGCAGTATCATTTCCACCCTAAATGTCTAAATACATTCCAATGTCTAAATAAATTGGATCTAATTCTGTGTAAAGCATTGTGAAAGAATTCTAAACAGATTTTTTACATCTTGTTTTCCACAGAAAAACATTATCCTGATGGCGCACAAGAAATCATGTTCCCAGATCACACAGTGAAATGCCTCTATAGTAATGAATCAGAGGAAATTTTTTTCCCAGATGGTACAGTAGTAAAAGTAGAAAAGTAAGTCTCCTGTTAAAAACAAGAACCGTGCACTGGGCACGGGTTCAATGATACCAACATGTAAAACTGGTTAATTCTGCATGACTGGGAAATTCACAGATGAAAGGAGAAGGGATTTGGAAGATAACAAAGGTTTTGTTACAATGAGGCACTGAAAATTGTTCACTTCCACCTTGAATCACAGGTGACCATTACTGTTGGCAAAGTGACTGTGAAATATTCCTCACTTAGTTCCATGTAACTTTATATTTACTCTGTACATCTGGCCAGGGCTGCAGAGTAATTTGCAAGAAAAAGGAGAGCCAGTTGTCTGTGTGAACAGTGTAGGTATTGAAGGACTCGGGATGAGGACTCCTGGGCTCTACTCCTAGATTTTTGTCTCACTTTCTGTTCTTGGGCAAGATATTTCAAATATCTCTATTCCTCCTTGTAAAATAAAGACAACAATAGGACAGATTTACACATGCCTCTTCCATGTTTAGGGAACATACTGTTGTGAAAGGGGTTTCCTGTTTGCAAAATGGCTTGAGATCTCTGCATGAAGAATTCATATAAAATGCAGATCCCGTCATCCATAGGGTGGATAATACCATTAGGTATTATCCTACGTACAAAAGCCCCTTTGTATTGAAATCATATTGTGATAATTGATCTCTAGTGATACCCCATGTAAACTGAAGTGAATTATAACCTGTGAAAGTTTCCAGTTTCATTGTGTCACATTAGGCAGCAGCTTAGTAAGATAGGTTAATAACAGACAATGCCTTCTGATCAATTTACTTGTGGCTATTGCTTTCAGGAACGGAGATAAAACAATGGTATTCAGTAATTGCCAGAAGGAGATTCACACTGCGCAGTTCAAGAGGAGGGAGTACCCAGGTGGAACTGTAAAGACCATGTACTGCAATGGCAGACAGGAAACCAAGTACTCCTCTGGACAGGTTCAAATCAAAGATGAGGAGGGTAATATCATCCTAGATAAGAAGTGATTCCTCCCCTCTAAGGGCTGCACTGTACATAAGTGGTTCAACCCATTTTCTCTGGGGTATGTAATCTTTCTCCTCTAAACATGTTTGTCATTTTGCAACTCTTTCCTTATGTCTCTGATGCTTTTCTGTTCCTGTTAATTAAGATTAGAACACGTGCAATAGTGAAAACTACTATTTCTATTGAAATAAACTAAGGGTAGCACTCCTAATTGACTGTGTTCTATACAAATTACTATTATATGACACCAGTAAAAATATATAAATAGCTTAACAGATGGAGGGTAATTTATCTCTGTGTCCTGGGGCTATGGAGGAAGAGGATTAGAAAGGCCATGACAATGATCAGGAGACTAAAGTAGCTGTAATATTATGAGAGGCAAGAGAGCTGGGGCTCTCAGACCTAGAGAAGGATCAGTGGGTCTTATCAATGTGTATAAATACCTGACAGGAAGGAATAAAGAAGGAGATACTCAGTAATTCTGTGATTAAAAGGATGAACATGAGGTTATTGTGCCTAGATACAAAGCTTGTGAAAATGTGTGGAATCGGTACAGTTGAAATTTACTTTGGCTCAGTGACTGGTGCTTATTTTGGAAATAACCTTACCTGGATGAAATGTCTCCTGAGCAAGACTTGAAAGAAATGCAGTCATGCTGTCTTTTTGCAACATTAAAATAAATGCCCATAGTACCTCTCATCAAAGTGTTTGTTTTGTGATACTGGTCTCACTTTCCCTGATTTCCTGTTAGTTACAGAAGTGACTTCAAGTAGGGATCACAGCATAAGAACCTCCGCTACAAAGCTTCTTTGGAGTAAAACATTCCGGCATGCATCAAACCTTAGCAGGAGCTGTGTGTTAGGCCAGAACCCAAGCAGTTGAGTGAAGTCACCCTTCTTGATCTCCCTCCCAATCTAAATTATTGAGTAATGATACGATCCTAATCTAAGAATTCTGCCTAGCACACTTGAAAACAAACTGTAATGTTTATTCCATCCTGGTCATTATTCCAGATGAAACAGATGCTGCTTCTTTCTCCAGAAGTCTTTCTTCCGGTCTCCTTTGTGTTGCTTTGTTTTTTAATTAACTTCTCCCACTATTGCCTCTATTCTTCCAGTAGAGTAAAAAAAAAAATATTTCTGGTCAGTGAATCTCTGCAGCTTCAAGGCTCTTTGGATTGCACTTAATTCCTATGGGGATTGATCATTTATCAGATGCTGCTTTCAACTGCCTTCCCAGTAGACTGCCTGTCCATCATCTGTCTTGAATTCTTCCAAAGCACTGAAGCATTTCCCCTGTAGAGCTCAGCTCATTACCTGCCCAGTGACTGAGAAGACCAATTATCTCCTCATGCCCTTCAAATTCCTGCAGCAACAAACACTTTCAAAGCATGCTGCTTTAGCCTCTTGTCATACCTGTAGTGCAAAATAATTGCAAGATTATGGAATTGCTCTTCTCTTCGGTTTCTAGTGGACCAGACTACCAACACATCACCATTCAAAATACAGATAATCTCTGGAAGACATAGATTGAATAGAGAAGGTATTGTTGTTAATATCGATTATAGACATGATGTAGTTTAGGAATTGTGATGTTCTAAACATCCATGTAGTCTGATGTCAGCTGGTGTTATAATAAAATTTGTTGTTATTATTATTATAAAACTTGTTTTATTATTAAAGGAACAAACCTTTATAACAAAGGAACATTTTACAAACTTGTGCTTGTTACTACTGCAATGTTCATTTTGTGTTTTGTAAAAGGAAAGACTTATTTTAAAAAAAATCCAAGAGATCATTCTTCTGTGTTTCACTAAGAATTTTAGTTCAGTGCTGCTTTATTCTAACTAATACAAATCTACGTTTTTGTGGGTTTTGTTTTTTTTCTCAACCATCATAAAAACAGTGGATGTGATTCATGTTTTCAGATTGGTTGGGAAAATACATGTTTCTAAAGGACAAGTGCTTTTATTCCCAGGAATTTCTTTTAACAAAAGATCCCTGTTCTCCACTTAATATTGCTGACATCCTCTTTGTTTCTATAGTAGTACAAAAACTTGCCTTATTTGCCTACTGTTGTTTGTTTTACACTTGCCTACTTCACAAAAGCCAGCTTACTATGATTTTTGTTCCAAAAGGTGTATAGTGAGCACACTTTTATGAAACCTTCAGGAAGAGAGAACACAGCTGGGAAACCCTCTCTCCATAGGTTTTCTGTTATTAAATGAAGCATGCTATAGCCACTATTTGGCCTCAATTTTGAGACAAACATATAATGTACTGTAGGTAACTTCTGAACAGTTACTTCCCTTTCAGACAGCTGGGGGCAGCAAAGCTGTACAAGGGAAGCAAAGTAATTTGACAATTTCAAATGCTTCAGTTCAGTGTTAGTATTTTTCCATGCTCAGTTGATCAGTTTAATTGCAAGCAAAACAAAGCAGACTAACTGCTGTACCCCACAAGTGGCCAATTCAGAGTCTGTGAAACAGATTTGATCCGGTCTTCTAACCAGGATACTTGCCCTCCATTATCAAATTTCTCTCTTACCTTGGGAAGCCTATTTTTTTTCTTACGCAGTCTACAAGGCCTTGTTTATCAAGAGCTTATCTGAAAATAATACTGGAGCAGTATATATATATATTTAAACTTACTTTCCATAAGAATTTCTACTGAGTCCTACAGGTCATAAAATGAAAGTTGTTTCATACAATGCAAAATTAACCCATGGAAATGAATGTCAGGAAGCTCACTTGGTTGTTCAAAAATGTGATAGTTTTGTGTCATTCGTATCACATGCACCATTGTAAACTGAGGGCATGTTGAATGCCCCCCCCCGGTGTAAACTGACCAGCTTTTTCAAATCATAAGGCCCTCTTAGTCAATAAAAGAAAAGAAGCAAAGATCTCTATTATAATAATAAACAAAGACCGGTGTCTCTGAGGATGTTTTGAGAAATGCAATTCTCCATTTTTATTTGTGGATTAAAGAATTATTCAGTGCTTTCATTTTCAAAAATAATCTCTGATGGTAATTGCTAAAATACAATTTTTAAATTGTGTATGGTTTTGAGTTCTCTCTCATTCTAAAACAATTTCAGTATGTATCTACCTCCTTCAAGCTAAAGATGTCATTTATGGTATGTCTATATAACCTAATGTCACGAAATTAAACAGAAGTTATAAAGCCCACCCCCTTCTTTGTATTCTGCTGTTTAGATAGCAACTGTTTGCTTACTAATTTGTTTATTTCCTTTATGATGCTCCTTACATCTGTTCCATCCCTAGAAGCTTGAAGTGCAGCTTCATTGAAAGGAAAAATAAGGACAAAGTCTCCTACCCGGCAGATAGGCCTCTGGTCTTTATCTGAGAGGAAATAGGGATGTGTGCTGATCTTGAAGTTGCGGAAATCAGGTGTAGGTAACCAGTGGCTGAGCTGGGCAGAACTGCATGGGGAATGTACAGCTGGGAGTTTGTTTTTATCTTCAGCTTTTGCTTGTGAGGATGTTTTTGGCCTGTTCATCTTTTCCCGCAGCTGGGAAGTCAGTGTTTTCCTTGGATGTGCTCTGACAGTTTTCTTAGTCAGGGGAGCCACCTTATGAATTGATCCTCTTGCAGCCTGCAGGGCAGGTTGTACTGGAGAAGCAGAATTAGATGCAGCCACTTTCCGGCAAGTGAGTAAGCCAGGAGCCTCCTCTGGGGTGCTTGGACCCGCTGTTCTCCAAGGCACCTGCCTTCTGACAGCTTTTGACCCAGCCATTTCATTCTGCCTGAGAGTGTCAATCTCCTTGTAGTTCAGCAGTTCAACAATATCATGAAGAAGTCGTCTTTTCACAGTGTCATCAATGGAACAGTCTAAGCACAAGGCCGGATTGTAGTTGACTTCTAAAAGCCATGGCTTGAATTTGTCATCAATCAGGATGTCAAAGCCAAAGAGCTCAAAGCAATTGGAAGCCACAGGTAAGGGGGTTACAGCAAGCAAGGTGAGAATCACTATGTTATTGATCTTCTGCCACAGAAGCAGGTCATCGACCCCAAAAATTCGAAGGTAAGAACGAAATTTGCTGAATGTCCATTTGCAGCCACAGCCAATCCCTTCTTTATATTTTTTATAGGAAGCTCCATATTTGTTGATGCTGGTGTTCGTTAGGTGGGCATAGACATTGTCCAGAGAACCAAGGTCAAACTTCTCAGTCGCAAACCTCACCAGTCCTTCTTCATAAGTGTAAATGGTAAGGGGACAAAAACTGGTGACACACACATAGAGGCGAAGATCCAATTTATACCCTGAAATGAGTAAGGGGTTGCTAATGTACTTCTGCACAATGACTGTACAGTCATATACCAGGTCTTTAATGTCTTGGAAAATGAGTATGCCCCTTCCACGGGAGAGATCCACAGGTTTGCAAATCCAGTAGCTAGGTCTTCTGCCTACTGACTTTCTCTCCTTGCTGTATTCAGCTATAAATTTGACATAGTCATTGGGCATAATGAATGCCACTGGACTAAATTCATACAGAGCTGATCCATATGCTCCTTTCATACGTTTCAAATGCCTTGCCAAATAGTCTTTTCTGGTTATTCTGACAGCTTCTGGATAGTGGTTGAGTCTCTGCCATGGTTTGATGCTGTGGTGGTCTGTCATACGAAAAGGTGAGTTCCGCCAGTACAAGTTCCAGTCTGTGTCATCTTGCTCCTTTTGATCAAATTCAGTCCAACCACGTTCCAGTAAAACCTCACGGACTATTGCAGGGGCATTCTCATGGAGACGGAATACAAGAGGCTTCAAGATATCTCGTGTCTCATAGTCATCTGCCATCACTTCCATCTTACTAGCTGAAAGAAAACAGAATTATCAGGAAGGAAACAATGCCACAGATTGTGCTAGCAGTCATCAGCCTCACTGTATTCTTAATGCATGTCACTCTGTATTCTCAAAGCATGTCACCTGTGTTTCCGTGGTCCACTAATGAGAAGTCAACTGCGTTTAAGCTGAAACATATATTAGAAGGGCATCAATTCCAGATAGCTGGTAAGAGAGCACGAAGCACTGACTGATGAAAAGTTGTATGTCTCCATTCTTGTATTTACTCCTTCTTAGAGGTAGCCTACTACAATAGTAGTTGTCCTAAAACTTTTGTAATTCATGGATGTTTTTTTTTTTAACTGCCTTCAGTCTAATGTCCTTAACTTTGCCTAACAAGACTTGTTTTGTACTGCTGCATTGCTGAACCTTCCTACTAACACATCACATTGCCCTGAACAAGCCAAGCTTCCCTTCGTAAGGATTACAAAGCCAAATGCAAACTATCAGGAAGCAGTAGGGAAAGCTTCCTTCAAATGCCTCTAGCTTCCTTCAAATGTCTCTTTTCCTGTTTTGGCATATGCAGATTTAACTTGTTGATAATCTTCTGCTGTTCCTACAGAGAGGTGCTCCCCAGTTCCTGAAAACCTGGTCCTATGGACCTGTAGATCTGAGTGTTGCTGGTTTGATTTCCTGAAACCCTACTAAGCTGCTCCCTAAAGATTAGCCTCTATGTTTGAAGGGGAGGATGTCTTGGATGACAGCAGAGTGTTTGTGCTGAAAACCATTCTGACACAGCATTAACATACTGACCTTTCCTTTCACTCAGAAAATAGCAAGCAACAGAAATACCAAATCAGTGGGACATATCCTAAACAAAGCTCCTTCACATCATGTTATCAAGGTGACATCCTTACTCTTTCTTTTCAGGTTGAGAATCTTCACCCTGAAGATCTAGACTCCAGAAAGAAAATATCCTTTGCCTTCCAAACCACTACAGAAACTAAGGGCGCGTGTCACACCTGGAAGTATTCAATGCAATATACAGCTGAGTTGGCCACGAATGCTTTTCCTGTGGAAAATTTTCAATTTGTCAAAACTGAGAGCTTCTTCCCTCAGAAGAAAAGTAATCTTTGCCATATATATATATATATTAATCTGAATTTTATTTCAAGTTGTCAGAATATCTCACTTCAGTTTTTTAAAAAGACAGATTTGAGAGTTCTGGGCAGACCATAGTCAAATTCTTAGTGAGAGCTTTCCCTGGGTGAGGTGTTTGTAGAGAACAGGGAAGAAAACATGCTAAGTACTGCAGTGCAGTCACAATGCAATAGAATTTACATAAAATATCACAAAAGGAAAAGTAGTCTTTCTGCATCTCTTACAGTCAGTGCTTTGTTTCAGATCCCCACAAAGTTGGGGATTTGCTGCTAAGCTTGCACACAAACCTAATGAGGTGGCACGGTAGTCCCAGGAAAACTTTGCTGTCTTTGCTTCCACTTTCTTTCCTGGGAGATTTCTTTGCTTCCTGCTTATTTAACAACAGTATGTTACACACTAAATGTGTGTGTGTATATATATGTATGTATGTATGCAAAACTAATCAAGTTTTCTACTAGTTGGTTCAAAACATTTGGAAAAGGTTATTAAATTAAGAAAAAAAATGTAACTGAACATAGCCATGTTAAGCATTTAGATGAGTCAGCTTAAGACTGCCGTTAGCTTTGTCTTCTCTGCATTGCTAAGTGTTGCTATTAGCAGTGTTTCAGTGAAACAGTCGTGCATGAATCCAGTGCAGGGTAAACTGTGCTATCACAGTCTCTGCTAGGTAATTATAAATTAGGCTGTTAGCAGTGTCTGAACAATGAAATCTTCTTTGGTGATTTTTCATGTCAGCTTGTATTAATGGCACATCTTACATACCTCTCGTGTTCAGGGAGTAGTTTACCGGAAATTGTCTCACTAAGCCTGGATATAACAAACATAAGCCTCAGATTTCAAGGTATTTTAAGGATTTTAAGCCTCAGAAAACAAGGTATTTTAACCAACAAAAAACACTCAGCTGCCTTTAAAAAAGTTGTATCAATTATAAACAGAAGCTCTTGAAGTGGTATTATAAAATTAACTCTAAGATTACGCATCGATCTAAATGAACAAACACAAATTTCATTCCTGTGCTCTATACAGATTCGTGCCTGGATGAACTCCCATCTCTTCACTCAGTGGAGCTCTGCCTCTGTTCCCAGAGGGCTCTGTTTTTGGCCCAATCTTTAATAACTTGGAAATCCACCCATGTATTTGCAGACACTTCCACAGAGCAGATACTGCTGCAGCTGCCTGTGGCCACACTGACATTTAATACCTACCTAGTGTTGTTGCAGAGGGGCACCCAGGAATGGTGATGCTCCCCTCGGAACCAGGGTTCGCTGCTGTGACCTCACCGTTCCAGCAGAAGTGTGTGGAGGGCCCGGCGCTGCAGGGCAGCCCCAGTACACACGTGTGTAAACCAAGGCTTCGTGTTCACCCTGGCTGCTTCCAACAATTTATGTATCACCATTGCTCATCTTTATAATTATGTGAGGCAGATTTTTTGGAAGCATGATCCTTAATGGTTAGGCAGTAAAACTGTTTGTTTGCAGAGTTAATGTGGAATGTTTCTGCATAACTAAGCTCAGCAGACTGCACAGTATTAAAGGCTGTATTAAAGTCTTTGAACCCTCAGAGTCACAGACCATAACATGGGCCTGGGAGCTGCCTGCCTTGGGCTTTCAATTTGGAAACAACTGTTATAATTATTGTTACTGGTCACAATTTTTGGTAAGCAGCCCTGTATTTCCAGGCCAGAAAGGATGCCAGCCCTTCCAGCTTCATCCTGTCCACCCCTGGCTACACATCTCATCCCTTTACAGACCGCATGTGTCGGGCTGACAAGGTCACGTTCTCTACATCCAGGCACCCTGATAGCACAAAACCTGCCAGTGGTGATCCCACCATCGGTGCACAGGGACACGACAGAGGGGCACACACTGTGTTTGGCTTTCCAACATCGCTATCAGTATTTAAAGCCGTGGGGTGCGGCAGCGATCCCTGCCAGCCTCGCCTCGCCTCTCCCCGCGGCCAGCCGGGCCCCGAGGCTCCCCGCGGGGCTCCCCGCCCTCCGCCCGGAGCTGCTCACCCACCTCGGCCGGCTCCGGCCGCATCGGGACCGCTCCGTGCCTCCCTGCCGCTCCATAGCGGCGGGACCGGGGCAGGAAGGGCCGGCGGGAGACCGCGGCCGTTGCTTGGCAATGGGGAAGAGCGTGCAGCCGCCCCGCGGCCATGTCGGGATCCTGGCGCAGCCACGTCCTTCCGCCCCCGGCTTTTGTCCCGGCGCGAGGAAACCAATTAATGTATCAATATTAATTATTTGAATCTGACTGTCTTAGGTGCCAGGTGGTGCCGTTAAGGCATGGGCTGCCCAACGCCCGCCTCCTCAGCAGAAGTTGGGGTATGACCCAGCCTCAGGCTGTGAACTGTCTTGAAGAAAACAGCTCAGCTGTCCTTTCTCCAGGCCTTGTCACCTGGTCTGGTCCCTCACTCTGTGTCCTCATTGTCCCATTGACCCTCCTCCTACAGCTCTAGGGAACCACGGTTCGGACTGAGGGCACTGGGGAGCACCTTCAGAGCACCTGTAGAGCTCCTGAAAGTTTCAGCCACGTGGCTGGGGAGGGACCCATCTTGGAGCAGGTTCAAACCTCAATGCCCATGTCCACTGAGATGGCTACACCTGCTGCCACTAGCCTCACACAGCCAGAGGCAGAGAGCTAAAAGGTATTGTGATAAATGTTTGAGTCCCAAATAGGATTCCAATTAAAGTTTGCAATTTATTAAATGAATAGAGGCAAGCAAACAGCGCTCAGTGCACAGGGCGTCTGTGCTCCACCAAGATGCACACAGTACAGTTCCCATTCTTGGTTTATATCTCTTCTACTAATGCATATTCATAGTGGGCGTGTCCTCTTCCACGCATGCCTTCATCTTCTGGAATCTTCTCGAATCTTCTCGACCCAGATTTGGTGGACAATGTATGAAGTAAGTGGTCTTCCTCAGCTGGACCCCAGACCCCATGCATATGCCACACAGACTTCTCCTGCTTAACACTGCACGGTTAGCAACAAAACTGGTCCAAGATGGTCCTGTTAGGCAACCATTGCAGAACACAAGAACTATATACATACATTAACCACCTCTATTTTTCTTAGTCTCGCCGTCACAAAATACAATAACTATAAGTTAACCACTTCTACCCTTCTTAGTCTCGTGGTTATACAAGGGGGTGTAAGACAGAAGGTCACATTTCATCATGTGGCCCTAGCATTGCTCCACATAGACGCAAATCAGATGAACACATTTCACAGTATTGCTTCATTACAGGCTGAACACGGTTGTGGCTGTGGTAGAGGTCAGAGCATGTGTGATTGTGCAACATGGGGTGAAGAAAGGTGAATCCACCTGTGCCCTGCTGTGGGCTCAGGCAGTGCCCCTGGGCCAACAAGGAGCAGAGGCCTCATGCCCCCACAACCTCAACCATCGTTTTGTTTCTGGCGTTTCAGTGTCGAGGTGTTCCTAGCTGAACTTGTGCCTGAAGTAGGTTTGGAACACTATGCAGCAAAATCCCTATGGCAGGTTTTTTCTGTGATACCATTGCTAAACTTTTACTGCAGACACAGCTGTCTGCTGACCTAAGATAAGTTGATGGACTTGGTGCATTTTGTGGTGTTCAGATAAAAACTGTAGATATATCCAGCTTATACCATAATGCTATTTACAGCAAGTGTTTACAAAACACAGGATGAGAACAATACACATCTTTATAAATAGTGGTTCCATGACCACAGATCATAGATATAATATTATACGTGTTCTTTGCAATCAGCTGAGGAACTCCAGGTGTTGTCATCTTCTGACGCTGCATGTGGGATTTGCAGGTTTGGTTATAAACCTGTGGAACCAGGTCCAATTCACAAATACAAAATCATGAAGATTTCAATAGTCTTGTTTACATTTATTAAGACTTTATTAATTAAAAAACAAAACAAAACAAAAAAAACATTTAGTTTGTCACCTGTATGAAAGGGTGAAGTCAGATAATCTTCCTTTATAAGGCTGAAATGTAAAAAACAAACAAACAAAAAAAAACTACTAAGACATTTGTAGTGTATGACATCTGCTCCTTTTTCCTCTTCCCAACAGTACCTGTTGGAACACCCAAGGAGACATGCCTTTAGGAGATGACCGCAATTACTCTGATGCCGTTGGGTTACATATTTGTTTCCTGGGTGTGAGGTCCTACATTTTCCTTTTTTGTAGCAGTAGGTGTGCCAGGGGAGCTCTTAGCTTCCATGTATTCAACCACTCCATACGTGACCATAGACAACACAAGCACAGCCAGTAAAATGTATAGTTTGATGTAGACTTGCAATGTGGTGCTGTAACCAAAGGCAATAACAAATCCACATGATTCCCACAGACGGTAATTTGCAAAGGCAGCCTCCTTGTGTTTCTCAAATAAAACACCATAGAGTCCTGAAATCAAGGAGATGAAGCTTGTGAAGGTTAAATATGAAACCATGTATTTTCTGCAACAGGGATAAATAGGCCATGAGAGGAAAATAGACCCTCCCTCAGAAATGTCAGAAGAAGGAAAAGAGAGGCCTTGTCTTGGAACATTTTTTCATTCATATGAAATAAGTGAAAGAGCAAAAATGACAAAGTAGCAAAAATGAGAGAAAAGGGGGAAAGAAAGTGAGAGGAAGGAAGAAAGTATGTGTGCTATTGAAGTGAGGTAGCAGGAAGTTTATTTTTCAAATCATCAGCCAGAATAGGGAAGGTTCGTAGACCAAGTCCTTAAATACTTTCATATTCCCTGGAAGGCTCCCACTGAGCTTGGTCAGCTGCACACCCACAGCTGGGATTCAGGCATGGATTCCCGCCTCCGGATCTGACTGGTCAGGCACCCAGGGAAGGGGAGAGGACTTGTTTTCCTCTGGGTGCTGAGTTAGCATCAGTGGTGATAAAGAAGCAAGCTATTCCACTGACTCAGCTGTGGTGAGCAGGGAGGAATATGATGAACCTTGACTCTTCTCATCCACTTCTGTATCTAACAACACATATGTTTGAAATATGCACATTCAGCCAAACGACAAAGAGTACAAAGTTCTCTAGAATTCTGGGTAGGCTCAACTAACCTTTCAGCTTTGTTACCCTGGGGAAGATATCATCTGTATGCAGAAACTCACTGCTTCCTGATGGCTACAAGATGACATTAACTGATTGTTTCAATTCACATGTGATGGAAAAGTTGGATAAGTGCATCGTAAGATGTACTTAGTTCATTAAACTGTCTGTGAATTATTTGATAATCCTTCATAGTTTTGCCTAATAAATGAGCAAGTACAAATTGTTCATGTAACAGAGACTTTGCAAATATGTCCTGTGTTTTCTTCTGAAAAGGGATTTATGCATACATGAAAATAGCGGATTAGTGAGAAGGGTTTAATATAGGACAATTTCCGATGCCATGGCATTTCTACGTGTAAAGATTCTGGGTTTCAGCTGGCACCTCTTTTCCTTCTTACGAAGCCTTCATTTTGTATCAAAGCAACGGGAGAACTGAGTGGGAAGCTATAGCCTGAAGTTCAGCTGTGGGAAGTGCTGGCTTGGCAGGAAGGTTCTAGTTTCCAGGATGCATGAGAGCTATCAGCTGGCAGTTACAGAGGAGCACAACGGTGTTTTGTTCTCAAACCTAAACATTTATCTGTATCACAAACACTGCTGAGGGCAGCATGGCACGAGTTGCCTGGCTGAAGCTCTGGAAGGACCCGCTGGGCTGGTGGAGTGCAGAGGCTGCTAGGTCTCAATTCTTGCTGGCAGCCACTGGCCTCCATTTTCATGGAAATATCCATTTTGCTCGCCACTGCCTGCTTTCCCAGTCCTACAGCATCTTCCCCTTCTTCTGCTACTGGTAGGCATGGGTATGTAAGAAGACTGTTGGAAATCATTTGAGTCCAGGTTTATAAACTTTCCAGACTGATTCACATCCTTTCTAAAGGCACTCATCAGGATGGAGAGAGTTTTATTTTTCTGTGGGCTACCTGATAGCTCTGCGCAGCACAATTGTTTGTGTCTGCAGTGCAGTTATTGCCAGGGAAGTGATAATAGCAGCTGTGTTCAGTTTAGATAAGAGAGGGCACTACACACTCCGAAATGAAGCAGCTTTCACTGGAAATAAATGAGTGCATACATGTACACAAACGTATTAGGAAACCTTTACAAGATGAAGTGACTTATCTGTATATCCTCTAGGGGGAACTCCAGCATTAACTATGCACAGCAGGCCAAAGTAAACCATCTCTGATTACCATGAAATGCCTGAAGTATGCGGCACAATGCCATTGTATGTATTCAGTGGTTAATCTACTGAGACAGAAAGGGCATTCATGGGATCTTGCCTAAGGAAGCACCACAGATCTTAGTCCCTAATGCTATTTTAGAGGTCTTAGTCTCACCTCATAGCCTTTGGAGTCACAAATTTCTCATATGATGTTTATGCTGTTTTCCCTGTATAAAACTAATGAAGGGACAAAGAGATTTTGTCCTAAATGGCCATGTCAAACTGCAGATCCTGTTCTGGGATGCAGCATAATGCAGTAATGTCACTGCATGGGCTGCTGTCATCACTGTGACAATGCAAACCTTGTGCACTTTTGTTACTAGAAGCTGCAGAAAAGCAGAAGAAGAAACAGATACTGTGCAAACATAAGAACATTTGTGTGCTGTTTTTTTTTCCCAGTTAGCAACAAATGTGATTTTTTTGTAAGCATCCATCAGGAATATGGGAATGTAGATGACCTATTACAGTGCTGTAATGTGGGTCAGACTTGTCTCAGCACTGCAGAGCTCACTAGCAATGAAGAGTCGTCCACCATTTGTGCCTTGTCTGGGGATTGGGAACTGCAGCCATCTCCCAGCCTTGGTCTCTGACACTGAGGTCCTCTGCACTACCCCTTTTCCTAGTGAGGGCACCAGGTGCCCCTTTCTTAGGCATACAGTGTCCTTACTGAGGTGTCCTCAACGGAGTCAAGTGTCTGAGGGCAAGGCTTTCTGTGAAGATCTTTTACAACAGTGGGAGACTTAAAATTCTGGTTCTCAAGAGTGTTGGGAAGGAGACAGATGAACAGCCAGGGAGACTGTGGGCAGAAGCAGCAGGAAATGAATGAACAGCTTTTCTTCAGAGAGGGCAGATGATAACTGATGCTCTCTTTTCATGAGCCTAAATAATGAGAGCACTGATTTAAAACTGTGCCAAAGTCAAAGGCACAAAGCTGTGGGTTGAGATGAGAGAAGCTGAAAGGGTGTCACTCGATGTGTGTGCCAGCTCTGCTCCAACGAATATGACCTGGAGCTGCTGGAAGGACAAGGAAGAGGTCTGACTGGTCAGTTCCTTGTTTGCTACACACACTGGGGAGGAGATTGCTGTAAATGCCAGGCAAAGGGCTGTGGTGATTTCCCTCTGGCTCTGTAGGAAGAACATACTGATTTATTCAGTGAGCAAAATCAAATCATCATCTACTGAAGAAGCCAGAAGGAGGGAGGCCCAGACACACGTGCTGATGTGGGCCCAAGCAAGCTAGTTCTGTCACATGCGTCATTCTTACAGTATCTGCCAAATATGAATCTGAGGTGGAGGAAAATAATACTCATGAATAAAGAATCAAAATATGGGAGCAGGTGGGAGAGCATTTAACTGTATCTTGCGGACACAGGCTACGGCATTGACTTAAAAAGACTGCGACTGACTGTCATTAGCAGGCTGTACTTCAAGGCATCAGAGACTATGGCCCTTTCTTGCCCCCTCCAGCATTTTGTAGTCTTCCTTCAGTCTCTAGAAGAGCACTTCCTCTAGTTTTGGTGAGGGATGAGTTTAAAGGATCCTTATGGAAATCAGTTTGTATCAGTTCAGTATCTGAACTGTCGATGTATAATAATTTCACTCTATCACAAAGCAGAAGAACACAAAGATTATAAGGACAACTGCTATGCATCAGACAGGAAGTCCAACCACAGCCTTCCAGTAACAGACTCCAAGGGTAAGAAATGAGGAAAGTACAGAATGATCTTTCCCCTCTGATGCTCTCCTGACTCCGGCAATCAAAGGCAAAGGGACTTTCTGTGTTGGAGGTTTCCTCTGGATCACCAGGCTTAGTAAAACCCAAGAGCATTTTCCCGTGAAACGATGTAATTCCAGCCTAAAACCATATACATTTTGGGACTTCTGTAAATCCTTTGTCAATGAATACCACAGTTCAATTATGTAATGTGTGAATAAAAGTATTTCCTTTATTTTTAATGAGGGCTGCTGTGGGATAACTTTATTTGTTAACACCTTCTCTGTTATTGAGTGAAATACTGAATAGATCTTTTTTTCTAACCACATTTTCCATACTATTCATAATCTCACTGGCTGCTTTCCGTACTAATCACTTATCTGGGCTGAATCAGTCTAGTTTTTTAGTCTTCCTTCACATGGAAGTCTCTCAAGGCTCTGCTCCTTTTTGTTGCCTTCTTGTACCTTATCACATTTATTATGATTTTTAAATGGAACAAATCAGAACTGCATGAATGATGGATTTACATGGTCGCATAATATTGCTCTCTGTGTTTTTTCCCTTTTTTTTTTTTTGTTTTTTTTTTTTTTCTAATAGCTCCTAACAGCTAATTTGCTGCTTCTTTTGTTGCTGATCTTTGAGTTGATCCTTTTTGTCAGTGCTCTTCTTTATTACAAAAGACAGACTAAATATATAATTTTCCCGAATTTTCTAATTTTCTGTGAAATACTTGCACTCCTCCAGAATATTTATTCTAAATATCTGTTATTATCTTCTGCAATGTTCTCCTCTCTTCATTTTGGAAAAAAAAAAAAATGTTTATTGAGTATTTTACGTTTTTATTCCTAACTTGTTCTTCTTTCTTCAGGTCTCCAAAGAGCTAACATATTTCCTTCAGATGCTGTCTTAGACCCATCATAATTATTATGCACGTTCTAAATCAGATTGTTTATAAATACAAATGTAAATTTTTATATCTCAGGAGAATTCATTTCATTGTCACTAGGACTTACCATTAGTTTGTGTCTGCCAAATGGCATCAGATATGCCCCAAAGAGCAGGGAATATGAAGAACACAACAAGCTGGCTAGGATGAGGTTTCCACAGCAGTAGTGCTATTATGCAGGCAGTGTTCGTAACTGTGGCTGTCAATTTAGAAAAAAAGAAGAGAAACACAAATGTTAGTGTAAGCAGGACAGATAGTGGTAGATGCACTTTTAAATTCTTCCCCCAACTAAAGCACAAAACAACCTTAAAATATTTCTGGTTCGTTGGGATTTGCGCTGACTAGGTTGATACCACATGAAATACAAGACAATGCAATCCCTTTGCAGTCTGCAGTTAACAATTCTGAGCAGTGTCCTAAACTGAGAGATCCTGGAAGCTGGTGTGGCTTGTATCCCAGAGAATGAGAACTGCCACTCAGCAGCAGAAGGGGCTGCTGAAAGCCCTGCGATCCGAATGCGAGGCATGTCGCAAGAGAGAGCAAGCACTGGTCACCTCTCCTTAGGTAGCCCTTAAACACATATTTTGTTTCAGGGCTAAAGGAGGCAATTAAGGATGTCTAGAGTGACTCCTGTCTTTCTGTCTTTCCTTTTAAAAGCAGCACGTAAATAAGTAACTGGCTCTTCTCTGTCACGGGCACACCTTTAGAGTCTGAGTACAAATACTATTAAACAGAACTGAGAGGTTAGAGGTCTTGCATTACTAATGCTATATTTTTTTGGATTTTAAATTGCTGTTTTTTTTTTACATCTAAAATTAGTTTCATAGAATGAAACACATGCAGTGACAGTAATATAAAGGACTTTAAATTTCTTCTTCTTTGCCCAGCTTTAAACATTCCTGTGGAGGTCTCTAATAATGGAAGTCTGTGTAATGGAAGTAAAGTATCAATACACCTCAGCATAGATACTTCAGTGGATACTAGGACAGAAATTAAATATTTCTTGGTGTTCTTCTGCCTCCATTATTCCATTACTTCCTGTAACAACATTCCCTGAAGAGGTTCTTAAATATACAAATCTCTTCTCATGGCAATCTGAGCATTGGCGTTCCATATATAGGCCCTCAAGTTATTTTAGCCTGACACAATAGCATGAGTCTTTCCTTTATTTTTCACCCTTTAGAACAAGCAGTGAAAAGGACACTAGGCCAACCTTTGAAATTTTTCCTAAAATTCCTAGACTGGTCACTGAAAGTTCCTGGTTCACCACCCCCTGAGACTCAAATCAGCAGTGTATCCTACTAGGCTTTTGATTGCTTTCACTCCATAAAGGTGAGGAAGTTACACCCCAATGGAGAAATCCTTCTCAGGTACAGTGTAGACCTTAAGAGCTGCAATGTAAGATCATTTGTCACCGGTTGCATTAGAGCTATAAAGCATCAAGGCTCTAGGACACTTTCTGAGTAGACAAAAGCAGGGTTAACTACACCAGCAAAGTGATGTAAGGCAGTGACTTGAACACAGTGGTTGGCTGTGCTACCTCTCTTCTCATGAGTTAAGTTTGCCACCCAGTTGACTTTGGTTTTAACTGAGAGATGACAGGGTGCTCTCCCTTTATGGTGCATGCAAAGGGGGGGAGCACTGGATTTGATATATTACATGAGGTAATCAGTCCTTCAAGTGACCTTTACATACCTAAAGCAAAAAGGAGTTTTCTACCCGTGAACTGAGAGATCTTTCCAAAGAGCAGAGAGCAGAGGGAATTCACAGCTGAAAAGCAGATCATCACGTAACCAACATAGTGTATCCCCAGGGCACAGGTCACATATGTCTGCAAGAGGAGAGACAGTGGTGACACATCGGTTTCAGGGAAAATATGCAGCTAAGGTTCAAGGGTCTTAGCCTGTGTATTTAGTAAATAGCCAGCATAGACACGGTCAAAGGAGCACAGCGACGGAGTTTGCTGACAGGTCTCTGGAGTACTGACATAGTTGGCCTTCAGCAGTGATATTCCTAACCCGGTTCCCAGTCAGACCTATGCTATGCAAACAGAGCAGTAACAAACTGGGGAAAACACTGGGACACTGCTCACTATCCAAATAAAGCTCCTGGCAGTGGCACTAGGAGTTTTCTGCCTTTCCCTTTGTACCTAAAGATCTGAAGATCAACAATCGGCACTATGGTTGTCACCAAGCACCTCCCAGGAAATGAAGAGGACCTCACCTGCAAGAGCATGCAGCCACTGGACGTGGCCTTGGCGTGCCCCTCTCAATGCATTCAAACACAGCAGCAGGTGGTGCACTCTTCTGTCTGCTTATATGCAAGGTTTGAAAGCTTAAATTTCAAATAAGCAGCTCAGGAAGTTTGCCTCCTTTCTTTGGAGGCTTTCTCAACAAATGTGTGGAGAGCACACCTGCTACGTGTCCAGGTTTCTAGAGGAACTGGAGGAGCAGAGGAGGTTTCAATGTCAGGGTTTGGACCCGCTGCACTAGCAACTGGTGTGGGCTTTCAGCCAGCAATGTTAAGGGCTTGCCCTCTTTCTGCAAAGGTTCTTAAAATATGTGGTATGTATGCTGACTTGCACTTACAGAAACTCTAGGGAAACCAGAAGGAAGGAAGATACAAAAGCTTTGCAGACTTCTGGCTTTTCTCCCAGTTTGTTATTTACAACAAGCCGAAGAATTTGAACCTGTAGCTCTCTGCTGTGTCCTCTACTGATGAGTTAAGCTCTCCACTGTGCTCTTTTTAAGGCTGTTCCAAGGGACATGTTTACCACTGGCTTATTCTGTTTGAAGATGTCACTCAGAGTTCATTCAAGTAGAAGTAAGCAGTAATTTAGCTAGCCACAAATCACCATTGAGAACATCTTCATTGAACAAGTAAATATAGATCAGTTGCAACAGTAAGTCACAAAGGCACAAAAAACAGACAGAAATAGATTTGCATTATCATCCACACCTTTGTGTAGTCACCAGCAAGAAATCCCTGTTCAAACCCACTGTACATTGTCAGAGGGATTAGAAGGCATTGTCTTTTATCTTTAAGGTGCTGGAAAGTTGCTAGGAACGTAGACCAAAGGGATGGTGTCTTTTGTATTTCTTTCTCAGTCTCTGCTTGGTCAGATTTGATCTGGTCCAGAAATATAACAATCAGCAACACAGCTAGCACACCACTAGCTGCAAAAACAAAACAAAAAGTTCATGAAAAAAATGAGGAACGCTGGAAGAAGGATGGGAAATCGCTTGTTGCTGTTATTGTTCTGACTTAGTGCTTAGCTCTCTATGGGATGTTTTGGCAGATTAATCTGATTCCGCTTCAGTGTAAAGGCCATTTCTGTGTAAACAAGGAGGCCTGATCTACATTTGCATCTCCTGCATACAGCTGTGCACTTCGCAAATCCCCTCCGCTTAGCTGTGACTCGCCTGTTGTGACAGCCACCAGTCAGCTGCACGGCCACCAAGGGTGATGGCTCACCCTTCCAGGGCAGGCCAGGGGTCGCAGGACTGGGGGTGTTGGCCAGAAAGAGCTCCCTTTGGATTTATCAAAAGGCTTTAAATCAACACAAGCAAGGGATATTCACTTTCAGTGCCAAGGCATTCATGGTTGGGATCTTTCTTCAACTACACGGAAAGAAAAATAAAGCACTAGGAGTAGAACCGCTGCCTTGGATCCCAGTACATGTCGCCCTTTTATTTGGTTAGCTATTTGGTCAGCTCTGAGCAGGGCTTTGAGTACAGAATATGTGCTGTTTTAAAGTTGACAGTGAACAACTGTAGGTGACTTGAAAAAGACACGAGTTACAGCTTTGAACCTATAATTTCCTAGCAGAAGCAGCATATAAAAGAATACATAGCATAGTTGATTTTAAAATGACCATGTTTGTATCAGTCTACATTTGTTGCTTGTGAAGTGAATCAATATGATTTTGTTCATGTTATCAGGAAGATAATTGTAGCTAATAATACATGAAGCCACAGACTGTCAACTGATTGCTTTATGACAGATACAAGGCATGACTGTTTTCTCTCTTACTGAAGTAGGCTAGAAATCCATCCATGCAAACAAGTGGAGCTAGAGAATAAGAGGAGAACCAGGCCTCTCTTCTCATCCACTGGCTTGTTTAATGTTCTCCTATGTTACTATATTTGTGGTACTTTCTGATGACTTTTACTGTCCAAATACATTAGCAGATTTATATTAAATTGCCTCAATTTCTTATTGTTTATTATTTCTCACCAATGTCTTCTAGAATGAAAATATATTCTCCAGCGTACTGTTTCTCCCCTGTGGCTGGACTGTAAACCATTAAGAGGTGTATATTCTGCCAGGGTGCTCATTAGTGCGTATGGGCTGATTGCAGGATTTAAATGGATGAGAGCAGGACATGCACATTCACAGAACAAATATTCTAACAAATATGTCAAATGAACCAAGAGCGACTGCAGGAGATAAGTAACTGCATGGGTTAATAGTGATTGGTATTAACATAAATAGAAACATGCACAAAATAAACAGGAGACTTATCCATCATTGGATCCACCCAACCTGGCAAAATATGCATTCAGCAACCAAATAAGGGAGACGTTTTAAAAATGTCTGTAAATGAAATATTTAGCTATATGGCTTCCCCTGAGGTAGGAAAAGACATATCTTTTATTAAAAGCTTAAAAGAAAAATGAAACCCTACTGATGCAGGGTCAGTAGACAGCGGGGTTACATTCATTTTGCATGAGCAAAGCCTAAGGGAGTGCTGTATATGTTAGTCGTCAAATTTAAACTTGAACTTGCAAGCCAAACTTTCCTTTAACAGAAAGGCATCAGCTCCAGCATACTCTGTAAGGGAAACTGGGGAATACTCTTTGCGTTTTCTCACCGATAAGGAATGGAGGCTTGGGAAGGAGAGAAGGTTTGCTGTGATGAACTCGTCTGGTGAGTGCTGACTCTGACTGGGCTGCATACGCTCTGTATGAGCATATGACAAATTCTATCCATCTGTCCCAGAATAATGAGCATATATGTGTGCAGCGACTGCAAAGATATTTTAACAGAAGTAAGGTGACATATTGCCTTGCTAGATAACATATTGCCTTGCTAGATACTTCCCCGTTATCTAGAGATGAACCTGTTCTGAGCCAGATGCATTTTGAACTTTCTTCATTGCTACAAGATGTCACTGAATGAATCTTTATATATCTATATTTGTCATTCCAGTTTTTGATGGTATCAACCTTCCCCGTCTTTGACTTCTTTCTAGCCTTATGCAAGGAAGGTCTATTGGAGCTGTCGTTACTAAATGAGAGACGTGCCAATTTGCCTAGCACTGCTTTTTATCTTCGCCTTTCACACAAATGTATTACAAATTCAAGCATTACAGCTGAGAATTGACTGAAGCTGTAAAATCTCAGCAGGGATCCAAAAACCTTCCCCCCCTAAATGACTGCATGTTCTGGGAGCCATGGTACAGATCCACCTCTAATTACAGGACAGTCCTATGGGGGTCATCATACTGGGCTTCAGCTTTACTCCAGGTGAAAAGTGACTTGCTCCTTTAGGCAAAAACGATGTGGCACCGGCACACAGCATTTGAAACTCTTCAGGAAGGAGTTGTTTACAGCTCTCACATATCATATTTCTTTTTAGCAAATTGGGTTGAAGGAGGAAGTTGGAAACTTAATCTGCAAAAGTATACTTGGTTTCACAAATAGTGAGTTCCTCATCAGCGATATTCATTAAAGATTGCGTGGATTACTTACCAGTGTAGATCCCTAGCAGAGTGTATTTTAAGGACTCGGAGGGTCCTGCTGATGCAGTGGTGTTAGTGGTCTCGCTCATGCAATCATGTGCTCCGCAGCATGCTAGGCTTTCTTCTGAGATTTCCACTATTTCAGTAAGAACCAAAAGAAAGGCAGGACAGAGAAGACATGAGATGAGTGCACACTGGATATAAGGACATAATGAGAAGGGAATCCAGCGCTCAGTGATTAGTCATGGTTTCAAATCCTTCCCAATTAGAGGCGTTTAACTTCAGAACCCAAGCTTAACACAAAAATTTGGTTTAACAAGAACAGTTGCTCAAGACAGAGCATTGAATCAGCAGTTACATGGCCATGTGGAATAAAGCCAGACATTTAAATCTGAAACCTATCTCAGATTGCAGCATTTAAAGTTCCAGGGTACATATGTACCTCTTAATCATATTGCACCACCGGAAAGGTCCCTCAGTTCACAACAGCATCGAACAGCCGGACCTCAGCTCTTAGAGCCAGAACACACTGTCCCTCTCCAGGTAATTTCTGTATATGTTATAGCAATGGAAACCACCTTGAGACGTCTTCCTGCTTTATTAATTCAAATTATGATTACCCATTAATGCAGTCTTCCAAGAATCCGGCTTTTCCTGGCTTTGTTACGGGCTTTATTACTATTTGAGAACATACTTGAAACCAGACCAGCTTGGCAGAGTTTGGAGTAAGACCTTTGCTTTGTTTAATCCCTTCAGCCTTGTGCTGGGCCATGTGCCAAAGTGGCACACGTGCGCACACTCACACACTCGGTGAGTCCCCGACACCATGCCCACTTCCTCCAGGACCCTGTCTGTAAAGGCAAAATACTGACCCTAAGCACCGTACCAGATAAGCTGTGCAGAGGGAATTGATGATCAAAACCCCATAATTCCAGTACTTTTGTTGCAGAATTTTTCTTTGGCCCAAGCATAATAAAGGGCAATATGGTGTACCTTGGCTGGCCTTAAACAGGGCCTGATCTGTAATTTTTCAGTCGAGTTACTGAGTAACTACTTTTAGTGTGCTTTTCCCTGTTGCTTCCAATCAGTGCTGCTGCGATGTGAAGCAGTTGTTCACCAGTTTCATAAACAGCTTTAGATTCAATACCAGATTAAACTTAATAACATAAAGAAAATAATTACTTTATTATTGCCAATGGCTACTTCTACGTGGTTTTGGACAGATCCTCAGCCAAGTTACAATGTGCAAAAAGTGACTCACACTAGTAAAGCATGGAAGAGCATAAACCAAGTTTTTTATCTGTACATAAATCATCTGAAGATGAAGATGCACATGCACATGTAATTAGAGGTAGAGAAGGTGCCATGCAGGGTATGCTCTGTTCTTTTGGAAATAAGGCTAGACTACAATATTGATGAATGAGAGACGATGACTCTTGCAACTTACATTGATGGCTGTCTCCTGATGTAGCACTGCATCACAAAGCAGCTTGCCTTGCTGAGTCTGGATGCAGTGATGCAGGCAATATGTCAATGCATTCTGATTCTGCGGGTGCACACTGTATCTTTCTTGCTGTTCAATGACATTTTAAGCACATTTGAAGTGGGCAGTATAGGTAGGTACCTTTCCTGCACAGTCAGAGGAGAGGCAAAGAACTGAGTGCCTGGAGACCCTTACCCCAGCCAGAAGTACCCTCTAGATTAAAGCTGAGTCCCACTGACAAGGCACGGTTGGGAAGTATGACTTGTAGCATGGCTGCTCATCACTGAGATGTGCCGGTCATTGCACACCTCTCAGGAACACAACCTTCCATGAAATCCCATGTAGCTGACAAAAAGTAAGTAAAAGTTAAGAGTTTCTTTGGACTTTAAGGAACATCCCCGGATGTAAAACTAGGAGGGGATTTACAAGACAGACAGCATTTTAATCCTCTTATTAACGTCACTTAATGTGACGCGTACTGTGAGGCAAGGAAGAGTAAAATGTTCTGCAGACCCCACAGCTGCACCAAATCCTCTGGCCTGAAAATGAAATCAGAGCATCTGGTCCCTCCTGAGATATCGTGTGGCTCAGTAATCAGGTCAGCAAGGCTCTGTTGATAAAGTCCTTCAGCATTCTGCTTTGATGGCATTTGGGTTTAAAGGAAGCCTGATTCTCCACAAGTATCACACCTACCTTGCCATATAGCCAAGGATTCAAAGATTAAATCCTGATGCCAACTCCCTGACATTTAGGTTCAACCTAATCCCTATGTGAATACACCCCAGAGGATGTACAGTTTAACTGATCCAGGGAAGAGAGTTAACTTCTTGTTATTCATAGCAGCAGTGGATATGGAAAGCTCTATCCATGTCCATCCTGTTCTGACATTGACGGAATAGGGAAAGCCTGGGAGACTGCAATAATTATAATACACCGTAGCATTTTGAACCTCTAAGGTGGTGTC
This sequence comes from Stictonetta naevosa, assembly GCA_011074415.1. NCBI lineage: Eukaryota > Metazoa > Chordata > Aves > Anseriformes > Anatidae > Stictonetta > Stictonetta naevosa. The sequence continues at coordinate 43,998,839 of CM021699.1, read as the reverse complement.
CAAGTATTAATTTATCTTCACAACTGCCCATTTAAAGCTTATACCAATTACCAGCTTGGGAAATGAGGGCAGTGCTATTGAGTGATTTCTTCAAGCTACATCAACATCTGCTGCCTGAACCTGAAACATGCTGGAGGAGCCCTGGCATGCAGACTCCTGCCAATAGCTACTTCTGTTTCTTCTTGACATTTCTGAAAAGCACTAATTTTCAGTAAGCACCAACATCAGCTTGACTAACTATGAATGTTTAGCAGCAAATTAATTCAATACTACAAGCTTTGCGAAAAGGCTGCTCCAGTGCTTTTTGTTTTAATCCACTTTAAATAGAAGTCAGATCTGAAAGACTGTCACTGCCAGCAGCCTATCTGTGCTTTACGAGATGGGTGGAATTCAAAAGGAACTCAATGGACGTCTATTTTTGATCTAGTTGTCTGAACTCCGTTTATAGCTGATGAAAAGCTGATACAAAATAGACAATTCCAGAGAGCAATTTAGCCAATCTACTCCAGACATGTGCCTTCAGATGAGCTAACTCACATCTGAAGTGTTTGTTTTCATTGCCTAGGATGAGAATTGAGGGTCAGTCGCTCAACTACAGAAATCTACCTTTTAGCTATCTAAAACTATCTGATGCATATAGTATAAAGAAGCATCAAGATTTTAAATTATTTTACCTTTGTTGGAAGACTGGCTAAATATCAGGGATGAGATAAGATTTCCCCAGATTCCAGAGGATTGAAATATCAGAAAGAAGACCCCAAAGTATTGGTTGATAATGTCTTTCCCATTTTTTCCTGCTTTCTCAGCATATGAATTGCCAGCAATGGTGAGGTAAGTGCATTTGGCAGACCAGAGTGGTGCTCCTCCTAAGCCCAGGATCACAGAGGTAGGGATTAGTGTGTACCTGCCAAAGAACACTTTATTTAGCATGGTTATCATCCATTAGCATAATAATAATTTGCCCAAAGTTCCAGAGGCAAAAATAGACATCAAAGAAATAGATTTATCCTGTATGTGATTCAACAAATCTATGATGTGAAACCAAAAAAGGGCCACACTTCTGAAAATTAGGATCTGAAAGCACTCCCAGCTGTGTCCAGGGGCTAGGTCTAGGCTAGGCTAGCTAGGTCTGTGTGTGCCCTATCCCCTTGTACTTGAGAACTACATCGCACCTGCCCCTTGGAAGATGGATCACAAATCACAACACCTTTTCTCTGCAGGTTTCCATTCCCTGTCACCAGAGAGCAGAAGCAAAATGCTCATCCACCTCTGAGAGGGCAAGGCAGGAACCTGCCCCTCATGTGGTCCTCTGCTCACAGAGCCGCTGACTAGAAAACAGCTTTGCCTTCAATACTTCCAAAAATAGTCCAAACAGTCATTTGGATTTGAAATTATTATTATTATTTTTCTTTGGGGGGAGGGAAGGGAAATCTCTGCAAGATGTATGAGCTAGAGAAGCAGCATCAGGTGCGTAAATGGATGCATTCATTCTGGCTTTTTGCAGCTTTTCACTTCTGCTCCAGCTGTTACTGGATTTATTTATCCCTATCCCTTGCAGGCAATACATTTGGATTTAACTTTTACATTCACTACATGGAGCTAGGGTAGGGGTTGAGATAAAGAGAGTTTTGCCCTAATCATTATCTAGTCTTGAGAAAATAGAGAGGGTTTAAGTACTTAAATTGAGCACTAGTACCAGCTAGCATAGAAGTTCCCCAAGGAGAAGGCAATGTAGCAGCACATAGAGCCTGCAATGGTCCACTTGCAACCCAGCTTCTTGATGAGGATTGGAGGGAGAAACATGGACGAGATAATAAGAGCAGCATAGAGAACACTTAGGGAAGCAACACCCAGGCCTTCCTCTGAGTTGAGACTGCTCTGCAAGGACAAAAACAGCGTGTGAGACAGATTTTACCACAGGCGTATGCTGCTATGGTGTACAGAGGGTGGCTTCAGGCAGAAATAGTAATATCCAGCCCTAGCTTCCCTCTCTCTCCAACCCCTTACCCCAGAGCATTCTGCTTGTGCATTAATGCTTATTTTCTCACAGTGAGCCCTTTTTTGAAAATACAGTACTGAACCACGTGAGGATTGCTCAGATCCAAAGCACTGGTTAGTACAGTCTTAGATTATTTAACGTAATTTAAGTTTCTTGTTGAAAGCAAACTGAATGAAGGATAATCTCTTTTTGGTTTTGTCCTTCTCTCTTTGCCCCAAGCAAGCATATCCTTAGCTCTGTATTGCAAGGGCTGACTTCACCACAGTGAAAGATCCCTTACTTCAAACTGCAGGTCTGATACTGTCTAAATTCTTCAGCCATCAGGACAGGGAGTTGAGGAGGGTATTTTCTCTGTTGAGCAGTGTCAGTGCATTTGGGGACTGGAAGAGTTGTTTTGCCAACAGGCAAAGAGACTCCTTGATCACAGAGGTCTCATTTCTAACACATCAATTCCTGCTTTTGTCAGCTACAACTTCCCAAAATTAGGAGCCAGGATTTCAAAATCATACAATTAGCTTAGTTGTTTTTTTTTTGTTGTTTGTTTTGTTTTGTGGTGTGTGTTTTTGTTGTTGTTGTTTGTTTGCTTTTGGGGGGGG
>CM021699.1:43897893-43995244 GCA_011074415.1 Stictonetta naevosa | reverse complement strand
TTGGGTGCACTGGGATGATGAAAGAAGAGTAAGCTGGTATGTGAGTGACACAAAAAGGGCAGTTTTCTAAATATATTTGGAAGCCTTCAGAACCAGCCCATGCTGGGATTTGCCAGCATCACAACCCAAAACACCAATTTAGATTTCCTTTAACTTATGCGAGTAAAACACTTCAAACATGCTTATATGTTACAAAAGAGGGAAGGGAAGAGGAGCTGGAGCACTGGCACGCTTCCCACCACCCCCTTTCCCTGTAACTGTGAAGATATGAATTCAGATGCTCATTTGTATGAGCACAATAGAGAGAAGCTTCCCGGTTTTGTCTGGTTTAAGGAGAATTACAAACCACCCAAGCACTGCCATAGGGTAACAAATGCAAGCATTACCTCATCGCCATGTAGTGTTATTGGCTGGAGATAGCTGGAGGTGGGGTGTTATTGCCTACCCGCTTGGTGAGCACCGGATTTTCTCATTATCTCTCTCTCTTTCTTTCAAACCAGCTGACCCTTTTAATGGATGTCATCTACAGGGACAGCCCTCCTTTGTGGGATCATCGTATACAACCAGGGAGGAACAGCACAAATGTGATCATAAAGAGATTAAATGGGATCAATAGAAATAATTTAAAAATAAATAACTCTTTAAATGCAATAAACAATTGTGTATTCGATGTGGTGATTTTAACCATCCTTTTAAAACTGCCATTAAATCCCACAGAACAGCTCTAAAAATGATGAGGTCATTAGAATCCATAAGGCTTCTTGATTTTTATTTTGCTAAGTCTCTGCATGCTTCCTAAGGCCAAATCATGTCATTTTATTCAGGGCCACCCCCTGTCACTGGCTTTTAGAAAAGTCATCATTGATTGCAAAGAGCATGAAAAGCCTGGCGATGACAATATCGCTTACCTCTTGTGAGGACCTGGCTTCTCACAGCCGCTGAGAACATATTGCCCTGTTGGGAGACACCAGGGAAGTACAATTTCAATGCTAAAGTAAATCCCAGAATGCTTTCTGGGATAGAAGACAAGGAAGGTAACAGTAGTGTAAGTCACCTGCTCTTGTGATGTCTGGACAGAAGTGGCAGAATTGAGACCTGAGGTGTTGTGTGAATCCAAGCAACGCTATTGCCCCTGGCCTTGTTTTTTTTTCTCTTAGATCCCATTCCAGTGAAATGCCCTTTGGCATAAAAATGATTTGATTTAAATTAAGAAAAGATCTCAAGGTTTATCTCTTGATGAATAACATGGCCAGGTGCATACCCATTTTCAAGACCCTCTTCAGCATCTGTGCCATACAAAGCTGTATGCCATGTGTGCTGCGAATGGCCTTTAATCCTTATTTCCTTTATGGTAGATATTAATAGGGGACTGAATTCTCTCCTTCTTTGTCTCTCTGATGCCGTTTCCTTTGTTTCCTTTTAGGAGCAGCACAAGGGGATAGAGAGCAGACAAACTGCATTATCCTGGTAATTAACTATCTCAGCAACATAGTAGAGCCATGTCAGTGGTAATGCTGTGTAACAATTTGCATACATTAGTTTTCATGACCCAAGAAAGCAATTTCTGTAGCATTTAAGAGGAAAATAAGGTGGGGAAAAAAAAAAAAAGGGGGGGGGGGGGGGGGGGGTTGGACTGAGGTAAATTCTTATTTTAATTCAGAATAGGATTCAAATAAAGAGAATGAATCCAGTCCTGAAAGTGCTTGGAGTGTTGTTAACATAGCTGCAATTATTCCTGAAGCAGTTAGCTGTCAGTGTTCATCCAGTTTGGAAAGATATCCAGCACCTTTAGGACCAATTGAGCTGCAGAGCTGCATCAGAGCTGCATGCTCAGGGGTGGCCTTGCATGTGCAGCGCTAAAATGCAAATTTTCCTAAAATGCAAAGAGCAAAAGGGAGACCCCCAAAACCTGTCACCATACCAGATGTTTGTGTAGTGTCAGTATGTCCATTGGGGTGACAGAGGCTTTGGCAGTGGCAATTCATTCCTATTATTATTCAGCCCTATTCTTCTTTGGTCAAAGGCACTCCTCAGTGATGCCAAGCTATGGTTGTCCCAGGATGCCTTCGAGCCCCATTTGTTTGAAGCAGTCAGGGATGGTTCAGGAGTCTGTGGTCTGGCAGCAGGGAAGGGGGGGGACCCTGAGCTGGTTTCTGACCAGTGGGAACCTGCGAGCTCTCCGTTAGTTTTACAGACATTTCTCCAGCTTCACCTCCATGCGGCCTGTCAGCATGTGGTCCTTAAATTCTCTTCCTGTTCTTTTTGATGGTTTACTCTGTGACTTTGGGAAAATTACTTACTATCTGTGTGCCTGAATTTGCCCATCCGTAACTTGGGTGTATTAATTAAACAACTTCCTCAGAGGGATGTTGTAAGGTTTAATGAATTCATGCCTGCAAAGTAATTTAAGATTTCAGATGAAAATTGCTAGAGAAGTCCAAAGCGCATTATAATTAAAACAGAGGATACAAAATAGTAATAACTAAAAGTCTCTGAAGCTGTTGATCACAGTAAAGGGGGAATATTTATATTTGAAGCTGCTGATAAAAACATCAATCATTGTGTTACAAAGTAAAGTTTTTATAGCTAAGCAGTATTAGTTTGTACTCTGCTATTTATTATTCCACTATTTCCATCTCCATTGTCTTCTCACAGAAGGAAAAATCTGTTATTTTAAACTGATTTACTCTGGATTTATATCAAAAGGAGACAGCACTGTGTCAAAAATATTTCAGAATAGTGTAAAGCCCTGGTATTCTCGTTCATATGACTGTCATTACTGCCAGCAGAAGCCAATAAGATCACACACCTGAGTGAGTACAGAAGGGTTGTGGAATTGGGACCCTGGTATGCAGAAGCAAGGGAATGAAAAATAGTCCTATCACCACAAACAGTGAAGTCCATGCAGAGTACCAAATCCTTGGAGATGATTGACACTCTGAATAGACAGAAACTGTGTAACTTATGCCAATGGCTTTTCAACTATCATAGGTTTCATTATGTAACACAGAAAACAGTGATTTGTGTGGCCTTAAGTGGCTCCATAAAATGAAGGATAGCTTTGCCCATGTCCTGTGGAAAGGTGAGGAGAGGAAAGCAACAACTTGTGAGGTATTTTAGATAAAGCTGTTGGAGAAGTAGCAGAGAGAAACCACAGAAGAATGTGCAAGAACAGATTTTCTCTTCTGTTCATTACGACACAATCTTTGGAAGTCTTAAACCATAATCCAAAAACCCAAAAAACTTTTGGATCCTGGAAACAAACCCAAGACTGATTTAAGGTTTTATCCCAGTTGGTTCAATTGCATTTGCATAAGCCATATAAACCACGGCCCTCCCTGTGCAGCCTACAAAGCCTTTGTCCTCCACAACTAGAGAGGCAGCAGCTCTCATGGTGGGGAGGATACCTGCCAGGAGGTTGGTGCAGGCTTTGAACCTTGAGAGGAGGTGTAGGAGCTGAGCTACCTTACAGAAAGAGGCAAGTCCTCAGACAATTGAAATGTCTGAGCTGTATACGAAGCACATAAATGTGCTTCGTATACAGCTAATACCAAATGAAGAGTTGTGCAGGCTTTAAAATAAAGATGGCTTGCCTGTTTCAGGACAACTTAAACATGTCCTGTCCTCAAAGGCCATTGATGATCTGGGGGAAAAGATGTAAGAGAGAAATTTCGCCATGTGGAAATTTTGAGTATTTGTAAGTGAAATTTTGGTTTCCTAGGCACAGCTTTGAAACTTGGTTCTCACTTGGGTAAAAACTTATATCTCTAATGTCCCTCTAGGAATCTGTTTTCATGGAGATGTGCTTTGTTGCTTCTGAGATTACATCGATCTGAATACTATATAGGAAACCGGGCATTCTTCCTGGAGTGGATAAATCTCAGAAGCCCCTGTTCTGTGCTTTGCAAGCCTGAAGGGTCCCTGGCCTCTGAGCTTTGAGACCACAAAGCTCTCTGGCCTCAGCTTCTTGTTTTGCAGCTGAAGAGCACAAACAGTACTGGTCTTGGGGCATCAGACATACAGAGCCTGGTTCCTATAAGCTGATTCCTGGTTCATCCTCAGACAATGAACTCTAAGAAAAGCAGATTACATGGAGTGGCCAGTTTAGGGAGGAGAGTATATAGCTCTTAACATCCTCGGACATTGTGATTTGATGAAGTGTACGTTTTAGGGACTTAATGGGAAATGACTAAGGGATAATCTCTCTCTATTGAAAGACAAAAGGGGAAATGTGGGAAGTATTCCAGCTCTCTGCCACAATAACACCTTAATGCATTAGTCATCTGAGTGATTGCAACATGCTCTGGCAGTTCTGATGCCAAATCTGTGACTGAAATACCAAGGAAAGACAGGTGTCAATAGTCTTTCTAGTAATGAGTGATATCTCAGACATATTATTTGGAAGAGCCCATTTAATGTTAGATAACTTGGGGTCCAACTGTTTACAGACGTACAGCCTGAGCCCACCATCACACTGGGGAGCATGTGGATGGTGGCTGCATTTCTAGCATGGTGCTACTCATCTAGTACTCATCTAGTGTTGTGAAAGCAAATGTGTGGGTGCTTTCACTCTGAGCAACTTCACAGAAATAAGAAGTTTCCTTAGTGCTGTGGGCAGATGTGATCCAGCTGTGGATGTGGGACTGTGTTACATGAAGTAGTTCATGCCTTCAATCAGCTGGTCTGGTCTGGATGAAGGGAGAAGTAATTTTCCTATTAAATCTGTTCCTGCCTAGGGTGTTTCTGATATTCAACACTCAGATTCCTTCTCTCTCTCTCTCTCTCTTTTTTTTTTCTTTTAGTATGGACGTGTGTGGCAACTGAATATCAACCTTCACTAGAATTTCTCCAAGTATATGACAAAGGTGAGAAGATATTCCTTCCTTATTCTCACAAAAGTGAGAGGTATAAAGCAAGAACAGATATACTAGAGTTGGCTGAAGAGAGGGCTGGAAGAGGTGGGAATAGGATCCCCATGTTCACTGTGTCCAAGGATGTCCCAAGCTCAGGAGAGCAGATGAAGGATGGCAAATGAGCTGGAGGCAGTGATGTAATCAGCTTGTTTCCATGCTATCTATTGGAAGCCCCTTCTGTGCCAAAGGAAGGAACTTTGGAAAGAAATATGTTTATCATTTCAGGTTATCAATAAAGCACTTAATTATATTTAATTAAAATAATAATAATAATAATCAAATAATGAAGGGGAAAAGAAATGAAATATCCTGGTTTTGACATCCTCCCCCTTAGTGGCCACTAAATTCATCACAGTATCTGTGTATTGATTTCAGTACCTTCTGCTTGGCTAAGAAAAATGTGATCCTGATTTGAGGATGTCAGAGATGAAGGAGTCACCATTGCTGTTGGTATTTTATTGCATGAGTTAATCTCTCTTACTGGAGGGGATGGGGATGAGCCCAGTAAGGTAAAGGAGAAGAAATAAGGTTTGTTTATATCTTTGAAACTATGTACTTTAGTCTAGAGGTTTGGTAGCTGTTTGTTTATCCCTGGAAAATCATTTATATGTATGTACTTTGTCAACTCGCTTCTTGATATTTGTTCTTTTCTTGAATTCCCTGTTCTAAGCAGGATGAGCTTCTTCATTCTCCTACTATAGCACATTTTCTCTGCCCCATGAAAAATACTTCTTTCCTTATTTCTATCTTTCGGTTTTAAGTATCTTTTTCACAACTTAGATAACAGATTTGTCTGTGGTGTTCCAGCATGGATCTTGCCAGTCTCACATATGATGATTAAATTGTTCATCTGCTCACTCCTCCTCTGTTTAGATACTGCTCTCTTCTTGTAGTGTCAAGAACCATGGAAATGAAAGTGAAATTTCTTTTTTTTTTTTCTAACTCCAAATATAGCTAATTGTTTGGAATTACATGGTGTGGATTTATCATAGTAGAAAATGAAAATATAATACTTGATAGGTAAAGAAAATAAGATGAGAGTCTGAAAATAGTCACCTGTTCTAGACTAGCCCTGAAAATAGCTCATTTCCCATATCTCTAAACCTATTCTTAGGTTGGCTTTTTATTGGATGAACTCATAGTGTACTTCTCTCAACCATTTCTTACTTAAGGGAAGTCTAAGTGAAGTCTGGGTAAGATACAATGTGCCCCTACTGCAGGGTACAAATCAGCTCTGTGTTTTCTGTGTCTCCATCTTAATTGGGATTTATACTTGCATGCATGTCACTTCACAGCTGCTGATTGTTCCAGTTACCCAATCTCTCATCTTTTCACTGATCTGTAGAGAACATGGGTGGAGCTATTCACTTGGAGGAGATGTTGAGCCATGAATGTGTCTGTATTGCTAATCTTATGGTGACTTCATATGTAACTAAATACTATTATTTTAATACACTGACTGTGATCCACTCACTTATGTTAGTTTTCAAAGTGTGAATAACAAAGGACTCCAGTTTAGGATTAGAAACAACACATAAAAGCAGATGTTTGGAGATGTATTTTCAAAAGTTGGATTTCCTCAGTCTGGAAATGAGACCAGCCAAATTGATATTGGTCAGCCAAATTTCCAGTAGAAATTCTGGAGAACCCTTGGAATCCTAGCAACTTCTTTGAGATGCTCAAATAAGTATTTTCAAAATCTAGTCAATAAACCCCAGAGATAATGAAGCAGTGGATTTCATAACTTAATTAAAAGTGGGGTAAAACAAAGCCAATTTATAAAAAAAAAATCAAAACAAGACAAAATTCTAGAGTCTGAAATTGAGTGCATAACCAATTATAACTGTCAACGTTTTTAACAGACCAGTGGATTTGCTGCAATAGGCCAGTGGATTATCTCTTCTCCCACTGTAATCAATTGAAAAGACCCTGGGGAAAAGCAGAATTGGGATCCTCTTAATTACCCATTTATAAGCATATGTATATTTTTAAATGGTTGTCAAGGCAGGGCAAAACATAATTCCAATAAAAGTCAAATTGATCACAAAGGTCTAACCATCTTTACTTGCCCCTGGTTCTACCAAATCTTTGTGGACTCCCTAGCTCTTATTTCTCTACAGCATGAAAAAGAGGGCTGTGAGCCAAACAGTCTATTATTTATTACAATCTGCAGTGGGAGTGATGGCAGCTGTTGATGGTAGTTTTTCATTAACAGTTAAGTAAAGCCAATAAATGTTGTAATGCACTGTGCAATGGCAGATGGTGAGCTACAGCAAGAGATTCTACCTCAACCAGTGCTCCATGCTCATCTCCACTTTGAAATACCATCAAAATAGAAAAGAGTTTTAGAGGACCACCTGTTCAGCTGCCTTATTCCCACATAACTTTTATATGTCTGCAAATGCAATCCAAATGCAAACCACTAGGACAAAACAAACTGCTTGCCACCAAATGAAGGTAGAGAATAATCCATTCCACTGACAGTTTAACTATAACTTACAGTGCAGTTTCTGGCCTATCTTATGCTCTTTTTCTTTGCAAAATTGAATTGATAGTCAGGTCTGGAATAAAGCACTAGCCTGTGCAGATATTTGAAATTTTACAGCTTTCTTCTCCAAAGTAGTGTAGATTAGGGTAGAAATACTTGTTCCACACTGTTCTTTTTACCCCACTTGGCTTTTCTCATGAAAACTTGCTCATGTTCCTGGTGAGGTAGCTTTATGCTCAGATTGTATCATAGGCAAAAAGGTGACCACACACAGAGAAGCCTGCACCTGGCTGACGTGGAATAATCTGAAGGAAAGAGCGATATTTGGTTCTTGAATTTCAGGGATATTAGCATCTTGGAAAACTTACTGTTTGTATCAATATCTGTTTCTACAAGGTCTATGGTTGCTGCTAGAAAGTTCTTGCTGGTACCAAGCAACTGCATTATTTTGGATATTGTCATGATGACCCAAGTACAGGATCTCGAGGGATATTGTAACTGGTTTCCCAAGCATTTCATAGTGTTGTGTATCTAACGATGTTAATGCATTTCTGGCATTGTCATTTTCTTTAATGAAGAGAAAAGAATATAAATAATGGGTTTGACCAGGGTAATAAACATTTAAGTGGTTCCCGAGTCTGCTGCAGGTCCCTGTTGTATTCTGAGTCAGGAGCAAGAGAAAACACAGTGCACGTATAATGCCTCCCTGCCAGTAAATGGGTTATTTGGTGCCTGGAGCATCAGTGGGGTTTCTGTATGTTATTGCTGTTATATAGTGAGAATGATGCAGCACTGTATTTCCAAGTGAATGCACAAAATTCATGAGTCATAGCTGTGCTCTGAAGGGAGGGACACTAACTCATTTTTGGTTTATCTGTATTGCATTGCCTGGAAAGATAAAACAAAGCAATCAAAAATAGAAAACCAAAGTCTCTTAAGTGAGATGCTCATTTCACTGATGAGCGATGAACATTTTGCTGATGTCCAAATGAAAAAGTATGTTAGTGAAGAAAGGCATGTTAAATTACTGTACTTTAATCCTAATCCTCCAAGATAGCTCCAACCATAGCTGGTAATAGCAGGTTTATTTCCCATGTCCTGGCTGCTTCACTGCTATTGTTCACTTGCCATTTATAGAAAAAAAAAAAAATCACTATAATAAGCAGTCCAACAAAAAAGGCATTGCATAGGCTCTCTACCAGGAAAGCAAAGGTGTTGAAATGATGAGGTGACCCCCTCCTCTGCCTCCGCATCTTGGTCATTGGCTGTTCAGCACATAATGGCTGGAGACTGCTAATGTAGAGAGAGGAGGAACCTGTCACTGTGAGGGAAGCTGATGGGGAGATGCAGCACCCTGGTAATTTTGGACTAGGTCCTGTGTCTACTCTTGAGGAAACTTATGTGAGAGGAGTTGAAAGGAGTACACAAGTGTCCCCTTTTCACTCTGAACCTGGTCCAGCAAATGTATCTCCTATTGCCCAGCTCCAGGTGATGGAAAATAAACGCTACTAGGTTGTCAGCAGCTCAGCTGCAAACAACTGCTAAGGCAAAAGTGTGCATTGGCTTGAGTTTTAAGAGAGGCAAATTCAGAGCCCTTCCTCTCTGGATCAAGAAGACAGACTTACTTCAGTGGCTTCTGTGACCATTAAATGGGAATGATGGAACTTTGTGTACTTATGAAATGGTGATTTTCCATGGCTGTTAGGAAAACTATATCAAAACTTTCAGTGATGACATTTCTAAGACTAGAAAATGGAAACAAATCAGCATTTTCTCATTAGGGGGACCTGTGAAAGACCTCATGGATACAGATTGGCCCTGCACAATCTACAGAGAACACACTGATCTAGTTTTGACTCTGTTAGACACAGATCTTAAATGTCTGAGAAAAACATGCAGAGACAAAGCCTTATGTTCACATGATGCTGTGGCCTGTTACACAATGAAGAGACATCAGTGTCATGGAAACTTTATTACTGCTCCCAGTTCATGAAACTCTCTTTATCACCAGCAATCTTTACATACTTCTTTTCACAAAAAGAACATAAACTATGTTTATTTTTTTTTTTCTATTGGGCAACTCAATGAACAAAACCAGAAGAGTTTTCCATGGAGGAGACTGCAATGAATGTTTTTCTTCCCAAGTGGTTGCATCAACATTGGGATCGGAACGGTGCCTGCTTTCTTGTGTAGTTACCAGCAAAATGTCTACCATCTCACAACAGAAGGGACCTCACACAGATGCTTATAACATTTGAAAACATCTGAAGCCAGCAGATACCATGGTCTCTGCAAGGGCATGGAAGGAGTTGTACCCGCACAAGCCTGTTTCAGAGCTCGAGTGTTTACCGAGTGCCCCTGTGCGATTCCTCTTCCATGGCTTTTGGTTTGGCCTGGTGGGACGGGAGGGGTAGGGGGTGTCTTTTTGTTTTGCTTCGTCAGCCGGGGAGTTTCCTCAGCGTGTCATTTTCTTCTGTCATCTTAAGTCTCCAATCAGAGGCAATTATGATAGCACATTATGTAAATAATAAAGAAAATTGTGGAGCTTTAATTAAAGGCAACTTTGTTTCTTCTCCCCCTCCCCTCCTCACTCCTCTCGATTTAGTCAGGAACACAATAAACTTAATCAGCTGCCCCAAATTATGCATGCATTAGCCCGTGAGATTCAGCAAGGCTAGGCTTCTCAAGGACAAAGAAATATACTGAGCTCCAGCATCTCACTTTGTTTTCTCCAGCCATCTTTTGTGGTGTGTCATGGGAAAAATTCTAATGAGGCTCTCCCTGCTGCTGCAGAAATTCCTGTCAGATGCAAGCCGGTGGCCCTCTCTGCTCTTTATTTCCCAAATACGAGTTTTCTGTTATCCCGACCTGTGAGGAAGGAAAGCGGCACTGCCAATAAATGGGGATTGGGATAGACTGGACTGGCACTGGCTAATCACAATCTATAACAGTTTATTTTTTCTGGAATTAATTTTCCTCCCTTCTCACAAAACTTTAAGCTTTTTGGCACGGCAGCACGCTGAAGAATGTGTGTTAGTTTATATCTGCAGAATAGTTTCTGTGCATCGACTTTCACTGCGCATGGATTTGATTGTGCTTGTTACGTAGGGTGCTTCTTTTTTAAACCCACTATAAAGCAGATGCTATGACATAAAGTGTTCTGGGGAAATTTCTGGCACACTGGAGATTCAGAAGAATTTGCTAACCCTCCCTCCCTGTAACCCTTCCAGCAAGCAAAGCTACTCAAATTAACAGAGTATCAGGAGGGAGATACCGCTTGTCCTCCTGACTTACCTCCAGTCGGGGAGGTGCAGACTGGCTGCTCTCTCCTTTTTCATTATGCATGAACGTCACCGAGCCCGGCCGTCATTTTGAGCATGTGCTGCGTGATGGTAGCAGGGAGCTGCTTCGACCAAATGGATGTGGGTGTTCTTGTTTGCTCATCGACTGAATAATAGCTTGCTGCTGTTTGCATTAGCCAAGGAAGCCCTGAAAATGCAACCTTCTGGAAATATTTGTGCTTATTTATGTCAGTGCGGCAGTCTTGATTTAAGAAGGCAAAATAAAAATAGCAGTTTCTCCTGGTTTACTTGCCAGAGTGCCAAGTGTAGTTTAATAACACACAGGCTGAGTGTGTGCCTTCTCTGGGAGAGGTTTGAGAGGAAATGAGGCCATAATCTGAAGCATGGCATTGTCCTGTCTTCCACACCAGCATCCTTGCTTAATTTCTCCAGACCAAAGTCAGATATTTACAGATCAACATAGAAGTGGTTTGCCTTGACAGGAATGACATCTGTACAACTTATCACCTTTCCTGAGATATTATCCACCATTTATTTAGAAAATAAATACCTTCAGTTTGATTCGACATTTGCATGGTGCTGCTGTGAGCCCCCTGCCCTTGGACAAGGCAGGTGGGAACACTGCTCTGGTGTGGGGCCAGGAACCACCCAAGAGCAACTCCCTTGCAATAGATGACATCAGGAGGAGACTTGGCTCTCAAACAGCTCAAGGGAGACTAGAAAACACCTTTCTTTGCAATCTCATGTCAGCCAAGGTGAATTCAGAGGGGTTCCTAAGGCAAAGCTGTGGATTTGTTATCCTTTCACCATTGTGTCCTACTTAGGATATGTTTTCACTGCAGGAAAGTGTTAACTTTACTGTAGACTAGCTTACTTGTGTTTGCCAAGGTCAGTTAGGTGTCTGGCTTGTCCCACCTGCTTGGGACACAATGCTTCCTTTATTTACCTACCTAAGTAAAATCTACAGGTGCCCGTGCCTTATAGGGATTTTAAATGATGTAAATATGGCTGACTAATTATTTCCTCCAAGACTGTTTTTCTAGTGAAGACACAATCTTAGCTTTTTCAATGTTTCAATTAAGTGAGAATATACTCAGGATATACCAATTGCTAAAAGTTATTATTTTGGCTGTATTATAGTGCATTTTAGCTGTTTTTTAAGACCCATATTTCTGAACCCGTAACATCTCTGTTTGTTTGGATACATGTTCTTCCTTTGCTATAATATACAAAAGTATATCACAGTTCTGAGCAGAAAATTTTGGCAAGTGAGAACAAGCAGGGAAGTAAATTTTCAGACAGAAAATTAAGTAAACAAATAAATAAATAAATAAATAAAGGTCTTCATTATTAGTGAGACTAAGCTGATATTTAAACATGTGGTCAGTGGGATATTTTGTGTTCCTTTACCTGATACGTTACTTTTCCCCTCTCAATCCTGGAACAAATAAAAAGCGCAACAATGAGTAAGTCTTTTGACAATCTCATCTCCAGATTTTAAGGATCTTGCCATTCAGCCTTTACACTTAATCTTCTATTTCAGATGAAATATATCCTTTGGTCTACTTGGCTGTCTTATTTTTATGGAGCAATTTTCAGAATTCAGTTGTAAAGAAAAAAAGATAGTCTTGCTCAATAATAAAGTTGCAAACATTCTGCCTTTTAGGTCTTGGCAATGCCTGCTTGCCTGTTCTGTAATGTATTAAACTGTTATTTGTTTGGGGTTTTAATGCTCAGCTCTCACTAGCAGGACTAATGCAAGGAAAACTCAAAGGATTTGACTTTGCTGTGATAAGCCAAAGTCTCCACCAAAGGAAATGAAATGTATTTCCCGAATCTCTGGACAAAAGTTACCACAATAGCTTTAGTGCAATTTTGTTAAAGAGGCATTTTAAAACAATGCAGTGAGGAATTGGCCAGTGTACTGCTGCACAGTTAGAGGGTAGAAGTCCTCTGCATGCTGCAAAATAGCTGGTTTGTTGAGTAGGTCTTTACTATCCCAGGTGAAGCCAATAGGAAGCAGTTGCCTCATAGGGAAAATGCAAAGGCACTGTGGGTGTCAACGCAGACAGTGGTCTGAGCTCATAGGGTTACAGAGAAGGAAAAGAAGCATTCTGTTATGTACATATGAAAGGAAGAAGGAAAATAAGTTGGTGCATGACAGCTAAAAACCCCAGACCAGTTGAGAGGAAGGATGAAGATAATGTAGAAAAAAAGCAGGGTAGATGCCAGGTCTGCCTCATGCTGTGCTGTGCAGAGTGTCACTGAACGGCCACCAGTGAAGCATCAGTTACAAGCCCAATGAGGTGCATAGGCAGTTAATATTAGCTTTGGTATATGGTTTATGAAATGAGGTAACAGCCATAAAACATTGAAACTTGCAGCAGAGCCCTCCTAGGTGGAAGGAATAAGCTAGCAGGAGGAGGGTAAAAGAGGCTACATCAGATGCTGGGGTATCTGACTTCAAGACAGTAGAAGAGATAGACTGGCCAGGAACCAGGTAAGACAACTTGAATGAAAGGCACATTTCCATTGAACTCATAGTTGAGTTTTGCCAAAACTTCATCAAAATCCAGCTGTCTCTGAAGAACATACTGGATTTGGAGAACAAGCAAATTTTAACAGCTCTGCTTTTCCCACTCCCCATCCCCTGGTTATAGCTAGGTTTTAAACTAAAACCTCTCGCTCAATTATCTTATGCTCCATCTCAACTCTTCCCCTCTCAGGACTGCTAATACAACTCTGTCATCTTCACTCCAATGATAATATTGCAAACAGTATCAAGCTGCCAACCATGGTGAAGCACAGCCTGAACAGCCTCCATTGTCAGTCAGCAGAAACCTGGAGTGCCAGATCCAGTCTGCCTTCAATTAAAGATGTTTTGGTCTTTTGGGGCTGTTCATTTATATGGACAAATAAAAAAAAAACAGTGATCTCATGCAGTTTCAGCTTCTTACTACTTCTAGGCTTCTCTGTCTCTAAGATATATAGGCAAATTTTAATGGTCTGTCAGATACATGTGGAGAAGATGTAACACTTGCAGGTTTTGCAGTACCTTTTTGGGGGTCCTGTCGCAGTTATACATTTTAGGAAGTATGTTTTAGCTCATCAACTTCCTTCTTAGGACACAAGTCTGCTCCCCCCCCCCTCCCCTTTGTTTCTTTCTCCATTCCTTCATTTGTCAGTGATGTAAGAACTAGGACTAAAATAAGGTGCCTTTGCACAGTAAACCTGTTTCTATTTGATTTCCATAGACTGGATGCAAAGGTGCAAACATGTGGACTGTGATCCACTTGCAGTTGGACTTATAAAATAAACCTAAGGATCAATGGCATTCAGACTTGAAAAAGCATCCCTGGATGACAACAGATGATGATTTCTAGCAGAAAATAAACAACATGAGCACTCAAATATGTATATATTTTAAATTTTGCAAATACAAATGATCTATGTGAAGGGAAGGCTTGACATACACTTGTAGGAAAGAAAGAATTGAGCACTGAGATTAGCTGTCTTGACACTTTGGTATTGCTCCTGTTAGGGTACTACAGCTATGGACTTTGCAGACCTCAAAGAGTGTCTTTCCATATCCAAAGACTTTCATCATTGGTAAGCTTTTTATGTTTCTGGCTCACACATACAGTATATCTATGATGAGTAAATTAGCTGAACAGTTGGCTCATCAATATTTACATAGGAGGCCTTTATAAATAACGCATCAGATTTCCACACACGTTTGCTAAACTTACAGTTGTGACATCCAACACAAGCCCCAAGAGCTTGCCTTTAGAGACAGTTGATGGAGAGAGAGGTTTGTACATCGTGTGGAAGAAAAAACACCCGATCTTTATCAGTGTTGTAAAATCTGCCTTCAGAATTACTCTATTGTGTCACTGCTGTGTTGCATTGTTTTCAATTGTCATTTGGCTGTTTGGGACAAATGAGAACAAGCAAGTCAATGAAAAGCCTCCCTGGGTTGCAATGTTGTCAGTAAAAATGAGAAAATTGGCTTCTGCTATCACAGAACACCCCAAACAAATACATGAGTTGTTTATCATTGTTGAGAATAATTAGCATGTTGAATTTATTTTGTGATTTTACATAAACCAATAAGGAGCTCTTTTCCAAATTATTTGCAGGTGATTGTGATCTGTTAGTATCAATCTCAGTTTTTCTTAACAGGAACCATTTATCCAACACTGGAATGTTTCCCCTGGAAGAAGGGATGCATAGGGCAGCACAAATGTAAATACGGAGGGGTTGATTTGAAGGCTTTGTGCTACCTGTAACCAAGCCTTGCTTGTTAGAGTGTTCTCAGTGATGCTGAGATGAATCTTACTGTGTACTTGCAAGTGTGGTGTACCACCTTTGCTGCCTCTGTCCCCGGGGCTGAAGTCCATGGGCTAATTCTCGATGACTGCAGTAGCACCTCTTGCTGCGTGCAAAGCTGATCAACCTCATCTGCCCTTCCTGTTGATTTCTATTTGCAGCCTGCTGAGGAATTCAAATACTGTTGTGTTAAGTCAAAGTGGCATATGGTGGGGAAGGAAAGAACTTCTCAAGAGTAGCTCTCACCCAGTGAAACGCATCTTGGTGAACTCTCTGCTGATGGAGAGAGGGGACATTTTTTGTGAGTACTTCTCCGAAAACCAAACATCAGGCTCTCAGGAGAGTGCCCTGAAGGAGGCTCTTGGAAGGACATCATGTCTGGTGGAGTCAGAGCAACATGACAAGTGATTTTCTCAACTCACCAAACCTTCACAGCAGTGGTGTTTGGGATTGTTTTTTTCTGCAAACATCACAACCAAAGGGGGCTTTAAAGAGGGATTAAAACTCTGTAGACATTCACAGGGAACTCATCACAGGGAACAACCTGAAGAGGAAAGAAATGTGTAGTCTCAACATTTTTGAGATGCTCTTCCTGTTGTGTCGCGGTGGCTCACGGAGCAGAGGCTGTCACAGAGACGTCATGTGAGGCTGAGGCAGCCTCATGGCCCGCCACAGGAAGGGGGCCTGTGGTGTGGGAGATGGAGGAATCGAGTCTCCTGACAGGAAGGATCCCCAGGAAGGGGCGAGCTTCCCCGCAATTTGTCTGTCAGTGATCTTTGATGAATTTAAATTAATGATAACTGTGATATTTTAAGGAATTCATCTTGCCCCTGGCAGCATTTCCACTGCTAGCAGAGCCTCTTCTCAGAGCAGATATTGTAAACAACAAACAAGGTTGGCTTGTTCGGTGCTGTGTCTTGCTGAGGACTTACCCCTTCAGAGGAAAGGGATCACAGGCAAAACTGAACTTTCAGCTGAAGTAGCTTTGATCACTGTTGATAGCTATGATGTTAAAAGTTGCTTGCCCTAGATTGGGAGCAGCCAACTTTCCAGAGCCTGACAGGCAAGGAAATAACATGTGTAAAGTCAGAGAATCAGGGTTTTTATAAATTACCTGATTTAGCCTCTGGCAGGTATTTTTAGCATGGAGACTAATACACAAATACTATGCAGCTTCAAATGTATCCAACTTATTCTTTCACCATTTTAATAAATGTCCAAACCTGTCTTTAGTACATCATATTTGTTTTTCTAAGTTGCATAGCTATGGCTTTTTAGTGAAAATATCAACAACAATAATTATGACATTTTCCAGACAGCTCTGGCCTCAGTGTATCCCTGCTAGCAAATACACCAGACCTGGGCTCCTCTAGTCCTGAGGGCAAGTCGCAAAGCTTGCAGTCACTTAGGTACTCTGTCTTGCTCCTAGAGCAGAGCAACCTCCTCAGTACTGCCTGTTGTGAAAAGTCCCTGGCCTGTGCTATGCCTTGGCATTGCCTGGGTCAGTTGGCACAGGCCAAAAGTGTGCCAATAAGCACACCAGCAGTGAAACAGCACAGACACCCACATGCCAGTGATTGGATCCATGTCCTGGCCCATTTCAGTTTGCTGGTTGTAGAGTTTGTTTGCTGGTTGTTCAGTTTGTTTGGTTGTAGACACCGTGACTTACAGCGCAGTTTATATCCTGCTGTAATTTTCTAGGGAGGTGGCTTGTGTTCTGCTGTGCACGCACAAAGATTTTACAAAATGCAGCACCTTCCTGAGGCATGCTCCTGCTAAATAAAAGAGCTCACAGGGAAGTTTGCTCCCTCGGCTAGCTGGGGAAAACCAGAGTGGTCTCCTCCTCCAGTGGTGTTGTGGTGTGAGTTGCCCTGCCCAGCCACAGCAGAGGAATGTCCTGGCTGGCCCCTCCTGTGCCCCTCACCAAGCAAGCTTGGGATGAAGTCAAGCACCCTGTGGGCTGATCTGACTGCAGATCCCTCCTGCCTGTTGCAGGGGCATTGTGCAGGCCCTTCTTGCCCTTGGCAACTGGTGCCCAGCCCCTACACAG
The DNA here is from genome assembly GCA_011074415.1 of Stictonetta naevosa. Taxonomy (NCBI): domain Eukaryota; kingdom Metazoa; phylum Chordata; class Aves; order Anseriformes; family Anatidae; genus Stictonetta; species Stictonetta naevosa. The sequence continues at coordinate 43,978,162 of CM021699.1, read as the reverse complement.
GGCCAGGCACCCTCTGTTCCCTCCCCAGCTGATCTTCAGGTCTCTGCACAGAATGGTGGCTGGCAGGCCTTGCTCTTCGTCCTCTGCCTCACAGAGTCCTTTTGAGTATTTTGAGAGAAGCAGCAACTCCCTGGTGCTTCAGATTCTCCTTCCCCCTTGCAAGGTTTCCCCAGATGCCGTGCAGTGGGTGCTGCATGCCAGCTGCTGCTCTGCATGGTCCAGTCACCCCAACAACTGGTCCCAGCATGGGTTGGTGGGCTGGGCGGGTGGATGCCAAAAAGGAAACCCAAAGTACCAAAGAACTGGGCAGCTTAGGAGATGGACTTTAGCCTGGAACTGTTTTAGCCTGACTCATACTTGCTCCTTCAGCACCATATAATGTGAAGTGGGCTATAGAAAGCCAGAAAGTAACAGACTCTCCTCCTGCAGTGGACTTTTCTTTCACTGTGTTTGTCTAATATAACCACTGCCTCCTTTCACACAACTTTCTTCATGTTCTTTAGAAACTGCCTGGTAAGGCCTAAGGAACAGCTCAGGGGTGTCCTAAGGGACTGACTAGGCACAATGGGCTTCAGGAGGCTTAGCTGTTAACTCCAACCGTGTCCACTGCGGGGGACGAGCCCCCTTGGCAGCCATGTCTGGATAGCATTGCAGCAGCAGCCATCCTCCAGCCTTCTGGAGCAGACGCACTCAAGGGGCTGAAGGATGAATTCAGCAACGACTGCAAAACAAACTGTTTTTTTTAGGAGCTGCAGCCACACTCCGTGGCTTAGTGCCACCAAAGAGGATGTGATTTGCCGGGCTTTTTGAGCAGGTACAGACCACGTTCTCTAACAGCTTGCATCTGTATCTCTCTAATGGGTTGGGGAGAAAAGGTACTTCTGCTTTCAATCAAGTTAAAAAACTCTCGTACGGTGCTATCTGAAGCAGACAAGAGGATACAGATGCAGACTTGTCTCTGTCTTTTCTGTGTGCTGTACAAATATTGCAGCACGTTGTATGAGAAACATATAACACTGAGACCAATATGCAGGATTTCATTTCTTGTCAAAGGACTACTAATAGTAAATCAAACATCAATTTAACATAAATGGAGTGTGGGTGCCAGCTCTCCCTTTATAGCACAGCATCCGCATGCCTTCAGTCAGCTTGATTATTGCAATGGCAGCATTGCAGCTTGAAAGAAAGCCTTCACCAGCATTTTGAAGGTGGAAAATCCTGTATAACCTTGATTATTGCTGAGCTATTTGGAGTTCACAGAAGACTTAAATTCAGTGGAAAAACAAAAGCCTTTCTGTTGTCCACTGAGACTTGATTGTTTGATAGCAAAAACAAGCCTGGCAAAGAACCAGGGAAATGAGAAATTCCAGTTAAAGAGCTTAGGCCTGATGACTGTGTCCTCTCCCCCTCCCCTTTTCTTTTTCCAAGAAACAAAAACCCACGTCCTTGTCAGAAGACATCAATGCATCTTGCTCAGGGCTGATTAGAAGGCCTGCTGTGGGAAATCCTGACTAAATTACTGAATGAAATCTTGCATGTGCTCCTTGTAGGCTTCTCGTAACTCGCTGACACATCTCCCTCCCATACCAAACCACTGCTCCACACAGCTACTGAAATGCCACCAACACAGGTGGTGCTTTCGAGCTGAAGGGACAAAAGACAACTAGCAAAACAGAGGGGGAAGCAAAAGGTCTTTTGATGAGGTCTTGGATTTCAGGTTTTCAGCACTTTCATAGGAAGTTGATTGCCGAGTATCATCATGGTTTTGGATTACTTCTTTTTATACTAAGTGAAGATGTAATGTTCAAAAGTCTTAAGCTTCACTGAAGAATGACCTCTTTATCCCTGGGCATCCAAGTCATATTTAACACTTGATGGAGATGGTTTAACTACTTATAAAACTAGTAACTCTCTCAAGGATCGAGATCGAGGAGTCCAGAAAGGATGGTGGTCTGTTTTGGAAGACATTTATTTTTGTTGCTCTTAAATCTTAATTATGAGTTGCATTTAAGCTATTCTATGTTCAACTTTTCCCTTCCTTTGAAAGCAAGAGTGGTTATTTGGAAAAGAGCATCCTCTTGGCTACTTTTTAAGATCTTCATTTTAATGATAAACTCTTGAAATATCAGGAAGCAAGTCTAATATCAAGACAATGCTGTTTGAAAAGTTTTAAACCCACAATCCTCTGTCCACAAATTGTATTTACTCCACTAAGGAGGAAATATATAAGAGAAGAAAAAAATCTTCATGAGGGTGTGTGTGTGCATGTGCACCCACCTACTCTGTGGGCTTTGAAGAAGTAATTAAAAATAGATTCTCTGTCTCATAGAGCTTGGCTCCTCATCCCCATTCTGCACATCCATTCCCTTGTGCCAGCACAACTGGGGAGAAAAAGTTTTCAGCCAGATCCACTTCCCACTCTCAGTTGCTGAGCGAGCTTGTGATGGCTTAGGGCACTCATCATCATGCTTGCAACATAATTATGCAGTTATACAGCCAGCAGGGCAGGGAAACCTGATTCTGAGGATGAGGCTGCTGCTGGGGTGGTGCATGAAGCAGAGGTGGTGGGCCTACAGCAGGCGGTGGCGTTGTCTCGAACTTCTGTGCCAAATTTTGCCACGGGGTGTTTTAAGGAGTCCTGACATATAGGGTATAGTATAAGACTCAACCACAGAAACATCAAATATGTGTGAAAAATAGAAGAAAAGGTGACTAGAGGAAAATGTTAGCAGGGACTCATAATTCACATGACTTTTTGGGTGACTTCCTTATCTTTTGAGATATACTCTAAAGTTTTTCCTCTCTGCACTGGGGCTAGCGCTGTTTTTATTCAGTATTATAAATGATGTAATTTTTCTCTCCTGTGCAGGCAGAATACAATCCTTCTCCCTGGAACAAGCTCAGTTTTCCCCTTGTTAGATGGGTTATTTCAGCTAGCGTGATATATACGTCATGGGTTTCGTTCTCCTTTAAAATTTGTGGGACCAAGATTGGTTTGTTATTCACATATAATATAAGCTGACAGGAGCCATAATACAGAAGCATGATTACACAGAATTATTCATAGTTTTTTTTCTTCTAGGCAAACAGATGCAGTTGGAAAGTATCTCTGTTTGCAAGGATAGCTGTCTTTGTTCAGTGTATAGCAAGAGCGAACTGTCAGAGAGTTTTAGCAAAGCAAGGGTGCGGACAGCTGCTCTGGTCATTTCCAGACTCCAGATATACAGCAGAAGAGCCCATTTTTGTCCTGCTGTATATATTAAGAATAATATGTTGTTACAGGGGAGATCCACATGCTAGAAATAGGAAAATATTACTTAGAGGAATGAACAAAGGAAGGAGATACTGGCTTTAAACCCTGGCTTTGCGGTCTCCTTTTCTTTCTCACTCTAAAACCAAGGATAAAAATATCTATTCTCATAAGGGATTAGGAGAATCAAATATTTTATAAAGCTTATTCAAAATGAGTCTAGGGAAAAAAAATCTGCAAAAACAAACCAAGAACCACAAAATCATAGCTTTTCAGACAAAAAAAAAGCTGGATTTAATTCTACTGAAACTAGATACTAAAACATGTTAAATGATGATGGTAGTTGTTTATTTTTGGGGGGGAAAGGGTTGTTTAGTTTTGGCTTTGGTGGGAGGAGTGGTGGAGGAGAGATTTTTATAATGAACTCTGCATACTTACTTTCACCAGTGTCAAAATGTTCCTACTTTCCCATTTGAAATGCTTCTTTGTCCTGAAGTTTATCTGATCTTAATTTTACCAAGAAGTAAAATGAGTAAGTACATTTTTTTGTCTAACCATTCATCTGAAAATAGTTATATTCACAGCTCTGTATGAAATTATGAAACACAAATCCATCCTTCCCTACAGGGTCTGTGTGCTCAGAATTCTTCTGCCCTTCCATAGAGCTGTTCTTGCGTCAGCAGAAAAGCAGCCTGTTGAAGCACATGGAAAGCCTTTCCAGTGGTGACAATTAATGTCACGTGCGCTAGGGGAATGCTGAAACTTGATGCCTACATTCAGTACAAAGGCACTGCTTATGGAAATTAAGTATGGATTTCCCATATCAATGCTGTGGGTCCATTTATTCACTTGCAACTTCTCCAGAGGCTTGATAATTATTTTTGTCTACTCGGTGATCTCATCTTCTTATTGCTGCCAAATAAAAAGCAAAAAGTGTCTGAACTTTTGCTTGTAAAAAACGGGGATGATGAGTTTTCCATCTAGGTTTTGTAGATGTTCATTCCCTCCTGAACTGTCACTTCAGATTCTCACAGTTTCTGCTGAAAAGGACATTTCTGAAACACTTGTAAAATGTCTTTGTTGGGTGTACCTCACTTTTCTTTTAAATGGCATCTCCACACATTCCTCTTTGTAGCTAGACTTGTATGAGTCACTTTATGTTGAAGTACCCCCCGGCATTTGGATGGACTCTTTGACCTAGGTCTTCCAGAGTTTTTCATGGGTTAAAGCAAAACAGAACATGTTTGTTTGTTTGTTTGTTTCTTTGTTTCATAAAAAGGTGTTGATCCCATGCTTCTTTTTAGCATTTGGGACTGGGAAAGAAGATGCAATTAGTGCTCACACACCATCACCTCACATTCCCTGACTGGGGAATCCTGCAGAGCACTGAGGACACCTGGAAATGCTCCTAAGGGCAGAAGAAAGAGAGACAGGAGGGAGGAGCTGGAGGAAGACTGGACAGCTTGGGCACCCACACGTGGACTGATGCTCTTCTTGGTTTCCCTCTTCAGAGGTGGAAAGAAATAGCCCAGAAGAAAAGCTGCCAGAAGGACACTAGGAAAGGAGAACTTGCCAATGGACCTCTAAAAAGGAAATTACAGTTATGATCTGAGATTACAATGGAGGAGTTGTATCAGGAAAGCGTACATGTCAGCTGTATTATGCCATTTATCCCAGTCTCTTCTCCTGGTTGATATAATTAACTTTTACTACAGATTCAAGAAGATGAGAGGAAAACAACTGCATATGGTGAATCCTCAGCTAAGAACAAGGATTAAATGAAGGTTCAATAAACTACTTAGCAATGAATGCTATGACACTTCATTGGGAGCAAAATACGGGTGGAACAGGCAAGGGCTGGGCACATTATCATTTCTGGCATTAGGTTAATTGCATTGCTGATACTCTGCAAACTGCTGACAGAGCAGGAGTGGCTCGTTGCTGGACTCTGCCCTTGTTGATGCCAGAGGGAAAAGTCTAGTTCCCACCTCTTTAAAAGCCTTGCTGAGTGAAGGGGATCATGAACAAATGGTTGGGAAAATAAGCAAAAGAGGCTTGTAAGAGCATATGGGGGGAGATCCTTTATCAACTGAGTTCTGGGAGTCAAGCAGGACACTCAAAAGTGTGAGTGAAAGGGGAGGAAACAAATCCCTTTCTACACTAAGGGAAAGCGCCCTTTAGATGCTCATGTACTACTGTGGGGCTCAGGTGTAATGCCACATTCACCACCTTGCACCAGAGTTGCAGTGGTTCCTATTTCACTGGGTTCACCCTCACACGCAGTGCACCTCACATGGCGCAGGCTATGAGAGGTGCATGCCCAAGCTATGAGCTATGTAGGGCATTTCAGATGCTGCTAGCAAGCATGTGGTGCCTTGTTCCTTCACCAAGACAACTTAGTCTACCCTTGGAAAATTAGCCATCATGTACTTGCAGGGTAGTGAAGCCTCCACAGAGTAACCCATGAGCTAAGGAGAGATTTTACCCCATCTTGTCAATCACCCAGAGAATTAGAAGGCAGCTTTGCTTTCCCTGATGCTCAGCCAAGGATTGGCATCGTTTTATTTCAGCTAACACTGCTTCATTTTGTTACCGTGCCAAGTAACTGAAATACGAACACCTCTGGGCAGTGGTGCAAGAAACAGAAGTTCCTATTGTGGAAAGCGGTGATCAGTTATACAGTCAGAGAAACTGGGATTTGAACCCTTTAGTTCCCGAGTCCCAGTGATCTCCACAGGTTGGACAAAAATAGAAAACCCTAGTGTGTTCAACAGCAGCCTGGCCCAGGCCCTCTCTGCAGCCAGTTTGCAGATGGTTATGGGACTTGATTACAACAAGCTGTGGTGGGGAAAAAAATTGTGAGCAACCTGCTTGCCAGAGCTGAAGGGCAACTGGTGAAAAGGGCAGGTGTCACTCCCAAATTTCGGATGGAGCAAGAAGTACCACTCAGCTGCTGGTGAGCACAGGCACGAAACATGAGTTAGAGCCAAGTGCTCCATGGAGGGGTCAGTCCATGGGAGCCCAAACCACCAAGTCAAAGGGAGAAGTGAATGACTCAAGCTCCTGGGAAATTTGGAGGCATTTGGGCTTGGCCCATAACCAAATGCCTTGCACTTTGGACTGTTTGGATTCCAACCTGGATCTGAGCTAAGCGGCTCAGGCCTTTTCTAAGAAAGGGATCTATTTTACAAACCACATAAAATCATGTTCACCTGATTTAGTGTCTTAGAAAATAGTTCTCCTTCAAAGTATGTTTTTATGGAGTTAGCTTTATGGGCTGATGTTTATGGATATCGTCTTATAAAATATACATACAGTAATGCCCTGTAGGGTATTAAAGTTTTGTTCTACAGACACATTAATGATGTCAAAGATTAGATCTGTCTCCAGCTCTGCTGAACACAGAAGTGAAACCCGCTTACAGTCAAGAAAAGAGTAAAGTGTTTTGGCATGAGGGTCTTACAGAGATCACCTGAGACCAGCTGTAAAGTGACAGGCGATAGCCCCGTAAGTAAAAATGGCATATCCTCCCTCTCTCTCCTTAAAAAGCAGAATTACCTGCTTTGAAATACAAACGTGCACTCTCAGAAACAATGCATCCTTTGCCAGCAAGATAAGAATCAATTCAATTTGTCAGATGACAAGGTGATCCTTTTGCATTCCTCTTCAGTTTTAAATCATAGCTGGTGTTTAAAGACAGCTATATTTACCTCTCTATGGAAGTAACTCTTTGAAATGTAGAGATTAAGAAGGCTGACAGTATTGATCTAGCTAATTGCATACTAATTCAGAGGAGAGGACAACAGGATTATGCTGTTAGAAGGAGAAGAGAAAGTCTAGAAAAAGGAGTAAGATCCAATCTGGATATTTTGTTTTGTTTTGTTTTTTAATTTTATTTGAGGATGTGAGAAAATTGAATCACAGAAGACCTGTAAATCCTTTCCATCTTGCATGTAAGCAGTTCAACATGAACAAGATCAAGAAAACATTATTGTGTTCATACCGTACGTCCTGAATATCCATTATTCAGCACATTAAAATGCCATTTATGAGAGTATAAAATAAGTATAAAATACTACAGAGTCAAAAAGTAGTATTCTGGGTACTTTTTGGCAACCTCAAAAGTAGTCTCTGTACAATGTGGAAAACACTGCAGAGTAAATCCTGGTGATATTAAGTAGTTTGTCACTCAGCAGTCACTAATATACTGGGAACAGAATTTTCAATGATTAAACACCATATTTTAGCTACTAAAAGTGTTCCTTTAACATCTTCCCATCTTGGCAAAGGAGGGGAGAAGAGAAGAAGAGCCTAGGGCTGCTTGTGTAATTAATTGTGGAGTCTGGTGAGGCTGTGGGGGATCTGGCTTTCTAGCTACACTGAAATGCAGGGGCAGTAGTAGTTTGTTATGGTTTATTAATAACGTATGAATTTGGTGGGAACCAGAAAGATCACGATAAACTCAAATGTTCATGTGGTCACTAAGAATTAGAGATGGTTCGAGTGCTGCAGAGATCTTGCTTCAGCCCTGTGTAAAGGAGCACTTTAACACAAAGCTGAAACCTAGTGCCTGAATTTTGATTAATTTGTGGGTTTGCTTTAATTATTCACACCCTTCCTCTTGAAAACCACAGTCCATGTACACATGTTGAAACAGAGCACCAATTTGTGATGGTTTTCCTCTCCAGCAACAATTTATTGACTTACCTTGAATTACAGAATTTGAAAACAGCTGACTGTGAAGTTATAGGAAAGTAAATACTGCATTGCACAATGACGTGAAAAGTATCTGGAAAAAATCCCCCTCTCAGCCTTTGCTGAATGGTACTGAAGAAAAGAGTTTGTTCTTGAAAAGTGCAGCTGGTGTTTGGCATGTTACACAAGGCAAATGGAAGGTCAGAGTGCACTTTGAGTTGAGATACAGGTGCTACATTTTTCTTTTCTTGACCTTCCCTGCATTTCATCTGGTTTAATCCCTCCCTCAAGAGACTCGTAGAGCAGCATAATCACTTAAGTTATGCCCACCCACAAGTGACCACAGGGAGTTACACAAGGACAACTTCCTATTACTTCCACTGGGGAGTAAGAGAAGAGATTATTTTAGACAACAAAAGAGAGGAAGAGAATGAGAGAAGCACATGCATATGTTTTTTTCTAGATTGGTATTGGTGTATCCTCCAGGCAGTTAATTCAATAGCCAAGTGCATTTGGGTATGTATGGCTGATAGTAGAAAAAAGACTGCAATCTTCGGGCTTCACTGTACAGAAAAAAATAAGGGGGGAGGGGGAGGTCACATTTTTAAAGCCTGGCATTTGAAATACATCTTCCATGCAATTTGCACCAGCTACTGCCATAAATAACACTTCTCCCCTAGAAACTTCTTGTAGCTAAAGTTGGAACCCCAAACTTTCAGCTATTTCCTTTACTTCTGACCTTCAGAGCCTTACAAAGGATGTCTTCTGAAAACTTTTTTTTTCCTCTGAAACACTTTGTCAGAATGAAATCTTTCAGCTAGCTCTAAAAGTCAAGGCACCTTTTACCAGTATAGTTACTGCATTGCTCATCTAATGGACTGCTGTGTAAGTGGAACTATATTCTAAAATACTGGGCATTTCCTGTTTTACAAGTGAAGTGTGTTAGACACCACTCACTGTATTTCCCAACTGTTGGTTACTTTTATAATGATAATAACAGCTTTAGAAAAGTTATTTGCAGATACTACTTTATTTCTTTTTTTTTTCTGTCAGAGTCTTGCTCTTGCATTACCAATTTGGAAAGCAACTGCAGCCTAAAAAGCAATCATTTGCAATGACATTGGTACATACAGAGAATGTAAAAAGGTGCCTTTATTGGAGATTACTATGTAAAAAGAAAAAAAAAAAAAAGGAAGGAAAGAAAAAAAAAAGCTGAAATGAAAAGGCACTTACCTTTTAAAGTTTCACAACAAATGCGTCCTTGACAAATGTGTGGAGGGTAACTACAGAAGGAAAAGTTACCTTAGCAGAGCAAGAACTAAGCTGCTTGAAATGAGCTGCAGCACTGCACTGCAGGCACTTGTGAGTGGAGTGAGGGAATGGTGTTTAGGGCCAGCCATTCCTCATGGGCGAGTTCTTCTTGTGGTCCTCTGTAGAGCTAGGACCTTAAAAAAAGTGGAAAAAAGTCTGGGAAGATGTGTCAGCCCAATAACCATGTCTGGATCAAAATCCTGATTGCTATCCCCTGGCCAGGGCAGCCTTTTGGAGCTCAACTATCAGAGAACGGGGTTGCAGGACCAGAAAACCACTATGAGGTTTCAAGTGTGAATATGAGGCTTCATGAAGATGTGCCTTGCCCGCAGGTAATTTTCTAAAGAGAGATCATCTTTGGGAAGACCTATTTCATGCAATGTCATGTTGAGTGACCATCCCACAGATGCTAGAGCAGGAGGAGGAGTAGAAAGGAAGGACAAACTATGTCTGCTCCCCTCACTTAGAGGGACGCTGGGACGAGATGTCTTAGGTAAACCGTCCTGTGTGGGGTCAGGAGTGGGACTGGTCCTCCACACCCTTTTTACTAGTCAAACCAATTATAATTATTAAAATTATTAAAATAATTATTATTATAATTAATTATTCTGTACCTCCATAAGTGTTTTATTTTGCAACTTACCAGAGAACAGATGAAAGTCAAAGCAATGAGAAGTACACTGGGGTTTTCTCAGTCCAGCCCCCTTTGCTTCCCTCCTCTCAAGCTTTTTGTATTCTTACTTTATTTTAGAATAAGGTTTATAGAGTTGGCTCAAAACTGCAATCAGCTAGCAGAGCACAGCACGAAAACTATCCCAGAGGGCCTCCAAAGGCCAATGTTGCAGGGAAGTGCCAAAAAGCCTTGGAACAATGGCCACGAGCAGCTGCAGTGGATTTCTGCAGCCTCAATATTTCTCTATAGAGGAAGAGAAGCTGAAAGAGAAGTAACTATTACTGTGACCTTGCTTATGGCTCAAATGTCAGAGAATCCTAATTTTTATTTAAGAGGGACCAACTTCATTCAGATTTTAATTGGAAGAGACTGTGATTCAATGGAGCAGAAGTTAACCCACAGAATGTATAATTGATCTCATTTCCAAAGGTTCTTACTGCTGGTCCCTTAGGCCCTGAGCACACCCCAGTCTGTGTTCAGGATGGGAAATACCTGATTTCTCCTGTCTCTCATCAAATTAGACTAGCACAGCCAGTACTTAACTGATGGCCATTCCCCAGAAAAAAGGTGTGTGGTCCCTGCTTCAGCTCAGCAAAAATCTCAGATATTCTCAGGCTAAAAAATACATGAGGTTATATGAGTCCCAGGCTCATAGCCCCCTATTCTCTTAAGGCAGATTTTTCCCTTTTTCTCTTATTTTCCCAAATGTAGTTTGAGATGCAGAGTCCACCCTCTACAAAGCAGTCCAGCACCATACAGCAAAGTGACAAACTGGCCATGTGCCTCCCTGTTTCATCCATTTCTCTCTAGCAGCAGAGCTCTTGCATACCACCAGCCCAGCCTGTGTCATCCCATAATTGTTTTCTTCCTGGACAAGCTTTCTTGCTTTTTCTTCCCCGTTCTTCACTCATCAATGCTGATCAGTCAATTAGATGTTCAGCGAAGCTACCCACCGTTCATTTGACTTCACGCCTCTATAGGCAGTGTTCTTGCTTGTAAAAATCACTAAGTGGTCCAAACTGATGTTTGAGACAGCCTGTAAACACGTCCTCAGTAGTGATCCATGAGGGGTGCTTCTGCTTCTGCACAGACTAATGAATGCATGTACTGAGACAGATGTATTTTATCACATCAGTCTTTACACCACTTCCTCTGGGATAAATTTTATAGAAGCAGTAGGATTTTTACAGCATCTGAAAAGACTCAGGTGCTGAAAGGTAGATTTATACACACTGGTTTTACAAATGTGTTGTACAGTCAGTGGTCAGTGGAGTTCAAAATAACCTCTTCAAAGGATTTTGCCCTTTTAACTGCAGGAATATAAATTAAATCCTGACAACTGCAGAAATAAAATACACTACATTGGATGAATCTAGAATGGAGGAAAAAAAAAAAAAAAAAAAGGTATTTCATAGTTGGTTGATCATTTCTGTAAACTTACTTCAACTCTTCTTTCAAAAGAGGTGGATAGAGATAATCAAAGCTGGTAGGTCCTAATTCTAATTCTTTGTATTAAATGGTGTTATTCTGATAGTGATCACAGATAGGTGACTCTTAACATAAGCCACTAATGTAATTTCATCTTTTGCAGTTATTCCTAGCTTTCTCAAACATATTCTTTTGTCAGTCTCTAAATAATGGAAATTTCTTGAGCCTGACCTATTTTCCATCCAGAAAGTACAGACACTGAGATGGATTACCACTTAAGCCGTGGCCACTTAAATTACATGGAAGTATAATTAATTACTAGCTTTAATGCCCTTTGTACTGTCAGGGCAGTGAAGAGTTAGCCTTTCTGGAATTAAACCAGCCAAATTCCATCTACTTTTCCTGCACAGATGAAGTACATGGGAGGTAAATCTCTGAAACTGATAACAAAATTTAGTCCAAGACCTGAGTAATCATTGACTAACCTGAGAGAAGCACAGCAGGCTGTCGATGTCTGAAGGTCTGATTTACTTTCTGTGCTGGTATAATGTTATGCCTTTAACAGATTTGTTCCTGATTTATACTGCTGTAACCAAGAGGAAAGTCTATTTCCAAAGCAAAAGGAAAGTTTGTCATGACAAATAATGAGCAAGATTTTCAGAATTCTCCAAACCATTAATTAACACACAACTTTAAAATAGAGTACTTGCCACACTGTGTTTTCTAGGACTTCCTCCAATATTATCTTATTCTCTTACTATCTTATCATCTCCAATACTAGTCTCCCACAGAAAGCCTTTGTTTGCTCCCATGAGCAACTGCCCTACCATCCTAAAGATCACATTGCCTGCAAGATCACCTGTCTGCTCTCTTAAGATGCTCCTCCTCCTCATTTCATTGCATTTGGGAAGCCCTAGCCAGAACTGCAGAAGTGGCCCAGGAAGACCAGTCAGACCCCATGAAAATGAGGAAGAGAAAGAACCCATTGCCAAGGCTCTAGAAAGCAACCTGTTGGGGCATGGGCTGGCCATGCACGGGGAGCACACTGCATGGAAACCAGGTGTTCCCTGTCCTGACTGATGGCTTCTTGTGTTTCTGAGAGGTAGCATCCCCCACTTGGTTTCTACATTGCACTTTTACTGTGGGACAGAAATATAACTGTTGGGTGCACACCCAAGGAAGCTTCATGCCTCTGGCATACATGAGGGTTTGGTGTTGGTCCTTCCAGTACTGTTTCATCAGAAGTCTGGAGCCAATGTGTGCTTCAGGTACAACACGTCTTGTAATCTCTAGAGTAGATTCTGTTTGACTGAGGTGTTTTCTGGCTCTTACACCAAATTCTGCTCTCATTTACACATCTGTTCCTCTGATATTAATCTTGCTCCTACAGTACTTTCAGAAGTCTGGCTCTCATCTGCAAAACCTCACTTGTTCTTCCAGTTAAGACCCTTCTAAGACATTTTCATCTCTGTGTTTCCACCCTTTGGGAGGAAGTTTCTTCTTCCTCAGTTATTGCTCTTGAATCTGCCTAGGTAACAGAGTTGAGGGAAAGAAGAAGGAGACATCTGGCAGAGTTAACCACAGTTTAAGTTTACTTTTATGTGCCATTAAGAGACATGCCCATCCTGTAGAGTTTTGATGGCTGTAGCTATTATTTCTATAGATCCCCACACCCAGATAGTGCTTCAAACAATGCAAGTCTTTGCTCTTGTTCAGTCTATTTCTACAAATGTATGTAGGATAAAAGATCCTCAGCTGCAACTATCAAAGATCTTCAGACAGTCCAGTGACTTCTTCCACACTGATGTGTTTTTCATGATGCTCCTGAAAACTCTCCTTCATCAGGGCTGAAATTCTGGTTCTCTGAGAGCCAGTTAAGCACTTTGCCACTGACTTCAGCAGGGGACAGATCTTTGCCCAGATGTTCTGCCTTTGCTTTAACATCTTCCTGCACTCCTGGGCTCCTAGTACCACTTTATTCCCTTCCCCATCACACACTTCATTCCTTTTTTCTCCACGATTGACAAACAACTATTTCTGGCAAGCATCGGAAGCAACAGAGGATGCTTGCTAATATCCTTGCCAGATGATGTTTCCCTACAAGTGGGCCAGTGTCATGACTAGCGCAAGCGTTTGGAGGGGTACTGTGCCCTTATTCATTACAACAATCAGGCTCTCAAAATCCCTCACATAAAATAGCTGGCAAGAGCATCCTGTTATCTCTCTCTTTTGACTGTGTTTGCTGGTACAGGCTACTCTGCTCATGCACTCTGCACACTGGATACAGCTATGTGAAGATTTCAATTTAGTTTTTCAATTGCTTTTTCTGCTAGGTTTAATCTAATTGCTGTCAGGATGCATAGCTGATTCTTCAAGTGGTAATGGAAAGCCCTAGGAAATGCTTTTGTGTTTTTAAATCTCCTTAGGACAGCTCCTTCCCCTTCCAGAAAAATTTGCCAAGCTTCTAAAACTTATAAAAATAATTGGTCAGTGTGGGAGATAACTTAGACTGTAATACTAATGTGCTAAAATTCAATCACTGTGCACACTATGGCATCACTTCAATAGATACAGCTTAGCAAGCATTAGATTTACAGCCATGTTTTTTTGCCAGCTTGGTCTGCAGAGTTAAATTCTTCAGCAGTCCTCAGGACTTTCTCGGATTATTCTCTACCAGATAGATATCATCTGCCTTCCTTTCCAGTCCTAAGAGCCTCCCACATACAGTCCTTTTCTCTGGCTATCTGTCTTTGCTTCCTTTGGCATTTGGATCTCAGCTCCTGTTTTCATTTTCCCTGAAAGTTTTGGCTTGATCAATGTTTGAAAGACAGAGAAAAAAATCTCAGGAAATTGTCCTAGAAAATCTGTTGGTGGACTTTCAGATGACTTAACCTAATAGTCTAGGCCCAAGAGTTGCAGAAGCAGGAGTCATTTTTGAGGACTGACAGCTCCTGATTAACATCTCTCATGAATGCTGCTTCTCAAAAGATAAGGAATAATAGGGTTGACTGCTACTTAGCATGTATAATACTTTAGTGTTTTCAAAGTGGTGGTCCAAATACTTTGCTGACTCTATTTCAGTCTCTGTTCCTTGTTTTGGCAGGACTAATGGTATAGTATGGGGCAAGGCATGGAATAGATCAGACAAAGATTACTGTTATCATACCCAGTTTGTTTCTCTTTCCTGGGTCAGTATGGCAAGTCTATCTATTTTGGTACAAAGAGCAATTATGCTGATACTGGGAGCTCCTGGTTGGACTACATCAGTGCCTCCCTGGGCACCAGGTATAACCATGTCAGGTGATTAGAGAATGTAATGGTTATAATTAAGCACAGCACTCCTAGTAGTTAATTTCTATACCTGGCAGAGCTTTAGACTGTGCCATTTTAGGAGGCAGAGCATGTTCTGTACCTCTGGCAGGAGTTAGCAATAAATCTCCAGGGAAACCTTCTGAACCCATAGAACGTAAAAGTCTCAGACTGGTCATGGGCTGTTGACAGGCACAAAGGCACGATGCTGATGCTGTGACCACAAATTGAGACCTAATATGATGAAATCAGGGAAGTGCAACTTGAAAGGGAAGATAACAGTTTCCAATATGTAAGCATGAAAGGGTGCCTTAAAGAGTGATTAATGTGGCATCCCATTAGCTTTAAGTACGGCAGAACATCTGGCATATTTCCCCCCTTGACTGCAAATTTCTGAGCACTGGTGTTATGTCATCTTACAGTATTAATTTATCCCCATCTCTATAAATCAGCTCAGCAATTGTTGTTCATATGAAAGTAATTATATAAATGCACTTGATTAAATTAGCTTTCATCTAGCACAGGTTTTTTTTATATGGGCATTTCCCTTCCAAAAATAACTCAGAGGAACTGATGTGTTAGGTTTGTGCCATATGACTAAGATTAGAGTCCTTCAGCACTGCTAAGCCAGCGTATTTCAGCACACCTAGAGACCAAATGCCATGCTTGAGGGGGTCCATGGGGCTCCACTCACACAGGAACCTGGGCAAAACTTTGTCCATAGAGCTGACAAATCTATTGAATTTTTAACAGAATTCTGGAAGCTGGCATTAGTCATTGAAGTTTTGTTGGGCTATATTACCCTTGGAGGTTTCATCTTAAAGGTCAGTCAGAGAATGATAAAGACCAGACTGCATGGCACTGTGACCTTGGGTTCCCTCTTCTGTTGCCACGTCTTGGGTGCTTTAACACTGAGCAGATTGGATACGAGTATAAGAGGATAAACTCAGAGTGGTTAGGGATTTGTCCCATGACTTCAGCACTGTTGGTGCCTCTTGAATGCTTTAAAAGCCCTCATGAATTATGGACATAGTCATGCATGCCAACACACACGTTTGAAATATTAATTTTTTGATGTCTCACAGTTGATGAAACAAAACAAAATAACCCGCAACCTCGAGGAAGGTAGCAACATGAATGAGGTTCTTAATGACTTTCGCCAGCTCCTGCCCTTCAGATGTTGAGCAGACCTTGACCTGATGGCAGCCACCATGGGGCAAGGGGTGGCTCCCAGTCCTCACTACCTTCTTCTGGCCATGCTCAGCATTTAGCCCTGGGTGTTGCACTACTGTTTTTCGCCATGGAGCATTATAGAATAAGCTTCTAGAAAATGCCCATCATTTAATATGTGGCCCTCTCTCCCCACACATATATTGAAGAGCAAAAGAAGGAAATGCCTTTTATACAAAACTGTTCAAACATAGCTCCTAACCACCCACTCTCCTTTCTTCAGCACCAGCTGTTTTGCTGGGGCATGCTGACCCTACCTCACCTGGGTGCCAGACAAATCTCAGCGTGCAAGAGTTTAGATTCAAGCAGTTTGCCCAAGGGAGTGTGGGGTGTGAGGTGGAGAGGCAATAAATATATCAAACCTAGGATATGTTATCATCAGTCCCTCAATCCTGCACATGCTAAAACAGGAGTGGCAGGAGGCAGGAGAGTGGGGAAGTTGGCACTGTGGTGCAACCAGAAGGCTGGGAAATCCACCACATATAGTGGTAGCCCATCTGGGGACTCTGCTCTGTGCCCTGCCTGCTCTTATTCTGGGTCTAAGCTCCTCATCCGTAAGGTGGGGAGAATGATACTGAGTCATTTCCCAGCTGTGGTGTTAGTACATATACATCTTGATGCATAAGGGTATATACATCTCAAACCTGTCTTGTGCTCTGGGTACTAGTTAACTGCATTCATTAATGTTAACTATATTCACTAATGTGTACCCAGGCAGAATGAGTCATGGTTCCTTTATTTTTCACTCAGCTGGAGTCAATGGAAATACCCTTGTTTATGTTAGCCGTGTATCATAACACTTCAGATAACAATGCGACTTTTGGAATCCCTCAAATTCAAATAGGGTCTGTAAAAATGTTTGTTGTTGTTGTTGTTGGTTGGTTGGTTGTTTTTAATTTTTGTTTGTTGTGGTTGGTTGGTTAGTTTTTGTTTGTTTTTCATTGAACAGGTTCTTGGCTTCAGAGGCGGAAGTATCCTCCCATTCTTGAGAGGGGTTTTCCTATTCTGTAAGTCATTTTATACAAATCAAGATCAACTATCAACAGCATAATTAAGCCCTGCCGAATTAGAGGAGATAAAAGTTGATGATGAATTACATGCTTGGCTCCCCAATTAACTTTTTAATCCCTGGGTCCTACAGACCACATAACCCATACCCGACCTAAATACAGCACCAGCATCCCAAAAAATCACCAGAAATCCTGCTAATAGGACACCAGATTAATAGCAGGGAGCAAACATCATAAGAAGTTTGGCTTGGATAAACATGCACAAGTTTGGCCGTGTATCTGAAATGTGTCCAAATGACTGTAGCCTAAAGGCCTTGTAAGAATGGGCTTTGTAAGGTGGCTTGTCCTAGCTTTTTGGTTTAGTTTATTAAAAAGAGAAAAATGGGAAGTACTTGTATATTGGGAAAAGGCCCGATGAGGAGATGAGGTAGAATGTCTTGTGATAGCCTCCAATTTGCCCCAAACCCATTTATTTTTTGATAATTACTTCCTTAGAAAAGGTAGTGTGCTATAACAACCTGTTAAGGGAAGGATTTTCAATTACTTCTAATTGTGTTTACTGTATACGAACGCTTTCTATTAAAATACATTTTTAAGGCTACAAAGTCAATCACTCATATTAGGAAATGTCCTAATTAAAATCATCAGCTTCAGTTCATCCCTTTCAAAGGTGACATTTTGTGGCAGTCCACCACTCCCTGACCCCATACAGCCATGTGCACTCTCCCTGCCTTGGTGCTTGCAGAGGATGGATGGTTGCACTTTGGAAGAAGCTGTGCCACACATTGCTGTCTTGGTGTTGCTCAGTGTGCAGTCCCCTGTCTTATTTACCACTCACAATTCCTTTCTTCATGAGCCTTCCTGGGGGTTACAGTTGGAGAAGGAGTTGCTTCACAGGCATCTCAAAATTCTCTGTGACAGTAACTCTTAAAAGTGAGAAGCAATTTTACACATGAGATGAGGATGTGAGGCAAAAAAAGATTAAGGTGAAAGCTTGTTTCCCATGGACTACAATTGCAGCTTGAAGTGTTCAGCATTTCTGCCAGTCAGACTGAAGGGTTTTTAGGCAGAAATCAGAAAATGGAGAGTAAACAATCCCTAACCCTGTCAGAGCAGGCTTTTTCAGATGTGAGAGAGGGTGTCTACTCCACTTTTCTCTGTGAAAAACGTAGATTTGGAACAGCAACATTCTTCAGCGAATATACATCATTTTTGCTGTGCTGTTGATTTTGAATGTGAGAATCACCGCGTTGCTATTTTTATTATCTTAAAAGGCTATTCTTTTATTTTGAGCTGAAATATTGTTTTAAATTTAGTTAGAAACATAAAGTAAATGTTAATCTTAAATGAAAAGATTTCATTATTCATTATGCCTGTTGGGGACTGTGAGTGCAAAGCCTGTTTTAAGGGACTAGCTCAGCAATTCACTGAGGTCCCACACCTGGGAGGGCTGGCATTTCTTCACAGCAGCCCTCAGCTGCCTTTAGCTTGTATTTTTCCCAGTCCCTCACCTCACTGGGAACATCTTTTCCAGATTTCTCAGCCTATGAGACCATTCAGGTGGTATCTATCTGGGGCAATGAACACACTGTTTGCTGAGCCAGGATCCTGCTCATCCAGATCAGGGTAGATGGATCCCCCTGAAACTCTTCGTGGTCCCCTGCTGGCCCTTGTCCTGCATTTTGGTTCCCTGAAACCCAAAGCAGATGAGGAGCAGGGGCAGAGGCAGAGCCACATCTCACCAACATCCTGCATAGGCCATGGCTGAAGCATGCCCCAAAAGCACACACAGGTACCCTCAGCTTCTGTGCCCCCTGTTTATAACCAGGGACAAATTACTCTCTACAGCAGAGGGCATTTTTGTTTTTGAGACTGCCTCAGTACCAGTATTTCATGCAATGAACTATGAGACTAGGAAATAAACATGGGAGAGAAAGGGAAAGTTGCCAGGATGAGGCATTTTCATAAGAAGTTGTAGGCTGAAGGTTTATACGTATCAGAGCACCCTGTCCTTTGTTCCCAGACAAGCAAACTTTCAGGAGAAGGCTGGTTACACTCCCTTTGGCAAACCTTCCTTCTCCTCTCCGTCCCAGTCCCTCTGCAGGGGCCCCAGCTCTGTTACAATAGGTGAAGCATGTTGGCACTTACAGCAGGACGTTAATATGTGAAAAAAAAAAAAAAAAAGAAAAAAAAAAGCAGACTGTTCCCAGGAATCAGTGCTGTTGGCAACGTGCACACTCATTCAAGGCAGCTGCAAAACAAACCCCATTCCTGGTAGCTGTTGTTACTATGAGGATGTAAAAGCTCCTCAACCACCACAGACGGGAGCTGTTACTGGAAGACTTGTGCTAAAAAAACAGCACAGGGTCCCTGTACCAGCACTAGCAATACTGCCTGCACAGCCTATTCCTAAATATAGTGAAGTCTTTTTCAGGATAAGCTCTGATTCATGATGTGAGCGTAAAGCGCTATGAATAATAATCAAAATCAACCAAATCCTTTTGCCTGAAAGATGCTACATGTGTTCTTGCTTCACACAGAAGAGTTTTCAGGAAGCCCTGCAGCTCAGTGAAGGTGTGGTGAGCCCCAGCAGCTGGCCACGCTGTCACAGCAGAGCTGCGAGGAAAACAAGGCACATCCACCCCCGGTGTCACGGTGTTGTGTTGGCTGACTGACAGCACTCCTGGGATGAACTTGCCCCAGGGAATTTAAACAGACTCCGTGTGTGAGCCAGGATAGGAATGGATACAATGGGGCCCAAAGGCTGAACCCATTGCTGTCCTGAAAGCCACGCCAGCACAACAGGACATTGTCCTTCTGTGCAATTTCCAAGTACTGCACCTTAAAGAGAAGAACCAGCAATATAAAGTATGTTTGTTTTCATATGCAAGTAACCGAATATTGTCTTTCCTTGACACATACAAAGAGGATATAATGCGTGGCAATACAGCATGGTATTATGCCAGATAATTCACACTCAGGAAATGCTGCAGCTGTTTTCTCTTTCCTATATGATTTTGCATTGGGTTATTTCACTGCAAGCAGCTGAACAGATCTGCAGCTGAGCAGGATGGGCTGGGGGAAGCAGAAAAGTGAGCAGTTAAGTTAAGCAGAAAAGTTAATAATGCCAGTAATGCCGGCATTAATGTCTGCCGCTGCCAGTTTCCAAATGGGAGCAGCCATCACACATCTGACGGGCTGAGCAATGGCCAGTGCCATGCAGACAGGAGTCGTCCTCAGGAAAGCAGTGAGGCACACTGGCTACGTCTGAGGGGAATTGATGGCAAATTGACAGCAGCCAGGCAATATTGAAGCAGCAGCCGGAACAGCTGTTGCCGATGTTCTCCTGTTTGAATCCTTTCTGTCATCCTGCCTAAGCCACTCAGAGGCTGCCAATGCATCCTGCACATGCAGAAAAACTGGCTGCTTTTTTTTTTTTTTTTTCTTTTTCTGCTGGCTTTTTTTGTGGCGGGCTCTTTGTCTTGAGCCATTGCCTTGTGTTTTTGAGGTTTGCTTTGATTAAGCTGGCAGTTGGATTTAATATCATTCCCCCCCTCCCCCCGGCTATCCTCTCTTTGGTCTCTTCATTTCAGGGGATGGCAAAAGCTGTACGTAATCCTTTGCCACAACAGAATTCAATCTTGCTCTTGAAGCAGCACTGAAGTGGGAAGGGGAAAGAAGGTTTAGTCGAGCCATGACAAACCTTTCTGCCCCTCACCCTGTGGAAGGATACTGCCTGGGGCAGGATACAGGTGCCTAATCCTAGCAGTGGGTCTTCACTTACCGATTCAGGGAAAAAGAAAAAAAAATCATCAGGAGCAGATTAAAAAGTTTAATGAGTTACATGGGGACAATGTTTTATCAGGAGAAAAGAGGCAAGGGGCAACTCCAGCCATCCACCCACACGTTCCTTCATGCTTTCTCTGCCCAGGGAATTGTCTGGCTGTGAAGAAATCACTTTCATGAGGTCAATGTGCTCAATGGGCTGAAAAGAATTGCCCTCCTCACCACTTTCCTCAAAAGAGCAGGACTAATGCTTTTCTCTCACTCTCAGGATGGGTAAATCCAGAATTACTCCACAGAAGGTAATTGAGCTCTATGGATATAGGGAAATAAGCTATGGTAGTTCAACACTGATAATCACATCATCCTAGAAATTAATTCAGGAGCAAGGCTGACTACAGAGATCTAATTGCTAAAGTGCAATGGATATGATGATGTACAGCAGATATGAAAACATTGGTAGCATAATCTACAATAGCCATTTTGATAGCAGGAGACAGATTTTTGCATTTGAATCCCCACCTGACATGTAGAAGGTTTTATGACAGTGTTTAGGGGAAGTTTTATAGAGAGCAGAAAGTGGATTTTGGTTCCCTATAATGCAATATTCTGATTTTGGAGGTTAGCCTAACTATCTGGGCCTCCAAGTGTTTAGGAAGCCACATAATTTCATACAGCATCTCTTGGAGTGAAGCTAATAATATGAAAACTTTTCTATTATATTTTTGTTTATTGTTTGAGCTGTGTTGCTCCTAGAGGGCCCACATCTGCGACAGGGCTCTGCCTTAGGCTGTACCGAAATGTGTGATGAATGAGCATCTTTGCACTCAGAATCTTTATATTCAAAATGATTCTGTATTTTCAATTTATAGTTCACGACAGTGTATTGATATATTACTTTTCATCTCAAAGACTATGTAAGCACTTCTCATTACACGGTGTAGTCACACTGCAGGGTAGAAGAGTGCAAGTGCTGAATATTTACAATACAATACAGTGCAGCAGTGAAGAGATTTTAGCTCAAGACGGATGAGTAAATGTTTTACTTAGGGCGAGTGCTAAGGAAGGATGAGTGTCCACACAACCCAAACAAAAGCAGAGTGTTTAATGTCTTGCTTGAAAGATTCATGGGTAAGCACCATACAGTTTCTGACTTCATCCTACAAACATGGAAATGATCCTGCTTGGGTTTGAACATTAGCTGCTGCAGTCATGCATCTTATTGGCCAGCACAACCAAGGAGCATCCCATTCATCCATTTCCCCTGCCTCTGCCTGACTACATTACTTGTCTGCTAGTACCACTGAAGTTAAGCAATTCTCAGAATTGCCAGTCCAAATCCCTGCTCAGTGGTTTACATAACTGTGCTTGCAAAAATGGCTTAAAATGCTTTGAAAGCTGAACCTTTCAAGGTCTATTACGTAGCTCTCTGGTACTGTTCTATATTACAGAGAAACAGCTCTCCTTGCAACAGAAGCTGTCAGGTTTTTGCTGTTCTTATTCCCTATGTCTTGAAAATTAGGATGAATAACCCCAAACAGACATTGTAGTTGCCACACACAACTGGTACAAAAAAACAACACTGCTGACACTAATGGCACTTTATTCTCAGTTGAGAAGAAAGCACAGATGCTGAGCAGAAATGCATTTGAGCTGAATGGATTGTTTCGTTAGTAGTAATGTTTCCCATCGAATCTGCAGTATTGGTTACAATGGTCTTTAGCAGAAGATGAGTTTGGCTTTATTGGTCTATTTCTCCCATTATGGAACAAGAAAAAAAAATCCGGGTTCAGTGTTCCTTGGCATATTTCTTGGTGGCAAATTAGTAGAGTTTAGACTACATCTCCCATGGAACTGGTGTGAGGCATTACATGTGTATGATAAATTTGAAGATATGTGGCAATATGCATGAAGATTTGCATAAACCTTCTCCCTTCCATCTCCTGCCCATCTTCTCTGCTGATCACAGCATTTTCCCTAGCAGAAATGCTAATAATGTTACTTCATCCAGGTACACGTAAAATGTTAATAAAAGGTCCATGAATTAGCAATTGCAAAGGACAAGTATGATGAGCAGCCATCACTGACCTAACACTGTCTGCATATGGACTAAAAGTCAGTGAAATTTCTATGGGGCCAGCAGAGGGAAGTTAGGATGCTTTAAAAACATTGCTTCCCCTCTCCTTCTTCTGCCCCCTTAAGCAGGCGTATGTGGGTCAGGTTCCTCTGATCTTGCCTTAAAGAATCAGAGCATTTAATATCAGCACAAGAATTCCGTGGGGACAAGCACATATTACATTCTGGGGCAGCCACTGACCCTTGCGCAGGAAAACCCCTTGGAGTTCAGAAAGCCTCTCTGTTTGGTTTACTCACAGCCCTAGAATGGAAATAAGGAGACTGAATTACAATAATTGTACAGCCTATGAGGAGCAATGCATTCTCAAATATCCATAACGTCTTGCTCTCTGTTCATTTGTCTTTCTCCTCTGGGCATGCAGTCAAGGTCCACTACAACGTAAAAATAAAACAGAGCATGTCAGCTGCTCAAGCTGCTTTTTAATGTAATGATTGAATTTATTGTCCCTAATAATCTCCTTATTAACCATCAACACTGTATTGTAGTCTCGATGATGTGGCAAAGGACAGCTGGATTTCAAAGAGTTTGAAGAGTTAAAAGTGTGAGTAGAAAAACAAGGTGAAAAGACCTGAAAGACCAGTAGTTGTACTTAGTTTAAACATAGCTTTCTTGCTCGTCTGCCTTCCCTCGACACATTGGGTGTATTCTGTTGTAGCTGAGGTGTGCTTTTGAGTGACCTGGAGTAGCTCTAGTGGTCTTCTGAAAGAGTAAAGCATCAGGAGGGGATGGAAGTTAAGGGCTCTGTGTACAGAGCTACTAAAGCAGCAGAGTCATACATCCCTGTCGTCTTGCATAAGGATCAACACCATGGAGAAGTAGGCCCTGTGACATGGCTGGGAGGAGGAACAAGAGGAGAAGGGTGTGCTAAAGCTTGACAGTGCAAGACAGATAACCACACTTCTATTCATCCCCAGCCTTTCCTTTTTTTCTTTCTGTCTCCTACTGAGGTACCTTCTTTTCCGTTTCTTGATATCTTGCTACACCAACCTTAATTCATGATCCCTGCCTATTTGCCTTGTGTATCATCATTTCTAATAAGAAACATGCTCCTGCCTTAACATTCCCAAGGCTGAGCCGTTCTTCTGGGTATTCATAGTATTCCAGTACTCATAGCCTCTCTTTGTTTGACGTAAATTGTGCATATCACAGCCAAAACTTGTGTTTGCGTCTTTACTAAACCAGGTGCTATGCTACTGACTATGCTGGCTGAGAATGCCCTGACATAATTTTGTGATTAAAATGTCAGAAACTGTGAACTTCTGCAACAATAAGCACTGGGGGCAGTGAGCTCACCAAAATGTATAACATGCCACTATTGCAGGTACTATTTTTTTCTCAAAAAGTTTAATTTGAGCAGATGAGCTTGGCTTTGCTCTTACAGTGGGTACTTCAAGAAATGTCCTGTCGTGCCAGCATCCATGGGAGCCTGAAGATTCCATTTTCTTTATTAGATTTGGGACAGACAGGCCAAATAATATCCACTCTAGATGTGCCCATTGCTTTCCATGCAAGAGATAGATGCATACATTCTTCCAACCCAGCCTGCCCTCTGTATACTGCCAGTTGACTCCTGACCTCAGCTCATGTGCCTGCATTCCCTACTCTTCACAACAACCTAAGCCTAAGGAAAGCTAAGTCTTTCCTCCTTTGAAGAAGTAATTAGCTCCCAATAGGGAGGAAGTCCATCCTGCAATACGCTGTTGTTTTTTTGTTTTTTTTTTTTTTAGCAGGTACAGCTGTTTTTAATCTGATTGAAATGCTGTGAAAGGCCCTTCACTCAAGCCATCAGAGAACTTCCTCAGTGGGAGGTAAGTAAGGCAGAAAGTGCTCAAATACATGCTTCATTAAAAACAAAACAAAACAAAACAAAACAAAAAAACACTTTACATCCTTTTGTTTGACTCCGCTTAATTGTTTTGGAGTCCTCTGCAATTGCCGTTGTTGCTATGTAATTTACAGCTAATGTTGACCCAGCAGCTTCCAAGTTAGCCTCTTTGTCCAACACCCAGGACACTCAGCAGTCTGCTCAGTTCCAGGGACGCTCCCACTGCACGAGCAGTCCATTATGTTTTTCAGTCAAATCAGGTCTGTCAAGGAGGGTTTGGAATCTATTTTGCTATTTTTAGTTTAGACAACTGGCTTGCATTCAGTCCGTAGAGAGCATGAGTAAAAATCACTACCATTCGAGGGCTTCTCAGTGGCCTGTGAGGTTGCAGGATCTTGCTCTGCTGACAATAAATAGGTACCCTCGTTTTTAAAACTGCTGCTGTAATTTCCACCCTTTGTTGAAAAAAACAGCAGAAAAGCCAATGCTGAGATGATGTGGAGGCCAAGCTGACTCCAGCAGGTCATGTTGGATGGATGCTGGTAGAGTGCCAGGGTCCTTCTCATGCACTTTTGATGCTAGAGCTGTATCCTGGGTAAATGGAAAACAGACAACTTAACTCCCATGAGGCTTGAAATCATGTCAGTTATTTCTTTGAGATGTCGAATGTGCAGCACAGAGGTGGAGGCACTGTGTTCCTCCAGCCTTTGTCTTTGCAGGACCTAAATGCTCTGGTCCCTGTCTTGTTCATGTATTCCTTGTATAGATCAACTTTCTTTTTATGCTTTCAATTGCATGTAAGACAAATAAAGTCTCAAAAACCACAAGCACCAAAAATATCTTGCTGTTTCCCCCATCCCTCAAAAGTCCTAGGTCCTTTTCTGCTAATAAAGTGAAAGAATATTTGCATTTCACATTGAGGTATCTCAGATTATTAGGGGTAAGGGCTGTGCCTCCTTGTGTAGCTGTATTGTGACTAGCTCTGTGGACAAAATCAAATAATACAGATACAAGCAATGAGAAGGAGCTATGCTTTGACTACCAAACCTGGTGCAAACCTGTAGTGAATGAGTGCTGTGCAGGCCTGCAAGGAGAGGTGGCTCGTGGTCAGATCTGCAGCTCTCTCTCTGTCTGGGGAGGACCCTCTGCAAAGAGACCAGTCAGGAGGGAAAGAACTGGAACAGAAAGCAGGAATCCCTACTGTGTGCTGGGCAGGTATAGCCCTTTGATCTGCCCATGCTTCTTTTCCAATACACTTTTTAATTAAGTATTAATAGGTATTGGGAAATGTAAGAGGAAAAAAAAAAAAAAAACAGATGCTTTGGATGTTTGTCAAGCATCACGGAGATTTTTCTAGTCCTGTCCCTTCAGCTGCAAAGGAAAAAAATCATGCCTTACACTGCATAAGCAATGCATGTGACTTTCAAGATGGGTGTCAAAAGGGTTTCCACCTGGTGTTCAGGCTCATGATGGGGTTGTAGCAGTTCAAGGAATTTCCATATGCAGCTTTAGATGTTTACTCTTTGCCTGCTCCAAATCGGAGTAAGAGTAATTCAGCTTCAATGTCTCTGCAACCACCATAGCTCTGTCAGTGCTGTAACTTGGTAAGTTGCTGTACTTTGTCTGCATGTCTCAGCCTTCAAGAGTGGTAAAACTGCCTGAAATACTTATACGGACCCCTTTGAAGCGTTTATGGCTTGATGGTATTTTGCCTAGCAAAAACAGCCATGTATCTGATAGGGGGCTCCAAGGTGGAGTTTTATGCAGGTAAGTGGGGGAGGTGAAATTCTGCTTCAATGTGTCATTAGATACAGAAGCCAAGCATGTGTATTCAGTGATAAATAATCCCTGCAAACAATCAAACAGGTTTTAGTGTGTTGCTGGTAGTCAGGACACCAGTAAAAGATTTTAAATCCAATGAGTTATAGGACAAGATTAAATAGTCAGTTGTTACTGGTCTGTTTCCACAAGGGAGGACTTGAGAGATACAGGTAATAGGCTTTCTCACTGTGTAAAGCAAAGAGTGATCTATAAAGTATTATGTCCTGTTATGATCCAGTTGATGCTCCGGCCTGTACAGATTGGTAATGCTATCAATGAAATTACAGACTCTGACACTGACCAGCGCTTAGCTCACGCTGAGACATCCAACTCACTGATTAGACCACTCCACGCTACGCTTTGTTAATTAGCTTTCATTTCTCTTCCTCTGCATTGCAAGCAGACAGCTGAGGAATTACAGGAGCAAGGAGAGTGCACAGTTTTATGATCTATTATCATTAGTTGTGTTACACTTCCTGGAATTATCTTTCATTCCTTTATGCATGAAAACCATTCAGCAAATAGAACTACAAACTGAAGCATTAAAGGGTTATACCTGATTCATTTGGGCTCCAGCTGTTATTTTTAAGGGCATTCACAACACCTGAAGTAGCTGGTAACAACTTTACTGGCAGTCTCAGTGCCAAAATGGTAAAATCACTGTTAACTGGGCTTTGTGACACCAGGAGGATAATTCCTTAAAGCCTCCACATGCCACATTTCCATGTGTAAAGTCTGAGTGCACCTAACAGTGGTACCTTGTTCCTGGTGCTCCAGATGGCAGAGGGCAATGGGGTCTCAATAAATACAGGGCCTGTGCAGGTCATTTATGAAGGATAACTGTGGGGAGGAGGAGGTCAAGGTGCTGTCCCACAAGCAAACATACCAGGTACGTGACCATTGCCTCCAGGCTCACAGTCCATGGAGGCCAGGCTTTTATCCACCCCATCTTCCCCTCAGGAGGACGCGATACCCCTGGATGTGCTCCCAAGCAATGGCTGCAACCCTTGGTAGAATGCCCAGTGAGGGCACCAAAATATTTCATTATTTTTCCACAGATAACAGCTTTCATGTAAACAAAAATCAAACCATACAAAAGTAATAGGAAATCTGAGGGAGAAAGGGAAGGGACTTCTGCTCTGGACATTGGAAACTACACAACACATCTCTTTTTCCAGGATGGGGATGCCAGAGAAATGCTCTGTGACCTGGGGACTAAATTAAATGTCACTGGGCTTCCACATCCAGCGAGGCAAGCCAGTGAAAGCTGAGCATTTGCTGAAAACATCTCTTCATGTAATTGAATGCATTTTCTCCAAACTCTTTTCATGGCAAATCAGCATTGGCATATAAACCAGCAAGCACATTAATAAATCAAAAAAAAGCTTACCAGATTGTGTCTATGTATATATAAATTTACCTTGTCTGATAGGATTAGGTGAGTGAAGAGTAAATCTTCTAAAAATGAAGTGCTGAAATAGATTATTTTTAAAAATGGCTCCTTTTATATGCTCATTCTAAAAAATGACTTCTTCTACACTCTCCCTGCCTTAAAAAATGTGAGGGGACAAGTCTGTGGTGTAAACTGCTTTGCTCTGTTCATTTTACTGGCATTAGCTAGCATGACTTACAGCATGGATCCAAGTCCATATATTCATAATATAACACTTAAACGTTATAATTTGAAATTATACTATAATCAAATTCAAGACTTCAGAATGCTTTACAGTGCAATATGAATGTGTTGCATGAGTTGAATTCCTGTAGCTATAATAGCAGGCATCAGAAATACCAGCACCAAAGAAAAAAAATCCCCCAAAAGTGTTTAAAAAATGTACTGTATTGTGGAAACCAGTTTCTAATTCTGGGTAGATGCCAATCTGGAGCTGTCAGCCTGCCCGTGAGCACTGAATTTGCAGCGAGGTGTTTAGATGACATTGTTTTAACCCATATGTACTGAAATATTGTTCTGATACTGTTAACGTGAGGGGAATTACTTGGGCATGGACCCAGCTCAGTCTTGCCTTGGACTGCACTTAATTTACGCCTGTCTTTGGGTACTCCTCACAACCTAATGCAGAGGAAATATAAAACCTGGAGGAGATAAAGTGCCTGCAGCCCAGATCAGCGCTGAGCAGCAGTGGTGGCAGTGGAGGGAGGGTGAAGCCTGGCCAGGCTTCCAGGCTGAAGGGAATCCCCACCTCCCTCCTTGCTGCTAGGGGCAGGAAATGCTGGTGGCATTTTGTGTTTGTAGAAAGCTGTTTTCAAATGAGTAGGAAAGTGGTCTGGCCTCTTTTCCAGACCTGCTTGAAAGTGGTCCTGGAGTGAGGCTTGGTAAGCCAGGAGAGCCTCGTTACCTCGCGGAGAGTGCCAAGAAAGCAAATTCCTGTGAAGGAATCAAGTAAGAAAATGCAGCTAGCAGAAAAATAATTTCCAAGTAGCTGTGAAAATGAAGCAAAGAAGGAAAAGTAAATGGAAGTGCATGTACAGCTCAGATACTGCTGAGAGCATCTGCCTGCCTGAACTGAGACACGGTGTGGTGCCCCAACACATGGCATTGTGCGTTCCTTAATTAGAAGCGTGTTTTTACTATCCCCACCCCAAAAGAGAATGTGTGGGTTTAAATTACAAGATGGGAATAGGTTCATGAACTCAGGCAGGTCTTATGAAGAGGCCACGGGGTTAACAAAACTCCACGGGACTCAACCATCCCTTATACAAACACTGGCTAATTGACAGTGGCATGTTTCTCCCACTTCTTATCCCACTTGCAGAACAAGACCATCGGGACTTGGAGCAAGATGCCTTCCTCTGACAGCCCAGCTGCTCTGGGCAGACCTCGCCACATCCACTGACTAATGTCAGGGGCTGGCTGGCCACGGAAATGTGGTATTATAGGGAGAGACACTGAGCAGAAACAAAGAGCATGAAAATCTCTCTTCTGTGGGACTGTTAGGGTATGCTTTTGGTGGGCAAAAAGCACCTTAGCCCACCATCAACAAGGGAGGGGCAGCTTTGCAAAGGGGTGGGCTGTGGATGCTCTTCTGGCATCACCTGAATCTGAAGCGCCCCCTAAAACTTTTTCCTTTCCATGGACTATGTCCACCAGCCCTCCCAGAGCTGCCCTGCTCTCAGCACGCTCCCTGGTTTGTTTCTACGTGCTCACTATCAGGGAAAAAGGACAGGAGCTAAAGCCCTCATGCTCATTTAGAAACACTTGGGCATTTGGTTTCCAAGATAACACCAGACCTCATTAAGCCCACACTCGAAGCAAATGTTTTCTTTCAGCCCTCTTGTCAGTTTTAGGATGACAGCAGTGCATCTTTCACGTTTCTGGGTAATCCCAAGGAGATAACAACGCGCTGGAGCAGGAGTGGCAGGGGATTTGCAACCATACACCAGCAAACTCGCTGCTCTTTGAAGAGTGAGCTGTTTTGCTGCAGTGTTTAAAAATGAGAAACACATCCCCACAAGCAGCAGCAGCCCCTGACTCCATTAGGCTCCCGAGTCAGCCGGCTTTCTCATTTCCAGATGTGGCAAGGATCACTTGGTCGCACAACCAGTGTTCACAAACCCTGGTCCCTCGTTGCCCTCCGAGCGGCTCCCATGAAGCTGGAAAGCACAGCCTTGTGCACTTGGTTAAGCATTTAACAAACTTTCTCTTCCTGTTGGCTGGTCGTATCCAGCTGCCCTTTCTCAAGCAATGCACTCACTAATTTCACTCAATACTGCCTCTACGGGAAATACAGGATTTGACCCATTATTTACAGGCAAGCTTCCAAGTGTCTAGTAACTTTTGACAAAGATAGATGCCAGGGGGCCTTTACTGGTTCACCAGTAAACAAATTCTTGATCCTTAGCTTGTATTTTCCCTTTTTTGTTTTCGTCCTGCATGCCTAATTGAGGTCTCAAGCACCACAAAAAAATACTTCTAAATCAGGTTTCCTTGCCTCTACAAGATCTGTAGGCTGTTATATGCTTCATTTAGAGAACATGTAGCCATGCTAGTACTTCTCCATAGTCATCTTCTATTTGTCTTTCATTTAGGAAACACACAGTCAAGATATATATAGAGAGAGAGACATTATTTTAGTCCCTCTGGTTTAATAAGATAGCAGAGCACCTGCCTAGCATTAGGCAGGGCAGTACTTTATTCAAAATCTATTGGTCTCATGAGCTTAAGCACCCTGCTAATCTGTGCACCAACAGCCACTTCCAGTCCCAAATCTTGCTGTCCTGGTCTTTTCAGAAATCTTTGCAGTCAGTACTGAGCTTTTGTTTTCTCCAAGAGCCAAATGCAGGGAACACCAGTGGCAGTCACACAGAAAAGGCAACCTCCCCTTCTGGGACCTGAGGCTTTCACTAACACAGGCTGAAATCACAATATTTCTGCAGACCTTCGGCCTGCAAACTTTTGAATAACAGAATATAATCCAGGATTTCTTTATGTTGCAATTATTGCCTCTTGTATTTCCCCCAGTCATTAGGAGTGCTTTATTTTTGCCCAGATAAATTAAAATGATAAAACACCAATTGTGACTTGCATACCCAAATGCATGGTCCAGAAAAGATTGAAAGAAAACAGTGTCTGGAAAGCTATCAAGCAACCGGTGTCTATAGTACCATAAACATGAGAAAAAAAAAAAAAAAAAAAAAAAAAAAAAGGCATAGATAAAATGAAGGCACTTTCACAAAATAATTTTGAGAAAAAACAGTTGAAGAGGCTTTGTAGAATAGTCTTCCATACCCACATCAGATCTCTAAGGTCTGGGTTGGAATATGAATAGAAATCTCTGCACTACTAAAGTGAGGACTATTAGCCATGCACAGCATCATTACAGAAATGTTATCTTTCCAGCTACAGACTGCAGAACAAATCATTTGAAGACTGGTTATTCCTCAACATTATTATGAGTGATAGCCAAAAACTTTCATCAGCAAAAATGTAATCAGGAGAAGATGATGACATTTTATATGTAGTTTCAATAACTGGTGAAAGTATTAGAGAAGAGCTTCTCTTAGAAAATAACGATGGAACGACTAGTCACGACATACTCATTAAATGGAAGCAAAATGAAAAATGTTGAATCTTTTTTTTTTCATTGCAAATTCTGAGAAATGTGTGGGAATGAGTTAGCAGAGGTGGGCTGGACAGCTCAGGGACTTAAATGTTCAAGTTTGTTGTTTCTTTAAATCAGGACTTCAAAACCCAAAACCATTAAAACTTTGCAGCTTCAGCAAAGGGAAAAGAAAAAAAAAAAAAAAAACCTACTAGGAAAGAAGTCTGAACTAATGACTTCTGAGAAGAGAGTGTTAGGAATTGGACATGATAGTGCAAGGAACAGAAAAACAGATGCAAGCAGTTCCTTTCCCACTTTGCTGTACTCCTATAGAAGTGAACTGCTCTGTTCTAATATTCTCATGGACGACATTCACTCAGAATTAATTGGTACAAAACAGACTAAGTACTGATGAAATTTGTGGGTCACCCAAAACTAAGGGCACTGCAAGTATATTGGAGGATCCAGACATCATACAGAGAGAAGTAGATGCCTTTCAGTGTAAGAGTAACATGAAGGAGTGAAAATCATTTACAAAAAGTACTGGAGATAATAGCAAGGATTTTCATGCTGACACAGGTTCATCAGCTGGGAATGACAACATGAAAAACTGGTGTAATGAAGATGCAAAAAAGCCGTATTTCATCTTAGTTGCCTTCAAGTAAGGTATTTCCAATAGAGTTAGGAAAATATGAGTGCATCTCTGTAAGATGTTGAAAGAGCCTTATTTGGGATATCTGCAGTATTCTGGAAAACAGGCTTGAGGGCCCACCTCTTCAAGGTGAAGCATGTGCAGAAAAGGGTTTCTGGGATGAGTGGGGAGATGAAAGTCCCATCGCACAAAAAGAGGACTAGAAGAACTTTGCTTGTTTGCTTTGCTGAATTAAGCCTGAGAGTGATATGATTGCTTTCCATAAGTGAGTAAACAGAAGGGAAAAGAGCTGGGAGCTGAACAATACTGGCACAAGAACAAATGTGTATAAATTATCCATGAATAAATTGAGGAGGAAAATCAGAAGATTTCTATTCATCAGAAGAGTGATGTTGTGCATCTGTCTTCTGGTAGGAATAATTAGGACAATGAATCTCAGCAGCTTTCGAATGCTGTGAATAAGATTATATTACTGGTGGTCCTATCAGCAGAATAAACTTAGTAGCCAAAAGCACCTCTCCAGTTGGGTGTTCTAACTTCTGCTTACACAGCAGAGGTGCTCTTTGGGTATTCTCTTGGGGTATTTTCAATGCTTTATTATAGATAAGGTACCAAATATGAAGGAGCACTAAGATGAAAATTAAACTCAAGCCTGTTTACCTGTGTTGGGTATTATTCCCCTGCAAATAAAATTACCGACTCACTCAGATGCATTTATTTCTTCTTCTGTTTTGTTTGCAGTGAGCACTCTTTGCCATAGACACAGGGGAAGAGCAGGCGGACAGCCTTTCTCCATCACAGCTGCGTTTTGGTGGGAGGCATGTGGTATAAATCAGGTCACTCACTCTGCAGTCACAGACCACAAGCTGAGCTATCACGGCTTCAGACCTCGCACTGACAAGGCCCCTAAAGATAAGCCATTAAATGCTCCTTACTGCCAGGCACTGCCCTTGTATGCAGGAAGATAATTTCTTCTGCTGCCCAGCCATTTGTGTCTATGACCACAGGGTGTTTTGGCTCCACCGGGGTGCTTTCTGCAAACTCTCCCAGTGGTTGAGTGTCCGCATGGGCTGCGGCCCCCTGGGTGCCTCGGCACCTACGCGAACAACCCAGCCTGAGGGAGGAGGAACAAGTAGGAGGCTCCAGGAGAGGTGGGCTCATCCTTGCTCATCCTTGGCAGTGGTGGGAGACATACCTCTCTGTTGGGGATAGCCGTGCTGAGGAAATGAGCATTTCTCCCAGGTAGAAATCAGAGTTGATGACTGATACTTTTCTTCACCAGCAATTATTTTTTTTTTCTCTTTTAGTGAAAGAAAACCAAATTATTTGAATTATTTGTTGTTCAGTAATTACTGAAGATTTAAAAAAAAAAAAAAAAAAAAAAAAACAGCTTGATCCAAATTATGGGCTTCATTTAAGAAACCTTCTGGTATTTTCTACAATGAATGAACTGGGAAGTTAAAACACTGCCTTTCTAGGGGACATCCCACAAGAAAGACTAAATGAGACTAAATGGAGCAGTAAGGAAGGATTAGGCAGAAAGTGTATCTAAACCTAGATCTCCCCGTCTGTAGTCTTGGGCACAAATCTTCTGTGTCCCACCCAAGCACTCTGGGCTCTTGGTATAGGCACAGGACTGTGTTTCTCCTTTTTAACCAGTTACAGTCTGCAAATCTGTTCAATATGAACTAGAAAGAGAAAAGCTTGAAACCTTGAGTGATCTTGTGGCCTGATGGCTTCAGCAGTGAGAACAGCTGAACTCTAGTCTTTTCTCCAATT
The DNA here is from genome assembly GCA_011074415.1 of Stictonetta naevosa. Classification (NCBI taxonomy): domain Eukaryota; kingdom Metazoa; phylum Chordata; class Aves; order Anseriformes; family Anatidae; genus Stictonetta; species Stictonetta naevosa. The sequence continues at coordinate 43,944,199 of CM021699.1, read as the reverse complement.
AAGTGCTTAACCATATAAACAAAAAATTTTTACCAGGATGTGTTGAAAAGGCCTTTTTGTTAGATTCCTGTATAGCCCAGCTGTGAGGGTACTTTCCTGAAACACAGGGATTGGGAAGCCCACTTTCAGTTTCTTCCTACCTCCTGGCAGAAAACAGGTTTGAAATATGGTCTCCTCTCCTCGTTAGGTCTGCTGACACTCATGCTATCAGAGGAAAGCCACTCTTTCCTTGGCAGTTTGATAAATCCACCCTTGAACCCAGCTTCAAAATTGGAGCAGTTCCTTCCAGAAGTGCCAAAGTAAGCCAGTTTGCATCTCAGCCTCTTCATTATATTGATCCAAATGATTAAATGCAAATTGAATTCATGACTATTTTCAACCTTTCCTCTTGCTGCTTTGAGGGATTATGTTTTGGTCAAAGAATACATTTACCAGGAGCATTTGCCTGGCTCTAGCTCAGGGTTGTTCGAACGAGGAGTGTGGTGCCAGGCGTGCCTGCCCTTGATGTGAGCTTGAACACCCCTTCTCCGCTGCTCTGTCTCACGCAGGCTGCATTTGCTTGCCCAGAGCCTGTTGTTTGTTATCTGGCTGTGGATCTGGAGCCTTTTCTTTCCATCTCAAAAGCACGTTGTGCAAAGACAGTACTGTGCTGTCAAATTAAAAGGGGAGAATAGCATTATTTAAGGGCAAACGTCACTAACTTTTGTCATAGTGCTCTATAAATACAACACAACAGTATACAGTGTCTGCTCGGATCAAATGTTTGCGATGAAAGGATGTCTGTGAATCTATTTAAAGGGGATTAAGATTTTAGCTGGCTAGATTCTGGGTCATTGGTTTAACATCTCCGTTATTCAGTACTGTAGTATCTGTCTGCTAGACAGATTGCTTTAACATCTATCCTCCGGCATACTGTGCTAATTATGCTTCCCCTCCTCTGAGGCGTTTTCATATCTACGCACAAGAAGTGCCGTCCAAGTGGCCACGATGATGATGGCACTTTGTTAGCAGTTTGCCTCTCCCCTCTTGTGCCCCCCGGCCCCCTGACGGACGCACACACGTCCGTGTGCTCTGCTCCTCGTTGAAGTCCTCGCGGGCACATCCTCTAACGAGCTGCGCTCTCTCTCGCCACGCCAACCTGTCAGGGGATGCAGTCACAGCCAGCAGCAGTGGCACTACAGGCTGTTATTAAACCGGGATGAGCACAAATAGACCCCGAGCTGGTCTGACAATTTTATTTTTGTTTTAAGGGCCAGAGGGAAAATTAAGGGGGAAAGGATGGCATAGAAAAAGAGGGTAATTTTGTGTCAGGACATTGAAATCAACTGGGTATTTTTTGCATGTTCGCGTTATTTAACTCCTTGCTTTTTGCTCAATTGTGGGCTGATTTATAGGAGAAAAATATAAAATAAAAAAGCCAGGAAGTTCAGCACAGAGAGAATCAGACTGGAACCATTCAGCTGAAGGACACTGCCCTTCTCTTGAGCTGTGGGGGCAAATCTGCATTTGCCAGGTGCAAACTGCACAGGCCACCCCCATCCATGCACACTATTGAAGGCCTCATTTTCCAGCAAATTTACTGCTCTCTGAAAGCATCCCAGCCCTTCCCTTGCCAGCCTTTTCAGTGTCCCATCCCTGTAGAGTGCAGACTGGAGGCACATGAGCCTCTAGCCCCCACCCAGTGCCCAGCAGCACCATTATTTGCCACTGCAGTGTCCCCTGGTTGCTCCTGCCCCTGGCAAGGTTTGTCCAGTGGAAAGGCCTTGTTGTCCTCAAAGCACAGCAGCAGAGGACCTGTGATAACAGGAGCATGATAAATAGACACTAATGTGTCCTGCTAGACAGAATAATGAGATTACATACGAGCTGCCATATCATATCAATTAAACCCTCAGCCCTTTTAGTTCAGCAAATCCATCCTGCCGCAGCAGTCGGTGCTTTGGGGAGAAGGGGCGGAGGGGGCAGCACTGCCTGAACACACATCCTGCCCAAAATAGCCCCGGTGCTCCTGCTGCTGCTCGCCAAGACAGCAGGCAAGGCTCCCAGATGCACCACGGCTCTGAGCACTGACAGCTGTGGGGTCCTCATCCCAAAAGGAGCGTGGCAGGGTGGGATGGTGCCAACCAGCTGCCTTGCAGGCTGCAGAGATACTGGAGCCATATGTGCCAGCAGACTAGGAAGCACGGTCACGTCCTTCTGCCCAGGTCCCCTGGCTCCAGCCGGCGACAGCGTTCATCCCACCTGGGTGACAGCCTGCAGCATCCTGAGTGATCTCTTTGTGACAACTGAAGTGCACACAGCACAGGCTTGCCAGGCCCAGAGTCCCCTGTGATGCAGCTCTTTCCCGTGGCAGACACAGTGCCTGCCTTGGGCAAACCTGGCACGTGAAGAGCCAGGAGGTAGAGCAAAGCACTCAGCAGAAAACATCCCGATCTTTCGCCCCACTGCCCCGCTGTGTGGGACTGTCATATGCTCAGGGGTGTGCACCTCTAATGGTGCATCTGTGGGCTTAATTAGGTGTATTTTGGCTATTCACTCAAATTGTTATGTAATGTTCCTCAGACTCTGTTGTCACGAGCTAGCCACATACATACTCTGAGGAATGGTTTAAATATAGCCAACTGGAATTTATTTATTTATTTAACTAATTTAGGCAATATAAAACTCCAGGAGATCAGGAATGATTTTTTTTTTCCATTTGACCTGTTTTGGATGAGCACAGTTGAACTGCACTTACTGTCCCCCTGATACTTACCCTAGGAACAGGGTGGGATGTAAAACCTTCCAGCTCTTTCTCCAAATGCTTTCAGCAAATCTCTTGCCTAGAAAGGTTTAGCAGATTTTTCCAAAAGCATGAAAACAAAGAAAAGCCTGATTCCCATTCCATTTCAGTCCTATGGCTGGATTTACTAATATCTAAGAAGATATGAGCTCTAGGTGATGTCTGCTCTTGGTGTCTCTTTCCCATGTGAGTCCCACTGGAGACTCCAGGATAATTTACTGCATTGAACCTCTGCAAAACAAGCCTTCTTGTCCCACCTGCTGTTAGCTTCCCACCACCTGGAGGGCCTGGGAAGAAAATAACAATGGAAAAAAACAGTGGTTGCCAGTAGAGCCAGTCAAAACCTCCAGGAAACATGGTGGGGTGTCTGTGAAATGAGACCACCCTGTGTCACACCCAGGCTCCCTGCACTTTGATGTGCCATTCCCCCTGCTTTGGCCATCATGTAGGTGCCCAGGACTGTCATCACTGGTGTACTGGCCACCAAGATCCCCTGCCAAGTGAGATGTGGGGCCTGATTAATGTTTAAGGGCAGAAGTGGATGTCCAGCAGTGGAAGGTGGAGAGCAGAAAGCAGAAGGAAGTGAGGACTGTGCAGAGGATTAAGCAGACAAGAAAGAGTCAGAGTATAAACTGATTGGAAGCGACCTACTGCAAAGGGAAAGAGAAAAAAAGATAAAGGGAATCAAGGATAACTCTGAGAGGAAACTGAAAATGAAAAGATCAGATCTGCTGAACAGAGAAGAGCATTCTGGTCACGCACAGCACCATTCCTCAGGTGGGTTAGCTAGTGCCAGGGACAAAGCTCTCACTCCCTGCTGCAAGGTGTAAGGTGGCAAAGGTTACAGCTGCACGGTAAAGATGCATGCATGACATTGGTTTCTAAACCAAGGGTTTTTGCTACCTGAAAGGGCTGTATTACTTTAAAAATTCAGTATTTTAAGTGTTGTTTTTTCAAAACAGTATTTAAATGCAACTAGGTTACAGTAAAAACAGTTACAATGAATTATCATTTTTGTAGAGAGGGATGGTGCAGTGGAGGAAAGAAAAAATGCAGTGATTGCTGCCCCGAGGATGGCAATGCCTGATGGTTTTATGTGTCCCAGTTGGTGGTAAGATACCCCGGTAACATCAGAAGGTAGAAAAGGCTATTGGGGTTAGATTAGAAGTTCATCTGCTTATCCTGTCTCTACCAGCAGCCCACAGCAGCACTTGGGGAAGCAATACCAGACTGGGGCCAGCAAACATCCACCTCCCCCTGACCTGCCTGCTTAGCCAGCAATAGTTACATCAGAAGTATAAATACGTACTTCTGGTGCAGTTCATGATTTCATTGATCTCTTAATGATGGAGCGGTGAAGTGGTAAAGACCTATGACTGTGCTTCAAGGGATCCTTCCAGTGGGAATTTGGGAAGCTCCCAGCTGCTCCCCACCTGGTCTGGGGGTTCTGCCCCTCCAAAGGGCACCTTGGAGCATCATGTCTGTTGTTAATGTTCTTCTGAGAAGTGGTCTGAGTGTGGAGAAGATGTCTTTTCAAGCATATTTCATACGGTGGGAAAAAAGGTGTTTTACACTAGGGGTGTGCTGGTGTAGAAAGAGGTGGTATCTTAAAAGTGGCCCATGTCTCGCAGAGAGGCAGAGCTGGTGAGCAGTGGTGGTCGTCATCAGGTGTGAGATCCTGGGCTGGTGCGGCATCAAGGACAGGAGCTGCACCAAAGGAGCTAGTAATGTTCTTCCCCTTTGGCAACCAGAAGGAATCTGTAATATGCAAGTGCTCAGCAAGAGTGGAAATGAAGGGTTGAGTCACAATCTGGGTCCCCTGCACAATCCCTTCATAGAAGATACCTTTATGCACCTTGCAACAGCCTCTGATGAACCTTAAAAAGGATTTAGCTCCCCTCAAGCAGTGCAGTTTCAGAACAGACTACCTGCACAGTAACTAAGAAAACCAGTTCAAAAACACAGTAGGGATTGGTGAGAGATAACAAATTCATCTGAAAAGCCACGCTAAAAAAAAATAATAATGTTTAGGAGTGGGAAGTAAAGGTCTTCCGTTGATTCAGTGTTGTGCATCAAGTCGGAAACGCCTATGACATTTTGGAAATGCCGACAGCTTGGGGAAATGAAGCAAGTTGCCATGATCTCAGGGTCCTGCTTGTCCCAGCAGGGATGGAAGCAAAGGCCCTGCAACATGGCAGGAATTGTTAATACCTGGGCCCTGGAGGGGGACTGGCCTGCAGAGGCACTGGCTGCCTGGCAAGGCTGGGCATGGGGTACCAATCTGAGTGGATTTACAGCTATTTGAAACGCTTGAGGAGAGCAAAGTGTTTTTAGCTCAAGGCTTTGGTCTGCTGGAAGGACTTCTGGCTCTTTCCTGTGAATCAGCTTGCCCTGGGACTAGCAGGCCGTGCAAGTTTTCGCGGGGCCTGCCTGCAGTGCAAGGAGCATGCTGTGAGCCCGCACACAGGTGGCAGCAGGCCCAGACAAACTGTGGTGACACTGGTTATGAGGCTTCCGGAAAAATCTTGATACTCAGCAGGACAAATAATTCAAATCTCCACATTTTTACAGGTCCTCTGAGTTCTTCACCACCCAAGGCCTATTCACTCCTGTCTGGAGGGTAGACTTCCTTAACAGCTTTCCCAAAATACCCATGGTGGGGCTGGAGAGCTGGCTATGAGGACTTCAGAGGACTTTCTGATGTCCTTCCACAGCCCAAGCTGGCTCTGCAGCTCCTGCTATCATTAAACAAAAAAAAAAAAATGTTTTTCCTTTGCTTCATCTTTCTGACAGATCTGTGCGTTAGGCTGGGGGTGCTCCCATTGTTGCAGGGAGCCAGAGGCAGAGCCGCAGGCCCTGGTGGCACGCAGCTGGCATCCAGAGCCAGTGTGTACACAGGGGAGGGAGCCCGCAGAGCCCCTTGACAGCCCTGCTTGCTCTGGGGGAGGTTTTCTCTGTGTGGAGTCCGAGATGGGCAGTGTTTTGAATGATGCATAATAATGGCACTGCAGCCATCAGGGCGAATTCTTGCCTTGCTGCAAGAAAACGGTTGTGAAATCCTGCTACTAAATTTAAGGGGAAATTTCTGTGTCGGCTGAGCTTCTTGGTACGTACGTTATAAATGATTGCCCAAGTTGTGAGCAGAATGAGCAGTGACATTACAAAAGCCAAGTGACTGCTGTGTGTTATCTGTCCCTACCTGACCTCCTTCACATCTCTCTGAGAAACACAAAAATTTTGGGGGTGCATCTGTGCCTTCAGTGAAATACCTCACAAATGAAACCAAGCAGAGCCCCCACTTCTGCCCCGGGCCCCTGTGACACCCTGTCACCCCCTCTCTTTTGGGATACCTCCCAGCTAAAGACACAGCTGTGTCCTGGTTCACTGTGCAGGCAGGATGCTGCTCGACACCATGCATGGCTGGAGAAGTGTCTCCTTCCTTGGAGATCTTCAAAAGCTGCCTGGATGTGGTCCTGGGCAGGTGGCTCTGGGTGTCCTTGCTTGAGCAGGGGGGTTGGACCAGATGATCTTCAGAGGTCCCTTCTGGCCTCAGACCTTCTGTGATCCTGTGAAGTGCCCTGAGCTCCTGCTGCTGGACTCTGAAGAGAGTGTTGGATGTCTGAGGCAGCACCGAGGCTGGGCCAGCAGCAGCCTCCGCACTGCCTTACCAGGGGGAGAAACCTGCAGGTACCAGTGTGATCCCTGTGGAGATGCCGAGGGCTGGGAGATGTCCCTTACCAGGGAACCACATCCATTGACAGCCACTGCACAGGGGCCAGGAATCAGTTGTACAAAGTCACAGCTGTTATTTCCAGTTGCAGGTGTGATTTGGTGCAACAGTCAAGATGGGCTGGGTCACACCTGTAGGCCACAGTGGCAGTTTACATTACGATGGGATAACAGCATATTCAGACTTTTTTTCAGTGTGATAGTTCTGAAGCTGTTGATTTTTTTCCCCATAATAATATTTATAACACTGTAGTGACAAACAATTTCTACCCTAGTTTCTAACACCATGATTTACCTAGTAGACATTTTACATAACATGTGGATTTATAGCAGCCCGCTATGTTTTCCTTTTGGAGCACTTAGTTTTTTAATATCATTAGCCTAATATTTAGTCAGAATATAAATTTTATGATCCCAATAAAAACTAATTATGATGCGGCACTCACCTCATAAGTCAGTATGTGTCAGTCCTCCGAGGCATTCATTACACATGCTATCACCAGGCCTGAAGATAGTTAAACACGGTTGGATGCAGCACAGCACCAACAGAAATAGGTACAAAGCTGAACCTCACCCTTAGGTGAGAGCTGTTTAATGACTGGCCTCTCAGTGTTAAAGCTTTTGTATGTATTGGGAAGATTATGCTATTCAGTCCATGTTTTTATTGTGTTTAGGAAGCGATCTTAAATGGTGCTGGGTAGAAATGAGGTTTCCAGTTATTTTACCTCTGTTGCCCGCCTCTCCTTTTCCCATCTGTGCCTCTGGTACCCTGCTCCCATCCCCTTCCCAGCCCTAAATGCCAGCTTCCCCCTCTGCCCAGCCGGTGACAGCTCCATTCCATGCATGCATCACTGCTTCCCAGAGGGAGAGAGGCCGCCACGCATGCCCATGCGGGGCTTTTCTCCAGGTTTTGTTGTGACTGTGTTCTAAGACAAGGGAAGCGCTAATTGCCTTTTGGCCCAGAGGCAGAAGGCCTCAGAATTACCCCGAAAGGCCTTGAATCAGTAAACAGCAATTACAGTAGCTCTCTCCAAGGGAGAGAATGATGTCATCGTGATTTTGAACAAATAAAAGCACTTGAAAATGATAAGAGTCCAGGCAATTTTACACTGCCGTCTTTTCAGATTTGACTGTTTGTATTCTGTGTTTCAGCTCATTAAGGCTGCTTCATGGGCAGCTGACTGCAGAGGTTTGTGTCTTCTGCCTTGGCCCTGTCACTTTGCCTGTGCCTGGCCACCTGCCCATACCCCATGGCCACCCCATCTCAGGGCACCCTTCCCTGCTGCAGATGACTGGCCAACCAACACTTCTCCCTGCTTTCCTAAACCCCCTTCCATCTCTACCAGAACTGTCCAGTCGTGTGCCTCCTTATCTGTCTTCTGCTAAAAGGGACATGTCAATGTGGGCCTCCTTGGTTATTCATTTCTCCACAACCCTATCGCCAGCCTTTGACCACTGCTGCCAAATTTCTTGATTGCTTATAGATTATAAAGTTGGATATAATTGTTGTGACCATCTGGTCTGATCTCTAATATAATTTAATCCACGGGTCTATTCTGAATTATTTCCTGATGTCTTTTCTAAAAAAAAAAAAAAAGACATTCAAAAATTCCAGATCTTAGCTTGTTCTTTCTGATGATGGAGCAGCAAGAAAAAGTGCTGGCTGTTTGTTGCTCCATTTGCTGCTTACTATTAAAAGTACATTCTTTACTTCTAGTCTGAATTTGTCAGCTTCAACTTCCAGCTGTTAGATCCAGTTGCATCTTTATCTGAAGAGTCCTCCTTCTCATTTCTGTTCCTCAAATAGATGCTATGATTAATTCATATCTTAAACTTTGATTTGTTAAAATTAACCATCTGGGCTCCTGAGTTTTTCTGCAATGTTTTCCAGTCTCTAGCTTTCTCTGATGTACCCTTAACTGATTCAGCTCATTCTTGAATGGAGTGCACCGTGGAAGGGTACTACAATGTCACCATCCAGCCCTAATTGTCATTCTATATATCAAAAAACAATGTTTACTCTTCTGCACCACTTCAGAGGCTTGGAAAAGGTGCTGTCCCTCCACAGGGAATATAAGCTACAGTATTTAAGAATGAACCAGCAACACAGTGAAAGAAAACTTTTGATATTTGCCCTTGTAAGATGTAAATCACCTTGAGGATTTGAGATACATATCAATGATATATTCTGCTTCCCTTGTTGCTTCCACACTATTACCTAAATTACACATGAAAAGGTTTTTTTGTTTTTTTTTTTTTGTTTTTTGTTTTTTTTTTAGGATTACTCAACACTTCCTCATACCAAAATCATTTTTAAATAAACTGTCATTCTGTAAATACAACCTGGGCTCTTTCTCCCTAGATTCAAGATTTTACAGTTGGTAATATTTCAGCGGGTATTTTCCCCTTGCATCCAGCTTATAAATGATCCAAATCAGTCTCTCATTATCAGATTTCCAGTCTTTTTACTGCCTCATAAATTTAGCAAGGGATAATTCTACATTTTCTTTCAGATCAGTAGCTATTATTTGGCATAACATATGTACAAAAACTAAGCTTCATGGAACATCTACAGAAACAGACCTATTTATAGATGATTCCTCTTTTGCAATTTTATTTCCAGATCTCCAAGTCAGCTAGTTCTTAGACCCTCTAACATCTCATGTGATGATTTTGTATCTGTCGAGTTTCTTATTCAGCATACAAAGTGGTACCAACCCCAACGTCTATCAGAAGACTCTTATTTCAGCCTTATTTGTTATCAGTCAAGCTTGGAATTTAACTGATTTTTAAAGGATAAACTCACATTTTTTAAATATAATTTTACTTTGTCAAAATCTGTGTAAGTTTGTATTAATTGTATCTTTCTTTTTTTTCTTTCTTTATGATAAAAAATTCTTCGTCACCTGTTTGACTGTTCTGCAAGGCTTCAGTACAGTTGCACAGGGCTGGTACCATGGGATCATTTCATTTAATCCCTTTTTTAATATTGCTACCTTATTGGCTTTCTGCCAGTGCCCTGGAACTTCCCTGGTGTTTCAAGATGCATTGAAAATTAATATTACTGATGCAGAGAGCCATTCATCAGCTCTTCTGAAGCTGTTGATTGTAAGGTTTCTGGGTTTTAGAAGTCTAGAGAGAGTAGCTGCTCTTTAGCATCATCCTTGGCTTCCTTTGCAATAGAATATCTGTGTGGGCTCTGCCTTTTCACCAGATACAGAGCAGATGCATCTGTTGACCACTTCTGCCTTTTTTTGCATTCCTTTTAGTGGTAGGCAAAGGCACTGTGAAAGATTTCTTAAAATCTCTGCCTAATTATCATCACTGTCCTCGTTCTGAAGAGTCCAGTCCACAGAAATGGGAGAATTTATGTGGCTAGAAACCTGGCGTGTACACCCCCACCCATGTTGGGGGTTATATACAGCATTCCAGTGACTCTTCCAGTGCCACAAGGGGCTGGGCAGCTATGTTCTTGCATTCAGATCATTCCAGTTTGGATCAAGAAACCTCCACAAATTTTAATGCACCAATTAATTTTTTAAAGGAATTCCCAGTGGCAAATCAAAAAGATAGAGCATGAATGACAAACACTTCTTTTTCTAAGGGATTTTTTTTTTGAAATTGTCTCTTTTTTGTTGAAAACTACATTGCTGACCTGTCACTGAACCTTCATTCATCTATATTGTATGTGCTGCATGTGCATACAGTACAATGGTGGCAAGTATTAAATATTCATCTCTTCTCCAAAGGAAAGATGTCTGAAAAGACTTTGCTTAAATCTTTGCTCTGCTTAAAGTTTGCACTGGCTTGAAATGAAAAGTGAAGTTACTATGAATATAGTATTCATCACCACTGTTGTTCTCAAATACTAACGGTGTTAAACTCATAGAAGAGAGAAAAAAAATACAACTCTGTCTTTTGAGTTGTTTCTAAATCATTCTGAAGTATTGCAGCATATGTTCCCATTAGGAGCAGCATAAGTCACAGAACAGTCTTTGCTTATGGAAGGCTCATGTCTGAATTGCTGGGCCATTTGGATTAAATTGCATTTAGCTGCTTGGCAGAGCCAATGGAGGTGCAAAGGGAGTTGCTAAAACTCTTTACTGCAGGAGGGCTCTGCTCCACTGTGTGTTTAAATTACTAGCATCCAAATTCTCACACCACTCATAGAAACAAGTCTGGTTAAAAGGAGCTGTGGATAATGGATTTAATGAACCACTACTTCAAATGAGAATAGCTATTTGGTTGCCTAATAGCCATCACGCATTTGTTAAACTAGACCTGTGAGCTATAAGGAGTTTCTGCTGTGTGAAGGGTAGTAGGAATCAGCAATATAGAGATATTACTTAGGAAAAAAAAAAAAAAAATCCTTTTTTTTTTTTTTTATATGGGTGAAGAATTTTTATTCAGCTTTTCAAAAATAATATATTCATGGTAAGATGTGCAACAGAACAGGAAATTTCCCCATCTGCGATGCAGTGGCAAAAGAGCAGATTGTAATGGAAAACCTGTGCAGGCTGACATGCATCTCTAATGACACCCTGAACACTTGAAAGCATGTCAGGAGCATGTGTCTACACACCTATGCTCTATTAATATTTGATTTTTGATTATATTTTTATATTGGAGATGTACATAGAAACCCCAGCTGCAACTAGTCTCCATGCTGCATGCACACAGATACAACTGGGAAAAAAAATCTGACCAGTTGACACATGAAGACTACAGAATGGAGAAGAGGAGAGGGGAGGACAGGACAGGACAGGACAGGACAGGACAGGACAGGACAGGAGAGAGAAGGAAAAAAAAAAAAAAAGGCGAAATCTGACTGAAAAGATTTTCTTTCCTTTTATTTAAGCATTTTCCAGCACGAGTCTCCCCATTGTGATTTTGTGTTGTATGACAACATAAATGTTTATCGCTGCTGCTAGTCATCGTAACTCTAGCCACTGTAGCTTACGGCAATGGATAGTGCACACCTGCCAGTCCATGAAATGGTCTGAGCTTTGCAGTGTCTGGAGTGTGGGTGGTGTTTACGGGAATGTGAAATGATGTGCTTCGGTGGCTTTACGAATGGTCTAGACTGAAGGAAGTTGCACACCCTGCACTGACAGGCAGGGGTGTTAGATCAGCAAATAAATCCAAATTCATCAGAAGGGTGTTTTACAGAGAGCAAATGCTTGGGCTAGGAGTCCTTCTGTGTGCTGGGGCACTGTCTGGAGATTGTGTCATGGAACTGGACTTGGTAGCAGCAGACCTGACTTCCAAAAAGCACACATAATGTGGCACTGGAGAAAATGGGAGCATCAAGCTTGCAGACTTGGACGTGGAGCAGGGCATGTGACTGGGCAGACCTCTGCCACAGAAGTGAAATTAGTGTAGATGTCCCAGAGACAGAGTACTCCTGGTAGCATGGTCTCTGGGAGTGAGGGCTAGAGGCCTAAGATCACTGAGCTATCTAATGATGTAGACATGCAAGATAAGAGATATAAAGATGCATGGTGAGAGCAGATGCATCAGAATGAGCAGCAGCTTGGGGGCATGATGATTTCTGTGAATTAAGTTTTCATTCGCTTGCAGTGATGATGGGGAAGATTCACAAATAAATCATCTGCCTCAAAGCCAAATGGTAATTTCTCAGTGTGGGAGAGTTAAAGGCCTTCACCCTGTCTTGTGCTCCAACCATCAGGACCATCCTCCTTGGGTTACACTTGTTCGTTGAACGAGAGCTGCTCTCCAAGCATTGTGGTCCTCCTGCACTCAGGCAGTTCCTACCTGGCTTTCCACTGAGTATTTATGAGGGCAGCTTTTTCTCATATGGATAACTAATTTCAAGCACTCGATCACCAACTTATGTACTGATCTCTAGATACTCGTGTCAAAAATATTGGCCATTGGGCCTCATATTCTCTCAACGAATGAAATATTATTTAATCTGCCACACAATTGTGAGTATAAATATCTGCAAACATCCTCAATACTTGAAAATATTCAGTTTGCAAAATTGCAGAACTTGCAAGGTCTGCAAATAGCCCTTAGCTTGAAGAACTGAGATGGTTATATTATTATTTAAAATGCTGGAGCACATTGGATGGCACAGGCTGCTACAGCCTGATTCAGAAGCCTCATAGCTCTGTATCTCAGAGTAGCTGCAAATTAAATGTGAAGGGCTATGAACGAGAGTGGGTTAAGCCATCATGTAGTGCTGCTGTGGAGATAGCTGTTATTTATCATTGCCTCCCACTGTGAGGTTAGAATAGGCAGCCTGAATGTCACATATACGGTATTTATAATGCTGTTTTAAGGTCATCTCCATGTGCAGATGCTCTAGACAGAGTGGCTGATAAGTACAGATGTGGCTGTTGCAAGACACTAAATAGATTTGAGATGATTACTTTGTAAAAGCCATATTTCAGCCAGGAACACTGCTGCATTCACTGTCACTGGCAACCTTCCAGCCACCAACAGCTGGCAATTAACACTTACACAAAGATGCCCAAACTTTGTCCAGCCAAAGGCTGCAGTGGCCATTTGCCAGGAGCTTTGGGGCTGCACCTATTTTACATAAAATGGAGCAGATTGTGGCTGATTTAATCTTTCCTATGGAGCTGTGGCCCACAAAGACTTTTGCTTCTGGCATGCTTTGCTGTACCCTGATCAAACCATTGCCCCATTGTGGAATTCAATGGGCCACATTTAGCCTCAAGGTTGTATTCTGTGTTTTTTTTCCATGAATTATATTAACTACTGACAAAGCACACAAACCCTTTCAAACCGAGTGTGGAAACGCAGCAGTTAATCACATCTCTTTGTACGTGAAGAGAAGGAAGAGATGTTGCCAAGATATAATACATGTTCTGATGATATAATTTAACAGTAACTACCAACAGACTGCTAGTCATTTGTGCTGAGCATTATGAATGAGGGGAAGTTTCTGACCCGAACATTTGCAGACTCATTATAAGATAAGGAAAGAGATATTAGCCTCACATAAATCCTTCTGAAGAAGCAGCCTGGAGAGGAGATCCCGGTCAATGTGAAAGGCAGATGGCTGCTTCAGGCCCCACTGCATAGAGGAAGGGAAGAGCCTCTCTTGGACTGTCCCCACTGCCACCCCCACAGCTGCTCCAGCTGTCTCCCCGCAGCAAAAGAGCTCTGCAGCCGTCAAGCCGTCACAAATTCATCCAAGAAAAGGATGAATCTGTGCAACCTGGTGCAGAAGGGCAAAGAGAATATTGGGCGTACATTAGCCCAGGTTTTATGCTTCTAACTCCGATGAAGTCAGTGGAGCCCAACTCACCTAGGGACTGCCCTCTCCCTCTTTTGGCATTGCTCTGGGCATGACCGGGCAGGTGGGTGCTCAGAGTAGCATGACTCTGTGCCATGTGAGAAACGAGGGCCAAAACCCAGAGCTTGGTTTCTCTCGGTTAGCCCGTTAACCTTTATTTCATGAAGTCATGTTCTGGGATCTCTGGCTTGATTTGGCTCTTGCCCTGTATTCTGTGAGCTAGCCCAGCACCAGCCAGAGAAATGGAGACCGCTCACCTGCTTCCCCATGCCCTGGAGCAGCCAGGAGCTTGGTGATCTGAAGCATGGGTTTACCCTCTCACACTGGAGAGGGAGTTGAACCCACAGCCCCTGTTAACTGCATGGGCAGCGTACTACTCTTACCCTGCATGAAATGAGATGTGGGCACTCTGCTCCAGCCATATTTTTGCAGAAAAATGGCACTCCTCCTCCTTCCCCCAGCTGTCCTGTTGGAAGAGATGCTTAACTCTCTAACAAAAACGAGAATTACAGGCTGTGAATCTTGGTCTGGCAGATTGACATGCCTGCAGCCTGAAAATAGATGACTAAGCTCCTCAGAGGGATACAATTTAAGAAGCAATCTTTTCCTTGGCGTTTCCTGTTGGCTAGCCTGGAAACCTCCTGGTCATGATGCAGGCTGCTGTGGGATGCCTCTGTCCCCTCTGGCTCTGCACAGGGACCTAATTCCTGAGGTATACAAACCACGCAGGGAAGGAGGCTGAGCTTGACAGCCCCAGCCTCTCTTTGTGGGGTTACAAAACCTGGCACTCTGGTGCCAGAGGTATGCCCAGACTCGCAGGCATGACGTCTAGGACGAGCTCAGTGTTCAGGCACTCTCACCTGGCTTCTGTTTGTTTTGCAGGAAGCACTGGTAGACTGTGCTGTCATCTAGCTGTGCTTCTGCATACAGGCACTGCACCAGTGTTTTCTTTCCCTTTTTCTTTTGCTGTGCTGAAATGTATATGGGCACCATATTCAGCCCTAATAAATGCAAATTAGTCCATAAGGGGCAGTGCACAATCTTATTTCTGTGTGCCCAACAATTGACTCCAGCCTAGTTTTACTTTTCAAGAGTGAGATCTCAAGGATAAAAGAGAGTGCTACTGAAATGCCATCTCAATATTTGGAGAGGTCAAGGAAGCAAATAGAGCATAAGGAACTAGGAGGAAAGGAAAGAGATAAGAAATCGTAATCTCTTTTCACTCCCGTGAATACATCCAAGGTTCATTTACATTTTTTAAACTGTATGCAGATCTGGCAGCCCTATCAGCCTCTAAATCCTCACAGAACAGACAAGAGTGCAGTAAGGGAAGCTGAGATGATCCAGTGTATGAAGATGCATCTGAAGAGATGTTAAATACAAGTGCACTCTATGCCTAGAATAAGGAAGGCTGCAGGGGAACATTACAAAAATTTGTAAAACAGTCTGAAGCACAGAAAAGGTAAATGGGCAATGTTGTTTGTTGCACCTTGTAATACAACAGCTAGGGGTGTTCAGGTAGAATCATGAGGTGGTAGCTCAGGTCATGTGAATGCATCACCTGTAGATTTCAATTCATTACTTTGTGATGTCCTTGACAAGCAGAATATCATGTCAGACGAAAAAAAGGCACAAACTCATTAAAGGTTATTCTATTTTGGATTACCAAACACAAGGACAGCCCTTGTCACTCATGAAGTCATGAAGGCACGGGTCATTGGAGATGAGGAAGAAAAACAAAAGCTCTAGCTCTGCATACCTGCCCTGCTCTTGCATTCTTTCTGTGAGCATCCCTAGGATTTGTGGCACTAACAGAAACAGACACATAGATGAACCCAATTTATAAGAGGTCGCAAATTATCTTTAGCTTTTCTTGAAAAGGCTTCAAAGGGGAAAAAAAAAAAAAAAAAAAAAAAGAGGATCAGTCCAGACAGCTGTTTGCATCTCTTCCCGTATAATGAAAGAGATTATTCTTCAGATGCATTCACCTTGGCTCAAATGTGTTGGCTTTGTGCATTGTCTTCTAAGGCAAATAATTCATAAAATGCTTCTACATGCAAATCTTTCACTTTTTTTTTTTTTTTTTTCTTACCAGCTTGCATCCTTGCAACAGTGAAACTTTTACATACATCTTTCAAAGGATCCCCCAGAAGCTTACTGAAGCCTGATCCCCACTGACCCCTGAAAGGCAGAGTTTTAGGATAGGGAGATGAACTGTGATAGTCAAGTACTTGTCCAAGCTCATGTACAAAGCCTCTAGCAGACCAGGGACCTCTGGATATCCTAGCAGTGGGGGCTTTGCTCTGAAGGTCAGCCCTGCCTCTTCCCAACAACCTCATGCAATCCACTTATCTTCAACCCCCCTGTTTAAGAGCAGGCAGCCATTCATTTTATTGGAGGATGTGAACACGTGTAAGCACACGTTACAACTATCAGTGCCTCAGACAGGTCCTTGCTGCAGACCAGGTGACACCTGCCTTGCTCTGAAAGGAGCACAGCTCCCACAAACATTTGTGGGCCTAGGCCTTCATGCTGGCATAAGGAGTAACACGTGGTAGGAGCAGACCTAGGGCCACCCTCCCTCCTTGCATGGGATGGGGAGCTTATGCCCCAGCAATACAGCTGCACACATTCGAGCCCAACTTCCCTGCTCTCAGCAGGATGCCCAAAATGGCTCTGCAGTAGGAAGAGTCATGGGCTGTCTGTGACCAAGGCTGATTTGACTTTCTGAGATGAAGAAAAAGCTCACACAGTCAAGTAGGAGATTTTTCTCTCTTGCAAATCAGTGTGTTGGTGGAAGGAAAAGAAATATTTTAATGAATTATTCACCACCCCTCTTCCCTCTGGAATGGACTAAGGAGTGGAGATAGGCTTCCTGCTGAACAGGTTGAAAGGTATGCTGTTTTTCAGAAGGACTGAGCCACCTTTCTGCTGAACACAAGTAATTCAACACCGGGACATGCATCAAAAGGGTGGTGGGAAACGGTGGGGGTGACAAGCTGTGCAGATGCCTTAAAGAAAAATAACAACCAGGTGATGGGGAGGGGAGGGGGAGGGAAGGGGGGTAGAAATCCCCACAGCTTCACACCCAGTAATTATTTCATAGATAGCTTAATGAATAAACACATCTCCTTATCCTGATGGAGTGTAAAACCCTCCGATTCTCCTCCAAGGAAAACCGCTTTGCCCAGTGCATGTCAGAGGTCCCAGGGGACAGCCACGACTGCAGGGGGGCAAGCTGAGGGTGGCGGTGGCTGTGCTGTGGGTGGGACAGGAGCCACGGGGGGAGCAGCACGGGAAGGAGGAGCTGGCTCAGCCACCGAGCATCCCCACAGCTGCACGCCGGCAGGGTCCCAGCCGGCAGGCTGGGTGCTGCTTTCCACCGAACACGTAGCAGCACATCACCTTCATAATGAGAAGCAACATCTCCTGCAGGATTTTCCTGTGCGCTCCAAGGGGAAGGCATTAATTAACACGGGACACGTGCTGTCTCGTGGCAGGGCAGCTGCCACCTTCCACACAGCCAGGAGTGAGATGTTATTAGGATTTCTCAGAGTTACAGGCGATAATTTCCACAGCTGTCAGGAAAAGTATTGCAGTCACCATGAGTGTAACCCTTGTCTGGATCTCATGAGGATGGATAAAGATGAATTAATCGCTTGTCTGGGAGCACCGGTTGCCTAGGGATCAGCGGCCATGACCTGATTATACTGGCTGTGGGCAGACAAAAGATGGTCGCAGTTAGGTTATTCAAAAAGGTCTCATTTTCCAAAGTCAAAGAAAATTGCCAGTTATATTAATTGGGAGGAAAGGTGTAAAGAGAGAAACAGGAATCCTTTAAGAGAACTAATTAGCTGGCCAGAAAGCCACAGTTTCACACAGTAGAGATGGGGGAGAGCTGGTTACCAGACCACCTTGGCTCATCTGCAAAATGAAAGCAATTAGAAATCACAAAGCAATATATCACACATGGAAAATAGATAACAAGGGATATAAACAAGTAGGTATTTAAAGCATGTGGCAAGGGACAAAGAAACAGAAATGTATTAGAAATAGACACAAGTGTAGACTAGATTTAAACCACTTGCTAGATAGGATAGATAAAATTATTAGTAATAATGTAGAAAAGGAAAAATGGGAAATAAACAGTCTGCAGGGGAAAAAAATGTAGATAATGGATACATATTACATGAAGCTGAGTCATATAACAGAATTGTCAGGTGTTGTATCAACATTTTTTTACAGATACAGTATGAAAACTTTAGAAAGCATGAAAAAAGAGCCACAGAAAGTATTTGGAGGCTTAGCTATGAGGGCAATTAGATTATAGAATATTTTCTCCTTTCACAGGCATTAAAATGATCTTTATTCTGGCAGAGAACCGTAAAATGCAAACCAATGGCTTGAAGCTGAGTCCAAAGTGTGTATTTTTAACAGCAAGGGTAATTAACCATTGAGAGAACCAGAGAAAGTCAGTGCCCTTCTGGAAGACATGTTTTGGCCACAGCCAAGTTTGCCAGATGGGTGCCTGGGCAATACTCTCAGGTGACTTCGATGCAAGTAAAAATTATTTTGATGCTGGTGGGCTAAGAGAGCTTAGCAGGTTCCTGGACACTGGACACTGAAAAAGAAAATATTCCTTTAAGGGAAAAAAAGGCCCAGCTGTGATTTAGTTAAATGTAAAATGGAGCAGGAAGCTGGCTGGGGAAAGGTCAGTGCCACAGTTCGCGTTATGCACTCTGTACCTCAGTGTTCCCATCAAAGGATGGTACTGATACTTTTTTGGGTGTTCCCAGCTGGTTGTATCCAGATCTTAAAAATTTGGGCTTGGTTGATACCTGTCCTTGTTCAGTACAAAATGTATGCATCCTCCCACTGCTAAGCCAACTAGTCATTAACATTTCCTTCTTCTTGATGAGGAAACAGGGCACAGATGAACCAGCCTTTAAATACTTCTCATCATCTCCAGCAAAGATGTCACAGAATCATAGAATGGTTTGGGTTGAAAGGGGCCTTAAAGATCATTGAGTTTCAACCCTCTTGCCATAGGCAGAGGTGCCACCCAGTAGATCAGGTTGCCCAGGGTCCCATCCAACTTTGCTGTGAACATCTCCATGGACGGGACATCCACAGCTTCTCTGGGCAACCTGTTCCAGTGCCTCACCACCTGCTGAGTAAGATGTTGTTCCTCCCAACATCTAATCTAAATCTCCCCTTTTTAGTTTAAAACTGTTACCTATATGTATTGAATTGGTGCATTATATGCTTACCGTGATTCATTATCACGTTAGGTTTTTATACCATAGGCCTATGACTGCTGATGATGGTCCTGCTCATGAGCTTTGTGCTGGTGTGACCCACCTGCGCAGCAGCTCTACAGGAGGCAGCACTGTCAATAACTTATTCTACCTGAACAAGGCTTAGGCCATGATTTTCCAATAGCCACATCAAAATTAGGAAGCAAACAAATCATCTATTTGCATTTTAGGGGAAGAAGATGAGAATGAGGCTGATCTAAATGACATTGATGTTACTGGGAGCTTTTCTAGTCAATTAAGTTGGAAGTAGATAAGGCCCTAGAACAAAGAGAGAATGCAAAATAAGAAGTCCTCAGCTGAATGAAAGGGAAACCTGATAAGGAAAGGCAGAGGGTGAAGCATATTAAGTACTCTGCAGTGTGGAAAAATAGGCTGCTGGCTTGCCAATGGGAGCATGAGAATTTTTTGTTTTGTAATGGTATTCTGTCTTTTTATATCAAAGTATATTTTCAAACAAAAGAAGCATTATATAGCAATGTACAAATATATATATAATAGAGAGAGCGGTGCTGATGTTTATGCTTCTAAAACAGGAACCCAGCCTAGCAAGGCTATCTCACAAATGGCCCAGGAGCAGGGCCAACAAATGCCAGTGTTTGGAGTGTGATCCTGTCTGGCCAGGGTCTTGGCCACAGAATTGTGAAAGCAAGCCATCAGAGAGCATGCAGAATGGTACTATAACCTCTCCTCTCCTACTCTCTGCAGTGTTTAGGGAAGGAAGATGAAAATCCATCATCGGTTTTGCATGCTTACAAAGACAGGTTTCTGCTCAGGGTGTTATTTGTTACAGCCACTAGCTCTGATTTCTAAAGTAGAAAAGGTTTAGTGCCCTGACATTGAAAGTGCTGCACAGATGATGGCACAGCAGTGGATCAGAATACTGCATAGCTTCAAAATGCAAAATATCAGCACACTTTGTAGATTTTTTTCTATGTTGACTTTAATGGACAATTGCTCTGCAAACCTATATAGTCCAATAACAACAGTTTATTCATGCCCCTGCTTTACAGATGGGATATTGACTCCTAGGGAAAGGAAGACCATATGTACAGGAAATAATAATCTGGTGATAACTTGCAGTCCTGTGTTCTAACTGCTGGATCATGACTCCTACCTATGAGTGCAGTATGGTGGCTTGATGCAATCAGTGGTCCAGTAATTAGGAAGACATCCAATATACTGGAAAATTGCCACACCTTCTCTGAAGAGCTTTCTCTCAAAGGAGTCACTGAATTTAATTCACATCATCTGAAATCACTAAGCCCAGCCTGAATTCAGGCCCCTGGGTGCCTTCGTCTGCAGAGCTTTGCCAGTTACTCTCATCAGCCCTTGCAGCAGGAGTTATGGCCACGCAAGGATGTCAGCATTTGGCTTGTGATAAGGTGCAGCAAGAAAGTAAAATGAGGTGCAGTTATTGGCTGATAATGGGGCTCTTGACAATATATAACTGTGGCGTGGCCAAATGAAATATGTTCTGTGAAAATGGGCTACTGTCCAGCACTTAATGTAAATGTTTTTGAAACGCTAGTAGATCTCCTCTATAAAATAACTAAAGCCTGTGCAAGGAATGCTAATCCATACTGGCCTCCAGGAGGAAAAATAAAATAAAAAATAAATAATAATAAAAAAAAAGTTAAAGTTCACACTAGCAACACTTGATGAATGTGAGAGGAAAAAAAATGTTTATTTTTGCTAATATTTTTCCCTAGATTGAGAGTAGTCCATGTTGCCTCCATAGTGTTCCTCGGACTTTCAGACTTGACTGCTTCTTGACACAGTATCTGTCATCCCAGGTGAATCCAACATCTACCTTATCAAGCTGAGCCCCATTTGAAAGGGCTCATCAGGGTGTGCTGACAAATAATTTTCTTGCATAGGGTTGTGAGGCCTGCAGTAACCTCAGGCTGTTTTGTCAAAGTGACCACAGCTTTTGTGCATCCTGACAAACATGAGGAACAGTTTGTGTTTAAACAACTCACAGCAGATCCCTAAGAAGCATGGTAACTGCATATTCTTCATCAAGCTAAGCCAATATGGAACCAGAGACCCCAGAGACAATGAACTGCAGGAAAATGGGCATTTTTGTTCTGGAGGGAGAAGGTTTTTCCCTGAGGACCAATGGTCACATTCAAGAGAGCAGAGATTGTATTTCTTCTAGCCCCTTCCAAATTAGATTAATAAATTTGAAGTCAGGTTAGACAAGGCTGCTAATACACTCAGACAGCTGCTTTCTCAGGGGTAGAACCATGATCAGTAAAAAGAAGTCAAGGGAAATTTTATGCTTTGAATGCAAGATTTTGTTTAAAAAAAGGGAATAGAACAATGAAAATTATTTGAAATATTGCCATTATTCCACAAAACCGGTGTTTATAAAAATGCATGGAATCTGCAGTACTGTCAGTAATACAAGCCTTCTTTCCTCAACTAGAATAAGCTGAGAGACATGGAGTGCTGGAATCTCTTCCGTATCTGTTACACTGGCATAACTTCATTGACTGCAGCAATTATTCCTGATTGACAACTAAGTGAATTAGAAACGTGCATGGCACATCTTAGCTGCACACAAATTATTTCATTGTGCTAAGCAACAGAGTCAAAAGGCTCTTTTTTTTGCACCCCATGCATATTTTTGTTGTGTCTTGAATGGCTTTAGGCCATGACCTGAATTTTTGAAATCCCATACTTGTTGTCACATCTGCTGTTGCAGCATGTAATTAGCTCTATTTCATATCTGAGACATCTCATCTTATTTTGCAAGAAAGTGTTGTCTAAGGGGATCGTGGCCATTTTTTAGGCTTGTTTGACTTTCTGGGTGTGTTCAACCCCGGAAAATATCTGCAAATGGGCGCCATGCAAAGGAAGTCACAACCCGACAGAGGTGAACATTGTGTACTGCAGATCTGATGAGTTGAGACATATAGCTTTTTTTGCTTGGAGATGAGCACTTAATCATATGTGCCAGGAAAACTGCAGATCCATAAGCCATGTGTTCTCGTGTTTGCAGAGAAGGCAGTGCCCTGGATGGGGATATGACGGTCCTACAAGCAGCAGCCACGGTGCCTCCACGGTGTCTCCAACACCAGCAGGTCTCAGAGGAACCCCACTGTGGGGCTGTGACAAGTGAGTCTGAGCATGAGGTGGCATCTGTCCTACCACAGGTGCAGCACCAGGTGGTGCCAAGTTCCTCTGCCATCCCCACTGCTGCCACTTCTGCCTCAACTGCTCCTTGCAGGAGGGCTGGTGAGGGTGGGGGAAGTGCTGTGCAGATGTGGGTCTTACGCTGCTCCTCTGAGCAATTCTGGGTGGCCTTGCCAGCTTCTGCTGCCACACATCTCTCAGGTTCAATCTGCCATTGCTTTATTTGTGGAAGACCTGCTCAGCCTCTAGGCTGCTTGGCCAAGGTCTGAGTTTTGCCACTATATGGGGTATCTTTTGTATTTCTCTTCTTGTTGAAATGAAAGGTATTTGTTATCTTGTATTTCCCATCCGACCCATAATTGATGGTAGGCCATACATAGTTTGGCCAGGTCTTTGGATGTCTAAAACCTATGTTGAAAAGAAAAATAAACAAACATATTAGATTGCCCCATGAGATCACTTAAAATTTGAAGAAATGTCTTTAAACAAAAGAAAATATCCTACAGTTTTTGTTTTTGTTTTTTAACATAAATTAACCAAAGACATCTCGTAAGTATTGTGAATTTGGGACAAAATGTTTTTATTCTTTTTAAATAGAGAATTAGGAAAAAAAAAAAAAGTTGTTGCATTTCCTTCTGGTATTTTTAAATTAAACATTTTGATGTTCACTCTGAAATATAGTTTTCATTTAACAGCCAATCACATTTTTAAAGGATTAAGTCAAGCAATGATTAAATAGGCCAAGAGGAAATTTTTGCTTCAGCTTTTCTGGTACATTTCTGGTATTGATAAAGTAATTTTTTTAATTTTACTTGACAAAAAAAC
The DNA here is from genome assembly GCA_011074415.1 of Stictonetta naevosa. Lineage (NCBI taxonomy): Eukaryota > Metazoa > Chordata > Aves > Anseriformes > Anatidae > Stictonetta > Stictonetta naevosa. Next base: position 43,921,119 of record CM021699.1, on the reverse strand, counting down.
CTGAACATTTTCCATGTGATGTCAGCTTAATTAATTTTCCCCTTTTCCTTTTTGCATTTTCATCAATGAAACTGAAAAATCAAATTTGCTGCTGATCTGTGCTGAACAGGGCAAGGCATATGTTGCTTGCTTTTTTTTTTTTTTTTTTTTTTTTTACATACGTATTTAGCAAAAATGCAAGGATCCTTTTCTTGATTTACGTCATCCTCACCCATGCACAGTCACTGTTGGTTTCTATAAGATGCTTGTTTGGATTAGGAAAGTGGGAGAGTGCACAGCAGGACCAATGGTGCAAATGTTGGCAGTGTTCTGCACCAGTTCCAGACCTTCCTTCACAGCATGTCTGTGGAGCCACCATCTCACAAAGAGGTTTTTGTATTTTGTGCCTAGAGGTGTCATTGGAATCAGTGATGCTGCCCAGAGAGAAGCTAAGGTGTTTTCAAAATGACAGAAATATGTATTTTAATATAACCTATTTTTAAAAGAGTGACTAAATGATGAAAGTGGCATGCTGAGAGGTCTTGCAGTGGATTTCTCTCTTTTGGGAGACCTGTTTAAGGTATTTACTTCTTTAAGATCTTATGATAGGAAGTTCAGTCCAGAGAAATGTGCCAACCAGCTTCAGTTTCTAAATCAAGTTTTAGTCTGTGTGACTTTAGCTCCACAGATCTTTGTCTGAGTAACAGGCCCCAACACACTGTTCTACACAAATTGAAATATATTCAAAGCTGACAGTTCCTGCTAGCTTACAGCCACAGGCTTGTCAGATTGAACTTGAAATCTGACCTGACCATACTCAAAATTCATCCCAAGTTCTCCTAACACTGCCTGATGAATTTTTGCCTGGCAGCAGGTTTTATTACAAGGGGATTTCTTGAAGTATGAGAAGCAGTTCCAAGCCATCTCAATAATAGTAATTATTTCAATGTTTCCTGGTTGCTAGATAGAACCCAGACTCTTGGAACCGTGCAAAAAATCAGTAATTTTCTGTCAACTCAGCATGAAAATGTTTTGGATATCTCACAGAAGGAAGCTTTGTGTAAAATATGTGTAAGAATCAATGAAGCACTTTGTTCAGCCCAAAACAAAATGTTTTGTTTCATGCGGGGGAGATTTCATTCTTGCTAAACAAATGTGGGTCAGTCCTACTTAGCAAATCTTATTTCAAACGATGACAGAACAACTGCCCTTCCTTTCCCAAATCTTATCATGGGAGGGGAAGGTGGGAGGTGTGTGTGAAACTTCAGTAAATTTGAATTCATTTGTATCATTTGTAAATAGTTTCCTTTCATCTGAAACCATTTTTTTGTGTGTGGCTTTTTTTTTTTTTTTTTGATTAAGTGAACATTTTACCAAACAGTTTCAGCCAGTTCTTTTTGCAGTCACTACTAGTTGCAAGCATTCATCACTCCCCCAGCTGCAAAGAAGGCCCGTGACTTGGTGGGCCTACAGGGTTAGCCTGGGTTATGGATGGCATGTATGTGACGTGCTAGAGGGCTGCTAATTGCACCGCTAATGATGTTTTCCTGCAGTTTGGGTTGAAATGAATGTGTAGATCTGAGACGATAGTGGTGTAAGAAGATCAAGTTCTCCTAGAGCTTCCTCATACCAGTCTCATGGACAGTATTCCTACAGAGGCTGATAGGGGAATGGGTATCTGAGGAATGAAGGACGACTTCAGTGCTTGCTATTTTTGTTTTGCTTACAATGGACAAGACCTTACTTCAGGCAAAAAAAAAGTAAAAAAATAATAATCCAACCATGAGGAGTTCTCTATGTCAAGGTCAGAAGTAAACAACCACATGATATTTCTCTGTCCAGTTTGTAAAGTATCAACGGCAATTGTGGGATGTTATTTAAACAGCTAGCTACCTTGTTAGCAGATTATTTTAGTAAGGCACCTCCTATGTGGCAGAGCTGCAGAAGAAAATACGGTTCTGCCCTCTTTTCAAGTTGAGAGGGCTTCTGAAGCTAATTTAACAGAAGCAGCTGATGTTGGTGGGGACTCAGGACCACACCTGTTGGGGAGAGGACAAATGGAGGCAGCTGACTTGGAGTTGGCTCATAGCTGGTGAGCAAGTTCCCAGCAAAGCCACACATTACAGATATGTCCCTGCTCTCAGACACATCACTGAGGACCTTTAGTCTCACCCCATTGTACTGAGATGGGATGAGCTATGCAGCTGATCTAAAGCAGTGCCTGTTCTGCTTTATTTTCTGATTTTTTTCCAACCTGCATCTTAAAAAAAATAATTTGCACATAAAAATAATACTTATGCTAGGAAGAATAAGATAAAACTCTCTCAAAGGTTCATAGTAAACAACAATTCTACATTTTTTTTCAAATGATTCATTAAGCACAGCTTTTATATCTTTTTAAGTATCCCGAAGGTCCTTGAGGTTGACAAGAGAAAGGGCTGAAACCAACTCTACCAGAATACATTCTTGTCTTTCTCTAATGGCTTATAGATCGTGCAATTTCCATAAACGCTCTTTGAAGGGAAACTATGTGGGTGTCACTTGCTTTGATGTACACCAGACACAAAACAAGAGCATGGCTGAAGGAAACAATCAATGGATTTTAAGGTGAGTGATAAGCACTGGGTTTAGGAATGCACCTAGCTGGGGGTTATTGTACCCTGAAGACACCAGTAGCATTGAGCTACCACTCTTTTGTGTCTAAGGAGGAGTCCCTTTATTGCATTTTAGTGGGCATACTAAAAATGTATTATGCTTTTATAAGTAAGATATTTTTGCCCATTGGTGACAAGTTACTTATTACCACAAGCTTAAAAGGAGTGCTTGGGGACAGTGATTGTACTCAGATCTAACTTACAGCTGGATTTTCACAAGCCTTTTGACACAAAAGAAGTCTTATTTGGAGTTATCTGGCTAAGAGGCAGGAAAGATGCAGCAAAGTGTTTTACTGGTGCAATATTAGTGATAAAGCTGAGTTGTAACACACATGGGAGAAGCTCTAAGGCAAAATCATATTAGGAATAATTATTGAAGAATATTCTGTGAGGAGATAATTAGGTTAAGGTTTCTTCTTCAGTCTGCTGTCTGCTAGTAAAGGATTTCAGCTCTCATTTGCAGCATGTCCCCTTGCAGGCTGTCACCAGTGTCTGCAGCCTTCACCCAGCCCCACCACTGCACCGTGGTTTGTTTCTGTCTCAATGCAAGAGAGGGGTGCTGGGGACATAGTGGGCACAGCCTGGAGGTGAGCCATGTTTTCCACCAGCTCCAGCCTGCTTTCCTGCCCACAATGCTTTACCCACTTCTTCCAGCCCAGGTCTATCTATGCATGTTCACATCCCTACACACAGTGCACCTGTTACTTAAAACTAGACTTATTATTTCATTTTTAATATCACACTTGTGGGCCAGGACTTTGAGGACAGTGCAAAAAAAGCACTGCAAAACCAGCCAGTGCTTATAGTGTACAGAGAGCTGGATGCTTCAGCTCCCTGACACAAAAGGTGAAATGTTGGGAAAAACACTCTCTTGCTGAAGTTACTATTTCTGTTGAAACATATCCTCCCCTATTAGGTTTCCACGCATCAGGAACATCCAGCCACTGTGTTTGACAGCCTCAGTACTTTCAAAGTGTCCTGCAGCATTTTTGTCTTTTGCAGGGGGGTAGAAGCAGCTGGATCAGGGAAAGTGTGTCCCTAATAGGGCAAAAAAAATGGGAGCGAGAGGCAGATTATGCTTTGTAGCTGAATGGGCAGAGACAGGCTGAGCTTTAAAGGTGCATGCAAGTAACCATCAAGAAAGCAATTGCTTTATTCGCGTACAGCACATTGTCAAGTCAATTTCTGTGATTACTTTCTAAATATAATTCCCTTACCAACGTAGTAAACGGAGAAACCTATACAGACTGATAAACAGAAGTGAAAAATGGTAGCTCAGATGAAATCACTGAGCCAAAGGGAGGATTTGCTACTCGTGTTAGGAGGTAAATGTGCCTTATTGCTTGAGGATAAGAATCAAGAAGTGTTTTCTACGTGAGCCTTCTGACTGTAATGGGTGTATTGGGAAAAGCAATATATGTAATTGGGTTTGGCCTACTTGCAGAGACAGTCCAGTTCATTTTGACTAGCAAAATATTTGAATATTCAATCTTCATGAAAAGTTGTTTTTTTTGTTTTTTTGTTTTTTTTTTAAAAAAAAAAAAAAAACTTTTGTACAGAGGAGAAAAATTATTTTGTCCAATTTTATACAGTTGGCTCAGCTGTTGCTGTGTCCAGTGGAGGAGGGAAAAATGCTCTTACCTGGGAGAATTACCTAACTGAATTTGGGCTGTGATTTATGACTTCTGATACAGTCCTAAACAAAGCTGACATGGCATATGACCGAGCTGAACTGATTGATCCATTAGTAACCCAGAACTCTTGACCCAGGCAAGAGTTGATTACTCTAATAAGGGGTGGCCAAGTGGTTACAGCAGCCACTGACATCCCTTCCAGAGGATCCTGAGAAGAGGTGAACATGGTCGATTTACTGGATAGCTTTGTCATGCAGGTAGTGCTCAGTATGTCCTGCTCCTGTTTAGCTGTTGCTGCAGATGCTGCGAGGTCCCTGCTGTATCACGTACTCTCACTAGGCTCACACCGCCTGCTTGAATTTCAGTCGCCGAAATGATTACTGCTCTGTGCTCCCTGCTGGAGCTGAGAATTCGGTACTGCCAGGAAAAATCAGCTCTGTATTTCATTTCCATCCCCATATTTCTTTTAACATCCCTTGCAAGCACCCCATTCACAGTTTAACCACACCGCAGTGCTACTAGCTCCAGGGGAGGCAAGGAGCGAAGAGCAGCCTCATCATGGACAGGTGATGGGCAGAGACCCTTACAGGAAAGAAGTGCCCTGCTTTTGGTCTGTTTTGTGACAACAGTGCGGGCATTGAGGGAGCTGCCGCAGTGGACGTCTCGCTGGAGCAGTGCAGGAGAGCTACGGGGTTACGACACGGCCTGTTCTCCTGTGGGATGGCACAAAGTTACTGCACAGGCCCAAACCTGCGAGCCTTCGACATCCAACTTCTTCCTGAAGACAGCAAAAGCCCTGTGAAGAGGCCTGAAAAATATTTGTATAATACAAATATTTGTATAATATTTTGTGAATATTATTATTTACTTTAATATTTGTGAAGACCCACCTGTATTTGGAAATCTGCCTATTGTCCCTTGGGACAAATGGTGCAGACAACCAGCAGGACCCATACCCAAGACAGGAGGTGCTGGTGGGGCTGTCTGGAGGTATCTATCCCTGCCTCCGGTTGCCTCCGCAGCAGGACCCCGCTGCAGCAGCAAGACCTGCCCATGGGCTGCCCTTCCTCCCCGCACACACTGGGAGCTCCCCCCTGCTTCCCCACACCTCCCGGCACAGCCTGGGCTGACTGCAAGCAGCACTCCTCCCGCTGGAGCCTTTCCCTTTTTCACAGCAGTGGTCCCTGGGACACCTTTATGCCAGAAAAGGACCCCCAAAATGATATCTGTTTTGTACCAGCAACAACACATCCACTGGAGCATAACAGTGTGTTATTGCTGTTGGTCACTGTGGTGACGTTTATCTGATGGGCTCCATCTTCTGTCTGAGCTGTCCTGTGCTCCCTGGTGGGCTTAGCCCAGGGCTCGCTGTTCCCTGAGGCTCTCCAACACAAAGCATTATCAGGGGCTGGAGCCTCAGCAAAGCATTGCCTGGGAGATAAATGGATCTGCGTTAGCTGCTGCGATGGTACTTTACATTTTAACAGCTCCGGAGAAACTCTGACAAACATCCTGCAGATTAAGTGCTCCACTGCAGGTGTTTGCTGCTGCTCCTGTATGTGCAGCATTGATCCTGGGTACCAGCCGTCGTATGAAAGCACAGATTTGTGAGGCAGCTCGGTGGCGGATGGAGTCAGGATGAACTACTGCTGCAGGCTGGAAATTGATGTGGAGATGGGTGGCATTTGTTAGAGGCTGTAGAATAAGAGACCAAAGTGATTCTCCTGTACAGAAGTCTCCCAGCCCTTCTTCTAGGCAGCCCTTGAGGACTGGGCTTTCTCATGCTCCCCACTCCATGTTCCCCTCCTGGTGGCAACCAGCAGCCCCCAAACCCTGCGACAAGGTCAGGGAGAGGGAGGAGATGGGCCATCACCTACTTGGTGGCACTGCACTACAGGACTTTTCTGCTTCTTAGCCAGGCAATACTCCAAGCCTGGGCTTGAGGAACAGGAATTCACTTGAGAAAGAAATAAGAATCCCATTTGTTCTGCTTACCCCCTCAATAAGAGTGAGGTGTGGGGAAGACACAGCAGTACTGGGGCCTGGGGTGACTGGTTTCCCCGGCCACATCCAGTGGGGACACCCATCACCCCTCTACTCTCTGTTCCTGCTCACATAAGGGAGGGGAGAATGATTCTGGGGTGTCTTTAGATGATACAATTTCAGAAAACGCAGAATGAAGACAGTCCCTGACACAAATGTCATCTAAAACTGAGGCAGAAACAGGTAGTTCCAGGCATGGTCCCATGGCCTCTGTGGTGGTGCTTTCCTTCCTTTTCATTGCTGAAGGCGGACACCAAGTCCCCCTCGGGAGCTACAAAGGAGCATAATTCGATACAGGTCCCCAAGTGAGCCGTAGCATACTTGGCTGAAAGCTAACCATGTTAAGGCCAGAGGCAAGCGTCTGGAATTGGTGGGCGAATGATCCCATCTCGTGTGGAAATTGCATTGCGTGTCAGCCGCTGTGCTCTGCTCTGCTGTAACAAAAAGTAAGTCGGCCAAATGTTTTTGCACGTTATTCTTCTGTTAGAATGATCATCCCATGCGTGCCAGCTGCAGGAGCGCTTGTACCTCTCCCCCTGCAGCAGCCAGGACTGGCTGCCCACAGCGGGGCTCCTGCACTGCCAACTGCTGTGCTGCTGCAGCAGGCAATAACACATGGACCCAGGGGAGAGAGGGTGTCCTCTTTTTCAAGGTGCATGTGAGATAGTTTGCTCTTAAGACAGAATGCATGCACACAGAAGAAACCTGAAAATGGTTCTTCCACCTGTTCTTGTTCACTCTGGGGTACAGAATTCCCTCTGTGCGTTTCATATTCAAACTCTGGGATGAGTTAAACAAAAGCAAAACAGCAAACAAGATGTAGCTACATCACCATACTCTTCTCCAATGGATTAATGAGGGGAAGACAAAACTATGTCTCACTTAATCAAAAACAAAACAAAACAAAACAAAAACCTGTTATCGTGCAGATTAATCTGGTTGGTTGGTTGGCTTTTTAATTAATTATACATTATACTGTGTCCATTTTGCAAAGATGCAGAGTTCGGACTCTGCTGTAGAATATTTTTTAAATTAAGGTTTATTTTTTTGCCAGACCCCTTTCGTCCATCCACCCAGCAGGAGTGCTCTCCCAAAAAAAGGCAGCCTATGGTGCAGAGTGATCAATCCTCACTGCATGCTGATAAGCAAGAAGCACAAAATGCACAGCATCCCTGCTTGGGCAGCTGGTCTCCGTGAAACCAAATGTTCAAGCTGCTTATTATTTTGGGGGGGAAATCGCTCTTTTGGCCCAGAGAGAAAATAATTTATGGTCTTACTGGTCTGAGCACTAAATCCAAGGAACAAGGATCCAGCCAGAGATTCCTATTAAAGAGTTAGTATCCATCATAATTGGCTGATGGGGTGTTTTGAAACTTCATTAATCACTGTGCTGGCAGCGAGCAAATTAGAAACTCTGTGTTCTGCCGCTGACTTCCCATTTAACCGAGCAGTGAACACAAAGCATGCGTTACTGGCATCAGCAATTTCAAAAGTGGGTGTTTCTCTGGATGTAAATGGTGCTTAATAATGTTCCACCTTTGACTGAAACTAGGGCACGCCCTGCCATGAGGTTCTCATCATCTAATTAAGCTTGCTCAATCTGAACCCAGCAGTATCATGCAACGTGGGCTGGGTCTCCCTGCCAGATTAACTCTTCGGCTTGTCTCGGCAGAAGGGCCATACTCCAGGAAAGCAGAGATGCCTGGCAGGGCCACCCTCCTGCTGCCTGGTGGACCACCACGCACCACCCTACGGCTGCCACCCTCTCGCCCTTTCCCTCTGCTTTCCCACCCAAACTCTCGTTTGGAGGAGGGAGAAGCCAAGAGGGGAACAGTTAGTGCCTCATGATCTTGGACAGCATTTTAACTGATAAGGCTCTCAGCTCATCTTTACCTTGTGTTTCAGCTGTTATTTACGATGACACTGAAAACCACGGAGCTTGCAGCATGCAGGCAGCTTCTCCAGAGATTTCCTTCCCTCTTAGTGGCTCTCTGATAGCAAACACTCTGCCACCCGAAAACTCCCATGTCCTGGCCTGCCGGGCACAGGGGTGCTCCTGGCCACATACGAAATGAGGCAGCATGCAGCATGCTTCACCCCCTACCCTTTGTTCCTATCCCCTAAGGAGGGAAATAATTTGGAAAACAGGTGTAAGGCTGGAGAGCTGTCCCTTTTGTACGCTTGCAGTTTTAGCCACACAATCACCATAATAATGCTTCATAATTATATCTTGCATCTTTCAGCTGTACATTTCAGCCAAAGTTATGAATGTTTAATTAAACAAGCCTCACCACTAGCTCTGGGGGCAGGTCGGCACTCAGATGATATCTGCTCTCATGAGGCATTCAGAGAGCTGCAGGGACATACAATTGTGGGGAAAACCTGCCCTGCAGAGCAGTGCAGGAGCAGCTTCTCCTTCTCCTGTACTTCTCTGCTCAAGGTGCTCTGTTCCTTACAGGAGGGGCCACACTGCTTCCCTCGTGAGGTACCTCAGCTGCCAGCCAGCACCCACCGAATGCTTTCTGGCTTGGTGGGACTCTGAGGCTCCTCGGAGCACATTGACCATGTGTAACATTGAAGGTGCCTTCCCCACTTTAGATGCCAAACCATCCATTCACCTTTCTTTTTTTCCTGTCATTTGTTCATTGCATTTTTCAAGCCCTTATGGAGACCTTTTAAATCCCCGTAAGGACTGCTTCTGCTGTCACTTTCATGTGTACTTTGTTTTTAACTTTTGAGTTAAAAGAGAGTTCTTGTTATCCTCGTTTCTGCTGCCCAGGAAGGTACCACAACTTTACCCAAGGCAACTCTATTGCTGGGCATGCTCTGCACCTCCACTGGCACAGATGGGCACCAGACAGCAGGCTGATATTAGGACAGCTAAGCAACATAGTCAGGCCTAATTTGTATCCTCTGGAGAGAGAAAAATCCTTTTTTTTTTTTCCTTTTTTTCTTTTTTTTTTTTTTGTTGTTTTTTTGTTTTGGTTTATTTTTCCTGCAAGTTCATGTGCATTATGAGAAAGGAGAGTTCACGTCATATATTTGTTGGCATTTGTACTGCAAAAGAACTAATGAGCCCACTTTGCCATCTGCTCTGTAGCACGAAGCAAGTGTAGATAGAGTCAGCTTGCTGATTACATGGATCACTAGGGTGTACAGGGCTCACAGGAGATGGTAGAGCTGCCTTGCCTTCCTGGGCACCAGCAGAACTTCGTTGCTGTGCGCTGCACAAGTGCCCAGGGCTTTATTTACATCAGGAGTGTGCTGCATCCATTTCAGCAGAGGCCCAGCTGTGGCAGGGAAGCATCAGAGTGAATAAGGCTCTTTTACTGCCAGATAATGAAAGCTAAGCTCTGGTGCCTCTTGACCCCTAGCCATGAGCTGGCACCTGTGATACCTAAAGAAACCTGCTGCAGAGAAACCAGGAACTTGCAGAGAAGAATTTTACTTACATAGGCAAACATGCAATGCAACGGGTGCAGAGCAATGAAACAGAGCTGATGGCATGCAGAAAGCATGGGTAAAAAAAATGACAAAGAAGTCATTAATTGCATGATTATGTGCATAATGGACAACAGAGAGAAAATATTAATTTTCAATTGATAGAGTGTGGGCAACTTGTTAGGAAAGGAATCCTACCTAACAAAGCTAAGTGACTAAGCTTCAGGAGAGGTCTCAGGGCACCTGCAGGTGGAAATGTCAGTATGGATGGATGCTCGGTGCAACAACCCCAACATGAGCCCTATAATCTTCTTTCTTCCTATCTCACCATTGACAGAAAATTATTTTAATCTGTCTGGGAAGTTCCACAATTTTAATTCTAAATAATCTACAACTATAAAGGTTGCTAATAAAGTATGGCTATTGATATTAAATCATTTTGAACTATGCAGTTATATTATCCTGTATGAGGCAACAAATTTATCCACAGGGCATTTATGATAAAGAAACCTTGCTAAACACTGCCTACAGCAAAATCAGAGTTTACTTCTTCATCTTCTCAACGCTGGTGTGCTTTGGTCACCTTATTTCCTATAGCATAAATAAAGCTACAGTGGGGAACTATTGTCTATACATTTATTCCAGTTTTGCTAAACCACAGTTTATATTGGCATAAAGTGTTTAAAGCCATCTTCAATTATTTTCAGTAAACAATTGTCTTAACAGGTTTAATCTGCCTTGTGTATTTAATATTGTGTGTTTAGTATACTGTACTCTACTGCAATGGTTAACATTAAATTGTGTTTTTATGCAGCAGCAGAAAACATTTCCTTGCCAGAGCTGAAACCACGGAGAGGCACAGTGTCAGAGGAAGACTCTGGAGAGCCACACAGTCTTATGGGGCACCCCAAAAGTCCTGGCTATGTTCTGTACCGGGACAGAGCAGTCTTAGGCAGCAGGGTCCCACTGCCAGCTACCTGATGAGCAACAGGAGGCCTCGCAGAGGGCTGCCTGACTGCCTGGAGCACATGCTCGAGGGTGCATTGCTCTGGTCAGCAGGTGTTTGTGTCCAGGGTCCTCCCAAGGGCCTCCTGCAGTGCCCAAGTGAATTTTTTTACCACTGTACCAGCAGATTTGAGATCTGCTACCACACCCAGTGCTTTGCTCTTTCAAAACCTACCTTTGTACGTGCATTTCTCACATAAAGACACAGGAACAATCAAGCCCAAGAAATATAGTGGAAAGCGTTTGTGCTGAAATTCTGCTTTGTGTTGTAACAATACTTGAAAAGAGCATTTTTGAGTCTTGCCCTTGTAGTCTGAACAACGATCATGCTGGGCAAGGGCCAGGATCTCTACTTTTGAGAGGGATACTTGTTCCTTTCTCTTTCAATATGAGCACACGCATTTTAAGAAGGAAGATAAAGCCCATCAACACATTTTGCATTTGGTGTCTTTTCAGATATTCCTGTGCCAGAGCATCTGTCATGCCTATGTTAGCTAGTAGTGTAGGGCAGGCAGAATGAACCCTGAGCCATAGATCTGCAGCCCCAGCAGTGGATACTGAGGATCCCGTGATTACATTAGACATCCTGATGCCTTTACATCAGGTTAGCCCTAGCTGAGACCCATAGACGTCAGCACTGGGAGTGCATCTTACTGCTTAGTTTCATCTGATAGAGATCTCATGTGCCCTGAGACCCCTTTGCAGTGAAAACCAAAGAGCAGGCCGTGGCCTCGACTGGATATGTTTCAAAAGCACATGCCTGACCTAAATTAAGACATTAGGAGGAAAAATCTATAGATTTAGACTAAGGCTAACCTGGAAATCAGGTCAAAATCAAAACCTGGACTCGGGCTTATGTCTGATTTTAATGTTCGGAGGCCTGAAACAAGGAGACAGCATCAGAAATGTTCTGAATAGTGTTTTTAGAGTATTTCTGAAATTTACTTGTCTGCAAGAAGGGTTCTGAAAAGTTATTGTTAGGACTTCATTGTTAGGACTTTTTCAAAAAATTTAGCAAAAAATATCCAGCATTAGTCTCATCTGTGGACCTACTGGAAAGACTCGCCATCTGGTGTCCCACAAGTATGAATTACTGGGCTATGAGTTTCATTCAACCACTTCATGAAGCTAGCCTAGACCTGTGTTTAGTGGGCAGAGGGCTTTAGTGCACTGACAGGACTGTCATGTACACTCTTAAAAATGCTTTGATTTCCACCAGAACATGGGGTAACTTGGCAGATTTTAGGGGTCCCCAGCATTTCTGTTATCACACTCTTAATGGATTCCAAATATTAAGGAAGCATTTGAAGTGGAATCTGCCTCATCTTAACTCTACTCCTATACATTTTAAGTATTCTTCAAAGTTTGCTAATGAGCTTCTGTAGCCTTAGTAAGCCCAGGATTTGCCATAATTACAAATGTCTAAATCACTCACTCTGAGTAGTTTGTATCTTTGCATTCAAGTGGAGATACTCAAAGGCATACTGCTGCATGTAGATGAAACCACACACATTCTCAGCTCCTTATTTCTCAGGCTGCTCTCACAATAATGAGGGACAGAATGAACTCTGAGCCATAGAGCTGTTTTACCAGTGCAAACAGAGTGGAAACACAGATGAAATCATCTCTCACCTCCAGGTCGCTGGTGTGATTCCTTCAGAAAACAGCACTGCTGACTGAAAGTTTTCGGTCAGATACTGAGAGCCTAAGAAACCCCATGATCTCAGCACAGCTGCTAATGGAAAGCAAACCTAGCACTAACTCATGTCACTTTTGGCAGCCGCAGCAGAAAGGCCAAGCTCTCAAATCAGCATGGGGGCTGCACGGCCCTCTTAGCCCAGAGGTGGCTCCACAGTGAGCAGTGCATTATCCTAGCAGGGTGGAGATTGGAAAAACTTGTAAAGCAACCTTTTCAATTGTCCCCATCCCTGGGTTAAGAGAAGGTAAATTTACATCCCAGTCTGTAGGTTCCCATTTATAGAAAAGGAAAAAAAATATATGTATAGAAATTTATTATTTATAGAAAAAAAAAAAAAAAAGTTGCCAAAAGAGACACTTGCAGCTTTTATCACACATATTAGAATGTTTCAAGTTAGGTCTGAAACTTGTTTACTTTATTCAGTCTGCATTCTGGCAGAATTTCCCAGTGACGTGACAAGGAGCTGAGCCTCTGCCAGGGCTAGGGACTCACAAAAGTCTTCAGAGTTTGGACCCTTTCACAGTAAAGTTTGCCTTCAGAGAAGGTGCCTGGGGCACTTTCTCTTGTTCATTCTGCTGATGTGCAAAAAATACTCCTCTTCTTCAGACAAATCTATCCACATTCATTTGCTTGAAAATCAGGGCAAAAATCAAACGACCATCTCTCTGCCTATCAGTGTAGAAGGAGAGACTGGATGTTTCTGCTGCTCAAAGAAGTGTAAAGATACAAAACTACTAATTCATAATGACAAGGCAGGAATTGGGAGCATGAATTTGCAATTCCAGCCTCTCCAAAAGTCTGCACAAGGTGTAGGTGGCCAGCAGCTTTCTTCAGCTGGCTGAACAGAAAGGTGAAAATGAATGTGACAACCTTTCCCTGCCAAGAGAGGGAAGGTAAGGGCTAGAGACATGCATTATTCAGCAGTGGGTTTATTTCCATGCCACAGACAGACACAGGCACCATCTTACTGCAAAGTTACAAAATGGAGGGCACTGGGACAAGGAAGGAAAGAACTTGCAAAGACTAGACGGCTAAGAGTTAGGGAAGGAGGTAGGGTGGAAGTGAATGTCTAAGAAGTCAAACAAGAGGTTTTTGAGGACCAGAATGAAGAAAGACTGATCTTTTACATGTGTACAGCTCAGGGCCTTTGATGGTGGCTAAAACACAAGCCACAGAATGGCTTTGGGTCTGAAAGATTTTTTTTTAGCACTTACAAGGGTCCTTTCTAAAGTATAATCACTGATACCTAATAAGGCTGCAGCTTTGACTCAGTTAGGATTCTTGACTTTTTCTTAGTAATCTGTTTCTATTAAACCTGTGAAAATTTAGTATTTTAATCCTCACCATTCTGTTAAATGTGTTTGAAACTGGCCAATCAGTTCAAAAGTCTGTAGTGACACACACACATACATACAAAACAAGCCTCAACCTAAGTCTTGTTTACAAAGAAAATGAAGCTAAAAAACCTTCCGGATGTGAAAAAGATAATTCTAAGTTATGAAGGTTTTTGGTTTTCCTGTTGGGACATTGGACTGGAGAAATCTTTGCCATGCCCTGAGCCACACCAGCTTTTTGGTTGCTTCATTCCTTGGCCCAGCACAGCCTTCACTCCAGCAGCAGTTCCCATCATGTGGCTGAAAACGTGCAGCTGAGTTTATTTAGGTTTCATACCTTAGATGAAGGCCTTTTACATTTTAAGAGGCAGAGACCTCATCTGTATGTGAAGCCAGGATAGTAAAGGGGTTGCTTAATGGCTAACCTGTTTGATCAATGTGAGCTGTACCATGAGCAGATTGTTTGGGGAACTCTTGTGGAGGGAATGCTGCAAACAACTTCTAAAAGACTGTGCTTTAATGTGGGTTAAGTCCTCTGTACGAGGGAGGGGTTGGTATTCATGGGTGAGTCTGTAATGAAATGTGCCGTCTGATGCTGGCCTTGTTGAAGGCCAATTCAGAAGATGAATAACTTTTGTTAAAGTGAATGGCGATGTAATTGCTTCCTGAGGAAAAGTGTTTGTGTGGGTGGTGGGGAGGGAGGAGGTGATGATCTCAAATAGGGCAACTAAATGGTAGCTCTGCTCTGTTGTCCAATCTGACAGGCTTGCACTGAAATTAAGAAACAGCCTGACTGGGCTGATTCCTGAATTTCCCAGCAGTCAGAGGCAATGTGTTACAGTAAGGAAGCAGCCTCCAACGCAGTGGTTAGTGCTTCAGCACTTGGAGCCCCTGCATCTTCATCAGGGCTGGGAGGTGGCAGGGTGAGGAGCAGGGCATGCCTTCTCGGGGCAGCGGATTTAGTAGGGCTTATGCAGCTTTGCCGTTCATCTACACGATGAGTACGTGGTGTCCATTGACTCATCTGAGAGAAGTGTTAGCAATACGTGGCAGGCAGTGCAGCAACACCTGGCCACGCCACGGGTGGGTGCCTTCTCGTCTGTGTAGTGCCCTGGTGACCCCGGGGAGGAGGAACAAGCCACTAGTGAGCTTTCCGTGTTGGGTTTCAGTGTTGACTCAGACTGGAGGAGTGAGGGTAATAGTAGCTGCTTCACACTTCAACAGGCCTTTGTTTCTTATTAGTACGTGGATAAACAGGGCACTTGGTAGAAAGAGGTTATTTACTGGGGTCTTTTCTCAACTATAGTTGAAGAAATGGATCTGAACAAGTGATCTTTGTCTAGCAGTTCAGGAGAAGCTGAACATGATGAATTCAAGGCGCCTGCATGCTCTGCTGGTGGTTCTCATATAAATCACCTGACCAACCTCTATAAAAGCATTATGCTTGCCTCTGCCTCATGTAGACATCATGCCTTAGGGCTTCACTGCTGGAAGAGTGTGCGCTTTCCTCGTGCAAGCAAAGTTTTGGCCTTAAATCCCACACACATATATAGATATATATTGTGCTTTCTGACAGGGAAACACATTCCTGGCCTCCGACACCCAGGGGTACCAAGGAGCTGACAGGGTGACTCAGCCCATGAGATACTCAACCAGAAAGCCCAGCTGGGCCTGGCACTTTTGATAAAGTATGCAGGATTCCTGACTGTCACAGCAGTATTTCTTTTGGACTGCTTTCTTCTCTGCCCGTCTGGGAAAAGTGCTAAAGAAATAGGCCTCAAGCAGAGTCCGGCTCATGCAAGGGCTGGCAGCTCTGATAACCGTGCTCGCTCACACGCAAAAAGCTTGTCTCTGCATGTTGCACACTCATTTCCACCCCAGCCACGAGAGAGTAAAGCCTCTGCTGCTTTAGACAGCTGATGTTTGATAGGCACCTTGCACTGAATGAAATGTCGGTGTGATGTGCAAGGGCAACGATGAGTGATGGGACTGAGAAAGCTGGAAGGCATTCTGAGGAAACCCCACGTCAGTGCCCCTCCATGGGGTTGAACTTGCAAGGCAATAGACCATGGTGGTGTTGCTACAACTCCTGGCAGTGCACTGGAGAGGAAAAATCCTGTCTGGTGCAGGGAGGAGTGTACGGCAGACTGGACAGGACAGGGCAGGGCAGGGCAGGGCAGGGCAGGTATGTCTGCACCATGAGCTGCTGCTCCTGAGCCACAAGCAGCAGAGCCACCACGGGTGATGCTGTACCCCCACTGTTGAGGTATGTGGAGAAAGATGCCCTTATGTGGCTGCATTGCTCCCAGCATCCAGGCTGCTGTCTTCCCCTGGCTCTTTGCACTCACATATAGAAATGCTCTGGAAAAGGTAAAATCAGGAAGGTCAGTCAGCTCTGGTGTCCTAAGAAGCCTCAGCTCATCACAATGAAAACAAAAGATGGTGCAGTGTTCACCTGTTCACATGTTCATCCTCTTATCTCCAGTGATAAGAGCTCTTTCAAAATATGCATCAAGTTCCAGGCTGCTGGCTATATCCTCTACTAATGTCCCTCACGCCTCCCTAGGCTTTAAATATGCTCATGTCTGAGATTACTCTAGATGAATACCCTGCTTTCTGGCAGCTTGCTAACCAGTGAAAGGCTGCAGCAGCCCACAGTATAGTGGTGTGGCAAAGTAAGTCCCTATGTTGTCTCCACCAATAAGAAATTTTTGTAGTCTGTAGGATGCTCAGAAGAAGCGAGAAGAGGCTCTGCTTCATGTGGTGCCTGGATAAGGTGCTTAACATTGCCACACATTGTAAACCTGTAGATTCCAGTTTGTGAGCATGAAAACAATAGGAAAAAAAAAAAAAGAAAAAAAAGGTGGAAAGGATAATTGGGGAAACTCAAATATAAAGAAATAACTTTGGATTCTGGAAATCCCAGAGGCCCAAACTGGTTTTGAGAGAATATGAATGGAAAATATTTCTGCTTGTCTTGTCTGTATCTAGGTATCTGCAGTTGCTGTGTAAGACACTGAATGGAGGTTTGGCTATTCTTTTGTTAGGTTTTTATGTAAAAGAGCTGCCTTTGAATGGCACAATCCAAAAAATAGAGGGTGTCAGCCTAAATACGCTGGTTTGTTTCTGTTTTCCTAAGGTGCTATGAATCCGAGCCACAGGAGGGTGAAAAGCTGAACGTTCTTTTGCCCTGCATATGTAATCGCTGGGTATAGTGACATGATGAAAAGGAACAGTTTAGGACTTTAAAAGGAATGAAAACTTCCAATGCCATGTACAGTGAACCACAAAATGCTGAAAACTCTGCACGATCTCACCAGAACAGCATGTCTCTGGCTCTCCTGGAGGAAACCTCCTGACCTGTCTGAGAGCAGATCCTGGAAATTCCTCTGTGCTTAATAAACAGGTCTGCTCACAACGTGCCATCCTGCTTGTTCAGAGGGTGTTGGAGATAGGGAGTGGTAGATACTGAAGTCATTAGGGTGAAATAATGCATCTGGCATTCACAGGGGAGTGATGCTGCGGCCGCTCTCCTTTGCCCAGGCTCCCAGGTGAGGGAAAAGCCTCAGGACAGCCCTGTGCACCAGGAGCCTCCTCTGTTTGAGGGATTTCCAGATGCACCATGCGAGTGGTCTGGCAGCCTGTGCTGGTGGACTTTTCTGTTCCTGATGAGCACACGGCAAGACTGTCAGGCTCGCATCCAGAGCTGGGGAAAGCCACAGCCACATGGCTGAAACAGTCACAGACTTTTATAAATACTCCCCTTATAAATACTATACCAGCAACTATTTCTGGTCTCTACAGGATACCAGTGGCCCAGTGCTTTCAAAGCCGTCTTGTATCTGCTTCACATCTGGTGGGTATCAGCTCAGTGATATTTGTGGGTCCTCAGGCCCCAAGACATAAGGCCATGTGTTTCACCTGCCTTCTGCTGCTCTGAGGTCTTCGGCTGAGCTTACTCACGGGACAGGATCTGCTCTCTTTAGTACCACCCCTCACGCAGCTCACACTGTCTGAAACTCAAACAGAAAGGGAAGGTCTGCCTTGTTTGCTGTCTTTGGTGCTTTGTACAGCCCAGCAGCCTGGCTGCTCTGATGGGGAGCAGGAGGGGAACAACCACTGCAGGGGGACCTCAGCTGTATGCCCTGGCAGGCAGGGCAGCACAGGCACAAATTACATCAATGAATAAGTAAGATACAGTAATATATTTGTGTGTGTACATATATATTTTAAATTTCCCATGTGTAGAGATGGGGATTTGCATGGTCTAATCTGCATACCAGCACAGCAAAACAAGGAGAAGCTTCATATTGGCCTTAATTTAATGGCAGTCTGAGACACGAGAGGAAGGGTCAAATCCTGAGAATTGTGTCTAGAAATGTAACTGCACCATTTTTTTTCAAATTGTAATCAACTAATTTCAGAGGGGAGCCGTGCCTGAAGCCACCCAGCTCTCAGGATGGAGGGCTGGTGTTAGGCCGGACATGTCGTGTTAGGCTGACATACCCCTCCTGATTTGTTGTGCTCTCTGCTGCCTTCGAGGGGTGGATAAGGACATTGGCACAAATCCTCCAGGTTGAAGGAAAGAAGAGCTTAAAGTGGAGGCACAGAGCAAGAAGTCAGTTTGTACCACGTTTGTAATCTCCAGGTAATCCCATCGTTGCCTGCACAAAAGCAGCAGGCTGACGTGCTCTCTTACTGCCACAGAGATATGGGAGCTGCCACATTAGCTGTCACAGCAGAATTATTGTGTGGTTTCTCTGAGACCACAGGCTCTTCTGTGCTCTTTCTGTTTGTTTCTGGGGTCTGAATAACAAGTCCTAATACAACCTCAGGTGACATGAGGAGATGGAGGACAGGGAGCAACATGATGAGAAAAGCAAAGATCAAAACTAGCTCTGAAACCTGCCCCCCACCACTGAGAGAAGATCAATTATCCAAGTGAGCGGGGGCACATCCTTTGGAGGCTGGAGAAGAGGTCACAGCAGCTCACAGCTGGAGTCTGAGCCATCTTAGAAGCCAGTCCTTCATCTGTTAGTTGCATTATCTGTAAATGAGGTATCTCACATGAGGCTCGTACAACATGCCAGGGTTTGCGCTAATCAGTTTGGGGCACATCTCAGCTGCATTTAAAGACTAATTTTAACAATAATGAGGCTCATTAAAGCAGTTGGCATTTTTTGTGTTTCATGGGAGTTTTGCTGCCATACATTTGTAGTATATTTATCAGATGGGAACATACTGTTTGTGTATCTTCTCTTCTACGCTAAAGCACTATTCCTAACACTTAGTGCTTAAACAAATCTTGAATACATCAAAATTTTCAGTGATTATTTTCTCTGCAGCCCATAATGGAGCCAGGACATAAAGCACCAGGTGTAGAGGCTGCTGAAATGGAGCTGCTTAAGAAGAGCTCCTGTAGTGAGGTTCCTTCAGGGCTTTTCCTTGAATATCAAACCGGAGGAAGAGGGGCTGAAAGCTCTGCTTGTGCTCTCCAGACTAGGTATTCTGAAGTCTAGTCCTATCTTACAGGGCTGCTTCAAAAGCAGCTTTTTAATCTTTAGAAAAAGCTTTATAAAAAATATAAGGTCTTTTGACTAAAGACCCTGGAGGTATAAGGTATTATTATGATGCTAGGTAGTCACAGAGATTTAATTGAAGGTATTTAGCTGCAGTGGCTGTAAAACAATTGAAATTATACTTGACCTCCTCTTTAGAGTAATGCTTTTAGACAGATTAATAAGGTAGGTAATACTTAAATTCTTTGTGCCTTTCTTCAGATTTTCTTCAATATACTTAATGGGTTTTTCACAATGCAGCCAGATTGGCAGGTATAAGGAATTCCAGTAATTGTGCTCCCTGAATTCCTTGTATTTCTGTCCAAATGAGTATCTCTAGGATCAAAGTAAACATGATAAAAACTGTCTGTAAATGGCCATCTCTGGAATGATGTGCAGAAAAACTATCCTGGAAAAAAAATAATCAAAGAATAAGTGATTTTCACAGTAAATCAGGGCCAAGATAGAAACCCTGTAGATTCTTACTGGCAAAACCCTGCGTATGTGTGTTTACAGGTTACTTACTCAGTCACAGTTGTAGAAATTCATGTGGTCTCCCTGTTTAAGAATTAATAACAGGCCAACCAAAGAGGCTGTTAATTCAGTCTAGATGCTAATCTGAACTTTAGTTGAACCTGCTTGTTCAAGTAATCTACCCAGCAATCTCTAGGAGAAGAGATTTTTTCTCATGTAGAGCCAGCCTAACAGAAAGGGAAGCTAACCTCTAACTGTGATGGTTATGGAGAATTCCCTGTGGGCAATTTGTGTGGGCATGTGAGGAGGAGCGAGCAGGCACTTAAACAATCTATCTATTACAGGAGCTCCTTGTCTGGTCCCCTGTGCCATGCGACAGGCAGATGGAAGTGTCTGGTCACAAGCATGTCGCACAGCAAGCAGGAGTGCCGAGGTTCCTCTTTCCTCCTGGTCTGTCGCTCCTGTCTGCACTCTTCAGCTTCTCTTGGGTTAGAGCAGGCATTTACACCTAGGCTACCCGTGCCGTACTCAGACTAACTGAGGTGCCTTTTAATGGATCGAAGTTCCCCAAAGTTACCTGGGGACAACTCCCTGTTGGAGGACAGCCCTGATTACCTCCCACGGGCACATTATTCCCTTGCTCTGTAAGTAACAAGCTGCATCCTTGCAGTGAAGTCCTGCGGGTTACAGGCAAAGCTCCACTGATGGCAATAAGACTTGCAAGGCAGGGTGAGAATCACCTGCCTGACTTTTGAGAGTTTGTTGCAGACTGTATGACAGGTATCACTCCTCCCTGGAGTTAAGGGTGGTGGAGCGATTTGCTGACACATTCTTGGAATGGTTGTGATGAATTTTGCAAAGACCTGTTTAAATAAAACATTAGAGGCACTTTTCCTTAATGTTTGCAGAGGGATTGTGATTATTTTTACTCTGAGTTGTGATTCTAAGAATAATTCCTTACTCTGTCATCCTTTTCAGGAAGGGAAGCAATATACTGACTTCAGAGGCTAGAGAGTTACCTGTTTATTTTGAAATAAATGTTTATATGTGCTATTCCTGACGGAGTATCAGCTTTCCTGTTCCACCCTTGCTATTTAATGTAGGAAGGTCATGCACTTTTGTCCTAGTTAACTCAAATTCTGCAACCATGTAAGTTTATGACATTTTATTTCATAGTTTTTTAGGTCAGACCAGCCTCTGTGACTGATTCAGTAAATACGCGGTTGACTAAAAACCACTCATCTTCATTTACAGCAGGCAAGCAAGGCAATGGGAGTTGTTTGCTTGCTTGCCCAGTGTTTCTTGCAAAGTCGTCATTGCATTTCTCCAGCCATCCATACCCTGGGCCAAACATCGCCTGGCTCCTGACTTGCAGAATGCGAGGAAACAGAGGACAGTATGGGCAGAGAGTGAGTCCTTCCTCATTCCTCTGGCACAGAGCCACAACACAAGCTTTCTGATGTACCAGACAGAAGACAGGAATCATCTCTGTCCCTCACCTTGTCACAGGCTTTGGGAACCTGGCTCTTGGCTGCCTGGAAACTTTGGGGTTCGCTGTCACCTCTCTGTAGTGGAGGTAGCAATATTAACATCCCCAGGAGTCATTTCACTGCGTGCTCAGCGTGACTGATGCTCCCATGAAATAAAGGCACCCAGATCCATTTCTGACACCTTGTGCTCCCAGCGAGCATTTTGTGTGCTGCACAACTGTTGTCACGGCCCTTTGTACTCTGCAACTTCTGGCTCCACTGTTATTTTCTTGTACCCTCTGCTGGAGAGGACTCTTCTTGTGTCATGAAACTATGGACGGATCCTGTACAACTACATGTACTTTAAAGGTACATGCTTGAAGAAATAGAAAATGGACAGGGAAGGAGAAACTACTTGGTTAGGGTCAATTCAATGAGTTGTAAATTTGGCTCCCCTTGTAGTGGTTAACAGAACTATCTAAATGCTTCTTTCTTTCTTTATCTTTTCTGCCTGAGGCTTTTCCTCTGCTCTAGCAACTCACTGATGAAACCCATGCACTTACAAAGCAGCTAGTGAGCATTTCCCCAGCAAGGCACTGTTTCTACTTCTGCCCTGCTTCTGTGCATGCTTTTGGCACCTCAGATTGTAAGCTACACTTGATCTCTCCCATCTGCTGGGAGAGCACCTGTAAGCTTCTCCGTAGGTCTCTGCCCAAGCAAGGGACTGTACCCAAAGTCATTTCACACTTCATGCAAGAACCAGGCAAGAAACACATCCCTGTTCTGGCAAAAGCACCAGAGTTCAGACTTGTTCCCTGTTTCTGCTGGGGATGAAATTAAAAGTCTTGCAGATATCGTAGAATCACAGAATGGCTCAGGTTGGAAGGGACATTAAAGACCATCTAGTTCCAGCCCCCTTGCTATGGGCAGGCACGCCACCCACTAGATCCAGTTGCCGAGGTCCTCATCCAGCCTGGTCTTGAACACCTCCAGGAACGGGGCATCCACAACCACTCTGGACAACCCGAATGTTCCCTTGCTGGGATGAGGCAGGAGCATGCTGGCTGGGGCATTAGCTGAGGACAGAGGAGATACATGCACAAGTCATCAGCCTACATGATTCAGTCTGGGGCTAGAGCTTGGCTTTGCCACATCTGAGGTGAGTGCCCTGAACACTGAACCTCTTCTGCCACGGCCAAATTTTGTTTTAATCTTTCATCCTTGTTGAACATGGCCCTGTTGGAGATCTCTTGTTTTGACACCTTCTGTCACAGACCTTACTGAATTTCCTGATTGGACTTTGGAGATTGCCCTCTCTCTCAGCTTTGCACAAAATACATTTGTCCAGGTGGACAGCTTCACTCCATCACCAGAGTGCACGTTGTTACCTAGGGCATCAGTATTTGCTAGGCACTCCGCAGCATTTTGCTCTGGTCTGGAGTGCCATATCGAGAAGTTTTCATCATCCAATCCTCCCCTCTGCTGGCAATGGCCAGGAACCCTGCTCTGCACATCCGTCTTTGTTTTCAACATGATATCACACTGCACAAAACCTAAAATATTCAGGTCAAGTTCAAGCATTCGAGTTTTATGTCTCTAATCTTTCCGATAGGCTTCCATGCTTGGCCCTGCTGCTTAACACACCAGAATCTGCTTTTGTCTGGCCTGCAAGCAATGGAGATCAGTGGTCCCACAACAGACCATGTTCTGTCACCTTCCACATCTTCAGTCTTCTTTGCTCTTCAGCTCTCTTGAAGAAAAGGCAGCAAGAAGTAGCCTCTTTCCCGAAAGTAGTGTAAAAAGCAGTGAGAAGGTCCAAACCTGCTCATGTTTGACTCGTTGGGGAGCACAGTCAAACTTGCACTTCCTTCCTTCCTTCCTTCCTTCCTTCCTTCCTTCCTTCCTTCCTTCCTTCCTTCCTTCCTTCCTTCCTTCC
>CM021699.1:43842419-43897793 GCA_011074415.1 Stictonetta naevosa | reverse complement strand
TTCCTTCCTTCCTTCCTTCCTTCCTTCCTTCCTTCCTTCCTTCCTTCTCTTTCTCTTCTCTTTCTCTCTCTCTTCCTCTCTTCCTCTCTTTCTAAAAAGAACTTAAACAAATCCCTGCTCCATTTGTGATTGAATTTCAAATGTGTGCAGTAGGTCAATGGCTTTTCTAGAAACCCATAACAGTTAGTGTCTAAGCTAGCTTTAACTGAATTGCCTAGAATAGCCCTCCCGCCATCTAAATTTAGACTTTTAAAATATAGCTAAAGAGTGCTTGGTGGCCTAATGAATAGCTAGCCAGTCCTCCTACAGAATCCACTCTTTGAAAAGTAAATTGCATATGAGCTCTAATACCACACCTCAAATAGTCATTCAACTGCAAACTTGGTCAGCTTTAATCTGGCTTAAATTGGCTCTGGCTATTTTGTTGCCCTGGTCTCTTTGTCTCTGAGGTCTTTTTTTATGCAGTAAAATATAACAATATATTTTGTTGTGAAGTGATTTTTAGTTTAGGCTGAGATAATGAAAGCTATACATCTTGATATATGATAGTATTATGTAAGAGTGGGCATATAAATTATTTGGCAAGGAAAAAATGTATTTAACCATCTTTCTGTCTCTTGCTTCCCAACTTAAATTCTAATACATATCCTTCTTATAAATTTCATTACAGCAGTAAAGAACCAGCTACAGAAAAGCAAGGCATATGTTAATATATACAGTAAGATTTATTTCTTTTCCTGATGACTGTGGGAATACACTTAACCACAGAGCAGAAATCAGAGGTGTAGATTGGAAGCAATATGACACTTGCCTCTGCAGAAATTCAACAGCCAAAAGCAAAATGAAATGGAATAGACCCACCAGCTGCTTAGATTCAGTTTCTTCATTCCTTACATGCTCTTTAGTAAGTTTCCAAAGAAGTGTGGGCTTGGATTTCTGTGAAATTTATCTTGCTGAGATTATGCAGGAGGTTGGAAGGGAAGGAAGGATGAAAATCCGAGTTCGCCCACAAAATAACTCTCCTTTCCCCCACGCACACCACACAGCAACATGAGATATCAGTGGCAGAAGGTCATGAAGATAATTGCAATAATGTTATCTGCTGTGCCTCAGGAACTTGGCTCCTCTCAGAGCGAAGCTGATAAATTAGACCTTGTCAAAATTCCATTCATGGAAAACTCTAACATTTCTAAATCTAGACAAAGGGCAGTAAACTCCAGAATTTCCCACAGAAAGTAAGTTCTGGAATTTCAGCTTTTCCAAAATGAAATAAATGCTTCTCCCTGGCCAAATTTTGCATGTTGTATTTTTTAATGCAATAATCAGCCTGAGCAACTACTTGTGTCCAGTTCCTGTGTGCTTGGGAACATGAAACTCTGAACCCCCTGGCCTGAGCTGGGGGTTGCAAGTTACAGGTTCCCTGAAGTGCCACTGTGAGTCTGAAAGTCCCAAGGCAGACATTTCTGTGGTGGGGTCACCAAGAAAATAGGGATCTTGGAAGCGTGGCTTCCCCACCAACCTGCCCCATGAACTAGTACGAAGCCAAACTGAGCTGGGTTTTGTGAACCGGACTTCCTCAAAACTGAGCAACTACTACAAAATCATCCTAATTTTGGATTGGAAAATTCCTGGCCAGATGTAGTTTAGATCTTTCTATGGCTTTGTCTCAGTCTGTCAGGTTCAGGTTCAATCCATATGAGCAGGACTTACATGTCATGTGGTTTATTAATGTCGTTCTCAGTGGATTTTGCCTCTTTAACAACTTAAGTCCTACTTCACATATTCTACTTCCATACTTTAAATGTGGATTTACATCATGGGCCACTTCTTTTGTCTGCCAATGTCTAGGTAACGATGGTAGAGCTCAGAGCAGTGGTTCTTGGTGCCTGTGTTCACAGCACTTTGAAATGAACGGACTTCTTCATTCCTCTGAATAGTTGCAGCCTGATGTAGACCGGGCTGCATTGTTCCTGCTGGGTCACATTGGAGAGCTGAGTTTGCAATCTGTGGCACAAATGCTAAGCATCATGAACCCAGGGGTAAAAGTTTATGCCTTGCTTGAGAGTCTCCTTGAAGACGGTTCCCAGTTAGTAACAGCTAGTGGCTCTGACTGCCCCAGTTTGAGGCAGACAAACATAGTGCCAGCAGCCTAGTCCTCTGGGTGCCTCTGGCTATAGAAACTTGTCTGCTTTAGCCAAGCAAAAACGTCAGGCAGGTCCCTCCAGCCTTGGTGGATTAGCAACTATGGCACAGCTTACAACAAAGTATGTTTGGTTTGAATTAAAGATCTCTATTTAATTAAATGTGAGTACTTCCTAGTCTAGGCATATCCAGTGGAACTAGTGATTTGGAGGTCTGCCTATTAGTTTCAGGAGGACAAACTGTATACCTCTTTCCCAGCCAAATGAATGCTAGTTTTCATTGGTAAAAGGATAGATAAACATATCTGTCACCAAAACATGAGGTTGGGAACACAAAGAACTTCCTTTCTGGGAAATTTTCTTGTTGGGCATTGCCTGAGAAATTGAGGCTTGGGATATAGGGCAGAGGGATAACATGCCTATTTCAGTGGGGTGTTGGAGGAGCTTAAAACCCATCAGTGAAGTATCAGTGTCAGTACCATTGACAATTCCTGCTTGTTCCAGAAAGTCAGCTGTTTCTTCTCCATTCACTCTCAGGATCTATACCACACAGTGCCCAACACTGTGGCTGCTCCAGAGCACCATGCTTTGGTGTGCCTTTCTCAAAATGCCAGTAAACTGAAGAACAGTATTTATGTTAATTAACTTTTGTTTTCTAAATCAACTAGCAAGGTACCACTATAGAAGAAAAAATGATACAGCACTTCTTGGACTGGAGCCCAGATACTTTCTGTGATGGTAAATCAATTGGAATGCACCAACGTTGAACTTACAGTGGAAAACATCTCTAAATTCTTTGTGCAATACTGAATTGTAATTCTGTAAACGAGTCCTATTAGCAATCATTTTGCCGATTCAGTTTTAAAGGTCAAAATCAAAATGTTGCTCTAGATGGTGATATTTGTGAGAAAGGATCCATAGAAGCAGGTATTTTAGATGTATTCAGCAAAAAGGTAAACAAGAGTTTCTAGGTCCATATGAACACAGAAGGGCCTTTTCTCATCAAAAAACTTTCCTGTTTCAATGCTGTCATAAAATGAAGTGTTATACTGGCTGCCTAAGACTGCTTTCTGCTCAGCATTTAATTTCTGTCCGTAAGAAATATGACTCTACACTTGTGGCATATCCATAGGCCGGTTAACAATTTGATCCAAATACCAGGAAATTCAGAAAGAAGTAGGCTGCGTGCTGGAATGACAAAAGGAAAGAGGGTAAAAAAAAATGGTTCTTCAACCCTGCCAGCTGAGAGACAGCGGCATGAGTAACACAACTTGCATCCTTCCCCTGTACGTGTACACAAGCGCCAGGAGCAAGGATGCTGGCGTGTCCAGCCTCACGGCCGAGAGGGCTGGTACTGGGCCTTGCGGCACTGTGGGTGGCTGGGACATAGCCATTGCCACCCTTACCTCGACAGATGACAGAGAGCTCACATGTTGCTTCTCTGCAGAAGGTACAAGCGGTTCAGCCCTGGGCAGGTCTCCCCTGGGACCCGCCTGCATCTGCCCTGCCAAGAAGAAATCCCCGGGAGCACTCACGCTCTCCCCCTGGTCACTGCAGCTTTGCAGCCTGGACCTCACCCTCCCTCAGCAACAAAAGGCAGTGTTTACCCCTACCGCTCCCATCTGGCCCTCAGCAATTAATCTCCGCGCCTTGAGCGGCAGCGCATTGTGTGATAACTCCTTATGCTAATCCCATGTGTCAGTGAGCCACTTAAAGGCTTCCTTGGATGCAGTTCCCTGCTTCTCTTCTGGAGTAAAACCTAAGTTTTCCAGTGATACATATTAAGAAGCCACTAAATTCTCTAGCTTTCATATACACAAGATTAAAGCCTGGTTGTTCCTGTGCCTGTAGCACAGTGTTCTCACCTAATTTCATATTTGTAATAATAAAATCAGGGGGGCCTGACTACACGTTTGAATCCACAGGCTCCCCTTCCTCTTTTAAATGCAAATCCCTAGGGCAGAAGCACTAAGGAATTAAACATATTTACAGTATTACAAGCCATTCTGTGAGCAGCAGAACTAATTAAGCTTAGTTTTGTCCTATCTCTTCCCAGCTGCTGATCCTTCCGAATCTTTTAGGAGCACCTTTGAGACGATTCCTGCTTTCAGTGGTGTTTAAAATCGTCCAGTAGGCTAAAAGGTTGTTGGGGGGGTGGGACAGAGAGACAGACAAAAGGGGAGGCAGTGAAATCAATTATGCATCCTTATGTCAGGAAACCAAGCTGGAAGCCCTCTCACGAGGTGCAAATTCAGTCCCCTTGCATTAACCAGCCTGGGTTCAGCTTCCCTTCCACGTTCCTTTCCCACTTAATGGGTTTGGAGCAAGGCTAAAGGCAGTTGGTGAGACAGTGCATTCTGGTTTTGGGGGTCAGAGAGATTCAGGAAGCATAAACCGGTAGGGTCTGAAATTCAGCTGTGTTCTTCTGGCACTGATGGAAAGCGCTTAAAGGGCTTGTTGCTGCTCTTGGCATGCTGCCCAAGCAGGCGAGGCCTCGGTCTCCTGCTGAGTCACAGCAGAGGAAGAGAGCGTGGAGGCACCAACCCACCTCATGAGCACACATTTTGGATTTAAAGAAGTAGGGGAGGGAGGGGGTCCTGTACTCTATCTCAGGAGACAGTCCCTCCAGGCTAGAGATACATGGCCTGAGAGGGAAGTAGCTTGAGGTACTGCTGTCCTACGGCCACTGCGGCCTGCTGCTTTGCTTGGGCAATTTCCCTAAGCACTCAGCCCCTTGGAGGTGCTCATAGGCTTCAGCAGCTCTTACGTGACTGAGAACCACTAAGGGTCTGGAGTAAAATACACACAGTGCCTCTCCTAGCGTTAAAACATGTTCTCCAGAGGCCTGCACCAAGTCATGGACGTCACTTTGTTGTGTCACGGTGGCTGCAGGTCATAACTAACAGCGATTTTCTTTGGTTCTCAGGGTAGCTGGATCTCATACCCCTCAGGTCCCTGACTGAATGAAAACAAAGGAGGAAAATGATGAAGCCAATCCAGATAATTGTTTTTCCTTCAAAAATGTTTTTAAAAAATTCAACTTAGCTACAATTCAGCTTAAAACAAACTGGAAACATTTGAACACTGAAATGATGGCTCAGTTTTTCTCCTCTTCTTTCAACTAGATTAGGTGTGACACATTCTGCCCGAGCTGGCAAATGTTTTCAGATGCCCCAAACTTGCTCTTTTTCTGCTTTTTAACTGAAGGTAATATTTCTCTGGCATACTGTTATCTGACTGTAGCTAAGGAACACAGCACTGCATTTCACTTGTTTCAGCTAGCCACTGGCATAAAGACACAGTTAAAGATCTCTGTGAAACTGCCTCTGTGTTTTTTGTTTTTAAATTAAAGCTTTCTCCTTAGGGCTATTGTAGCATTGATATTCCACAGACAGAATTACACGTAAGACTACAAAAAAATGAGAAATTGCAGGAAAAGCTGTGGGCTGAATAATATGCTCCAAATATGCTCTGTAATATCATGAGGCTAGCATATTTCCAACACAGAATGAGGAATGGGTTTTCCAAAAGCACTAAGCTCAGGCCCAAAAGCTGAACCCCAGACAAAATTAAAATAACGAGGCTCCAAGCAATACTGCAATCAGCCAGCAGCTTCAACTCTTGCTGCTTTTAGCTTAATGTCAGACTTCCCCACCACCTGTTTACTGTGACTGTGCTAATCAGAAAAGCACAGATCCTGAAGATGAAAGAGCAGCATCCCTGCTATCATTATCTAGCACAACAGATCTGATCTGTCCACTTCCCATGGCTCTAGGTCTGCTTTTCCAGCCTTTTACCTTGCCTCCCCTGCCCTGCTTCTCAACCTTAATGCAAAAGCAATAACGGCCTATTACTTAAGGCATGCTTCCTTAGCATATCATCCCTCCCAACCAAAACACTGCTTCCCCAGCCTTGTTTTTAAATTGGCAATAGCTGAGGGAACATAAGGGCTTGTTAACCCCAGGGAGAGGCTGTATGCCCAGCAGGGATACAGAGTGAGCTCCCCAGCCAGCCTTGCAGGGAGGCATCCAAGATCAAGAGCCACTGACACAAGCTGGGGGCCTTCTGCTCCCTAGGGTCAGAAGGAGACATTGCTTCAAGGCCTTGACAGCTCACAAGGCTCAGCTGCCTTCGACTGGCAGACCAGGGAAGGAGTTGAAAGGGAAGCTTGCTTGGGGCCACTGACGCACAAGGTGCAAGAAGGCTTCATGAAGCACCACATTTCCTCTGAGCTCTTTCATGTTAAATGAAGAAGGCTGATAAAACAATGGTGGAAGACAAGCAGAACTCAGAGCACTCACCAGTGTTTCCCTGAGCATGTCTAACTGCTTGGGTAAGCACAGGTTTGAGTACCATCCTGGCTGAGACTGTTCCCACCACTTTATGGGGTGGCACCAAGGCTAACACCGGTGCCAGTACCATGCCTTCCAGAAGGAACCAGCAGGGATGAGGCTCAGCTTGCTGCCTCCTAGACCCTGAGCATGCACATTTGTCCTAAGCCAAGCTTTGTAACTACTCTGAACAGCTACAGATGCATGCTCCTTGTTGGGAGAGCAGTGCTCCCTTCTGTGCAGGGGGCAGCAATGCCCAAAGGGTGGATAGAGACCACTGGTGCTCTGCTCCACTGTGCACAGATCTGGGCTTGCCCATGTGACAGGGATGGGCAGGCAGATTGCTTAGCTGGGTCTGAAAATCATTAATGAAAGCCGTGGATGTGATGGTGGAAAAGAGTGTTTTTGTATGTTTCTTGCAAGAAACAGACATCACCAAAACATTTCAGCACATGCTGAACATGGGTTTCTCGGTGTCCAGCACTTGTAAATACTGCTGACCTAATCTTTCATCTGATTTATGAAGAAAGCCAAGAGATGTTTTGGCATTCTGAATAATATCTAGAGTTTCCTGGCTTTCATGCATGAGAAACTGAAGTCTTGGATCAAAATTCCAGGAGGTCAGCAAAAAGCCGTAAACCTACACATATCAATAGATGGGAATGAAGTCGTAATTTGTAGTGATGCTGCGTATTGTGAGATCTGCCAGTCAACAGCTATAAGAGTGTGCTGGAAGGAAGAGATGTTAGAGATGTTATGGAGAAGAATCCTGTGATGGGAACACAGATGGAAACCTCACTTCCAGGAGAACAAAAATGTTTTTCTGCTGGGAACTTAGTCCTGACCAACCTTTCTGATCGCCTTTTCCCCCATATCATGATTTCATTGCTTTTATGGAACAGATTTCTGAGTCTGTCACTCTCTCATTGAGAAAGCAGGAAGATTTATGCTGAGATTATTGCAGGCAGCCGTTATGATTTCATTACAGAACACTAAGATCGTAATTTAGTGTGCTTATACAGAATGTTTAATGCACACATTAAGCTAGATGTGCTTTATTTCAGTTTGTATAGCAGCCTAAATGGCATAACAGTATGATACGCTTGTTTATTTGGCATTAAAGCTTGGATTCAGTGCTTAAGCATCTTGCTCAACTGGGGGTCCGTGCTGTGCTTTAATGATTCATATAAGAGTCTACTTAGTGATCAAAACTCCTGGATCTGTGAGCTCAGAAGATTCTCAAACTAGTGAGAAATAATGTAGTGCCAACACAGTAACCTTGCTGGCTTTTCCTATCAAAAAGACGGTAATTTTAATGAGGCCTGTAGGAAGTACCACACCCTTCACATGTCGGTTTGCTCTGAGGACTGGCAATGTGAAGGTTTAAGGTGAACTGTACAATTTTTACGGTGGAGTTTACTGTTGCAAACATAAACTGATTCAGAAAACTTGTATTTCTCCTACTAATCAACTGGTTTGTTAACTTTTTTTTCCCCTTCATATTACTTAAAGATGTATTCCTCCCCTTGTAAAATTGATTGAATGCAAAAAGTAGATATTCAACCTGTGTTACTTCATTCCAAAGCTTACTAAGATATCTGAGCTGATGTGGGTTTGGAAATGGTAGGACTGTATTGCTCTACTTATTAATAACACAACTACTATTTGGGCTCAGGAAATATAGCTGTTTAAGCACTCAAAAAAAAAAACATTCAGCTGTTGATGACTTCTAATTCCATAACCTACTATGGTAAGATGTGATGTGGTTTCTTTCATAATATTGAGTTTGTGTCTAAAAAAGATCCTTGCATTGGAAAGATCTCAGTTTTAAGGAAACAGATTCATTTATTGTTATGGGAAAAGCACATAATAGGCAGAGCAGATTCTTGCTGTGCATTGGCTGTGTGTTTAAACACCAAGGTTACTGAAATCCCCCAGCTGAAGGCTCAGCTCTCTTCCCTTCCCCCTAGCTATGCAGTGGTAAAGGACAGTACTGACTGTCATAAACTCAAATTAAAAAAGGTTGGACAAGGCACCCCTCTACCCTTTCTGCTTTAGACTTGCTGCCCGGAAGGATCAGTAGAAATTCAGCAACCGAGGACTACAGAACTTTAACTATGTAAGGGATAGCACTGTTTCAATCCAGTGACTCCAGCAGGGTCAAACTGATTTAGCTGAAAGAAAATATTAGGAGTTTTGGCAACAGCCAAGCTTTCTTTTTTCCCTGTGTCAGTAGATTGCAAACAATTGTTGACATCTGCTTCTCCCTGAAGAATGCACTTCAGAACATAATGGAAGTGCCTCTTCTAGCTTTGAGACCTACGGTTTAAGTAAGGCTTCACTGTTCTTCCAGCTGCTTCAGATAGGTGTGCTTCCTTTTCTAAACAACAAGGTTGGTGTTACTTTAATATCTTGCACGTATATTTTCCCGTTGCTTACCTTTAGGCTGATTTCACCATCACTGAAAACCTTTCTGTGACTGATGCTCAACAGCCACCTGCAAGATGCAGAGAATTACCAACCTAACAAAGATGTTCAGATTTGTTTAAAAACCTAGGCACTGCTTGTTTAGGCTGTGAGACACTTCCAGATCTGCAAAACATTACGTGATAGCTCTCCATAGACTGTTGACTGTTCTTGTGCAGACTATGCTTGCTTTGTACAACAGCTCTGTGTCTGCAAAGGGCTGTTGTCAGGACAGCTGCTTCTGCCTCGTTGTGCTTGTGCGACCCCCAACACTCCCATCCAGCCCTATTTTTTGAGTCAGTGGGTCTGAAACTTGAAGGAGTGGTTGCCTATTGCCTTGAGCAGCAGTGGGGTGCTGGGAAAATACCTGGGATGCCCAAGGAGTTCTCCACTCAACCCTGCTGTGTATGGGAAGGGAGGAGAAGTGCAACTTGTTCTACAGGACCTTCCTACTCTGCTGTCAGGAGATGCCTGCAGGCTTTTCCCCTCTGGATAAGATCAGGACAGAATGATTTAGGTGACACTAGTGAATTGACAATGTTTTCTAACTTCCCCACCACCCCCTTTCCCTTTTGAGTGGAAAGTGGCATTCAGCAGCCTGGTTCCCAGGACAAACAGCTCTACTTATTACGGAACAGGCTGGTTATTTAAGGACAGACTTCCAGCCTTGTGTCCCCACTGCTTCACCTGCCCCCCCCACCCCTCAGCTGGTCAGTTTAGGAAAAGGAGGTTACACAGATACAGAGGGCAGGTGGTACCCAAGGCATACACTCCGTGCAATTTAAGGAGGATGTCAGGATGTTATCTGTGCCCAGAGCTCAGCTCCCCCAATTGCTATGGAGCCTGGACCACCACAGCAACATGGGTTTTCTCCTGTGATTCAGACTGTGACTGATGGCTTCTCAGTGGTTTCAGCTCCTTCAGCCACTCTCGTCTCATGCAGCATATATGTCTCTTACCTTAATGCAGTGGAGTTACTGGGTAACTATTTATTTTTGTGATTAGCTTTTACACCCATTCACAAGCTTTTAATTGCTGAATTCCCCACATAGTTCTTTAATTTGATTTGTTTTGACCTGTTAATCTGTTTTCCAACTATCAGGGAAAT
This sequence comes from Stictonetta naevosa, assembly GCA_011074415.1. NCBI lineage: Eukaryota > Metazoa > Chordata > Aves > Anseriformes > Anatidae > Stictonetta > Stictonetta naevosa. The sequence continues at coordinate 43,887,747 of CM021699.1, read as the reverse complement.
AAAAGAAAGGTGAAGTCTGTGTTACACCACTGCATTTTGGCATTTACAGCTGGGAGAGAGGCCCTGGGGCAGTGAGGAGGGGCACACGGGTTGAGCTGGGAGAGCGTGGTAGGAAACAAGAAAGAGTATTTTAGGAATATTTTATCTGCCGTATGCGTGCAGAGGAGAAGGCTTTGTCACATCTGCTTCCCATCCTATGAAATGTTGATACATTTGCCCAAGTGACCTTTTGTTTGCACTTTTTTCCCCAGAAAGCAGAGGACTGATGCTGAAGTTTTTCCCACTCACTGCCCCCAGGGTCAACCCAGGCAGCTCTGTCTGTGCTCTCACTGCCAGCACATGCCCCACAAGCAGGGCCACGTGCAAACCTGCCCCATCAGCCCAAACCGTGGCGTGAGGGACCACAGGCAGAATAGGCTCCTGAGGCTTGGAGAGATCGGCAAGGTCACTGATGTTATACAATAACCATCCCCAGCTGTTTGGGGAGCTGATACGTGGCTTTCCCCTGAGGACAGCCCATGTGCCAGTCCAGCAGTGCCTGCGCAGGTGGATGTTTGGGATTCCACAAGGGATATTTGATCCTTGTCCAGCCAACCCTGATGGCTACGCGTCGGCTTGGAGTATTTGCATTGCAAGGTGCCAGATGAATGAATGATCAGAGAGATTAAAATCTGCAGGTGCAGCCGGGGTTGTCCCAGCAAAATCTCCACCTGGCTCTGTCAGGGGACCTGAACATGGGCCCAAAGGACCCCACTTAAGGGTCCAGCTGCTGGCCTGGCCTGCAGGTTGTTCAGTGCCTGGCTTTTCCATGAGATTACCACAGGATAACTCTTGGCATTTGTTGGATGGATGGCCTTGGGCTCTTAGTTATGGTCTGATTATGCCAACTTAACTTTCATAGACTCTTGATGCCAGAAAAACTTGGGGGGGGGGGGGGGGGGCGGGAGTTTGGCTTTTTGTGCAAGTCCTTCCTGTGAAAACAAAAACAGCCAAACAGCCTTAATTTTATTACATGACTTTTCTTTCCCAGCTTTGGCAAAGGGCTGATGAGCACACGACAGACCAAGGGTAATTGGCCCCTGAGGGTGAGGTAGAAGACATGGCTTGACCATTGTCCCAACCTCTGGGGACAGCCATGGGGAATTGTATGTGTGGTCAGTCACAGCTGCTCAGTGAGGTGATGAACGCTTTCTGGCTGGTTTCTGGCTGGGATCTTGTTTGCTTTGCGTTGGTGATTCACCAGAATGCGATTGCAATGAGCCTGATAATGAGTCTAACAGGCACTGATAGGAGCGGAGGAGCTATTATGTTGATTCCTAGGGAGATTTTCTGAAATTAGTTGTGTAAACAGGAATGGGCAGCATTCACATGGGTACGTCTCATTTAAGGTCAATAGGGATTGACATGAATCCTTCCACTGCTGTACAAGGACCCCCTATTATTAACAGGCTTTTGCATGTTATTTCTTTCCTAAGAAATTCAAACCCAGCAGGTTACTTTAAGTGGGTTTGAGTCAGGTGACATCAGATCCATTTTAAATGAATGGGTCTAAACCATAAAATTTCAGACTAAATCTGGCTTTAAACACATACCATTCTGTTTTCCAGATAGCACCATCAGAGTCCAAACTTGTTTCAGCTCTTCCTTGTTATTCTTATGAAGTCTGATCATCTGAAATAATTTCAATATGTACTATAACTTCATTCTGTTTCTATACAGGCATACAATGTATGAATAATGAATTGAAACAATTGGAAAGAAAGATTCTTAAAATTGTTATTAACTCTGGTTTCTCAAATATTGTCCTAAGTCTTCCCCTAAGGAACAGAGAAAAGATTCCAACTCCGCATGATGGAAAAGCTTTAATGCAGAGAGCTCTCCACAGGACTGTTTTCATTTTGCAGTGTATTTTAAACATATGGACAGGGCAGACTCTTAATTATTTCTTCTCCTTTTGGCTCAGTTCCATATACAACTCAGCAAATGTGGAGCTGTACAGACTATTCAATGGACAATAAATGGCTCTGCATTTGCTGAGTGCTAAATAAAAAAGATGAAAGGGTGTTGTGACTAGCTCTCAAGGCACTTGTTGGCCCACAAAAAAACATCCTTGCCCTTTCTTCCTCCAGCTGCTGTGTCTTGACGTGACTAGAAGGGTGTCCATGGCTTCTGAGGGACACATGCAGGAGGATCTAGTCTCAACTGCCACAACACAGTGCAGTCGGCAGGCACAAACCCAGAGGCTGCAGAAGTAGCTAACATCCCTGCCTGCTGCCTGACTGAGGCTACACAGTGCCATGCCTGCAGTGAATGGTGGTAATCTGAAATAGCAATGATATCTGTAGTGCAAGGGGTGATAGGTGAGCTCCTCTGGCTCTGAGGTGCCCTTGCCCATGGGTCAGTGACCTCCCACAAAGGAGCAGAGCTTGTGCCAGTCCTTCACAGCTTTCCTCCCCACAGCATCTTCCTGGCAATCGCTTTTACCCCTCTGCTCCCCCGCAGTGCGTGCTGTGTGGTGCAGAAGGCTGGGGCTTATCTTTGTCTCTGAGGACCAGCTAATGCATCTACACTTACCAGTGGGTCCTAAACTTCAATGAATACTTAATTAATACAACGTTTGTTCTGTAAGAACACTTTTATTCTGTTGAAAAAAAAAACACATTTTTCAAATATAATGGGGATGAGGTCCCTGCCTGATATCATTTGTAGTCTGAACATGTAGCAATAACCTGGAGAAAAAGAATGAACAGAAATAAACTGTTAGAGCAGTGGTTTTAGATGACATAAATGAAAGCTTGTGTTTTTTTGTGCTCGTTACTAGGATAACACATGGGGAACGATGGGAGACCGACAGATTACGGAGGCATTATTCATTATTAATTGTCTATTTTGCATCATTACAACTGCTCTGAGATCTAGTTGTAGCTTGTATCCAGTAACAAATTAAGTTGCACAACAGCCCTTTGAAGTTACTTATGGAAGACCGAGGGTTATACACCCCTGGCGAGGACAGTAGGCTTTGTTTTGCATTCAAAGAAATGTGGGGAAGGTTTACACAAAGTCTAAATTTATTGCCCAAATTAGATGCATTCTCAGGATGGTGATAAGCATGAGTCACAACACTTAGATCTGCATCTCTGACACCCTCTCTTCTCTTGACTGTTTCAGGACAGAAAGAAGTGGCGGCCATATCAGCTCCAAATCTTTCAGGAGCAGCTAGGGCTCTGAAAAATATTCGTATTCTCTGTGGGTTTCCTTGCCAAGAAACTGAATGCAACCTTAAATTAAGCAGATGGATGCCTTTCCCTGTCCTCCTTTCAGCTGCTCTAGTCATTTTTTTCTAGACAGAACCCCTGCTGATGTGCCTATCCCCAGTGCTGCTGCCTGCTGGACACCCTGGCACGGCCAGCAGGTTTCCAAGGACGTGCCCAGCAGGACAGCATCATGCCCGAGAGATGTTATCTCCGTAGGTCTCCTGTGCCACCCCACACTGCATTGCACGTGGTCAGTGGGCACCGTGACCCTCTGGGAGCAAAAGGCTGAGCCCCGGGACAACCCCAAGCCTGCTGAGAGGGAAAGAGCTGCTTTGCTGGTGCCCTTTACTGATGCAGTTTACTAGCTGCTGACAAGATGGAATGAGAAAGACAGTGAAAAAAGTATCTGAAGTGCAAAGGCCTCAGTCCTGCAGCCATGTCCAGGAGTCACCACACACCAAGGGCAGTCTGTCCATATCAGCAGGGCGATGGACATGCATCTCACACATATGTGTAAATGCTCATTATTTGCATGCCTAACTAGCTTTTCCAAAGCTTTCCAGGCTTCAGGAAAGGTTCATGTGTTTATTCTGCTTTGCTTCTGAGTCAGACATAACTCCTGAGCACTCAGAAGGGTGGCTCCATTCAGTCCCTTGGGATGTGCTCTCTGGGATGTGCTGGCTGGGATGTGCTGGCTGGGATGTTCTCCTGCCACTGGGCAGAACAAGCAGGTTGTTTCCAGCTGCGATGATTCACCGGCTTTTGCTTTAGAAATGTATACCCTACTTTGCCCAGGGATCTTGGAAAGCACACAGGGTATTTCCCAACGGGGTTTGTGTCAATGCCAGCGGGATTTACCGAACCTGTCCATCTTGCCTCCCCTTCCTTTTGCTGCAGGATTTCAATGTGAAACAGCAAGTGAGCAGGAATTAGGATTGGGTCTCCCATCCCCTCCATGTCAGGGCATGGTTACAAGGCAGACTGTGCCCTCTCTGTACCAGGAGCAGGCCCAACCACTACACAGCATGGCTCAGCACAGCACAGCACAGCACGGCTGGGGTGCCTACTGGAGGTGAATGCAGATGGGGAAGAGATTGCAGCATCACGACCTCCATCATTACAGCCACAGGCAGGCTGGTGATTTGCAGGCTGTTTGTTTTTTTTGTTTGTTTGTTTGTTTTTTCACTGCGCTTTAGCTTCTCACCCCTCATGAGATTTCAAAAGGAAATGAAAACGTAAAGCCGGAGTGCTGGCAAGCCAAGCTGACAGCAGTGAGCAGCTGCCCGGCAATCTGCAGTGCCATCCCTGCCCCCAGCCTCCACCAGCCAACGTGCCAGGCTCGTTCTGATATAGCCTGTGTTCTGATTGTGCTTTTATTTTCCCCCCAGCTTTCTACCCATAAGCAAAATTCAGCTCTCATGCCCACGTGGCACTTTGCTTTCCCCCAGCCCAGAGCTCCCACTGATGGGGTGCAGCAGTCAGCCCCAGGATGGCTGTCACCATCCTAGCTGAGGGACAAGCAGAGTGGCTTCCAGAAATGCAGAACAAGGTATTTGGAACAGATACAAAAGTGTAGAAATGCAAGACAGTGTGCATATTAGTTTGGAATACTGATTAGATCTAGAAATAAAGGGGTAGAAGAGCCAAATGTGCTGGGAAGCCAGCATTTTGTCATTTATTATTCTTCAGCTAGCTTGATTTGGAAGATGAACTGACTGAATGCTTAAGCATCATGTTGTCACATACTGGTGCTGCTTGTGTCAGAGGTTTTGGCTGAGAACTTACACAGGAGGAGTCAGCAGGGAGCGGGCATGCCTGATGCAGACCTGTGGGAGCAGGGCAGGGGACCAAGGACACCAGTAATAGCCCACGTACTGGAGGCACCCTGAGGCATCTGCCAGGAAAGACCCTCACCCTTGTAGGGCTCTGAACTACAAACACACGCCTGCCAGTATAGCACTAGGTCAGAAAAAGCGGTCATGATCAATGGAGAAAGCTCTCCGTGAACATATTTTTCTGCTAGGAAAGTGGGACATGGAAAGGTAACACCTGAAAAGGCCCAGCCTTGATAAAAGTTTGCTTAGGGGTGTGGGCTTCGTCCTTCCTCTCCCTCCCTGCCCAGTTACCCATGCACACTTGGCCACTCACCAGGTGTTTGTCAGGGCTATTGTTTAATCCACCTCTTCACCAGCTTCTGCAGTGCCCACCCAGAGCAAGGCTGGCATGTTAGTTGTTATTATCACCCACTGGAAGCAAGGGGCCCAGGGGACTTTGCTATTTTTATCCAGAGTTTCTCACTCTGCAGACAGCTTTCTCACCTCTCATGAAGTGTCACTGGATGAGCACCAGTGTCACTGTGACATGGGGCATTCTCAGTGTGTCAGCCCTAAACTCACATGAAGTCCTGGCTAGAAAAATGAGTGACTGCATAGAGCAGGGCCAGGTTTTCAGTATTGCAGCATATGTCACTGAGAAAAAAATTACCCCTAGTTTCCTTTTAAATTTCTTTCCTTTGGAAAAAAAAAGAAAAAAAGGAAAAAAAAAGAAAAAAAAAAGCTGCGGCAAATTGAAGGAGACACCTGAGTAGAAGGGCATGGTGGCAGAGAAAGCAAGCAGCAGAGCTCCTTGCTATATATGAAGGCAAGGAATATACTGTGCAACCTCTTCAACAGTAATTTTAAAAACATACACTTTTCATTTGCTGTGCTTAGAATAGTTTGACATTTTACTCTGGTCCAGTTGGTCCTAAAAATATGGTACTGGTGCATAAGATAGGGAAGAATAGTGTAGTCAGAAGGAAAAGGAATAATTTTCCTGGCATCCTTGGCAAATAGGGGGCTTGCAGAAAAAGCAGAATAGCGTGGAGGGAATTCTAGTGCAGTTATGTACCTAAAGTCTTTGAGCAGCACATGGGAGTTGTTTCACTGATCTTTCAGTTGTGCCAATGTAGTAACAATATTTATCATCAAAGATTATGAGGTCTGCTCTATTTAGAAGAGTCACTTTTGACAACAGACATTAGGTAAAAGGGTGTAAAATCAGTCTTAGGAGGAGATTTTTATCAATATATAATTAACGATACAGACTCATGATCACTTGTGGACTGGGTGCTTAAAGCATTGTGTGCATGCAGCTCACATTACAAAACTCTGCAAGAGGGATTGAGGTGAGTGGGATGGACAGATATATATCCCCTTTGCCTGGCAGCAGGACTGGTCTAGGAATGAGTTTCAAACTCTGTAATCATATCTACATCTTTCATTCCTACAGAAGGCTGACAGATTAAGGGATGTGATATAGACTGTTCTGTCATAATAGAAAAGGGCTTATATGGGTTTTGCAATAAAGATATGATAAAGCTCTAAGAGGGCTGTACAATTTTATGCTAATCCTTGGGAAACAGATCAATATCAAGGTAAAAGGCATAATGTTTTTGCAAAAGGAGGGATCAACACAGAGGTGCTCAGATGAAAGGCAAGGCTACAACTAAGTTGCCAGGTGATGCTTGTAGTACAAATCAAGTAAGAAACGATTTCCTTTTGCATGCATGGTAAGCCTGCTTCTGTTCTTCAAAAAACATGAATGTTAAAGCTGGAACAGTCACATTTGATCGTCTGGCCTATCTGAATTGTTTAGTACATCAGGTCTTTGAATTGCTTATTCCTCAGTGTTGGTGCATGGAAATATATATTGCCTGGAGACCACTCATATACACTTATGGACATCATTAAAAAATTAAGTAACTTTTAATTATGCATCTCATGCAGAATTCATCTATGACAGTGGGTATTTCAAATAAGAGTAGGTCTTCCCCTGCTGTAAATTCGTACACAGCAGTAGAATAAAAAATGATAAGATGAAAAAGTATGAGTATCTAATTTGGAGTGAGCACAGTAATGGAAAATGATGGTTCCTTGACTGAAAACAATTGGATTTTGCAGACATGCCTGGAATCTCATATATTTTTGTGTCCTTGAAAAACGTATTTACTGAGTTACTGACTAGTAACAGCTTGTAAATTAATAATATTTCTGATCAATTTTACAAGGAAAAAGAGGGAGCAGAAGGGGGGCCTACAGGTAGGACCTGGTTCAGTGGAGGCACTCCGTGTGTTGTGTGATTGCGTATCCTCATTTAGCGAGCACAGTAACAAGGAGAATAGGGGTAGAAATTAATATTGGCCTTGACACTACAGATTAATTCCATAGACACAACAGATTATTTTCTTATAGCCCTGGGCTACTCCTCTCCTTCCCTCCAAGTCCTCCTGCCAGGGCCGGCTGCCCTCACCAGCCCACACGCACCCCGTTCTCCTCAGGCTTGGGGTTGGCGACTGGAGGAGCACAGGGAGGAGAAATATCTGTCACCCCCAGCACCCCAACCGAGCAGAGCCGAGGGGAAACGCCGAGAAGCAGTGGGCAGGGAGGAGGAGGAGGAGGACAGAGAGCAGGTTGGGTGGGCAGGGTGAGGAGAGGACCTGGGAGCTGGGCCTTGAGCGGAGGGAAGGGAGCTGTGGCAATCTTTGCCCTGGGGGCACAGCAGGGCTGTGTGCTCACTGTCTGTCAGGGATTCCCACATCAGATATGCTCGCTTGACAAGTCAAAAGGCATCTCTGAAAATCTCCCCCAACAGCCACAGCCCTGCAAACACTGCAAGGACGCTGAATATGCAGCAGGTAATGCAGCTATCTCCATCACTATCAAGTCTGAGAGAGGTCTGAAGTGCTGTTTTCCCAAGCTCGCCCTGCAGAGCCAAGTCAGCTGAAGGGGAGTGGGCTGGGTGCTGCTCCTTTTGTTCCCAAACAAACGCTTCTAAGATCCTGACAGATACACATCTGCACACACAATTACACATCCATCACCGGCAACTTAATTTGAGGAGAGCAGCACAGGTGTGAGTGGAGCACCTGTAGCCTGCACAATATATATATATTTTTTTTTACGAGCTTCAGCAAATAAAGTGCTCCATATTCCATGGGAGCAGCTGGGTAGAACACTGAATTTTCCCCGCCTCGCCATACAAGCGCTTCCAGGAGGGTTAAATACTTTGAATTTAGGGACCCATAATTCTGGGTTTAAGTGAGCATGTCCTCTTTTCCAGCCTACAAATTTTGTACAAGCAGGGAAAAAACATGGGAATTTGGACTTTTTCCAGGATTTGCAGATGTCAGATAAATTTTCTCTCATCAGAGAGCTTCACAATGGCTAAAGTCATTATACACCCCCCCAAATACAGTCTTACAGCAACCATGCTCATGGCAGACCCTCTGTGTCTGTGCTGCCCAGCTGACCTGCAGTTCCTGAGCAAGTCCCACATGTTGCTGACACCCCTGATTTATGGCACTTAGCTGCACGGCACACGTTATAAGCTCAGTTTGTCCCAGATTCCACACAGTTATTATATATTGGTTTGGGATAAGTGCTACAGGTCTGGGATATCTAATTGACCCCGCACATGTATTTCATACCCTTATTTCCATCCAGGATTCCCTACCTGGAGAAATAGGAGCCACTGGAGAATAGCTTGATGAAATTATAGGCACCACTGGCATTCCATGCATCCTGTCCAATGCAACCTGAATTTAGCTGGGGGCAGGTGGAGCTGGTAATGCAATCCTGAAGCTTCCACTGGCTCACATAGAGATGCACTTCAGGGGATTCCTGGTAAATCGGCAATTGGTACTGCCAGTTATCGCACAGTGCTCATTTCCTGAGATCTGTGAAGTGAAGACGGTAACTGCTAATAAACAGAATGTTTACTTAATTTCATCCACCCTTTTAGTTAAAAAGGAAAGGCAAGAGCAAAACAAACAGTGCTAAATGTATTACTATGGGGTTAGCTAATTGAACTCTTTGGCAATTTCAGAGGTACGTAACTGCACAGCCTTGCTGGTGGCATATAATTGTATGTTTGCACAACTGCATGAGGCAGCAGAAAGCTGCATGGGCTGGAGTTTAGTCAAGGGTTTCATTCTGTGAGTGAGAAACATGTTTGGTAATCCCTCATAACTTCAGGATTTTAAATAAAATCTCCCAGACTCATTCTTCTTTTCTGGAAGGCCTTCTTCTGGTGCCACCAATGTGTTTTTCAGTGAGGTTTTACCCCCCAAAATCCTTGAACAGTTGCTGCATTCACAAGCAAAAGAATGGGGATGCGTTGTTCCTACTGCTACTAAATGACTAGTAGTCATTTAGTAAATGACTACTAAATTAGACCTTGCTTTGGTGACTGTCCCAGCACAGCTGGATCTCTAAGGCTCCAGAAGGACCAGAGCATATATTTTGCCCTGCTAAATCATTGGCATGACTGGGGCTTCCAAATCCAACAATACACCAACCTATCTTACAAAACAAACAAACAAACAAACAAACAAAAAAAACGATAAAAGCAAAATGCGCTTTGCATATTTTTTCTCCTAGTAAGTTAGAAAGCATGAAGTTCTTGCAATGTTAACCCCCAGATCTTCCCTGCTGGCTGCAAATTTCCACCCTCAGCTTTTAGGAGGAGGACATATTTTTTGCTTATAGTGTGACGGGTGAGCAAAACCAAGATACTTCTGAGGAAGTGTACGTTGCCATTATAAATATAAGGGCTACTGTGGTAAAAGCTATAAACTAGATTTACAACAGAAACAAAACTTGTACTGGCAGGAGATGGCAAATTCCAGTACTTGACAATGAAAAATTCTCACACTAGGGGGAATCCAGCATTTCTCCCTAGTGAAGCTGTGTTCAAAATCTGAGCCATCCCTTGACTTAATCTCTGAAAGCAGCCACTGTTTGCATCCAAATGTCAGGGTTAACCTCAAGATTTCTGTTAGTCTGAAGTCTCAGCTGGACTTCATTTTCCTCAGAGAAGAGATATTTTGGCCCAATGTATTTCTGCTCTTGAGAAACTCAGTCATATCTCCTATGGACTAAACACAGTTCCCTTCTGACCAGATGATAAAGTTGCAGACAGCAAACCTCCTTTGGATGTCTTCAGGGAATTAATCTACATGAGGCTGAACTCAAGGGTTCTCTGAAACAAATGGGAAGCATGAAGCCAACCTTGTCCCCATCTACCTGAGGGCCACAGATATGGCTGGTGGTGGGACATTTGCCCCTGCTTTGCCGCAGGTGCCCAGAGGCACTGAGGGGTTTCAGGCGTGGGATGGGGCTGCACCGTGCACCTTGAGCACCTGACACAAACTAGGACCAGGCATTGAGTCCCTAAGGAGCAGATTTGTTCAGATCTTGGCTTAATTTGTCACCATTCTTGAGCTCCTTGACCAGCCTGAGAATTACCATGGCCTTGTTGATCTTCCTCTGTAGACTCTGTTTTGGAAAAACAAGAGTAATAGCCAGGTTTCAGAACCACTGTTCCCCTAAGCATTCAGTCTGTTTTTGCCCTTCAACAGGGTGTATAGGTCACAAGTTGTATTATTATTGTTATTCCTAAACTAGCTCTTCTAGGTGTGTCTCCTGCCTTTTATAAATGGGAGTGTTATGTCTTGCAGCTGAGCAGCTATCTAGATTTTAGGATTTTTCTCTGGTTGCTCATGCCTGTGGCATCTCTGCCTGCACACAAGGCTCAGGCAGACAGAACGAACTCCCTACTGCTCACTCCCCCTGCAATGCCTCCCATGGGCTTGAAGCTAGTCCAAAAATGGTAAATGAAGGATGAAAATGGAGGGAATGGATAAAACTGGAACCAAGGAGCAGAGACTTAGCTGATAATATAGATGATAAAGGAGAAGAGGCTTAGGTCTCTTTCGAGGCTGTAAGGCATTGAATTTTTTAGTCTGTCTCCAGCCTCTGAGAGATAAAGGGCTTCTCGTCAGCGTGGGCAGGATCCCCCACGAGAAGAGCCCTTCCTGCTGCCTTCTGGGCAGGCTGCGGCTCTCCTGGCGGGGAAGGCAGAGGCAGCTCCCAGCGCACCCTGTGACTGTGCCTGTCGTCATCCGCCCCGGTGCCCAGGGACTGGCTCGGCAAGTTCATCAGCTCCTGCTGCTGGCCAGAAGATACCGGTTAATTGCTGCTGGATTGTTGTGTGATGAGCAAGCTAGATAAGAGAACTATTAAGCACTATTTCATCACCACCCCCAAACCAGTACACCAGATACATCCTCAAAAAGTACTGTTTCATCCCAAACCTAATAAATGTATCTATTTTAAACCCCATCAGCTGTTATAGCCTTCCCTTTAATCAATGGGAATGAATGGTCAGTGCTAGATTTGATACCTCATGTATAAGTTATCGCGTAGTAGTATCTGGTAATTACCTGGAAAAAAAAGGAAGAGGTAAGCACTTTTTCATATATTCAGTGCGATCAGATACAATAATGATTTTTCTAAGCCTTCAAGCCAATTTCCTTAATGTTTTCCCCATAATGCATTAAGACTCCCATTCAGCAAGAAACATAAACACATGCATAATCCCAGCGTAACAATTGGCAGCTGCCTGTGTTAACCATAAGATTAATACCTTGCTGAAAAAGGGCCTCAGAGACCCAGGAGTAGTGATGCTCAGTAGACTCAATAGCAGCACATTACTTCAGACTGCAGGTGAAATCCCACCCACCGAAGACAGTGGGCAGCTTCAGCTTATGTCATGTGTTAACTATAGGCTTAAATTTTGGTAGGCTAAAATGGATAATGGGTAAGAAAGCTGTTCCTCCCCTACAAACGATGTATGTGTCCTCCCCATTCCCAGTCCAGCAGATTCATGGGGCTGACTCCCAGGAACAGGTGATGTTGCCCATGCATCCCTATCATCCCTATAGCACTGAGAATAACAGGCATTGATTTGCACCATTTCAAAGCCCATTTTCAGGTACAGTCCCCGGCATCCTTCTGTGTATTCTGGAAGACCAGACACAAGGATACAAAAGGGAGATTTGGGGAGATCACCTCAGCAGCAGCCAGAGGGGTCACTGTCAGCATCCCCCGGCTGCTTGCCCAGGGCCGAGGCCATCAGATCCACGTCTCCCTTTGCTCTGCCACCCTGCAGCATCCAGAGCCGGACTTTCCAGCAGTGAACAATGTTGCGTGGGAGGTGCCGCTTCCATGGGTGGGGGCCCATGTTTTTCAGGGCAGAAGAGGCTGCCCTGCTGCACGGTACCCACCCTGCCACGGCGGTTGCACCCATGCCCAAATGCCGGGCAGGAGCATTAGGGCAGCAGACTCTGTCACTATCTGTTATCTGCAAAATTGCTGGCAAAGTGACAAAGGGATTATTATGGGCTTGGATAAAATACATAGGCCACCAATATCATCATGATTAGGGCGTACCCTCTGCATCTTCATGGCACAGCTAGCCAAAGGACTGGAAAGCCATCGTTTCACTTGGGGAAATCATAGAAACATCTGGGACCTGGTCCATCTCTAAGTTTTGCCAGCAGTGTGGGAAGTCCACAGTGATAGCTGCTGCAACTCTGTTAGCTGTTGCCCCGCGACACTTTGCTGAGGGGGAAGTACTTCTGTTCTTGTGGTTCATTTCATCAGGGGCCTTGCAAGAGAACTTTGCTACGTGTCCCTACGTTGGACTGTACAAAAACAAACAAACAAACAAACAAAAAAAAGCAGCATCCACCTTTCAAGGGCAAAAATGACTCCATGAGGCATTTTAATCTCAGTGTAGGTCTGCTGGATTATTATCACTTAAAATCAGTTCTGTAAAAGCTGTGACATGCCTCTCTTTTTCATCCGTAAAAATACTGGAGAGTTGTAAGAACAGGGAGGGTTTGCCAAGACATCTGTATCAAGATTTGCAATGTAGACAAGGAATAGGTATCCCACCTGGGAGGTTTGCTGTTTTTAAGCCAAGCCCATTCTATCTGCACTGTATCTTCTATGGCTATAGCGGTGTTATAGAGTTCTGTCTCAGCACTAGCTTTAACTTTTCTCTTTTTTTTTTTTTCCCTAGTTTTAACTCTTCTTTTATATATATATATAATAACATACATTTTGAACCCTAATGTATTTTCACTTTGAGTTGGTGACAAATTAACTAACAGAGAAAAAGGAGTTTGAATTCATTCCTGTAAGTTTTTTTTCCTCTTTAATGGTTTGCCCCACTTCTCTTTATACTAATCCAAACACCTCGGAGTCTGGACGAGCTTGTTGCTTCCTGTATCCCAACACCCAGAGCATCAGTTATACTGAGCTTTTTGTACCAGCTGAGCCTAAGAGCCAGCATATGCCTCATGCTGACCCAGCTGAATGTAACTGTTATGATAAACAAGCTGACATATAAATGCCATCGCTTGCCAAATACCCCACTAGCCTAGAGAAAAGCTCTCTGGGCTGCAGGAGGGGAGAGCAGAGTCTGAGAGCTGCTTAAATTCCTGTGCAGTTCTTCACTCTCACCATGGGCTTATGCCACACACCCCACCCAGACAACAGCTTCAGAAGAGCTGTGCTCCTTGCTTTAACAGCTGCCTTGGTGGAATTGTTTGTTTTGCTGCCTAAAATAGAAATTAAACTAAGCTAATGTTGGCTACCTTTTTCTGTTAGTTTAAATAGCAGCCTACCTCCTTACAATGCAGAGGTTTTGTCCCTCTCTGCTGCTCCCTGAAGGCAGTGGTGATGTTCTACCTACGTGGTTCTGCTGTTAGCAGGATGAGCCTGGACCTGCTAATTTATCTTTGCAGGTTTCTAATGGCATATGCATGAAACTTGGCACTTTTTAATCAGACTTATGCAGAAAAGCAAAGTCTTCACTTTTTAAGGGCAGAGCAAATTCTCCAAGGCATTTTAATGTCAAGGCAGGTCATTCAGGATAGTATTAGCTCTAATTACCGCTCTGGCTGTTATCTTCCTTACCTGCAGCCCCTTTCTTGACTGAGGCGGTACGAATAATAAAGTGTTTCCTATCTCATCGCGTCAGTTTATTGAGTAGCATAATCAGGGACACAGCAGCAGCAGTAATACATGGGCTTGGAGTGCAGAGTTTGACCCAGGTATTGTTCACTGGATCTATGATTCAGCATTTGTTAATACCAGCTCTGTATCTACCACACCATCTGGCAGCAGAGGTTTAATCCAGATCAGAAGCAAGCCCTCAACTACATTTCTCTCAGGTTAGTAATTGTGCACTTTAGGGAGCCTGTGCCTCTTTGCACCATGATTATGACCTGGCCACCCTGGTGTGGTGTTGCAGTTGCCCTCTCTTTCTGGTTGCCTTTGTGTGACTGAAGAACATTGTCCCAGCTGCACTGAGGGGATACTTGGAGGTGGCAACCCCAGGGACAGCCTCCCAGTTTTAAGGCCAGCTCATGTGTTTCCACTGGTTACCTGCAAAAGGTCTATGGAAGAAGCTGAGCACTATGTCCAGCAAAATATTTCCTAATAATGTCAAGTAACAGGATAAATTTACACCTCACTGCATCCCTACAGCTGGCAGAGATGATTCACACAGCTCCTGTTGATTAAGCTAAATTTCCTGATGCCTTGCCTGTAGAGGAATAGAGCCAGTTGTAGTATTAAGGAACATGTTATCCACCACACACTGCTACTCTGCTTTAGTGTGGAAACTGGACAGACAACAAGACAACTTCAGAGCTGCTTTATACTATCCAGAAGATTCTCCACTCGTTCTTCAGGGGATGAGCAAGTGGACAATATGGCAGACTTTGCTCATATGGGTGTCTCTAGAGTTGGGACTGTTGAGAAGAGGCAGATGCCTATCCTTTGCCTCTCTCTGTTCTCCTCTGTTCTGTGCCAGGACCTTGTGAATCACCATGGATGACAATTGCTAGTTGGTTCTGCTGGCCTGGCAGGCTACACAACAGTCGGATTTTCACATCTCTTGCCTGGCCGAAGCATCACAGCAAGAGTGCTCCTGTGATGGGGAGCAGTGAGGTAAATGGAGACAGTGTACGGTTGGTGGTCTTTCATGCTCCTATCTCTCCTTCCTTTTCAGAAAAGATCAACTGCCTTCGAACAAAGGGGGTGAAAGATGCTCCCACAAAGATTCTGTGATGATTTCATACTTATGTCCCAGCTTGTAATGTAGTCCAATTCCTTTTCCCCAAGAGGACCAAAATACTTGGTAGCACTTGTTGTTGTTGCTGTGAGCTTTTGTTTTGTTTTGTTTTTGTAGTGCCATCTGAGTAGGTTAATCTGAAAGACTCTACGAGTGTTTAAGTTATCCTTGTGGGACAGTATGGCATATAGTATTTTTCCACAGGTTTTCAGTGACAACCAAGTGTGTGGACATGTCTGTTGGCTCCATTGAGGGCAGTGGCTGTATTTGGGTCCACTGGAATGCAGGTAGGACATGTGGAAGGTGATTTCTGTCTGCAGACACAGAGAGAACACTGGAGCCACGCTCCCCATATTATACATCCATGAGCCCAGGCACAGACACAACTGGAAACTGAGGCGTGTTAGCAGCAGACAGGGTGTAGGTAGCAAGAAAAGACCATAAGATATCCAGTCAAAGGCCTACAGGCAACAAGTCCTGCAGATCTGCTTGGAAAATGTTATCAGCCATTAACACATCTGAATCAGCAGCCTCTGTTCAGACTGATAAACGTCCTGTGGCTGTCGGGTATTTGACACAGTGCCAGGTGCCAAAATTTCCATTTTGGCCCTTTCCATGTAAGTAAACTTCTGTTTTACAGGAAGTGACCAGGAAAAAAAACAAACAAAACAAAAACAACAACAAACAAACAAACAAAAAACCACAGTAATATAAATGTTAACAGTAAAACAGATGATTATGCTAAATGCTAAGAGTAGGGGATTCAATATTAACAGGGAATCAAGGAGATAAAAAGTTGCTACAGCTGATTAGTAGGAAGAAACAAGTGTCTTCTCACCATCCTTTTTATTTTGGGTATGGTTCAGAAATAACTCACAAGCTCATGTATTTAAATGTCAGGAGAAGGCTTCACATCATTCCTCCCACCTCATAACAAGGAAGATGGACAAGGAGGAGAGGTGCTGGTAGGATTTGCAGGTTCAGCCCTGCACTGCCCCTGTATAGTGTCACCATTGTGCTGATTGCTGAAGGCTGAATTGTCAATAAATACATGGCCCTTGCCAAGAACTGCAAATGTTCAGCTGCTGCAAGAACAAAAGTATGCAACAAAAGTTCACTTCCAACATTTAGGGTAATGACATGTCTTGAAAGGAGGGATGGGGGCTTAAGAAGTGATTTTTCTTCCATGGATTTTCCACTGAGGGCTATTAAATATTAATGCACCTCCTCTTTCTCATAGAAACACTGAGCCAAGAATCACTGGAAGCTGGGAAAATATTCCAGGAAAATACCACTGCATGCAAGCCCCGCTCTTGCACTTCCCCTAGGCACCTGCCACTGACTCCAGTCCAAGGCAATGTGTTGGGCTACAGGGCTCCTTGGTCTGATCCACTGTGGCTTCTCTTATCTTCCTGAAGTAAGGAAATGCAATTAATTGCAATTTGAGGCTTTTTTTCTTGACCTTTATCCTATTAGGGGGTGTAGGTCTCATTTATTGTCTCTGAAACAAGGGAGACACTGCACTTCAGGCTAGCAGGTAGCCCAAAGCCTGACAGAAATCCAGAACATTTAGGCTAGCCAGCAACACGTGTGGTTTTCAAATGCAGCACAAAATAAATCAGCATTTGCTGGATTTCACATTGACATTCACCTACACATTTCTGGGTATTCTTTGCTGGCCTGATTATCCTCAGGACTTTAGGGGAGCTGTATTTTGTGATGAACCCTTCATCGACCAGCACCCTTCCATTTCATTCCACTCCCTCGTAAATGTGCACAAAAGATGAGGCCAGGTTGCTACCACAAGGTTGCCATCCTACCAGATGCAGAAAGTACCAGGAGCAGAAAAACAACGGGCACACCTGCCATAAACTTGCCAGGAACTTCTGTGGTTTTAAATAAAAGAGAAGGACTAGATGTGCACCCTTAAGAAACAAACAAACAAACAACACGAACAAATATTAAAAAAGGAAAATTGAAAAGCTGATATTGAGTAATAAAACAAAATCATCCTCCAGAAAAACAAGTGTTCAGAAATCTACGTGTATATTCCATTTGGGGAACAATGACATTTGAATTGAAGAAAGTAGTTAACTTTCAAGCTAGTAAAACAGAGGTAGGAAAGAATTTAAAAATA
Source organism: Stictonetta naevosa (assembly GCA_011074415.1). Lineage (NCBI taxonomy): Eukaryota > Metazoa > Chordata > Aves > Anseriformes > Anatidae > Stictonetta > Stictonetta naevosa. Next base: position 43,870,389 of record CM021699.1, on the reverse strand, counting down.
AAAAACAGAAAGGGAGGACAGGGACAGCTTGCCAGCATCCAGTTAGGCTAGTCTGTCTTGCTAGCTATCTGAAAAAATTCAGCAGGGCATCCAGAATCTGAGCTAAAAATCTCGTATTTGCCTTTTTGATGCACAGGGTGTTGGCAGTCTTATCCTAAATACTTCAGATGAGATTTGTTGGACATATTTTATATACATAGTTCTCCTCAAAGCTTTCTCTAAAGTATCTTCATTGTACCTTCATTATCACTGCTCTAATTGATATGTAACTAATTTGTGCCCTGCCTACCTTAGTACATATAAACTAGAAAGGTGTTAGCATGCAAGGTCTTTGTAATCATCTCCATTTACCTTGGCCACTGTAAAAGATATATCTAAGCCAAGACAACAGAAAATGGCATCCTGTAGATCAAACAGTGAGCAAGATATAATATGCCAAGAACTTTAGGGTTTTAACAGCTAGAAAAGGGACATTTCAGAGCTGACTGCCTCTCTCCAAAATGCCACATGAGGGTTGCTGCCTGGCATTCTTTCATGGCCACACCTTGCGATGGGATGTGCCAGCTGGGATTTTTACTGGAAACAACTTTATTTTTGGAGAAGATGTAAAAGAGAAAATAAGCCTAAAAACTGACGTTAACTACGGAGCAGCTTCTGCCACTCTATAACATTTTGTCCATGTATCCTAGAGCAAGCAATAAAGCAGCTGCTGGAAGAAAACACAAAAGCAAGTCAATGAAAATAGTTATAGCCACTTTCTTTTGCAAATTTTTTCTTCCTCTTGTCTTCCATATCCAGCTGTCTGAGAATGAATTCTGAAATCCCTGAATTTGTTTAGAGAAGATTCCTACAACTACCTAAGAAATACTTGTTTCAGAAGACGTCTTAGTGATCAGCTCAACCACACCATAATGTCCCCTGTGATGTCTTTCATGTTTCCATGCAAAGCTTGGTTTTGAAGTCACTTTGTGTGTGTGTGTGTATACATATTCAAAAATATTTTGTATTTTGGCATTTTCTGGACTGCCTAAATAATTTAATCACTGGCACATTTCAGAGAGTGCCCGTTGGTCCTGCAAAGCTTGTGCCTATTCAGAGAGGGCAGGGGCTAAGAGTTAAAAAATGCAGAATGTCCTCAGGGGCTAGCTGCCAGCCATAACTCGTTCAGTTTGTTGCAAACAGAAATATAAGTATCATTTTCCATCTTTTCTCCACCCCGGAGAGCAACGACTTTTTCTTCATTCTGCCTTTTGGACACTGGGAGAGCTGAGGAAGGTTTCACTTAACAAGCTCCCCGTTTATGTGATGGTTTTGGAAAACAGTCCCGTCACCAAAAAATGTTTTTTTTCTAAGTTGGTTAGGCCGAACTTGGGATATAACCCTGAGTTTGAATGATTTCACATCCTTTCTTAGAGCATGTATTTTCTGTCATAATTTCATTATTTTCAAAATTAATAAATACGCTGAGGAAGAGTAGGTGACCCTTCTACATCGTGTGAATTTACATGGGTGTCTATACATATGCATGTATATATGCACTATATATATATAAAAATCCAAGGTGGGTAATAAGCATGGCATTATACAGCAGACTGCATAAAATCCCAGCTATTACATCAGAAATATAAAACATAACAAAGCCAAGTTTGCATAGTAATTTATGTCAAAGAGTGCAGTTAAAAATTATATTTGCTTCCCATCTCTAGTAAGAGACTCTTAGTAAAAGCAGTTAATAATAGTATTTCATCAGTCAGACCTGAATTGTTATGTATTTGTAAAGTAATATTGGGAAAAAAAAAGAAAAAAAAAGAAAAAAAAAAAGCATGTCTTCTAAAGAAGACTCAGAAGTGAACATCATTCTGCAGTCAAGCAAAATCGTCAGTGCAGGCTTTTCCTTCGTTCCCAAAACAAGCGAGGTATTTGTAAAATTCCAGTTCATGCTAGGTCATAATGATTTCTCCCACCACAAATTACCAATTTCCAAAGGAAAAATAATCTGAGCCCTCCTCTTGACTGTGCTGGACGTAATAACACAGCCTTGTGGATGCTGGGCATTTAGGAGGCAGATAATCACAAACAGTAAGCAGGTTTTCACTGGCTCAGTGAGACAGTCAGAGATCATGGCGCAGAAAGTTGAACTGCGGATTATGAGAAGACCCAAGGAAAATAACCAGCTAGGTGCTCTCAACTTGATCCCGCAGCTTGCATAATTTAGTGCTAAAAGAAATAGGCTGCTTTATTTTCTCATCCAGACTTTGTGTCCATTGCAAGCTTTGTCATCACTGCAAATTTAAGATTCAAAAATCAGTGTCTTTATTTCACTTTAAGACCTAGTATCCCACTGGCCCCCATTTGCTTTACGCCTTGGTCTGACCAGTCCCTGCAACAAACTGCTGGTAAAATATTGATAAATTGACTGTGGAAAGTGTGCAACATGCAAACAGGTGCAGGTGAGATTGCCTTGATAATTGCATATCATAGAAAAGACGCAATCCTATACAATTTAATGTGATAAGGGCATAAGTCTTAACAATTGCTCATCCGGTGTTTCAAATTTTCTCTTCTTCTTTTAATGAAGAAAATGAACTTTTAACCCGTAGGAATGTAGATAAAAAGTTCTTTCTAGCAGATCCACAGTGGGTGGATGAGACCCATAAAACATACATACCATTCACAAAAGTGCTAGGATTTACTTTTATTGAAAAAAGTAGTAGTGATATGCAATGAGAGGAGTCCTCCCTTTGTGGAGGTGGAGGGCAGCTCATAACATTCCAGAAGGCCTCTTTTTTTTTTTTTTTTTTTTTTTTTTTTTTTTTTTTTTCAGTACTCTTCCAGCATTTTTAAGAGGAGATCACATTCGTTCTTGCTTGCTTTTCAGTTTTGACTGAAGCCAAAAGACACAGGCAAGAATTCAAACCTGCATAAATCTCATTCTGCATTGCAAGGTTTGTGTATGTCCTCGGCTTCTCACTAAGACAGGGAAGCTGTGTCTGAATAAGAATTTGTTCTTGTAAATAGTCAGCATCACATATTTCAGTCAGCTTTGAGCATATTTATTATGTTTTATTTACTGGATGCTCTTTATCATTTGTTATTTATTTATTTATTTAATGCTATAAAATTTGTTAGTCATATAGCATTGTCACATAAACATTCCTGAAATGATCCTACCTATTGGAAGCTCTTGTTTCTACACTGCTGGCCCCAATTCCCTAGCGCTATTTTCTTCAACTTTTTTTTTTTTTCCATTTTAACTAAACCTCAGCTGCTCTCTCTTGTCCTGGAGCCAGCATCTCTGAGGTCTCTCCACACCTGGCAAGCATGTTTTCACACTCAATAACCGGGCTGCAGCTAGACATGATCTCCTTCACCTGCTCAGCATGTCGGGGTGGATAATGCTCTGAGGTTTGTTTTGCAGAGCATCCCTTCCGGCTGCACCTAGGCTGCATCTTCCACAACCAACATGTCCATAGGTTTTCTGTGATTATTCCAGCCCAAATGTTTCCTATTTGGCAGATTTCTTAAAGGCACATCCAGGAAACATTATATTTAAGCCAAAAAGCACTGATGAGGAAAGAAATTAAGAATAAAACATAGAAAAAATCATGGTCCATCAGTATAGCCACTCTTGGCTCCTGCCCTTCCCTAGCTCAGCTCAGGCAAGACTATTCATTTTTATTTGCACGACAGTAAAAAGTGTGCCTGTGCCAGGGGTCAGCACAAGGCCTGTAGATCATTTAAGACCTTGGGCTGGCCTTCTGGGCAGAGGTGAATTTTGCTCAGCCAACATCTTTACAGTCTTGAAGTAATCTCCCACCTCTTGGGTTTGGTGTCAGGTGGAAAAATACCTCTGCTGATTTTTTTTTTTTTTTTAAAAAAGGAACAAACAAAAAAAACCCTCCCTGTTTATTTGAAAGGTCTAGACTGGATGGAATTTTCTTAAAATTATCCAGATGATATAGGTAACGTTGTGATTTTGATCTGTGTCTGTTAAGGATATACTCCTGCTTCCACCAGTGTCTGTGGCTAATGCTCCCTCGACTGTGGGGAAAGAAAAAGCCCTCAAGCCGAAGGAAGTTAGACCTCCATGGAAAGAAATGCAGTTAGAAGAAAATTCTAGCTTCATATCTGTGGTAATAAAAGAGAACAGCTCAGATAAAAATGAATTAAGGAAACATGAAAGCTTCATGTTTTCAGGCAGTTTTATGGAGAAGGAATACAATGTGTCTCTAACACACTCTTTCTTAAATGTTAGACTAAGAAATCAAAGTTTGATCCAACAATAAATCAGATGGTTTGTATGAAATCCGATGCATTTAAGATCTGGCTTCATAAATATGTCATTTACTGATGCTGTACAGAGAGACTGCATAGGCTGTCAAACACCTTCAAGTAGGTCATCTTTTAGGGATTAGTCTAAGTTGCTATCTGTTGACATTTCACGTGACATCATAAGCTTCTTAAAATGAATGAAATTCCGTTTCTCTCTTTTTTTTTTTTTTTCTTTCTTTTTTGGAGGTGGGGCTAAAGACAAATGATAGCTAAAACCTTGTAAGGTGGAAAGATTTGCAAAACTGGCTAGTGATTTGAGCTGCCTCTTATTTTGGCTTCCTACTTCAACAGAATCTGAAAAGCCTGTTTGTCAGGAAGTGGTTTTTGTTTGTTTGTTTGTTTGTTTTTCTGAAAACTGGACCTTTTTTCTCAAACTGGGACTCAGATCATGAAATATGACAGGAATGAATAGCATACTCTGAAAATCCTGAGATGTCATCTTCCAGTTAATGTTGTATTGCTCTATTATTTGTCAGAAGAAGTCCAGTTAAGAAGACTGATGTGAGCTTGATCCTGTCACTTTCAGTATCAATCCCACTACTGATTTCTTTGTGACCTTGAGCAAGTCACCTGTGCTAGGATGATCAGAGGTGAATTATAATGCTCATCCTCTGGGCATTATAGCCCCCTTTGAAAAGGTCCACGAAGCTCTCTGTGCCTCAGCGCTACTGCCTGCAGGACTGATGCTCCTATGGCAGAGGAGAAATGTCAGCACAATGAGCATGGGTATGGTACCATCCATGTGCAAAATAGACCAGTGAGACCTACAAAATGGATCTACAGAGCATTGTTATGAGCAGATGCTTATTTTCCAGATTGTATTTCATTACCAGACAACATGGCAGGAATGTCTTTGAGTGGGACTTCATAATGGGGCACCGGAAGAGCATGGAGGGGCTGCAGCTTCTCCTGGTTGTTCCTTTCCTCTTTGCCCCCCACAGTAAATGTGGGCTGTGGTGTTCAGGACAGGAAGACACACCCCTACTCTTTGACCTGGCATTGCTCCCTGCTACTAGTAAGGGGAAAACAAGATTAAACAAATTACTGGATTATCATGAACGAGACTAATAACTCAACTGAATGCAGTAAATTAAAATGAGAGACATCATACAACAGTGTTTATTTTTATTGTGTTGAAGCAGCATCATTTTATTGTGTGCTCTGAATACTTAAAGCCGTTGTGTTGGCCAACTTGTGTGCACTTAAGGAAAACATCCTTATGAAACAACTTTATTTTAAACCTTAACTGGAGAAAAAAGAACTAGAATGAATAATGGTATGCTGAGCATACTATTTATAAATGTCATTTATTTATACATCCTTTGTATATTTGTATATTCATTGAGACCTTTATTTCTCAAGAAACTTATCTCTGTATTTTATTTACTTGTCTGTAGTGGCTTCCCCTTTTGGACCAGTAAACCAAACATGTAATTGTTTAGAAACTCTGCAGACTTGCCAAAATATGAACTCATGCACATGGAAGGGGGCAGGAGTTCAGATTTCAATCTGGCCATTTAGGGCGGCACGTGCTGTCCTAAGCCGCTCCAGTCAAGTTGTTCGTCTTAGTGGCTCTCCAGAGGCTGCTTTACTGGGAGAGAAAAAAGAGCTGGCTGCCAAGAAGGAGAATGATGCTGTCTGCTGAGATGTATCAAGGCTGTAATAGGGAAAACAGAGTATTTCTTTTTTATTCTTTCTCCCCCTGTCCTGAGGGACTGTGGAAGAGAATATAATCTGAGAACTGGTAACTCCCTGCAGGGACAAACCTTCCCCCTCTGGCCCATGCTCTGGCCTTTCAGCTCACTGTGCTGGATGACCGGCTGCCCCTTTGTATTTTCTCTCTTTGCTGTTCTAAAAGAGCCCCTAATTCCTGGGCCACAGCCTTCTTCTTGTCTTCTGTTCTTCCGTCTCCCACTGACCCAGCAGCGCAATGCACTTCCGCACTTCCTACCTCTGTGAACTGATAAACCAGAGCCACTGGTTTTCGTCCATCTGTGGCATGGCTACAGCACATCCCACAATGGATATGGCAAGGCAACCTCCATGAATGCCCTGCCTCATCCCCCATCCCCAGTTCCTTACTGGGAACTGCCAGCACAGAGAATCTTGTGGCCACATGTTCAACCAGCCTGCATTTCACAGGGTTAAAACATTTCCGTCTCTCCACATCTGCCTTCTTCACCCTGATCTCTTGCCGTTTCACTGCTAAGGGGAGGGAAAAGAAAGTGCCCAACATAAAGCATGGTTTGTCCTCAAGAAAAAAGACAGCATATTTAAATGATGGGACTTGTAGTAGCAGATACAATCAGATACTTACCGTACTACTTATTACTTACTGTAACAAGATTGTCTATGTTTTTAAACGTGTATGGTCCAGACAAAGTTAAAAAAGGTGCAGCTATAGCCGGGTCTCATTAACAGTTCTGCCAAAGCAAGTATTCAGTTTGGTGCCCAGTACCTGAATTTTCACTCTTCAGGGTGCCCAGAGAATGAAGGGAGCAGTTTTCCAGAGAAGAGGAAGAGGAGAAGCAGAAGGAGGAACTTAAGTCCTTGTCCTGGACATGCACTGCCCTTGCCAATTTTGGGTTACGTGACATGGGAAGAGACATCTACCAAGCATCTGTAATCAGAATCTCAGTCTGTTTTTGTGATACACAAGGATCTTCCAGCATCTTTCATGTAACTCAGGAGCAGTAAAACAATGGGCCAGTATGCAGCTCCAGAGTGGAACAGGACAAAAAACTCCACTTCTCTTTCCTTGCACACACATTCAATGGCTGGTCACCAGCAGAATAAATTACGGATTCAAGGAGAAATGAAGTTTTTCACCTTTCCCCAAATGCAAGCAGAATGTTAATTATCAGCTGTATGGAGCAGAGGAAAAGGATCTGCTCCTCGTGGTTGTAATTACTCACTAACTGTGTGAAATCCAGATGATGAGAGAGCACTGTATAGGGCTCCTGTGCTGCTCAGTGCTTGGGAGCACCAGGCTTGGGAGTTCCAGAGGTGGAGACCACTTTTTCTCCCAGGATTACACTTTTAATGTGGTGATCCTGATGGGATTTGGGTCTGCCATCTAACCTGGGTCCTATGTCCCCCCCAGATGCACTTAGCCCTATAGCATAGCAGTGAATAAAAAGAGGCTGCATTTTCCTGCCAGGTACTCCTTGCACTGTGCCAGCAGGAGCTTGTGGCTACCAGCAGCTTTGCAGTTTCAGCTTGCTGTTTTAATAAAGTTGCTGGTGTAAAATGCCAAAGTATGATGCTGACTTAGAGTCAGCCAGAGCAGGCGGTGAAGCCGAAACCCTGTGACTCTTGTGAGTTGGGGTCTGGAGAAGTTGTTCAGCAGCAGCTATGGTTTGTTTGTTCATTTGTTTCTTTTCTGTTTGTTTTGGTTTGGCTTGGTTTGGTTTGGTTTTTGTTGTTGTTGTTGTTGTTTTGTTTCGCAGTTTCAAGGATAGGTCACAATGCAGAGCATTATGGCATCTTACAGCCTGACATTGCAGCTTCTTTGCCACAGACAACCCCGTATTTCTCAGCACTCCCAAAGCCAGCAAACTAAACAAAAGCACTCCTGTGAGCATGCAGAAGAGGCGAGGGAGCCATGCGATGTGAACAGCACACAAGAAAAACTAAAGCTCGCTTTCACTCATCCCATCATCTGGGTGAGCTGGAGGACACGTACCACTGGCATGTCTCAGTGCATGACATTGGGGGAGGTTGGTGGGCTGCTGGCAGACCCAGCCCAGCAGCCAAACTGCATGCCGTGAAAGGGCTGGCTGGGAGGAGGGCAGGATGGTGCAGGAGGCAGGGGTGGCATTGGGATGTTCTTTAAAAAGTCTTTTTGACACATTTTGGGAGACAGCGCAGCAGACATGCATATGCCACCTAGCACACTTCTGGTGACATGGCAGGAATCCAGTGGAGTTGCAGACTACAGCTAAAACGGGAGAGGATGTTATCGCTCATTTCAGAGGTGTGCATCAGGCGCTTGGGTCAAGTCCTCTGGGTACAAACTGTGACTAAAGAAAATCTCTGTAGGTGCTTTCGTCATTTTTCTGGTATTAACAATGACCTGTATTTTATCTTGAACTGCAGATATTTCATCTCAGACTAATCACGTCTTCCCTGTGTGCTACGAGGAAGTCTTAGATCTGAACTCAGAAGGAGTCCTGGAGAACACGTGGCAGCACTTTTAGGGAAGAAATCAGGGGGTGAGGTGGTCACAGGGAAACCTAGGGAAACCAGGGAAACACTTTCTTGCCCAGTGTCAGTTTCATTGATTTCATATGAAAGATCTGAACATTTCTGTGTGCCAGAATGGTTAAAAAGGTAGTTGTTACTCCCTGCAGAGGTACCAGGGCTGGGAGAAGTCTCCAAATTGCAGCCACAAATGCAGCCATTTATCAGAGCTACCTGTCTGCCACAAAGCGCTCCAGCCTCTCCCCCGACAGTATCTTCTGAAGGAAGACAAGTCTATGGGCACCTCTGCCTTCCTCCTCAAGGTGTGGCATGAATTCAAAACACATCTGAAATCTGATAAAGGATTTCTGTTGGGGTTCTGACAACCAGTCCACTTCTGCACCTCTCTGATGTGCTGAAGTACCCCATCAGCTTCCTCTCCTTGTGCAGCACATGTGCAGGTCTGTAGTCTTTCTAGGAGCATCCCACCAAGAGGCCAGCACATATCTTATCTCCACTATTAGTATTATTCCCCATCTTCCAATTCTGCATTGCTATTGATTGATTATGTGCTGGCTGACTCTAATAGATAGCTTGTTCACTGCCTTTAATTGATTGCAAGTTCATCATCCTTTGCCCACTATCCTAAGCTACTAGCAAGTTGCTATTAATTGCCATTTACTGATTTCACATCACTATTTATTGCCATTGTCCTTCACATCAGCTCTTCTCTCCCCCTGCCCTCCCACCCTCAGGGGCTCCCAGGGGGAGGAACAGGGAATTGAGATTGAGCAATAAAGAGCCCTGAGCCCTTCCTCAGGGGCTGCACATGAGCTGCACAAGTCGCAGTGCTCCACGTGATGGAGGTGAGAGCGAGAAAAGGCAAGAGGATAAAAACAGGCTTTCTTGCAGTACAAGGAATAAGGCAGCAAGCCCGTGCTTTGGAGTGGGAGTATTTCCAGCCCCTCAGCTGATCTGCGCTGTGGATACCAGTGTAGGAACAGAAGCCCCGGTGAAAGTTTCTTGGAAGGAAAATTCTGAATGAGCAGAAGTCTTGTCTCTTGGGTATTGACCCTCTTGCTGCTATATGAAAGCAGTCTTCGATGTGGCAGTGGTGCAACCTCAGTAGGTGACCAGCAGCAGGGCAGTGGGTGCAGCATGCTGGTGGGCACCCATTACACCTGCCGAGAGCAGTAAGTCTTCCCAGCCGTATGTTCTGCCACACTGAACACAAGTCCAGACAGAACACAGCACGAAAAACCGGCACACTCATCCTGGGTGCTGTTCATCAGCATGTGGAAAGAGGCACCTCCACACAGCAGGGTGCAGCTATCAAGAGCCGAAACCTGAGAGAAAGATGCCGGGAAGGGTGAGTTCAGATATAACTCGGGACTTGACGCCTTCCTCCCTGTGCTCCGCTCCCTGGCGGTCTGGTCGGCAGGAGTGCGGCCTAGTCCCAGGCAGAGGCCAGCACAGCAGGCAGGAGGTTGGGCAATGGCCTGAGGTACCCGCAGTGCTCCCCTCTGCCTCCTGCCCAGGCCAGTCCTTCACAGGCCGCAGAGGAAGGCTACAGGAGACATTCAGAAGGCTCAACCGAAATGTGGAAAAAAAACCACAAAACTCATTTTAATAGTTCGAAGTCTTGAGCTCCTGCATGTCTTCGAGGAGCTCTGTTGCTCTCCCATCCAAAACCTTCGAAAACAGACTGTGCTTTGAAATTATCACGGTGCAGATAATCCTTCACTGGAGGACTGATAGCAAGGTGTGAAAAAAAGAGCAGGCACAAATCTGGAATCAAAGTCAGGGAAGCTCTTTGAGATGTGTCGATAAGAAGTGCTGTATAGATGCCACATTAAAGGGACTGGCAGACTTCCGTCTAAGCTGTTCCTCCTCCTGGATGCATTTTCTTCTGATGGGAGCATTTCTCCATCCGCACAGACCCTGTGACTGGGATGCTGTATTCCCAGAAGACCACATTTCAACCAAAGGTACACAGATCTGGCCAACTTTCCTGTTCACATGTCCTTCTCTGAAGCCATCAAGGTTAGGGCTCTGGTTCCTGACTTGTGCAGTGTGGCAGCCAGCAGACTCCACATGGAGTGTCAGTAGGACAAATCTACTACGTATTTTGCTCCTTCTTTTGATCCAGGATGAAACAGAGCAGTTCAAAATCTACTTCCACCAATCCAAGTGGAGATGCTGATGTGGGTGGCTGCTGGCTGGGGTCCATGGCTGCTCACTGACCCTGCGGAGCAAAGCCAGCAGGCATGCCAGCACATCACTGCTGGGTTGGGTGGTCAGCCCTTCGTGGGCAGCACACAAAGAGTGATAAGGGAACCCAAATCCTGTCTTTTAAGCTAAGCTCAGAAGATACCAAGACACAAATTTCATTTTCAGACTCTTCACTCTGACAAAGCAGACTCAATCAAAACACAAACCATCGTTCTTATTATTTGACATTAGGGAGGAGATGCAAAATTCTCCAGAGAGAGCAAAGACATATGGCTGAGTTCCAGTGCAATATAAAGGTGCTTTAAAGCACTCTTCCTTAATCTTCATTTTTATCTTCCTTTAAATGAAAATAAAATTTAAAAAATTTTTTTTTTTTTTTTAAATTAGACTGGCAGACATTAGGCTTTGAACAGGAGAGAAGACACGTCCACTGTAAACAAATGAAGGTTTGTGGACATTGGTATTTGACAGCTGTCTTCCAACAGGCCATCCGACAAAATAAATGTCATGCCAGCTACCCACTATAAAAGAGCTAACAATTGCACACAAGAAGATGTGACTTGGTTTTGATGGTTTCCCCTATGGTTTTCACTTCCCTTTTTGGTGAAAGTGATGCAACTGTGATTTTTCTCATTTCCACCCTTTTCAGAATTTGTGAAAGTTCCCTGTCTGTGCTTCTTTTTATATCGGCATCTTCATTTTGCTGTCGATTCAGAAGCAAATCCAGTTGCTTGAAAAGATTAAGGCTAAAATGGAACATAGCCGGAAAACAGCATTCCTCTGAATTGGTATTTTACCCATAAAATCACGGAGCCACAGAATCAGAGAGCCGCTGAGGCTGGAAGGGACTTCTGGGAACCTTCTGGTTCACCCCTTCTGCCCAAAGCAGCTAACATACGGGGTCCAAAAAGCAGGAGTGTGCTCTGCCTGTCACTTCAGTGAAATGCATGCAACAATCTCTGTAAAATGCTAACACTTTTGTAGTGTATCTAATGAGCAGTCCCTGCTTATATATTTTGGAATGCAGATGGTACTCAGAATTCATAAAGCAGGCCAGAAGCACCCCTCTTGTCTTCATCCCAGAAATTAGGAATAAATAAATAAAATCAAAATAATACTTGTATACTCCGTTCAAGCTCATTCACTTTAGGGACAGCCAGTCTGTAGCAAGGCTCCCTCTATGAACCAGGTCTTTCCCATCCAATCTGGCAGCTCCAGACTCACCTGCCAAGTCTTTCTTGAGGTTAAGATGTTCACAGCACAGTCTGCTGTGATGGTTCCTGACCTCTCTGCCAGCCACCACCATTCCCACAGCAGAGTCAGCACAAGGGGCAGAGTCTCTGGTTTATGGGGAACGATGCCTTAGATGTCTTTTCCATGCCCACCACACCTGGCTCTGTGACGCTTACGAATCAGGTCTGAGTTTCCATGATTTCCAGCTGGGCAGTGGAAAGCAAACCCTTATTAATTTTTGTTTTCTCGAGATCTCCCATTGTGAATGGCAGCAGCAGGACAGTTTCATGAGTGATTCAGGCATTTGTGTGGAAAACAGGACAGCAGAGGCAGTGAGGAAGAATCTTTGTGAGTCAAGCCATGCTAAGCAGCTAAACTAACACCATCCATCCATGCTTGTCCCCAGTGATTGCAGTGCCACATCAAAGGACATATGAATGGGCAGCTGGGACATCACCTTCAAACACTCATGGGTTTGGCACATCTTGTCTGTCAGGAGCTTTGGTTCAGTTTCAGTCTGTTCCTGAGTGCTTTGGGCTAAAGAAAATCAGTCTTTGTCTTAATGCAGAACATTTTAAAATGAAGTATTTTAAATCAGAGCTTTTTGCTGTTCCTGATCAGCTTTACACCAATGACTAAGTTCAACCAGCACAGTTCAGCAGGTGGGAAAGTCTCAACAAATTGAATGGGGATCAGGAAAAAAAACATTAGGGAAAGGTGGTCAGGTGTTTAGGTTGACCAGCTAACAGCCTCATAGGTCCCTGTTGTGAGAAATGAAATTCAGTATCTACTCTATTACTTACTTCAAACACTTAAGCAAAAGATGAAATATTGTTAAAATCCAACTATTACCAATATATTAAATTTAGAATGAATTTCAACTGTCATACCAAAATCAGATGAGTCTCAATATTATATGGGAATTTAATCAAATTACTTCAACAATTATCAGTCCTTATGCATTTTAAACGAATCTAAGAGAGATGTCCTTTGTTTAGAAAGTAAAACTGAAGAATTTTACCAAAGCCTGTCAAGTTGTGACTGAAAATGGTAACCTTCTTCGTGCTGACATAAAACTGCCATCTGACAATCTGATTGTCTCAGGGATGATTATTAAAGCTTTCTTTTTAGGATTATGTTCTTAAATGGGTGAGCACTTAAGTAGACAGCCTACTCATGTGCTACTGAAAATCATACAGACAACCCAGAAATTCTAGTTACCTTTCCCTGCCTCCACCCTTCGCAACATTTATTGATTTGATAAGAAGTTTGAAAACTTTATTTACCTAAGACAATAGGTTGATTCTTGTCAAACTTTTGAAGATACAATACAGTCTGAAAAACAATCTTATAGAAAAATATTTGAACAGTAAAGCCATCTCCAGATTGCTTCTACATGTGCTCATATGCATGCATTTGATATGCCTGCTTTAGATTAAGGAACATATAAAGCCCAAGGCATTTCTGAGTGTAGAAGAGTAGGAAAGAACAATAATAATAATAATAAATTTCTGATGATATCTGAAGCCTGAAGACATAGCATCTCTTTCAGGCTTCTGGATTGTTACAACGTAAGACCTAGGATTGCAGCCAATAAGCCAGATGGTGATCTGCTGGACATCACATCTCTTGAACAGACTTTGTTCCGTGCACAATGACTAGTCATGTGCTGGTGGGGTGTGCTTTTTAGTCCTCTGACTTTTCTCTATCCAAGGTGGATGGTCACAGAGATTTTGGAACATCGGTTTTCCTTATCTCTTTTTTAAGGCTGGTTCTTTTTGCCTTCCAGAGCATCTTTCCAGTCTTTGCACAAATCTGGTATGAGACCTATTTCAAAGTTAGGCAAGTTTATCACAATCTTTTAGGGCTACTCCCTAACCAATGTTGACTTTTAAGAGTTCTGCTTTAAAGTAATTTAAATATAGTCTATGTTTTGCTTCCCACAGTGCCTCCCTGCCCCAAATATATACTAAATTCATAGACTGAAGACCATTTTTGAGGAAACTGGCATGGTCTTATCTGGTTCAAAGGTCTTGAGATAACATTGTGTCACCAATTTAGAGAAAGTTCAGCATAAAAATAGAAGTCGCTACTTAAAAAGGAACAAGTAATGTTGATAAACATTAGTTACTAAGCATTTGCCCATCAGAGTCATTTTGCACAGTTATTCTAAAATATAAGTTTCATTACGGTGAGTTTTTTTCCTCAGAAACGGCTGATGCACAGTGTTTTCCTAACACACAAATGGGCTCCAAGTCAAGTTGTCTGTAAACCAGAAATTTCATTTTGTAAGGGAAAAGCTATTTTAAAATCAATCAGGAGTGATCTTCAGGTAAAGCAAAAAATGGTATATCAAGTTTGCGTTCCTTAAATTGCTCTTCCCTTGCAGGAGGTCTAGGCTTCATGGGGTCTCTGTTGCTGACCGCCAGGAATCATTGCAGTATATAACAAATACTGTAGAAGTTATTTACTTTGTGGTATTTCTACTGGGAACAGCGTTCATGGGAACATTTATTCTCCCAGTACCACAGGTAGTAGAAGGCAGTATTTACATGAATCCACGTTGATGTTTACCGCGTTCTCTCCTGGTGATACTGCCTTTGCATGCCATAGAGCAAGCCACCTTTTGTCCCAAGTCAGAACAAACAGAAGAAAACAAATACTGCACTGGTGAATTTGCAAAACATCAAACATTACACCTGTGACAACTCTTAGACGTGAATAGAAGTAAAAATACCAGGTAATTCTTTGTGTGTCCTGAAAAACATAGCTAATCCATGCTGCTTGCTGTACTATTGTGATACATGTACTCTTACAGAGAAACTGTTCCTGTGGCAGACTCTCCACAAGGCAGATTTTGCCATTTATCCGTGATATGGAGAGCAAATCTGCTTGCTCACTTCCAAGACCAAGAAGGACCAAGGCTGCAGGACGTAGGGGGACCCAGGGAGATTATCAGAGGGGCAGTGGTGAGAACCACAATTCAGAGATGTTTTCAGAGCTGTGATACCTGGATTTTGATGGAAGCCTTCCCCTGCAATTGCTTGAAACTATTCGTGTTTCTTTGGCCTCTGCCATGACACAGTCTGTTGTTGTCTCTCTCTCTGCCCATGTCCTCTTTGCTTCTTAATCTTTCTACATGCTTTACCCTGCATTTCTTGTCTGCATTATTTCTCATCCTTCTGTCCCTCTCTTTTACTCACCTTTATTCTTTACATTCTTTACTCAACTTTATTCTTTACATTCATGTTTCTTCTTTCCTTCTTTCTCTCATCTTTTGTGGTCCCCCCCAGCCACAATGGAGGGAGGCCTGGGCTGATGGACCACTGCTGGAGCTGGCATTCATATCTATGTGAGCTGCCACAGCTGGCTGAGCTACAATTCCCATAACAATACAGAGGGAACATGAGTATTGTACAAACACCCACCTTTACCTGCAGTTTATCTGCAATGGCACTGTGAGCAGCACTTGAAAGGAATGAGTGGACTCTGGGTCGCTCAGTTGCATTCCCTTATATTAATCCCATGACAAACACTGGGGAGTGAAATGTATATTCATGCATTTTAGTTACATAGCCACATGCATATGAGCTACAGCCAAATATCTAAATTCTTATGTATCCATGATTTCACACTGGCTTTGCACTATATTTATGTCACTGCAAAAGAGCCTTTAAAACCTTACCAGATCTCCAGCTAGCATAATTCAGTGTAGCTCCACCGAAATGTGTGGCCTTGACTTTGGTGTGAATATATTTCAGACCTTGAACGACCTAAGCTGCACTTACATCTGAATGCAAAGCCATCATAAAACAACAAATGTATTTCCACGTATCAAAACGATCTTAGGTAAAAGCAAGACAATGAGTCTATCTGAATATACTATTTTCTGTGGGACTGACCATTTATTTTTTTGTTGTTTGGAAGATGTGAATGACGTACGAACTTTGCCATGGGAATCAAACATACAGCTGTTAAAATTGCCACTCTGTTGCTAATGAATTTTTCCAGTTCTCATCCATACAACTAAGGCTTTGCTTATTTGATTGCTAGAATCAGGGTATTATTATGCTTTGGTAAAGTAATCATTTTTATTGAATTTAGTAACAAAATAACAGGGTGATTTCTTCCAGTCTAAAGGACAGGTCAATTTGTATTGAATTTGTGCTGTTTCTCTTTAAAGCTCTTCTAAGAAATGTTATTTATTTATTTATTTATTTAATGCATGTTTTCTGTAGGGAGCCATAAAGTAGATTTAAGATGATACTCACTGCCACTACGTAGAAGGCAAATTGCCAGCGCTGCTGACATACATGTGTACATAATCTGAGTAACCCTTAAAACTCCCTCTGAGACCTGCAATCTATTCCTTCTGGCATGGCTGTGTTGAGGATTTGGCTGCTAGCTCCTCTTCCAGACATCCTTCAGCACTCATTCATAAGGCATAGCCTGAACTTTGAGGATCTCATCTCCACTCGGTGCCTAAACAGGAGCTTTTTTCTTTGATTTTAACTCAGCTTGTGTCAGCCTTTTACTGAGTAAGTCACAAGAAAGTGGTGAAGTCCTGCCTGTGAGCAGCTGATCTGAGGATGGTGCAAGTGAAGATGCTGCTGCTGAGATCCAGACTCTTGCTGACTTTCCTTGCTAACAGATCCATCTATAACAAAACTCTTCACCTTCGAGTACTATGCCTCAGAAACAGATTGTGAGTGGGGAGATCCTCATGCAGAGTGCTTTTGGGGAGAATCTGAGAGCAGGCAGGCAGGTGGCATGCTGAGGCTGTCGCTTCTGCTGAGTACGGAAAATGTACTTGCACCTTCCCCCCTCTCCATCCTGCTCTGTGGTTCCTCAGATGTAGTGAGCCATTTGGACCAGCACTTGCCTAATTCCCTGGACACATCTAGGGTATGTGACTTAAGTCCAGGGTGGCAACCACAGGTTCTGCCCAGGGGCAGCTAAGAATGGGTCATTTACTAACACTTCTTGCAAATCAGAGCCAAAATCAGCATGACAGGTACCTACCAGTGGTGTAGTGGGTGAGCAGGTAAGGAGGAAAGAGAGGAGCCAGGAGCCTGCCTTCCCTTCCAGTTTCATTGATTCACTCTGCTTCTGCTTCCTCCTCTGTGAAATGGGAGTTCCTAAGCTCACTCCCAGTTCTGATAGCTGGATGAAAAGAGGTAATGCACATTATGATTAATTTTCATACCCCAATTTTCATAAGCAACAATTAGGCTTGTTTGTGATTTTGAAGAGCTCTGCCAAAGAGAAAGTCAGACTGAAATCATGATCTGACTTCTTACCCAGGTCTGGAGAGGCTCTGCAGTCAGTGGATACTGAACCTTCCCATGTGGCAGGCTTATAGCCCACTCTTTGAGGTATGGCAGTTTCAAAAAAGAAGGCAAACTCACCGGTTTGGCATGTTGGAGAAGAGGAGCATTCCCACAAGGGAACTTGTCTGCCCAACTTGGATATTCAAATTTTGTCAGACAGGATCTCCCACTGAGGTAGACAAATTTCCTTCTGTCTTGTCTAAGGAGCAGTGCAGGCATTTGTCTTAGGAAAACTGCTTCGTTAGGTACTCCAGCACAGGAACAAGGCGGGAGTCAAAGCAGGGTGGATTGGAGCACACCCATGAAAAGGCCGAGTGATCGAGGATACACCACAGAACAATGCAAGTCTCTAGCACAAACGTCTATTTTCTCCCCTTTCTCATTCCTCATGTATGTGTTTCCTGGTTTGATTCAGAACAAATGTGCCAGGACCCTGGGTCTCTTTCTTCCAGCAGAGAAGCCGCAGTGGATGCAGCTCCTCTGTGCTAAAGGCAGCCTTGGCATCTCCTTATCATCTGAAGAAATCCTTGAAGATCCAAATTAAAGCCTGACTTCACATAAACAGGAAAGATATTTAGGCATATGCGTAATTTAGTGTTAGCTGAGTTACTTTCCTACTAAAAGGAAGCTAAATATTTAAATGCCTTCTGATTAAAAAAAAGGAAGGGAAGGGAAGGGAAGGGAAGGGAAGGGAAGGGAAGGGAAGGGAAGGGAAGGGAAAGGAAGGGAAAGGAAGGGAAAGGGAAAGGGTAAATAGGGAGGAAAGCGAAAGAGGAAAAATGGAAGGGGGACTTCTGAAACTGACAACCTTCTTTTTTATTCTACTCTTGTTCCTTCTCTGTGTACCTATTGCACATTCAGTGCTGCTTTTGTTTCATCACTGTGCAGTAACTATGCCAAATCCCTTTGCAAAAAGTCTTGAACCACAGATGAACCTCAATTTTGTTCTTGCCACAGTCAATACCAAATCCATTTACATCAGAGACTAAGGACCATGGCTTTGCTTGGAAAATATTAAATCAGCAGCAAGAAGGTCATTTTAACGTGTTAGCCTGGACTCTCTTAACTGCTTAATTCAGTTTGGGTCTGGTGTAATTTTATTTTTCTAGCACTGGTGCAAAATCTGGAATAACCCTTTTAAATCTCCTGTACAATTAATCCAACAGGCTGTTGAACAGATACCACAGACAGGCTGGGCAGCTGCAGTCTCTTTGAGATGTCACTTAAGGAAAAGAATTATATTAAAAATAATACTATTATTTTTTTCTCTCTGCTTTGTTATCACATCTATGTACAGTCTTGGGAGTCATTGCAAGCAATCTCTGGTCCACTGAAAAACACCACCATTGCTTTCCTTAAGGATGCTTTAGCATTTTCTCTATAAGCAATCCATCAGATTATTAGCACTGAGCTTGAGACCATCCCTAATGTATCTTAGCACATCACTTTTGGCCTAAAGGCATGACATGGAAAAAAAAAAAAAAAAAAAAAAAAAAGTAATACTGAGTAGACTTTTATTTTTATAGAGAGATTTGTAAGTGTTTAGAAGCTCTGTTGCACTTCCAGATGTCAGAAAGCCTTGTTTTAAAGAGCTAAATTAGTTGTAGTACTGCAGACAGAATTTAAATAGTTCCTCCTTAAACTATTTTACATTTGTTAATAAGGTGCATAGCTAGAAGGACTGCTAGTGTGCACACAAAGGAATGTTTCCTCAATACACACTTTTTAATTGATCTGGTAATGCTCTGTACTCTGAATTGAAACACTGCAATTCAGCCAAGATCCAGGAGGCAGTGGTAGACGTGCAGAGCTCACCTCTGTGCCCCCAAGGGCTTGAGGAGTGCTCCTGGCCCCACAGCCAGAAAGACAAATGGGTGTTTTGCTGGGTGCTTGTATCGCCTTTCAGGAGAGTCAAGAGACATGCCTGCAAGTGCAGCAAAGAGCCTCAGCACTTATTTCTGAGCTAGAAAAAGCATGTTACACTGCAAGAGAGGGTTATCTGTTTAGCCAGCTAAAAAGCAGAAGATAAAGTGGTATCTTTATAAAACAGCAGGTAAGGTAGTGTGTTAAAAGGGAGAAAATATGAAATACCAAAGGGTTATTGAACAAAAAAGAGAATGTGTGACAAGAGCTAGTGCCTGGAAGGTGAATTTGGACACATTCGACACGACACACCTTTTAGTGGCGATGAAGATGAACCATCGGGAATAACCCCCTTGAGGCCCTTTATCCCCAGTCTCTTGCCACCTCCAGTTCAAGTCTTTTTGAAAGATGGGATTTCACCAAATGCAAGTCACTGAATTAATCCAAAGAACAGCTGAATTAAATCCTGCGGTTTGTATTAAACAAGCCAGAAGAGATCTGCTGTTTGTTCTGCCTTACAACCCACAGGTGTATTGATGAGTCTTTCCATTGCTCCCTCTGCTCTGGGGCTTTTGTGTCTCCACTCATGCTTGGTGCAGAGTGTTTTTTGTTCCATCTCTTCAGCAGGTGATGTTTCCTTCACATGATGTTGATCAAAAGCCACAATGGGAAAGAGCTGTAATGTCATAAGTCTGTATTGCCTTGTGATGGTAACTGGTGGTCAGATTAGGGTCAGTAACTGCCAGGAAACCTGGAGCTGGGCTTTTCAAAGGACCCTCCTTGAGCAGAGGTGCCTGTGCTGTGGGAAGACCATCCTGGCCTTACAGCAGTGTTGGTGGTGTAACAGGAGGCCCAGCAGCCTGACTTCTCGACTCCGATTTCTAAGGGCTTGCTCACCCAGAGCAGTCATAAATACAAGGCAACAAGCACTGGGCAGGTAGGCCCAGCGTGGCTGGATTCCACCATGCGTGGTAGGCAGGGCTGAGGAGCAAGGGAGGCCCAGAGCAGCTGCGGGTGCCCCATCCCTGGAGGTGTTCAAGGCCAGGTTGGATGGGGCTCTGGGCAACCTGACCCCAGTGGAAGGTGTCCCTGCCCATGGCAGGGGGCTCGAACTGGGTGGTCTTTAAGGTCCCTTCCAACCCAAACCATTCTGTGATTCTGTGACCTGCAGCCTCACAGCACGTCCCAAATGCATTGGAGCAGCATCCACAGGCTCCATGGATGTGTCACAGGACGCAGTTTACATCCACCCGCCACAGCCATTTTGGACAGGGCAAAGTTTTTTCGCAGAGCCTTCCTGTTGAATTCCCGTATTGGGGGAGACGCTGCTGGGAGACAACACGTTTTTCATGCCTCGCGGTCTAAATTTGTGAGTGAAGATTTAAAGGTGCCTTTGATGGCTGGGAATTTACAGCATCTCAGAAAACAGGTCATAAATCTAGGTGCCTATTTCTGTGCATATGTTTCTAACTTTAGGCAGAAAGAGGGAAAGTGATGATCCTCCTGTTTTGAAATGTAGAGGTACTGTGATTCAGGGGATCCTCTGCCTAGAGAGCTGTCCTTCTCCATAATCTTTGTCTTAATGATCTGCTAATTCTTAACTTCTCATTTGATTGACCTGCAGTGCTGGATCTGGATAACCTTCCATGAATATATATATGCCTTGGAAACTGTACTTTGTTCATGCCAAATCTATTTCCAAACTGCTTATGGTTTTTGTTCGTTTGTTTTGTTAGTTTGGTAACTGCTAAGTGCCCTTTACAACATGAACACAACAGTCTGTAAGCCCAGATTTTGCATTTAGAAGAACTGCATATGAGAAGGTTTGTATAAGAGGTGTTGACCCTGAAGGTGCTTACAAGGTGAGTACACGTGTTTGAGATTTGCTTAAATAGATCCCACGATGCCTTGCTGGGTAGCAATGAGGATGGACACCCTTACACATTTCTTAAATTATCTGTGAGGTTCTGTGTTGTACATTGTGGGTTCAATAACAACAAGCTGTAGCTACCATTGTGTCAGCCTTCCTGTACTGCCAGGAGATGGTCTGATTTTCCACTCGCTGTTGTTGTATTAAATTGCACTCCTGGGACAAAATGGTTCAGCTAAACATACAAAATGCTGATGATTATTGTACCAGGGGCTGGTAGTCACACTTGCTTTCTAGCAAGCTTTAATATTTATCATGTGGTGATGGCCCTAGTGCTTTGTGTGGTGCTACATGCTGCGCATGTGTGCAACGAGGAGATGATCCCTGCCTCAGAGCAACACACAAATCCCTGTGCATGTTGAAACATAGTAAGGAGGAAAGGACTATAAGGACCAGACAGAAAGGGGAAAGACACGGAGAACGAGCTAAAAATGTGAGATTTGCGGTTAAAGTAACAAGCAGAGGTCAAAGAACACAAAGTACCTTACCATAGGGTAGTAGTTCACAAGCTCCATGACTAGTGAGTTCAGAAGGATCTGAAGGAAGCACCTCTGTGATATTGGCTGGGTCTCTTCCCACAGCCAAGGAGTGGCATGGGATGAAAGGTGAGGGTGTTTGAGGAACAAATGCACAGCCTTATATTAAAGGTTGGCCTCACAGAGAAGAGTCAGGGCTTGGTTATTTCAAAGCATAATTATCAAGTATTCTTTGTGCTGGCAGATGCGGTGTTGAGTGCAGATACCCACGTGAGCTGTCTAGGACGTGAGGCAGCAGAGAATTTCACATGGATGAGTTCAGCCAGCTAAAAAGGACGTGCTTTTAGATGTAGCCCATGTATCTCTATGTCATGTTCTGCAAAGCAAATAAGCTTTCTAATGTGCTTCCCCCCACACTCCACTATTCCTTTCCTCACCCAGCTGGGCAGGACTGAGCTGTGATATCTGGAAAGTGAAAAATAGGTGCTTCATCGAGCTTGATGAGGTTTAATGCAGATGGAGGGATTTTCTGTCTTTGTATAAATGAGAATGATATAGCATGCCTGATACAAAATGGCATCATTGGCTAAAGTAAAGGTGGGCTTCAAAGTGAAGCACAAAGAAAAAAATGAAGATTTAAAGAAGCTGAGGGACAGAAGCATTATTCTCAAGGATTCACCTCACTTCTCTGCAGCTGTGTAAAAGTTCAGGTATGGAACTAAATTATGAGCTGATTAACCCTGTCACAGGGTAGACATCTGAATTCCTTCCCAGAAACATCTGCTTCTCTCCACTACCTATAGAGGGAGTCTACACTCACCTTCACTGAATAATTTTTAAACAATTCAGGTTAGATAAAAGAAATCTCACTGCAGGTTTCTACACAAAACATTCCCAATGCTTTCTATCACTTTTTATTCTTACACACAAGCCTGTTTCTATTCCATGCTTATTCTGGCCAAAGACCTCAGAGAAGGAGAAAGCATTACTAAGGAAAATTTGCTGAGGGAAGGATTGGTTTTTGTTTGTTTGTTTGTTTATTTGGTTTTTGCTGAGCAGGCATTTTCTTTGCACAGGCTTACCCCTTGTTTTCACTTGCAAGCTTCCTGAAGTGTTTTCTTTTGAGCTTCTTTTAAGCTCTCTGCATCCAGGACTTACCCATGTTCTGTGATTTAAAAGAACAGCATTTTGTTGGGGCAAATAATTCAGTATCTACTACATTCTTAGATTATTGGTAAGATAATTTAAAGTGAAAATCCCGTCAGTAATTTTGGATTATATCTAAAAAAGCACAATAAATGCAAAAAGCCAATGGGCCTGTGCATGCTGATCCAGGTTATTTCCAAATCAAATTTTTCTAATAAAAAATGCTCAGATTCAGCCAAATGACTTCTGCTTGTGAAATGTATGAATGAGTTATAATCATTGTGTGAGTGTAAAAACAGATTAAAATGAATGCTCTTTTAATGTTCTATACAATATATGCTTTGAATGGTGGTGTTTTTTTAGTCAAGTAATTACAGGGTGGAGAGAATGCGTGGCCAATGGCGGTGGGTTAATTACAAGACCAAACACCCACTACATCTTGCTCAAAGAGCCTTGAAATGATTATACATTGTTGTAACTAATAGCCTAGTTTGGACCAACGATTGGAGAGCTACCTCAGTTTAAAACAAATGTGTAACTTCTACCCAAGCATCCTTACCATTTATACAAATAATGCTGTATAGCACACAGAGAGGAGCTCAGTTTCTGGACAGGAGATGGTTTGTTTACGCTGTCCACTTGGCAACTTTACATGGACTCTCTTTCTTTCTTTCTCTTCTTAGGGTCAGGCAATTTCTGGTCTTCTTTCAGGACACAACAGTTTGGAGGAAAATAATGCAAAACAGAGATCTGTGATTAAAAAAATAAAAAATAAAAATAACCTAGCACACAGCTTTTGTTTTATCTACAGCTTCTCCGAACTTTAACTGATTGCATTTTAAATTATATGGGATAAGGGCAGGCGAGATCAGCTGCTAATCTAATGTGTATACCAGACATTAAATTTCTCCTAAATGCCTCTACGTACACTCCCTGGGTAAAAAGCATTTTCCAGAAAAGCATTCAGCATCAGTCTGAAGATACCAGGAGGATTCCAGCATTAGGCTGACACTGACTGCAAATGTCTCACTGGGACCTGATCTTCTTCCTGTGAAACAGACTCACATGTGCTTCTGCTTTCCGGGACTGGTTCATCTGAAGACAGACATACATCTTGCTGAAGTCGATGTGAATACTCGCATGCTCCAAGCCAGTCAAACTCTTGTCCATCTTGTTGCACGTAGACCAAAGAGCATGCTTTCGTACAGACAGCACTGAGGTCGTGCGTGCTCCGACCCTCCACACACAGGTATGGCTGAGCATGCTGTCTGGGTACAGGACCCTGCCTTGGAAGTCCGCTGAGCTGAACAGCTTCCAGGCTCTCTCTCCATTGCTAAATCAAACGTTGTCAGCATCTGGACCCACTCCTTTGTGCCTGGCCATGTCTACCTGATGTTGTCAGCGCGGTCCAGCTATGAACTCCAGGGCACAGACTAGGAGACAGCACGTGCCAGGGACCACTCCAGCAGGCAATCTGCATGCAGCCACCAGGTGTTTAGAGCTAAAACCATTTAAAACCATGGAAGTATCCAGGCTAGGCCTGTTGGTCTAGGACTGGTGAAAGGCCCTTACACCTTTTAGTTTATCAGTACAAATATGACTTGAGGGGTCTTAAGCTAAGAAATGTTTATCACTACATTATTTGGAAAAATCTTTTTAATAATAAGAACTAAGCATCCACCTTACAGGAATTCTTTTGTCATTTTTGTAATTCATCCACATATAAAATAAAGGATAAATTTATTAAGGTATTTGATTAGCTGCCATTTATACAGTTTTGTGCTTCCTGCCCCCTAAAAATAGAGCGAGGATAATTGAACTGAAAAACTAAAGATTTCCAAAAAATAATTATGTAACTTGCCACACTTGCTCTGCTTTCCCCTCTACTCCCCTCCCCCTTACTTATTTTTTAAAGAGGTCAAGGTTATTAAACTCTTACGTTCATACAGAAGAAAAGTGGGATCTAAACATAAAGATTTTTCATGCAGCATGAATTTGCCCACGTAGCCTTTTTGTAGTATGTTTGTTTACCAATTAGGCTATGAAATTGATACTTTGATGTATACAGTGTGTGTAATTCATGCAGGTGAGATAATGGCGCAACAAAAGTTTTTTTCCTTCCCTGACTCATGTGTGTTTATACCATCCCAGGCTGCAATCCTTATTCAGGCTAATTTATTTACCTCAGTGGGTGTGTTGTCTATGGAAGGACTGCAGTTTGATGACCCAGGTTTGCAATGTTAGTGCTGCTCTACTGTAAGCATTGCGTTATGCAAAATTACAGCTCCGATGCCTCTGCTCTAGAAACGTGTGCATACTCAGGAAGCCACGGGAGGGGTTACTTTAACAACTTCAGTCTTATCTATGAATTTATAACTTCCAACAGTGCACTGATTTATACAGTGTGGCTCGGTATTTCGGACACATGCTGCCTCAGAAAATTAATGCTGCATTCTGGCAACCATATGGGCAGCTGGCGGGCGGCCAGGAGACCAGCAGAGCACAGCCCTACCTTCACGCAAACCTTCCCTGCGCAAGAGAACCTTGGCCATCCGTGGCATGGACTGCGCTGGCCAAGGAGCTGAAATACAGGGACCCTGTACATTCTTGTGACTTACAACCATCGGCTTCTCCTGGGACAGATGCACACCAATATGATTGATGAGAGAAGCTGTGCGGACACGATCCCGTTGTGGCAGGTAACCACATGGGCACTGCACTTCCTGATGTCTCACGGAATGGAAAGGATTGCAAAGGCCTCCCCATAAATCCGTGTTTCTTCTTTATGGGCCTCTTCTGCAGTTGTTGCTCTCACCTGTGACAAAATTTATCTTGCAAGCTCTATGGCAAAGGGCATTTATGTCATTTGTTCTGTAAAATGCATATTACTTATTCTCTGAGGACTGAGAACAAATAATCACGATAATGGTTGATGGTAGCTTAAGTATCTTAAGCACCTTAGAAAAGAAAAAAAAGAAAAGAATATTTACACTGTTCAGTAAGGAAAGAAGTAAAAATCATTTTTCCATTATCACTTGCAAATAAAGTAGTTTTTGTTCTCTGTTCTTGTGCTTCTCTCACACTATTATTTCAAACACGTGATTATTCATAGATTCAAATCTAACTCTGCTGCCGGCTTCAGTGGGACTACCTACAGGAATGCTGGGCTGGACTGGGAAGTCCTCAAATAAGATTCTAATTTTGTCTTCTCACTAGGTGAATGATACAAATCTCAGAAAGAATGGAGAAGACAAATTTCATTTAATGGTTTCAAGTAACTTTATGCAGTACCTTAAATGGAAGATGCCTTGATGATAGCTCAAACACACAACCTGTTTATAATGTATTTTATTTGCATAATGCTTTCCATTCATAAATAGCTCTGAGATTTTTTTTACAACTGTTCACAGGAATCATGTCACTTGCTAGGCTTTTACAGCAGCTGTTCTACTTCCCATTGCAGTAACCCTATGAAAAGAACAGGGATTGAAAGTGAAGCAACACACATTTTCCACTGTAAAATAGCTGGTACACTGTAATTTCATGCTTTCGCTCTCTGCACACTAGTTTTTCCAAGAAGACTAGAGCTTACACTTTAGCTCAAACAGTACAATCTCCATACACATACTGTCCTGCTGGTTCATTCAGACAGCTAATTTTGTGTCTATGTTACAAATTTTCTTAAACCTTGATGTTGTACTAAAGCTGCTGCAGTTAGACTGTTGATGGCAGTGACTTGTTCTGCAGGACAAGTGGGCCTTGTTTCTTTTAATACTGTTTCAGCACTGTCCAGCTCAGGGCACAGTTTATCAGCAGAGTGGTTGCTGCTGCTATTTGATCATAAGAAGCATTTCCAGTGCTCCTGCCACTACTGAAATACTTTATAGTGATGTGGGATTTCTGGGAAATGACATCTAAACGTTATTAGCCTGCTCCAGCTCTGCTCAGTTCGAAGGACTTGCTTGTATCCAGACTGGAGTCTAGCTACAGTTTAGAAATGCTGACTAGATGCAGTTAAAAAAGAAATAAATTAATTCACAGCTGATTATATACACCACGTGGGTACAGCACAGCGATAAGTTTATTCCTGGAGCTCCTCACCATTTGAGAACCCAGGCATGCCAGCAATGCTAATTTAACTACTTTGGGTAGCCAGTTTTCCCAGTGCAACCACCTCTTTTCCCCAGGAAAAACAATTTTATCTCCGTAGCCAGCAACAGCAAAATGGTGAGCTATGCACAGCCTGTACCTAGAAGTGTCCTTCCTGATCGTGAAGTAATGCAGCCCGTTTCTCACCCTGTGTCTTGAACAATCCAGTTTTACCAATATCCAGACCCAGCCAAGCATCCAAATCAAGAGATTGCTCTCCAAATGTCGTCCACCAGCGGAGCATGCAGCTATCTGCCTGCGTTGTGGACCACTGAATTGCAGATCCACGCCGGTTCTTGATCTTTGTAGGCACCGCCAGAACAACCTACGTTATTTGGTGGCACGATCTATCTGGATATGGGAAAAAACATCTAGGATAATTTTATATAAAGAATCATGGTTTTTGTACTCCCTACACTTTCCTTTTAAAAGGAGTAAAAGATATTTTTAGGAGCCTGGTATTACCAGAAGTGCCCTCCCTCGTCCCCCCAGTCCTCTCAGGAGGCCTTTGAACATCTCCCAGAGTTCGGGACCTGAGAAATAGGATCTCTGGCGTCCTTGGGGCTGCAAAGCTCTCACTCGGCACAGTTACAGATCTAGGGCAGAAGTATAACTGACCTTCACCTGTAAAACCAGAACTGCTGGTACTTATACGGGAGCTATACTGCCGGATAAAAACAATAATTTAATTGCTTAATGTAGACAAGGCCTCAGAGGAATCTCCTTCTTCAAATAACCCAGCCAATCAAAACTCCATCAGCAAAACCCACTAATCTGAGCTCCCTCGGCAAAGAGCGACTCGGAACGCTTTGCCAGGCACACGAGAAAGACGCAGGACTTCCCCCTTTTATTTAACCACCTGCGAACCCCCGAAGAGGTGCGCACTCAGGTAGCCAAGCCCCGCCTTCAGAGGACGCCCGGGGCGAACCCAGGCAGCAGCCGCGACACCGGGGCTGGTGGCCGAGCCCGGCAGGTTACAAACAAAGCCAGACCCAAACGCTGCATCCCACACCCCGAGGCCAGCAGCCTGCCCGTGGCAGCCCCTGACAGACACCAGCCCAGCGCCCAGCGCCCGGGGCCAAGGGCCGCCCCCCGCC